>CM065591.1:233691363-234291363 GCA_033119425.1 Bufotes viridis | reverse complement strand
CAGGCCAGAGCCCACCTGGAGATAACCGCTAATTGCTGGGGATTGTGAAACTTGGCGATCACCTGACTGCTTGGCGGTTTCATTAAAAAAGAGGTATTCACGATGAGACACATTTAATTGTGTGGTGACTTTAATGAGCAGGAAAAACAAAGCCCTAAAAAGGCCGTGTTCACACTGTGCTGCTTGGTTTGAAATGCACTATGCTGAAAGCATCCCTAGGATTTAAAGGGCTATTCCAGTTGGTAAAAGTTATCCCCTATCCACTGGATGGGGATAAGGAACTGCTCAGTGGGGGTCTAACTGCTGGGACCCCCACGAGAACGGGATCCTGATGAAGCTGCAGGTTGATTGTATGTCCTGCTGCTCCGTTCATTCTCTACGGGACCCCTGGAGAAAGCACAGGTCTATTTCCAGGAGTCCCGTAAAGGACCCCCGTTCAGTTAGATCCTGTGGATACCCCTTTAAGAGTGTGTGATATGCATCAGTATTGAAAGCATAGTACGCCACGTTTGTCAATACCCAGGGCCCCCCACAAAGAAACATATTAGCATATGGGTGTACAGTATGGCTCTTTTTTTAACAATTGTACGATATCCGTTTTTGTTGTGTGGTGTATGTTTTTTCATGTGTATTTGTTTACTTTTTAACTATTCTTTTGCTGGTTTTGCAATTTTGTTGAAATAGAGGTTACAAAACAGAAAACAGTATGTACCATGCTTCTGAAAGTTCACTGACTTTAATGGGCCGAGTACCGAGACGCATCTCTAGGCGCTTGCTGCTAACTGAAAAAACACCATGCGCGTTATAAGGGTTTAGTGTACACTGACTGTGAATAATACTATACTATAATGTATTGGCCCCACTTTTTCAGTGAATGAGCCCTAGGATATTTTTTATTTAAAGAGGACCTGTCACCGCTCCTGACCTGCCTTTTTTAATAGCTTTATGCATTCCACATGTAATGCCAATTCTGGGGCCTCTAGTCTTACGGCTCTATGTTGTGTCATTCCTTTATAATTTCTACTAGATGTTATGAAGGAATTGTTATTAGCCCTCAGTAAGGGTACAGAGGGGAGGTAACCAGTTGGGGGTGTGTCCCTGCACAGTCTGAAAGTGACAGCACTGATTGGATAGAGTGAGTTTGTGCAGGCACACGCCCCCAACTGGTTCCCACCCCTCTGTACCCTTACTGAAGGCTAATAGCAATGTATTCATAACTGCTAGTAGGAATAATATAGGAATGGAACAACATAGAGCCATAAGACTAGATAATTAAGAATTATTACATGGGGAGTGCATGTAGCAATTAAAGGAGTGGTGAAAGATCCTCTTTAAAGGATGTTGGGAAATGTCTTTTCGTAAACTGTTTGGTAATAGGCAGCAGATGATTTCAGTAGCCTGGCCATCCATGGGTCTGTTACTGTAGCCGCGGTCAGACAGGACCCACAGGACCGTAGACCATCATGGTGCTGTAGGCTCAGAGGAGCAGTGCTCTGTGTTTCCTGTGAAATTCGCCTTCTAGCGGTCCTCTGAAGCAATACTTCCCTCTCCGCTGTGGATGTTTGGAGCTCCTTCAGAGTTATCTATGGCGTCTTTGTTGAATCTCTAGTTAGGGTCCTCCTTGCCCCTGCCCATGGGTTTTGGTGGGTAGCCTTCTGTAGTCGTCATTTCCACTTCCTCCTTGAGGGTGCCTGGGTGCAGATTTGTGTGCAGAAAATCCACATGAAATTTGCGCCAAAACTGCACAAAAACACATATAAATGCCCGCTATTTGGCCTCTTTCACATAAGAGGCAGGTGGGTTGCAGGAAAATGTGCGATTTTTCTGCGCGAGTGCAAAGCGTTTTAATGCGTTTTGCACGCGCATGGGAAAAATAGGCATGTTTGATACATCACTGAGTATTATGTAGATTTTATTATTTTCCCTTATAACATGGTTATAATGGAAGATAATAGCATTCTTAATAAAGACTGCTTTGTAGAATGAGGATTAAGGGGTTAAAAATAAAAAAATGAACTCACCTTATCCACTTGATCGCGTAGTTGCCAATCTCTTTTCTCTCCTTCAAGCATTAGCTACCGGCTAAAGGACCTGTGATGATGTCACTGCGCTCATCACATAGTCCATAACCATGGTGATGGACATGTGATTGGACCATGTGATGTGACATCACCACAGGTCCTTTAGCCGGCAGCTAATGCTTGAAGGAGAGAGAAGAGATCTGCAACTACGCGATCAAGTGGCTAAGGTAATTTAATTTAACTTCATTTTTAACCCCTCAATCCACATTTTACTAAGCATTCTGTATTGAGACTGCTATTATTTTCCCTTATAACAGAAAATAATAAAGATCGGGTCCCGATCGTCTCTTAGCAAGCATGCGGGAAAATCACACTGCATCCACACTTTCTTGCGGATGCTTGCGATTTTCCCGCAGCCCCATTCACTTCTATGGGGCCTGCGTAGCGTGAAAAACGCAGAATATAGAACATGCTGTGATTTTCACACAACGCAAAAGTGATGCGTGAAAATCACCGCTCATGTGCACAGCCCCATAGAAATGAATGGGTCCGGATTCAGTGCGGGTGCAATGCGTTCACCTCACATATTGCACCCGCACGGAAATCACGCCCGTGTGAAAGGGGCCTTTATCTAGTTTTGGTGCATTTAATGTGTAGTTTTTTTTTATGTGGATTTTCTGCAGATCTCGCCTTTCCATTGAAAAGGTAAAATCCGCATGAGAAAAATGCAACAATTGACATGCTGCAGATTTCAGACTCCTCACGGCAGGTCAACTTCTGCCCCTAGCGGTAATTGAAAAGCAAAGTCGACATGAGATTTGTCTGTTATACACATATACATATACTCATATGTTGTAGGGAAGTGGGTAGAACGTTTCCTACTGCTTCCACGTTTTTGGATCCATTCCCAGTTTAAGCATAAAATAGGCATCAAAATTGGAGAGTTTTTTTTTGGCAAAGAATGTATCATCCCATAACATCACGCACAGGACTGTATCTTCCGTCCACATCCCCTCCGCACTTTTAGCAGGTTGGATGTAGATCTATTCATTTTGATGGGGCTGCGTCCCATTGATCTGTCCACAGATTAAGATTTCGGAAATATTCCCATTACTTAAGACAACCCAATTAGCGAGGTTGGTTTAACCCCTTAATGACCACCCAGTCTTTTGTCGTTGCTCTTTTACAGGGAGCAGAGGGCTCCTGTGAGCATTCTTGTAACAGCTCTGGTTCTTCGAGCAGCCTTTTGCTCTACAGCGAGAATCGGAGATACCTCCGATTCCACCTGTTAACCACAGCATGATCAAAGGGGATTTCGCCCAATGAATGAGGCGCAGTGATCTGATTGGTGGCTAGGTAAGGCTACTTTCACACTAGCGTTTTGGCTTTCCGTTTGTGAGATCCGTTCAGGGCTCTCACAAGAGGTCGAAAACGGATCAGTTTTGCCTTAATGCATTCTGAATGGAAATGGATCCGCTCAGAATGCATCAGTTTGCCTCCGTTCCACCTGACAAAGCGGAGCCAAACGGATCCGTCCTGACACACAATGTAAGTCAATGGGGACGGATCCGTTTTCTCTGGCACAATAGAAAACGGATCCGTCCCCCATTGACTTTCAATGGTGTTCAAGACGGATCCGTCATGGCTATAGAAGACATAATACAACCGGATCCGTTCATGACGGATGCATGCGGTTGCATTATTGTAACAGAAGCGTTTTTGCAGATCCATGACGGATCCGAAAAAAACGCTAGTGTGAAAGTAGCCCAAGACTTTGAAAGAACCCCAGGACTGTAAGTTCAGTAATCCTGCACTAGCGTTGCCCTAACCGCAGCCTGTGCCATAGCAACACAGAACGTAATGTATTGGCATACAGAAGTATGCTAATACATTATAAGCTTAAAATCATTTTGTAAAACAGTCATTTCTTAATGGGATTTAAAAAAGTAAGAGATTTAATTAAAAAAATAAAATTAAATTAAATGAAATAAAAAATGCCCCCCCTTTCCATTCACACGGGCTTCTGTGCCCATGCATCCGCGCCACAAAAGATAGAACATGTTCTATCTTTCACTAAGTCTTGCGGATCGTGGACCCATTGAAGCCACGCTGCGGAGTGCACACGGCTGGGCTGGTGCCTGTGTTTTGTGGACCCGCAGTCTGCAACATGGGCATGGCAGCCCCACGTTGTGTGAATGGGTCCTAAATAATTATTTTACGTATAATACGTTTTATTGTGCATACATTGCGTAACAGCAACAAAAAGAAAAACACAACAGAAATACCCTGAACAACTCATTGAACAGGTTATCCAGTGTGAGTTATGTACAGTGTAAACAATCATGTAAAACAAGCAGAAGTACCTATATTATAGAGTAACCCATATATACTCTCACCACAAATGCAGTTTCTCCTGCATAAAACTAGACCTTACACAGTCATGTCCATGGGAAAAAAGAAAAAAAAAAGGTCCGACTAAAACACAGAGAGGCAAAAACTGAAAACATGAGCTGGTCCCTTTCCCAAGCAAACATGTGCATGAGCGCTAAGGCTATGTTCACATCACGGCTTGTGGTTTTTACATTCAGCGTATACACTGCCGAATGAAACTGTAGACGTCCATTGACACAGTGGGGGTCATTTACTAAAGACTGGTGTTCCACATGCCAGCCTCAGTATAAGCCCTATTGAAGGAGGGTCCGACCAATTTATTAAATTCGTTAAATACGTCTTCTGCTGTCCGTGCACCCAAAACTGAAATTATTGCAATTTTGGCTGGCCGTGGCGGACTCGCCCCTACCGCTAGGCTCCTACAACTCCAAAAAACAGCGGTTGTGCCACAGATCTTGCCCTTCATTAGAAAAAGATGAAATCCGCAGCTAAAACGACAAACATAACTGACATGCTGTGGATTTTTAAATCTGCACGGAAACCATCCGCAAAGTGTACGTGAGATTTGTCTGATCTCATACACTTTGCTGGTACTGTACTACGCTGTGGATTTTCCTGTACATGTGCAGGTACTTTTAGGGGTGGATGAAGCCACTGCAGTACTTTGAACCATAGTTTAAGGCCCTATTCACACGTCCATAGTGTTTTGCGGATCCGCAACACACCTTGCCACCACCCCTATAGAGATGCCTATTCTTGTCCGCAATTGCTGGCAAGAATAGGACATGCTCTATATTATTGCGGAGCCGCCAGCCGGAAGATCGGCGGCGCGCTCCGCAAATGTGGATGTGGAGAGCACAGTGTGTGCTCTCCGCATCTATCACACCCCCATTCAAAATGAATGGGTCCGCACCCGTTCTGCAGATTTGCGGAATGGGTGCGGACGAACATTGCGGACGTGTGAATAGGGCCTAAGTCCTTCCTTTTGAAACATGAAAAAACTGCCACAAACACAGCCATGGGTAAAACTACCCTATTATAGGAACAACATAGAGTTCCAGGAGAGGAGCCATATTGAGTCCACGGCAGCCATCTCACCGAAAAGGCAAGATATTGGTTGTCGTCTGTGGTTTTGAATTCCTCCATTCTCAGCAGCTGATTCGATGTCTACACTAGGGGTCGAACAAAATTGATTTTTTTTTAGAGCCGATACCGATATTCTGTGAACTTTCAGGCCGATAGCCGATATTTTATACCAATATTTTGCGCATTTTAATTTTTGGATTTTTTTTTTCTGCTACAGCGTCCAACGCTTTTAAAAAAAAAAATATTTTAATAGTTTGGACTTTTTGGGCACGGCGATATGTTTTTTTTTATTTATTGTTTATATATTTTATATGTAAAATTGGAAAAGGGTTAATTTATACTTAATATTTTGGTGTTTGTTACTATTTTAAATTTTTTTACTTTTTATTTTATTACCATTTCCCCCCTTAGGGGTAGAACCCGGGCTCTTTACATCCCTTGTCCTATTCACCCTAATAGAGATCTATCAGGGTGAATAGGACCTCACACTGTCCCTGCTGCCCTGTGCTATGGGCACACAGCAGCAGGAACCAACCATGGCAGCCAGGGCTTCAGGAGCGTCCTGGCTGCCATGGTAACCGATCGGAGCCCCAGCATTACACTGCTGGGGCTCCGATCAGAAGAGAGGAGGTGGGGGACCCTGTGGCCACTGCCACCAATGATATCAATACTGAAGGGATGGGGGGGGGGCGCGTCTGCCATCCGCGGCAATTAACCCCTCAGGTGCAGCACCTGAGGGGTTAATTGCCGCGGATCGCAGCTCTCTATCAGAGGCAGGGTCTGGGCAATGTGCTTGTAATATCTTAAACCTTATTATCATTGGTGGCCAGTGCGCCCTCAGCCCCGCCTCCTCTACTCTCATTGGTGGGCAGTGCGCCCTCAGCCCCGCCTCCTCTACTCTCATTGGTGGCCAGTGCGCCCTCAGCCCCTCCTCCTTCTCTCCATTGGCAGCGCAGCACAGGGGGAGGGAGAGACACTGCCTCCTTATCCTCTGTGCTGCTGAGGGAACATGGCCGCGCTGAGAGCAGCGCGGCAATGTTCTGTGATAGCACAGTTATCGGTATATCGGCCTGGTTAGGGGCCGATACCGATAACTGTGCAAATCATAAATATCGGCCGATAATATCGGCCAAACCGATAATCGGTCGACCCCTAGTCTACACCCATTGGACTCAGAAGAGAGGGCGAACGGATCTCTGCAGTCTGGGGGATAATCTGGTGGCTATTAGGGTGCGACCACAAGGCACGATTGTGCTGCAAAGAAACGCGCATTCGTTTTTTGCAATAACATACCAGCAAAACTGAATTACATGAATTACAAAATAGTTTCATTAAAGGAATTATCTCATGACTAATGTAAAAAAAGAAAATCAGACATCATATAATACATGACAATACGTTTCTAACAAAGCTAGAACCAGCCCTGTTCCTCACATGGATCCAGAGATCTCCCCATTCATTGCTCTGCTAGATTTATATCAAGCTGAAAGCTCAAGGGGAGTGTCTTTTCTGCTGCAAGGGGGCGTGTCCATGCTCTTCCTATCACAGCTCAGGGGGCGTGTCTCAGTTCTCCCTATCACAACTCGGGGCGGTTGAAGGATGAAACTGAGCATGTGCGACCATCTAGGTGAACCGGTCAAAGAAATAAGAAATTAAGTGGTACTGTGCAGATACATTTTATTGAATAAGGCCCCTTTCACACTTGCGTTCTGAGGATCCGGCAGGCACTTCCGTCCCGCCGGATCCGTCAGAACGCAAGTCGCCTGAAGCATTAGAAGACTGATCAGGATCCTGATCAGTCTTCGAATTGCTTTCAGGTTACCATGGCAGCCAGGACACTATTAAAGTCCTGGTTGCCATAGTAGTAGTGGGGAGCGGTGTACTTACAGTCCGTGCGGCTCCCGGGGCGCCTCTGAATGACGTCAGAGCGCCCCACGCGCATGGATCACGTGATCCATGGGCATGGGGCGCTCTGACGTCACTCTGGAGCGCCCCGGGAGCCGCACGGATAGTAAGTATACCGCTCCCCCGCTCCCCACTACATTTTACCATGGCAACCAGGACTTTAGCGTCCTGGCTGCCATGGTAACAATTGAGAAAAAGCTAAACGTCGGATCCGGCGATGTGCCGAAACAACGTTTAGCTTAAGGCCGGATCCGGATTAATGCCTTTCAATGGGCATTAATTCCGGATCCGGTCTTGCGGCAAGTGTTCCGGATTTTGGGACAGAACAAAAACCGCACCATGCTGCGCTATTTGCTGCGTCCAAAAAACGTTCCGGTCCTGAACTGAAGACATCCTGATGCATCCTGAACGGATTGCTCTCCATTCAGAATGCATGGGGATGATCCTGATCAGGATTTTTCCGGCATAGAGACCCGACGACGGATCTTTATGCCGGAAAACAAAAACGCCAGTGTGAAAGGGCCCTAACTCGGTAGCTATACAACATTTTTAATGACATGCCATTGCAAAAGTATTCAGATCCAGGTGCTGGTTTGAAAACTGTAGAATATTTTTTTGTGGAACAACCCCTTTAATGCAATGGGATTGTGTGTTTTCCCTTTGCTGGAAGAAAAAGCACCATAAAAGCAGGTATTTTTTATTTTAAAACATTATTATTAAAGCACTTCAATGCTACATATTACAATGTACGTTTTGGTACTGATTAAGTTAAGTGCCAATTTAAACATATAGTATCAAGCATTGTCATAGTGGGATAAACAACATATATAATCAAGAGGGGGGGATTTTCTGAAGGGAGTATTTCCAGAAAACGTCTATTATCTGATACATAGTTCTTCAAGAATTAAAACCACGGAACTCACTCCATGGTCTCCAAATCTTAGTGAATATGGTTGTTCGTCTGGTCTCCCATCCCGCTATTTGTTCCACCCTATAGATATCGTCACATTTTGCAATCCAGTTATCTATTAGAGGAGCTGAATCTATCCGCCAGTGCGAGGCAACGAGGATTCTATCCCGCATCGCCAACACGGCTGGCTTACCTCAGGGTATATCTTATGTAATGTTTCAGGGGTGTAATACCAGTGCGTAAGGACTTTGTAGTAGTTCTCTTGTAATCTGACACACAATGAGATTTGGGGGGGTCAAAGTGAAGAGTATTTCGATTAGATTGTATTTGTAGATCCTCTTCCCATTTCTCAACAAATTTGAAAGCTGCTGGTCTGGTCTGGGTCACCAAACAAGTGTATACAGGGGTGTGGAAATTTGAAAAAAAACTACTTGTCGAAGGACTAAAGTGGGGGCTCGATCTACTTGTCCCTCATGACAATCTTCTTGTCCTGATACAAAAAATAATTTTAAATCAAAACCATATTTAAATAAGGTCTTTATTGATAGCAACTTAGAAGACAGGCCCAAAATGTATGGGGGCCACAAGGAGACGTTATACTGTATGGGGGCGGCCAAAAGGAGACGTTATACTGTATGGGGGACTGCCACAAGGAGACGTTTTACTGTATGGGGGCAGCCACAAGGAGACGTTTTACTGTATGGGGGCAGCCACAAGGAGACGTTTTACTGTATGGGGGCAGCCACAAGGAGACGTTATACTGTATGGGGGCCACAAGGAGACGTTATACTGTATGGGGCAGCCACAAGGAGAAGTTATACTGTATGGAGGGCCACAAGGAGAAGTTATACTGTATGGGGCCACAAGGAGACGTTATACTGTATGAGGGCAGCCACAAGGAGACATTATACTGTATGGGGGCGGCCACAAGTAGACGTTATACTGTATGAGGGCAGCCACAAGGAGACATTATACTGTATGGGGGCAGCTGCAAGGAGACATTATACTGTATGGGGGCAGCCGCAAGGAGACGTTATACTGTATGGGGGCAGCCGCAAGGAGACGTTATACTGTATGGGGGCAGCCACAAGGAGACGTTATACTGTATGGCAGGGCTTGACAAATTTCCTTTGAATCTAGGAGCCAGCTAAAAAAGTTAGGAGCCAGGCGGAGCCGCGTCATAAAGCCCACAATAGATGTCCCCATAGTGCCCCCCCCCCACTTCTCTATAGAGCCCCCCAATAATGCATGCCAGTACATAGGGCCCCCAGTAGATGCCCCCATAGTGTTCCTACCCCTGTTTTCCATAGTGCCCCCCATAATGTGCGAGTATATAGGGCCCCCCATAATGCTTCCCCTTTTCAATAGGTTATATGACACGTCAGATGCTGCCAGCGTCTAAGTGATCGCCACTTGCGGCCGCCATGACATGTGGAAACCCTTACAAGGATTACAGGGTCCGGAGGGGAGGGCAGAGGGGTCCGGAGGGAGGGCAGAGGGGTCCGGAGGGGAGGGCAGAGGGGTCCGGAGGGGAGGGCAGAGGGGTCCGGAGGGGAGGGCAGAGGGGTCCGGAGGGGAGGGCAGAGGGGTCCGTCTTGTGAATCTCTTTTCCCCTTGTCATTATCTTTCCCCTTGTCATTATCTTTCCCCCTTGTCATTCACTTTCTCTCACCCCCTTGTCACTCACTTTCTCTCACCCCCTTGTCACTCACTTTCTCTCACCACCACCTTCCCCTTGTCATTCACTTTCTCTCACCACCACCTTCCCCTTGTCATTCACTTTCTCTCACCACCACCTTCCCCTTGTCATTCACTTTCTCTCACCACCACCCCCCCCTTGTCATTCACTTTCTCTCACTCCCCTTGTCATTCATTCCCCCTTGTCATTCATTCCTCCCCTTGTCATTCATTCCCCCCTTGTCATTCATTCCCCCCTTGTCATTCATTCCCCCCTTGTCATTCATTCCCCCTTGTCATTCACCTTCTCTCCCTCCCCCCTTGTCACTCACTTTCTCCTCCCCCTTGTCACTCACTTTCTCCCCCGTCACTCACTTTCTCCCCTTGTCACTCACTTTCTCCCTCACCCCTTGTCATTCACTTTCTCCCCCCTTGTCATTCACTTTCAACCCCCTTGTCATTCACTTTCAACCCCCCGTTTGTCATTCACTTTCTCCCCCTTGTCATTCACTTTCAACCCCCCGTTTGTCATTCACTTTCTCCCTCCCCCTTTGTCATTCACTTTCTCCCTCCCCCTTTGTCATTCACTTTCTATTGTCATTCACTTTCTCCAAACCCCCCTTGTCATTCACTTTCTCCCAACCCCCTTGTCATTCACCCCCTTCCTCCCCTGCCTCTAGTGTAGCGTGGTCGAGCTTTGTATGGTCCCACGGGTACAGGAGCTTTAGTTTCCTGTACTCGGGCGGACTGACAGGAAGTGCACACTGTGTGCGCACTTCATGTCAGTCCGGCCGGGTACAGGAGACAGATGCTCCTGTACCGCGGACCATACAGGGCTCGGCCACGCTAATGAGGGACTGACAGGAGGGAGCGCTGAGCGCTTCCCTCCTGTCAGTCCCTCTCTTCATGCTGTGCCCGGGCGGTGCGCCCTCATGGACGCGCCAGCCCGGGCAGTGCTGCAGCCGCCTGAGGCTCTATACAGAGCGCTCGGGCGGCTGCAGCATGAAGGGGGCCGGCGCTCCTAGTCCGCGCCGGCCCTGCGCCTGGCCACCTGACAGAACGGGCTGACAAATACCCAGGTCGACCTGGCGCCTGGGATTTGTCGAGCCCTGCTGTATGGGGCAGCCACAAGGAGACGTTAAACTGTATGGGGGCAGCCACAAGGAGACGTTAAACTGTATGGGGGCAGCCACAAGGAGACGTTATACTGTATGGGGGCAGCCACAAGGAGACGTTATACTGTATGGGGGCAGCCACAAGGAGACGTTATACTGTATGGGGGCAGCCACAAGGAGACGTTATACTGTATGGGGGCAGCGCAAGGAGACGTTATACAGTATGGGGGGCCACAAGGAGACGTTATACTTTATGGGGGCAGCGCAAGGAGACGTTATACAGTATGGGGGCAGCCACAAGGAGACGTTATACTGTATGGGGGCAGCCACAAGGAGACGTTATACTGTATGGGGGCGGCCACAAGGAGACGTTATACTGTATGGGGGCAGCCACAAGGAGACGTTATACTGTATGGGGGCAGCGCAAGGAGACGTTATACAGTATGGGGGCAGCCACAAGGAGACGTTATACTGTATGGGGGCGGCCACAAGGAGACGTTATACTGTATGGGGGCGGCCACAAGGAGACGTTATACTGTATGGGGGCAGCGCAAGGAGACGTTATACTGTATGGGGGCAGCGCAAGGAGACGTTATACTGTATGGGGGCAGCGCAAGGAGACGTTATACTGTATGGGGGCAGCCACAAGGAGACGTTATACTGTATGGGGGCAGCCACAAGGAGACGTTATACTGTATGGGGGCAGCCACAAGGAGACGTTATACTGTATGGGGGCAGCCACAAGGAGACGTTTTACTGTATGGGGACACAAGGAGACGTTATACTGTATGGGGGCAGCGCAAGGAGACGTTATACTGTATGGGGGCAGCCACAAGGAGACGTTATACTGTAACAAGCCGTGAGGGGGAGGCTGAGCTGAGCTAGACAGATGCGGAGCCAAGCAAAGCAGAGTGAGGGGGAGGTGGAGCTAAGCGCAGCCGAGCAAGGTGGAGGCGGAGCTAAGCGAGGCAGAGCGAGGGGGAGGTGGAGCAGAGTAAGATGAGAGGCGGCAGTGAAGCGGCAGTTTATGACAGGTTTATATTGCTCACCCCCTCCCTCCAGTGCACTTGCGGCCATGTCCAGCCCTCCGCGTGCTAGTAGTAATGCAGAAGGCATATTGCCCAACCCTATCTCGGCCCTGCTACTTGCCCGAAGCAGGGTTAAGCTTCTGAACAAACTACATGCCCGGCGCCCGGAACTGAATGTCCCGGGCGTCGGGCGATACGATTTCCACACCCCTGGTATATATTTTCTTGATAGGTACTCTGGTTAGGAGAGTTTCTGAGTTTCTTTCTCAAATGTAGTGCGTTCTTGCCGTGAGATAGAGAGGAAATTATTAAGGTAATGTTTGATATGAAAACAGTGGATTATGAACAATGAAGATATCTTGCCCTGAGACTCCCAATCGTCTCTCTACCCACCGTGAGGATCAGTCAAATCTATCAATGGGATTGTGATATTCTTTATTGTTTCTGTAAGCGAGTGTCTAAAGTGAGGGTACGAGTCCCAAAGAAAGTCTCTAATCTGTATTAAAGGAGAGAGGGGGGTAGACAATAATAAAGGGCTTAGGCTGGACTTCCACAGCTTAATCGTGTTTCGTGTGATTGGATTTGAGATATCAACCCGGACATTTTTACCTTCTAAGAGCAATAAAGTTCTTAGGGGAATCTGTGAGAAGGAAGACTCTGCTTGGATATCCAAGTGATCAGTATTCGGACGAAGCCATTCCATGCATCTCATACCCTGTATGGCTTTGTAGTACAAGAAGAAGTCTGGCAGTCCCATGCCTCCTTGTCTCGTTGAATGGTATAGGAATGTTTAAGCCTAGGTTTCTTTTTACTCCAAAGAAACCCTGGTATGGACCTTAATTGTGTAAAGAAAGATTGTGGGAGAGGGATGGGGAGAGCTTGTAGATAGTAAAGTACTTTAGGTAGAAGTATTGTTTTGATTAAGGAACGCCTACTGAACCATGAGGTGAATAGGATTTCCCATGAGTCCAACAGAGTTTTGATGTTCTGTGGTAGGCTCTGGAAATTTTCGTTATATAGATTTGAAAGATCTAGAGTAATGTTAAGGGTCCATTCACACGTCCGTTGTTTAGTTCCGCATCTGATCCCGATTTTTCGGACTAGTCACGGAATAGTTGCGGACAGAATTCGGCCCCATTGATTTTCAATGGCTCTATAAAATATGCGGACAGCACAAAGAGTGCTATCCGCATAATTTTCTCAGTACATAGTGTCCGTAAAAAAACGAAACATGTCCTATTCTAATCCGAAAATTGCGGTCCGTTGTTCAATGCAATTTTATTCTTCTATCCGTTTTTTGTGGATCCGCAAAAAACGGATGACAAACGGAAAGAATTCTTGGAAAATAGGATCCGAAAAAACGGTCCTATTTTCAGATTATAGAAAAACAACGGAATTTCATGGAGGTTTTCGACCACTTGCAGGGAGTAAGAAGTTCTAAATTTTTTTGCTTCTGCAAGTCTAACGTCACACCTGGGATTTAGAGGGAGTGATTAGAAGGTTGGACATCTGCCCAAAATGGTCAAAGATCGCCTTTTAATCGCTGGTAAGGCACTGTCAGGGTTCGTAATGATCACCAACAGGCAGCTAGTTGATGTTGGACCCCTTGGAGATGTATCCCCTGAATTCTGTCATCTTGTCTGATGGCTTGAAATAGGCACTCCACCGTCAAAACAAAAAGCAAGAGGGAGAGAGGACATCCCTGACCGTTCCGTTGGTGATGGTAAAGGAAGGTGAGAAGGGTCCATTTACCATGACTTCAGCAGATGGGTCTTTATACATATTGCCATAATAGATAAAATAAATTGTTCTGGGACCCCCAAATCTATGTAGAGCCCGTTGCATGAAAGTCCAGTCTATGCCCATCAAACGCCTTTTCGGAGTCCGTGCTCAATAGGACTAGAGGCACAGATCGTCGAGAGGCGTGTCTTATGATATCTAGCAAGCGGGTGGTATTCGTTCTTCCCTCTCTTCTGGTGACAACCTACTTATTCACTATTTATTATATGGGGAAGAAGATTTTTCAGTCGCATTGTCATCATTTTGGCAAACAATTTTAAACCGGTGTTTAAAGGGTTTCTGTCACCAACTTTTGACATTATAAGCTGTCTGACATTAGCTATGTGCTAATGTCAGACCAGCTTGATAATGTCTTTTTTATAAAAATCGGATGTATATATAGTCAGAAAAACTTACTTTTATAATATGTAAATTAGCCTCTAGGAGCAGGGGGGGCGTTGCCCTGCTCCTAGCGGCTCCGTCCGGCAACCTGCTGGCACGCCCCTTCTTAGTTTGATAGACAGTGCGGGGAAGCGATCCTCCTGCACTATTTTCTTCTGAAATCCTGCACCGCCGCTCTGTATTCGGCGCAGACGCGGTGAGCAGAGGACGCTGGTGCCTGCTGTCCTCTGCTCACCGCGCCTGCGCCGAATACAGAGCGGCGGCGCAGGCGCGGGATTTAAGAAGACAGTGCAGGAGGATCGCTTCCCCGCACTGTAAAAGGAAAGAAAAGTAAAAGATAGGCAGAGCTGGAAATATAGAACTGAAAGATAGATAAAAGTGAGATGTAGTGACCGTAGTAGTTTATCTAAATGGCCTCCGCCCAGACATTTTCCTCGGTTGCCTCTCATTTCAGGTGATACAGTAAGGAAAGGAAATAAAAGATAGACAGAGTGGAAGGTCTATAACCTAAAGAGAGATGACTAAGGCCCCTTTCTCACTATAGTTTTTGCTTTCCGTCCTAGAGTTCCGTCCTCGGGGCTCTAGGACGGAAAGATACTGATCAGGATTATCCTAATGCATCCTGAATGGAGAGAAATCCGTTCAGGATGTCTTCCGTTCAGTATGTGAACGTTTTTTGGATGTTGACAAATCCGCAGCATGCTGGATCCGGAATTAATGCCCATTAATCCGGATCCAGAACTAAGCTAAACGTCGTTTCGGCGGATCTGACGTTTAGCTCTGCGCATGCGCAGCAGCAGTTCCGATCTGGGCCCCAGTGTAAGCTGGGGCTCCGATCGGTTACCATGGCAGCCAGGACGCTACTGAAGTCCTGGCTGCCATGGTAAGTACCAAGCATGACACGCTTCTTCATGACGTCACAGGTCCGGGCGGCGCATTGATCTATGCGCCGCAGGGACCTGTGACGTCATGAAGGAGCGCCCGGCGGCTGCAGCGCAGGTAAGTACACTGCTGCGGAGTACCATGGCAGCCAGGACTTCAGTAGCGTCCTGGCTGCGATGGTAACCTGGAAGCATTTCGAAGACTGATCAGGATCCTGATCAGTCTTCTAATGCTTTCAGGCGACTTGCGTTCTGACGTGCCCGCCGGATCCTCAGAACGCAAGTGTGAAAGAGGCCTAAGTTGCTATTATAATCGATCACTCAGGTTCAACATAAAGTCTTCTCGGGATCATCCTCTCCATCTTCTTTCTCTGGCTTTGAGATTTTAAGGTGGCACTGGGTGTCCAGGCAGGGATCACAGGTATGGCCGGAAGATCTGTGCGGTTCTTCACATTATTACCAGTCCGGTATGTCTAATGCCGCCATCTCTAAGGTGTTTTAAACTTGTGCTAGATCAGCAGGGGATCTGATTACTATTTTGCGACCAGGAGCGTTTATCAGTAGCCCAAATGGATGGAGCCACCTGTAGGTTATGTTTTTTTATCTTGGTACTTCTGAGAGGGGTTTCAAAACACTGCGTTTTTACAAGGTCATGGGCAAAAGGTCCTGGAATAGAGAGATGGTAGTTCCGAAAAAGGTAAATAGATGTTTCTCGCGCGGCTTTCAGTAATTTCTCTTTGGACTGGAAGCTGACCAGTCTGCATAGGACATCTCTAGGTGGTTCTTGCGATTTAGGTAGTGAGCCTAATGCCCTGTGGACCCGGGTCCATAGTGAGATCATCCGTCGCCTCTAATGCAGTAAATAACTCCAGCACCGACGCCATGATGGAGTCTGGCAGTATAGCCTTAGGTAGGCCTTTAATACCCAGATTGTTTCTTCTACCTCAATTGTCTTGATCTTCGATGAGGTTGCAGAGGAGATTTATGTGAGCTTGTGCATGATCGAGGCTGTGGGAGACTGCCCTCGTGGCCCGCTTCTAATGATTTCACCTGGTCACCAACCTATTTGAGGTCTTTCTTTATGCCCTGTAAATCTTGTTTCGACTGAGCCAGTGCCTCTCCTAGGACACTTCTTATGAATGCTCTGGACACTGGGAGGCTTTCATGTTTATGGAGTGAGTCTGTGTCACTATCGTGGCCCCCGTCTGAGTCTGCAGAGTTTTCTGTGTGCTCTGTATGTGGCGGGGATTCTCTTCCGGGAGCCATCTTGTTTCCTGTCCTCGCAGCTAAAGTTCCTTTTTTTAATGAATTTGTCCATGTCTCCTTGGTTAGAGTTAGTCCTCTGTAGTCCTGGGGTTTCTCTGGACTTATGTCTGGTAGTTTTCCCTATCCTTTGCTAAGAGAAGATAGCTTTTGAAGCCCGCTTCCACTCAGCCTCCTGCAGAGCTCACACGGACATGTGCGTCTTGCTCCGCAGCCAAACGCCGTCCCCCCATAAAAGCAGGTATTTTGTTGCAAAAGCCACATGCGTTTTTTCGCTGCACCAAAAATGTACCACAGCCATAACGTGTGGCAGCTCCCTAAAGAACAGTCTGTGAAGGCCTTTAATAATTTTAGGTGTGCTTCCCGGGAACCTAGACAAAAGCACGTTGGGAGTCAATACGAGGGATGAATGACTTAGAGAGTTGAAGAGAGAGAGGACATCCTTCCAAACTGGGGAGATCAGGGATCAACTCCACCAAATGATGCTAGTAGCCAGCAAGACCCAAAAGGAACGTTTTATGTAATTTGACGGACGTTTTATACCATTGGGGGAGGATTACGTAGTTGAGCTCCTATATACGGTTAGATACAGACAATTAGTGCATAAATGACTTAGACCTCTTTCACACAAGCGATATGGAATGTGTCACGATCTCTTCAGGAAGAAACTGATGGCTTTGTCTGCTATTCCTTTCAGTATTTCAGTTTTATCCATGTGGATAAAATCTGTTTTTCATGTGTTTTTCACCTAGAGAATAACACTCAACATCTCCTAGCAACCATCATTGAAAAATGCATTGCTTCCGGGTGCCATCCGTTTTTCACACAAGCCCCATTCATTTCTGTGGAGCGAGAGCTGTTAAACCACACAATATAGAACATGCTGTGATCTTTCCTAAACGCAGAGATGATGCGTGAAAAATGTCTATGTGCATTTGCTACGCGCATCGCATTCAGACGAAAACTTGCTAGTGTGAAAGGGACCTTAATCCACTGTGTTTTGTGGTCCGGAAAACATGGATACCGGCTGTGTGCTCACCACATCACTGTACTGACCCATTGACTTCATTGGGTCCATGTAGGGCTGCAGTAGACGATTATTTTAGCAATCGATTTTTTTATTTTTAATGAATTAATAGACTTCCTTTATAAAAACTCATCAGACCCCCTGCCATCAGTACCCAACACCCTTCATTCCCTCCTGTGCGATCAGCCCAAGTGCATCAGTTTCCCCCGCTGCCTTCAGCTCTGCTCCCCCCCCACCCCGCTGCCTTCAGCTCTGCTCCCCCCCCACCCCGCTGCCTTCAGCTCTGCTCCCCCTCACCCCGCTGCCTTCAGCTCTGCTCCCCCTCACCCCGCTGCCTTCAGCTCTGCTCCCCCTCACCCCGCTGCCTTCAGCTCTGCTCCCCCCCCACCCCGCTGCCTTCAGCTCTGCTCCCCCACCCCGCTGCCTTCAGCTCTGCTCCCCCACCCCGCTGCCTTCAGCTCTGCTCCCCCTCACCCCGCTGCCTTCAGCTCTGCTCCCCCACCCCGCTGCCTTCAGCTCTGCTCCCCCTCACCCCGCTGCCTTCAGCTCTGCTCCCCCTCACCCCGCTGCCTTCAGCTCTGCTCCCCCTCGTGCCATGGTCTCTGCTCCCTCTTGTACCATATCTCCCCTAAGGCTGGGCCACACTTCAGTTAAACCACGCAAGCACGATCCGTGAAAGCCCAGCCTGCCGTCCTCCTGACCCCCGGAGTGCACAGCATCATTGGTTGCTATGCTTCTAGCTGGGGCGCTGCCGACACTCCATTGTTCCTCCCTGCTCTGGGACTGATGTCACACAGCGCGTCAGGTCACGGCGTGGGTACGTCAGGAAGTCAGTGCAGCACGGGACCATGGACGTGCTGTGGAGTGTCCGGAGGCCCCCTGCTGGAAAGGTGAGTATTGCGAGCGTGTTGCGGGCCAGCAGGAGACCACGGCGCGGGAGTAATAGCAAGCGCTTCACTCCCGCTCCGTGGTCACATGACACAAACGAATCCTTGATGCAAACCATTTGCATCGAGGATTTTTTGTGTCAATTTACTTGATTTAATCGAGTACTCGTTGCAGTCCTAGGTTCATGGTCCACATGTTGCGGCAAAATATAGGAAGCACATTCTTCTGCTTGCTCTATACCATTTGCTGCAAGCCCCGGAGGATAGGAGGGGTAGCGACTCTCTGGATATAATGATAATTCACAGTAGCAATCCATACCGATGCTCCCTAGGGCCAGGGCAGTGATAGAATGAGGCACCCTTTATTCCCTTGGGGCACACTCTGATGTTGGGGCTCCTGCCTGATTGTAGTCGGGGTGCCCTTGGAGTTAACATTTTGTATGGGTGCAAGGCAGGGCGTGTAGGTGCAGTGGCTGGCGCATGGCGCTGGAGTCAGTAACCAGGACAGTTGTAAAAAACAACCTCTCTTCCCAGATAGCAATGTAAGAAACTGATGAAAGGATGGGAATTCAAGTACTCTTTCCCTCTGAAGAATCAGTTCTTGGCAATATTACTCTCAACATGGTGGCTGTAATTCCCAGCTGAGGGGTACAGGATTAAGATACAGTTGGCCTGACTGACTCAAGTGCTCTGCCGTGCAGATTCTGGACCTTCTCGGTTTCTTCTCCTTCTGGAGTACTGTAAACATAGTGAGGCGGTTTCCTCTCAGTAGATGGTGATTCTCTGGAACTTTGGCCTAGTCTTATGAGGAGTGGAGCACATGTCACGGCTCTCTTCCTCTGCTAACTCCAGACTAGACTGAGGTGGGGTGGCTCTAGGACCACACCTTACTTCTTGCAGGCTGAGTCAGGATGCTTTACCCTTACCAAACCATGCAAAAGCTATACTGGGTATATTACAAGGCATTAACAGGTGAGATGACTTTAAAGAACAAGAACAGTTTGGAAGTACCCTGGTCTGGGGCACTGTAGATTGTGGTGACAGGTTCTCTCCTCATGGCCAAGAACAAACCCAACCTGTTCCTTGTGGATGAGGCTGGGCACGAAAGGTAGAAGAAGCAGTGCTAGGATTTGGGTGTGTGTTTTACGTGCACATTGATGAGATATTGGCCTAAAGTTGCCGCACACCGACAGATCCTTGCCTGAGGTATTCCCTCAGGACCTTATAAAGCCATCAAGCTTTTACCCAGCCCTTCCTCCACAGTGTCCCATTCGAGGCCTGAAGGGTCTACCCTAGAGATTGTCCCTGTGCTGCCACATTTCATGCTTTATCTCTGTCTTCAACCGTGCTTTGCTTGTAGGTATGAGGAATTGCTGAAACGCCAATGCCTGTGCCAGCAAGGGTTTGCTCAGAATATGCCTATGCTCTGCATGTGTATTGTTTCCTCCATGTGGTGCTTTCTGGAGTGTGGTTACTGGGGAGAAGACTGGAGTCTTTATTGTGCCCTGAGCCTCTTGGCTTCACATCTAACCCTCTTTTTGTCTGAGAGCCGCTTCCCCCTTCCTCAGGCCTCCTATGTCTGCTGAACAGCTGAGAAATTCGCACACTCTCAGTGACTTATTCACTCTCTCAAAGTTTCAGATTTCTGCTACACTAAGGGCTCATTCAGACTGTATATTTGTGTCCGCATCTGTTCCGTAAAATTCATTTCAATGGGGCCGCAAAAGATGCGGACAAAACACTGTGTGCTGTCCGCATCCGAACTTCCGTTCTGTGGCCACGCAAAAAAGATAGAACATGTCCTATTCTTGTCCGTGTACAAGAATAGGCATTTCTATCATTGGGCTGGCCATGCCTTTCCGCAAAGTGCAGAACGCACACAGCTGGTATCCGTGTTTTGCGGATCTGCAATTTGTGGACTGCAAAACAGATAAGGTCGTCTGAATGTGCCCTAAGGGGACTTTCACACTAGAGTTTTTCTTTTCCGGCATAGAGTCCTATCATCGGGGCTCTATCCGGGAAAAAAAAAAGATCAGTATTCTCCCCATGCATTCTGAATGGAGAGAAATCCGTTCAGGAAGTATCAGGATGTCTTCAGTTCAGTATGTGAACGTTTTTTAGACAGGGAATATACGGTATTATCTCTGTCTAAAATTCCGAAACACATGACGGAACGCCGGATCCCGCATTAATTCCCATTGACTTATATTTGTGCAGGATCTGGCATTACAAATACCGCAACGACGGATCCGTCCTTCCGGTCTGTGCATGCGCAGACCTTTAAAACTGTGAAAAACAATCAAGACGGATCCGTCTCTCCGTCTGAAAAGGGAGAGACGGATCCGCACTTGCAATGCATTTGTGAGACGGATCCGCAGCATCCGAATGCTTTCAGTTGTCATGCGGTATGACTGATCCGTCGGGTTGTTCCAGTGATGGAACTACCTGCCGGGTTGTCACACCGCAAGTGTAAAAGTAGCCTTAGGGCTCTTTCACACTTGCGTTATGAGGATCCGGCGTGCACTTCCGTTGCTGGAAATGCCCGTCGGATCCGTCACAATGCAAGACAACTGAAAGTTGGCTGCCATGGTACTCCGCAGCAGTGTACTTACATGCGCTGCGGCTGCCGGGCGCTCCTTCTTGACGTCACAGGTCTCCACGGCACATAGATCAATGCGCCGCCCGGACCTGTGACTCCATGAAGGAGTGCCCGGAGGCCGCAGCGCAGGTAAGTACACTGCTGCGGGGTACCATGGCAGCCAGGACTTCAGTAACATCCTAACTGCCATGGTAACCGAATGGAGCCCCAGCTTACACTGGGGGCCCGATCGGAACTGATGCTGCGCATACGCAGAGCTAAACGTCAGATCCGGCGATGCGCCGAAACGACGTTTAGCTTAATTTCGGATCCGGATTAATGCACTTCAATGGGCATTAATTCCGTATCCGGCGTTAAGGCAAGTCTTCCGGATTTTTGGACGGAGACAAATCCGCAGCACACTGTGGTTTTGTCAATGTCCAAAAAACGTTCACATACTGAACTGAAGACATCCTGATGCATCCTGAACGGATTGCTCTCCATTCAGGATGCATGGGGATAATCCTGATCAGTATCTTTCCGTCCTAGAGCCCCGAGGACAGAACTCTAGGACGGAAACCAAAAATACAGATGTGAAAGGGGCCTAAAGGATATGTTTGTTCACTTTTTTGTGTCATTCTCTTTAACCCATCTCAATGTATTACATTACAACACTTTAGTATTTCTTAAATTTGTGGTCAAGGCTGCGGAAACCTTTGCACCAATAATATTTTTTTTTATTGAATTGCACATATTGGGGGATCATTTATTAAAGGGGTTGTCTCACTCCAGCAAATGACATTTATAAGGTTGAGAAAATTAATACAAGCCACTTACTGATGTATTGTGATTACCCATATTGCTTCCTTTGCTGGCTGGATTCATTTTTCCATCACATTATACACTGCTTGCTAACATGGTCACGACCACCCTGTAATTCCGCACTTTTTTAGCATTCAGCAAAAATTCTAAGAATTGTCCAGTCCCTTTAATGTATAGACTTTGCTCTGTTTGGCTTTAGTAGCCGGCACCTATCCTACTGCACGTCAAGATGCAGAATGCTGCTCTGTGATAAATTCATCAGCCTCTCTCTGATGGCGTAGGGCTCTTTCACACTTGCGTTTTTGCTTTCCGTCCTAGAGTTCCGTCCTCGGGGCTCTAGGACGGAAAGATACTGATCAGGATTTATCCTAATACATTCTGAATGGAGAGAAATCCGTTCAGGATGCATCAGGATGTCTTCCGTTCAGTATGTGAACGTTTTTTGGACGTTGACAAATCCGTAGCATGCTGCAAATTTGTCTCCGTCCAAAAATCCGGAACACATGCTGTAATGCCGGATCCGGAATTAATGCCCATTGAAAAGCATTAATCCGGATCCGACTTTAAGCTGAACATTGTTTCGGCGCATCGCCGGATCCGACGTTTAGCTTTAAAGAATGGTAACCACTGCAGCCCGGCTGCCATGGAAAAGCAGCGGGGAGTCGGGGGAGAAGCTACTTACCTTCCGTGCTGCTGCCGGGGGCTCCTAGATGACGTCACCGGGTCCCTGCGTCGCATGATTCACATAGCTATGTGCAATGTGCCGTATGGATCGTATGGCGCATAGCTATGTGATCCATGCGACGCAGGGACCCGGTGACGTCATAGAGGAGCGCCCGGCCGTAGCACGGAATGCAAGTAGATTCTCCCCCAGCTCTCCGCTTCTTTTCCATGGCAGCCGGGACTTCAGTAGCATCCTGGCTGCCATGGTTACCTGAAAGCATATTGAAGACTGATCAGTCTTCAATATGCTTTCAGTTGTCTTGCGTTGTGATGGATCCGGCGGGCATTTCCGGCAACGGGTGCACGCCGGATCCTCACAACGCAGATGTGAAAGGGGCCTAAGTCTGCAGCTCTTCCCTGACTTCTGTTTAAAACTCAGCCTAAATCCTATTTGATTTAAATCTATTTATTCTTTTTAGATTTGAGAGATCAGAGAAGGGGCAGAGAGCCCGTTGAGAGTTCGCTGAGGGATTTATCGCAGCATTCTGCAGCTTGCTACGTTCTGTGCAAAGTTTTTAATAAAAAAAAAGTAGTACTTTTAGTACTAAAAACTTAATGTTTTAACTGAAAATGCCTCTAGTCTTTACTATTTCTCTCTCTGTCCGTAGGCTTCTTGTCTATGTGGTACAGCACCATGCCTCCTCTGTGGATGTTGCCCTTCTACAAAGAATTCAACTATAACCCGGCTGACGTTCTCGGTATTCCTTCTTCTTGGGACCTTAGTGGCCTGTATCATGATCATACCTGGAGTGGAAGATGGACTTAAAAAGGTAAATCCGAAGAATTCCCATTGAATGCAAGCGCCACTTAAAGGGGTTGTCCAGGCTTAGAAAAGCATGACTGCTCTCTTTCTCAAACAACACCACACCTGTCCATGGGTTGTATCTAGTATTGTAGCTCCGCTCCATTGAAGTGAATTGGGCTGAGCTGCAGTACCACACAAAACCTGTAGACGGGTATGGTTATGTTGAAAGTAGCCATGTTTTTCTAATCCTGGAAAATCCCTTTGTTTGGTTATTCTTTTTCTGTATTTGGCATATCAAACTTGGTGCATCCCGGTAGAACCCTACGTGGTGGTTCTCCTAGCTGCATACTCCCCCTCTTGGTGGCTGGTGGTAATGCAATAATCTGTCAAACCTCAGAATGAAGGCGCACGATGTTGCAGTAAGCTCTTGTATCTGCTCTAAAGATCCTGTGATGGTGCGGAAATGAAAGTCACCCTTCTCTTGCACTTCGTGTAATCAGACGTTGTTCCGCTCTCCTCCAGATCAATGTTTTATAAGGTGTTTGCCAGCTCCATATTGGATGCTGTGAAGTGTTTCATAGTGTGAAGGACGTGGTTTATTGTCGGCCATGTAAATGAATTGTCACACCTTGCTCTCCTATAAATGGGATTCAGCTATAACAGTACTGTAGTTCACTTTATTAGATTGAAGAATGAACCCTTTAGTGACCAACTGATTTTTTTTTTTTTTTTTTTTTATCATCTCCTTCAAAGAGCTATAACTTTTTTTATTTTTCTATTCATGGCGCCATATGAGGGCTTGTTTTTTGCTCGTCAACGTGTCGTTTTTAATGGTGGCGTTTTTGGGTACACTTAAATTACTGATTAACTTTTATTAACCTTTTTCTGGGAGGGTTATGGGAAAAAAACAGCAATATTGCCACAGAGATTTTACATTATAAATTTTGCTGCGGTCATTTTTCAACATTAACAAAACATGATAACCTTATTCAGTATGATTACAGCTATACCAAATACATAGTTTTTCTTTTACGTTTTACTAATTTTGCACCATAATTAATTTTTTTAAAGAAGAAAATATTTTTGCATTGCCGCATCCTAAGACCCATAACTTTTTTATTTTTCTTTCTACAGTGCTGTGTGAGGGATTGATTTTTGCAGGATAACTTTTAGTTTTTTATTGGTATCCTTTTGGGGTACATATCACTTTCTAATCGCTTTTTCGGCTACATTCACACGACCGTATTTTATTTCCGTGTCTGTTCTGTTTTTTTTTTTTTTTTTTTTTTGCGGATTGGAAGAGGACCCATTCATTTCAATAGGTCCTCAAAAAATGTGATCAGTGCACCGTGTGCTGTCCGCATCCGTATGTCCGTTCCTATCCCTGCAAAAAATATGCATGTCCTATTCTTGTCTGTTTTGCGGGCAAGGATAGGCATTGTTACAACGGATCTGCAATAAAACGGATGCAATACTGTTGCCAGAAGGACGTCATGCGCATTTTTTGAGGATCAGTGTTTTGCGGAGCGCAAAACACATACAGTTGTGTGAATATAGCCTTAGGGCTCATGCACACGAACGTATTTTCTTTCCTTTTTTTTTTTTTTGGGGACCGTATTCATTGCAATGGGTCAGCAAAAAAAACCCAGAAGGTACTGCGTGTGCATTCCGTTTCCGTATGTCTGTATTTCTGTTCTGCACAAAAAATAGAACATGTCCTATTATTGTCCGCATTACGGACAAGGATAGTACTGTTCTATTAGGGGCCAGCTGTTCCGTTCCGCAAAATACAGGATGCACACGTTTGCATGAGCCCTTATTCTGATTTGTAGGTGGTGAATAAGCAAAAAGTAGCAATTCTGGCATTTTTTTTTTTTTACTGCATTCTCCGTATGAGATAAATTACAGGGTAATTGTGCATTGTGGGTTGTTACGGATGCGGAGATACCAAATATGCAGAAATGGAAAACGTGAATTTTTTTTTTTTTTTACTTGGAATCATTTATTGAATAAAGCTTTTTTATTTTATTTTTTTAAAGCCATTTAATAGTCCTACAAAGGGACTATAATTGGCGATCTTTTGATCGCTTCTAAAATACATTGTACTATTTATGTAGTGCAATGTACTTTACTGTGAGTGCTATACTGGCATTCACCAGCAGGCTGCGCCATGAAGGTGCAGGCTGCTGGGTCACACTGGAGGGAGGCCTTCACTAGGACCTGGCCTGCGTGCACTGATCAAACAACACTAATCAAAAAACCTTAATAAAAAACAAATTTTATTGACTCATTTATCATAAAATACTTCTATCACATAAAAATTAACCGCTTCCCGACCGCCGAACGCACGGATGCGTCCAGGCGGCAAGTTTGTTCCTCCTGGACGCATCCGTGCGTCATCTCGCGAGAGCCGAGATCTGCTGTGAACGCGCGCACGCGCTGGCTGCGCTCACAGCAGAGCGCGGCTCTGCAGTTGTACTACAGCCTGCCAGCGATGATCAATCGCTGGCAGGCTGTAAATGTAAAATAAATTAGATCAAAGTGGTATATCAGACGCTGTGTTGCTAACAGCGTCTGATATACTTAATACCTGGTCCTCTGGTGGTCCCATTTACTGGGATCGACCACCAGAGGACCAGGTAACAATGTAAAGTTGCACCAAACACTACACTAACCCCACCCCCACCCCCCTCACTTTATAACCACTATTAACCCCTGATCACCCCATATAGACTCCCTGATCACCCCCTGTCACTGATCACCCCCTGTAAGGCCTCTATTCACATGTCCATATGTGTTTTGCGGTTCCGCTGGATCCACAGATCCGCGCCACGGATCCGCAGCGCGGATCCGCAAAACACGGACACCGTCAATGTGCTTTCCGCATTTTGCAGATCCGCACATTGCCAGAACTATATAGAAAATGCTTTTTCTTGTCCGCAATTGCGGACAAGAAAAGGGCATGTTCTATATTTTTGCGGAACGGAAATGCAGACTCGTAAGTGCGGATCCGCAACTCGATCCGAGCGGGACAAAGTCTGTCCCCATAGAAATGAATGGGTCCGCAATTCCGCTCCGCAAACAGAATTTCGGACGTGTGAATGGGGCATAAGGGTCCCTTATCACCGCCAGTTAGTTAGCTACTTGTTAGGTAGCTAGCGCCCAGCCCACCGCACCGCAGTCACTGATTTGGCAGAGATTTTTTCATCCACATTGATCGATGCGAATGAAAAAATCTGTGCCGCTTCATTTTTTTTTTTTTTCAGCCCAGAGGCTGAACGGAAAAATCTCATTACCCGTATGCTCAATATACGGAGAATCGCAGAAACTCCTAATGCTGGCCATACGTGTAATGATTGTGGAGACCCTCAAATGCCAGGGCAGTACAAAAACCTCACATGTGACCCCATTTTGGAAAGAAGACACCCCAAGGTATTCCGTGAGGGGTATGGTGAGTTCATGCAAAATTTTATTTTTTGTCACAAGTTAGTGGAATATGAGTTAGTGGAATAAGTTAGTGGAATATGAGACTTTGTAAAAAAATAAATAAAATCAATTTCCGCTAACTTGTGCCAAAATTTTTTTTTCTGTGAACTCGCCATGCCCCTCACAGAATACCTTGGGGTGTCTTCTTTCCACAATGGGGTCACTTGTGGGGTATTTATACTGCCCTGGCATTTTAGGGGTCCTAAAGCGTGAGAATCCAAATGCGTAAAAATGCCCTGTGAAATACTAAAGGTACTCATTGGTTTTAGGGCCCCTTTGCGCATCTTGGCTGCAAAAAGTGGCACACATGTGGTATCGCCGTACTCAGGAGAAGTAGGGCAATGTGTTTGGGTGTATTTTTACATATACCCATGTTGGTGAGAGAAATATCTCTGTAAATGACAACTTTTTAAATTTTTTTATACAAAGTTGTCAATTTACAGCGATATTTCTCACACAAAGTATGGGTATATGTAAAAATACACCCCAAAACACATTGCCCTACTTCTCCTGAGTACGGCGATACCACATGAGTGACACTTTTTGCAGCCTGGGTGCGCAAAGGGGCCCAAATTCCAATGAGTACCTTTAGCTTTTACATGGCTGCTCACAATTTAGCCCCGCCCAAAATGCCAGAACAGTACAAACACCCCACATGTGACTCCATTTTGGAAAGAAGACACCCCAAGGTATTCGCTGAGGGGCATAGTGAGTCCATGAAAATGTAACTTTTGTCAAAAGTTAGCAGAAAGGGAGACTTTTGAGAAAAACAATAAAAATCAATTTCCGCTAACTTGTGCCAAAAAAATCTTCTGTGAACTCGCCATGCCCCTCATGGAATACCTTGGGGTGTCTTCTTTCCAAAATGGGGTCACATGTGGGTATTTATACTGCCCTGGCATTTTAGGGGACCTAAAGCGTGAGAAGAAAAATGCATAAAAATGCCCTCCTAAAAGGTACTCATTGGTTTTAGGGCCCTTTGCACATCTTGGCTGCAAAAAGTGCCACACATGTGGTATCGCCGTACTCAGGAGAAGTAGGGCAATGTGTTTGGGGTGTATTTTACATATACCCATGCTGGGTGAGAGAAATATCTCTGTAAATTGACAACTTTGTATAATTTTTTTAAAAAGTTGTCATTTACAGAGATATTTCTCACACCCAGTATGGGTATATGTAAAAATACACCCTAAAGCACATTGCCCTACTTCTCCTGAGTACGGCGATACCACATGAGTGACACTTTTTGCAGCCAAGATGCGCAAGGGGCCCAAATTCCAATGAGTACCTTTAGGATTTCACAGGGCATTTTTACTCATTTTGATTCTCACGCTTTAGGGCCCCTAAAATGCCAGGGCAGTATAAATACCCCACAAGTGACCCCATTGTGGAAAGAAGACACCCCAAGGTATTCTGTGAGGGGCATGGCAAGTTCACAGAAATTTATTTTTTTGGCACAAGTTAGCGGAAATTGATTTTTTTTTTTTTTTTTACAAAGTCTCATATTTCACTAACTTGTGACAAAAAAATTTTTACATAAACTCACCATACCCCTCACAGAATACCTTGGGGTGTCTTCTTTCTAAAATGGGGTCACATGTGGGGTATTTATACTGTCCTGGCATTTTAGGGGCCCCTAAAGCGTGAGAAGAAGTCTGGAATCCAAATGCGTAAAAATGCCCTGTGAAATCCTAAAGGTACTCATTGGAATTAGTGCCTTTGCGCACCCAGGCTGCAAAGTGTCACTCATGTGGTATCGCCGTACTCAGGAGAAGTAGGGCAATGTGTTTGGGGTGTATTTTTATATATACCCATACTTTGTGTGAGAAATATCGCTGTAATCGACAACTTTTTAAATTTTTTTAAACAAAGTTGTCAGTTTACAGAGATATTTCTCTCACCCAACATGGGTATATGTAAAAATACACTCCAAAACACATTGCCCTACTTCTCCTGAGTACGGCAATACCACATGAGTGACACTTTTTGTAGCCTGGGTGCAAAGGGCCCAAATTCCAACGAGTACCTTTAGCTTTTACATGGCTGCTCACAATTTAGCCCCGCCCAAAATGCCAGAACAGTAAACACACCCCACAAGTGACCCCATTTCGGAAAGTAGACACCCCAAGGTATTCACTGAGGGGCATAGTGAGTCGTGGGAGATTTCATTTTTTTTTGCCAGAAGTTAGCAGAAATGGAAACTTTATTATTTTTATTTTTTTCCTCAGAAAGTGTCATTTTCCGCTAACTTGTGGAAAAAAATGAAATGATACATGAACTCACCATGCCCCTCCATGAATACTTTGGGGTGTCTTCTTTCTAAAATGGTGTGATTTGGGGGGTATTTACACTATCCTGACATTCTAGCACCTGAAGAAACATGACAGGTGCTCAGAAAGTCAGAGCTGCTTCAAAATGCAGAAATTCACTTTTTTGCACCATAGTTTGTAAACGCTATAACTTTTACCCAAACCAATAAATATACACTTATTGGACTTTTTTTTATCAAAGACATGTAGAACAATAAATTTAGAGAAAAATTTATATAGAAATGTAGTTTTTTAAAAAAAAAATTACAACAGAAAGTGAAAAATGACATTTTTTTGCAAAAATTTCGGTAATTTTTGATTAATAGCAAAAAAAGTAAAAACGTCAGCAACAATGAAATACCACCAAATGAAAGCTCTATTAGTGAGAAGAAAAGGAGGTAAAATTCATTTGGGTGGTAAGTTGCATGACGGAGCAATAAACGGGTAAAGTAGTGTAGTGCAGAATTGTAAAAAGTGGCCTGGTCATTAAGGGTGTTTAAGCTAGGGGGGCTGAAGTGGTTAATGAAGGGACAAGAACAGGTATCCAATACCCTCCCACAATGTCATGCATCATACAAATAAATGGATACAAAAATGATTTCAAACAGTTATACTATAGCTCAAGCTGATTCTATACACCGCAGTGATATAGACACGTCACGGAAATAAATTAATGCATATTCAGACAAATCTAATGTGCTATACCAGACTAACACTGCGGCAATCCTCCATAAATGCCCGCAAATCCATGCATGGCTTCTGACAATGTTCAGCAGCAAGGTTCTAACATTTGGTAATCAATGTATCCATAAAAATAGGGGCTATTTAGCCTTACCCAGTATCATATAGCAGGGGAGAGTACGGGTGCTCCTCGACGCGCGTTTCGCGTATTCAGCTTCCTCAGGAGGAGTATGTAGATACTAACAAGTTACTTGTTAGGTAGCTAGCGCCCAGCCCACCGCACCGCAGTCACGGATTTTGGCAGAGATTTTTTCATCCACATTGATCGATGCGAATGAAAAAATCTGTGCCGTTCATTTTTAATTTTTTTTTAGCCCAGAGGCTGAACGGAAAAAAAAAATCTCATTACCCGTATGCTCAATATAAGGAGAATCGCAGAAACTCCTAATGCTGGCCATAAGTGTAATGATTGCGGAGACCCTCAAATGCCAGGGCAGTACAAACACCCCACATGTGACCCCATTTTAGAAAGAAGACACCCCAAGGTATTCCGTGAGGGGTATGGTGAGTTCATGGAAAATTTTATTTTTTGTCACAAGTTAGTGGAAATATGAGACTTTGTAAAAAAAAAAATAAAAAAAAAATCAATTTCCACTAACTTGTGCCAAAATTTTTTTTTTTCCTGTGAACTCTCCATGCCCCTCACGGAATACCTTGGGGAGTCTTCTTTCCAAAATGGGGTCACTTGTGGGGTATTTATACTGCCCTGGCATTTTAGGGGTCCTAAAGCGCGAGAATCCAAATGCGTAAAAATGCCCTGTAAAATCCTAAAGGTACTCATGGGAATTAGGGCCCCTTTGCGCATCTTGGCTGCAAAAAAGTGTCACTCATGTGGTATCGTCGTACTCAGGAGAAGTAGGGTAATGAGTTTTGGGGTGTATTTTTATATATACCCATACTTTCTGTGAGAAATATCGCTGTAAACGACAACTTTTTAAACATTTGTTATACAAAGTTGTCAATTTAGAGAGATATTTCTCTCACCCAACATGGGTATATGTAAAAATACACCCCAAAACACATTGCCCTACTTCTTCTGAGTACGGCGATACCACATGTGTGACACTTTTTTGCAGCCTAGGTGCGCAAAGGGACGTAAAGTCCAATGAGTACCTTTAGGTTTTACTGGGTTGCTCACAATTTAGCTCTGCACAAAATGCCAGAACAGTACAAACACCCCACAAATGACCCCATTTTGGAAAGAAGACACCCCAAGGTATTCGCTGAGGGGCATAGTGAGTCCATGAAAAATTGAACTTTTTGTCGCAAGTTAGCGGAAAGGGAGACTTTGTGAGAAAAAACAATAAAAAATCAATTTCCGCTAACTTGTGCAAAAAAAAAAAATCTATGAACTCGCTATGCCCCTCACGGCATACCTTGGGGTGTCTTCTTTCCAAAATGGGGTCACATGTGGGGTATTTATACTGTTCTGGCATTTTAGGGGCCCCTAAAGTGTGAGAAGATGTCTGGAATCTAAATGCGTAAAAATGCCCTGTGAAATCCTAAAGGTACTCATTGGAATTTGGGGCCCTTTGCGCATCTTGGCTGCAAAAAAGTGTCACACGTGGTATCGCCGTACTCAGGAGAAGTAGGGCAATGTGTTTTGGGGTGTATTTTTACATATACCCATGCTGGGTGTGAGAAATATCTCTGTAAATTGACAACTTTTAAATTTATTTTATACAAAGTTGTCAGTTTACAGAGATATTTCTCTCACCCAACATGGGTATATGTAAAAATACACCCTAAAACACATTGCCCTACTTCTCCTGAGTACGGCGATACCACATGAGTGACACTTTTTGCAGCCTGGAGTGCACAAAGGGCCCAAATTCCAACGAGTACCTTTAGGTTTTACAGGGATGCTCACAATTTAGCCCCGCCCAAAATGCCAGAACAGTAAACACACCCCACAAATGACCCCATTTCGGAAAGTAGACACCCCAAGGTATTCACTGAGGGGCATAGTGAGTCCGTGGGAGATTTTTTATTTTTTTTTGCCAGAAGTTAGCAGAAATGGAAACTTTATTATTTTTTTCCTCAGAAAGTGTCATTTTCCGCTAACTTGTGAAAAAAAAATGAAATGATACATGAACTCACCATGCCCCTCCGAATACTTTGGGGTGTCTTCTTTCTAAAATGGTGTCATTTGGGGGGTATTTATACTATCCTGACATTCTAGCACCTGAAGAAACATGACAGGCGCTCAGAAAGTCAGAGCTGCTTCAAAATGCCGAAATTCACTTTTTTGCACCATAGTTTGTAAACGCTATAACTTTTACTCAAACCAATAAATATACACTTTTTGGATTTTTATTTTTTTTTATCAAAGACAAGTAGAACAATACATTTTGCAAAAAATTTATATAGAAATGTAGTTTTTTTTTTAAAAAAAAATGTTACAACAGAAAGTGAAAAATGTCATTTTTTTTTTGCAAAAATGTCATTAATTTTTTATTAATGGCAAAAAAAGTAAAAATGTCAGCAGCAATGAAATACCACCAAATGAAAGCTCTATTAGTGAGAAGAAAAGGAGGTAAAATTCATTTGGGTGGTAATTTGTATGACGGAGCAATAAACGGTGAAAGTAGTGTAGTGCAGAATTGTAAAAAGTGGCCTGGTCACTAAGTGTTTAAGCTAGGGGGGCTGAAGTGGTTAAGGGTGTTTAAGCTAGGGGGGCTGATGTGGTTAAAGGCTATGTACACCTTCAGAGGCAATTTTTTTTTTAATGAATGCATGTTACTCATTTCTGGCTAAAAATCACTTTTTCAATTGGACTTAATTAAAAAATATTGAGCTGTTCTGCCACAAAGGGTTAACTGTTTTTCTAACTGGGTGACTGGTACTTTCACTATCTGCCAGTCATCTAATAAACCTTATCTCTAAACTACTGAGAGGTCATAAACACTTATTTAAGCCACATTCTTATCCTAAGATAAGAACTAAATTATAATGTAAGAGAGCAGACATAAGGAGTCTGCCTGCTCCTGGTCTGACGAAAAACAGAAAATCCAGAGGCTGCTTCTAGAGCATGTCAGCTCTGTAAAGAGAATACCACATTTTTAATAAAGAAAAATTAAAAAATTTTGGCTCAAAATTAGTACAATGCAATAATAATAAAAAATTGCCCCCAAAGCTGTACATAGCCTTTAAGCCCTGCCACAGGCTGGGCTTTAGGCCTCTTTCAAATGAGCGTGTTCCTTGCGGGAATCGCTCTCGGTGTGAGAGAGGGATTTATGTCAGTTTCGATTTCGTTACAGAAAGGTCAGGCAGAGGCACACAGCATTATCAATCATTATAATGCCGGTGCGCTTTTGTAGTCCAGACGCACAATTTTTCTTGCAAGGGACACGCTCTTGTGAAAGAGCCCTTCTAGGAAGATTCCAATAGCAGGTCTGGAAGCCTTCACAAGGCCCCAGGTTGCTGTGAGAACTGTGTAACTGTTCAGATGCCGCATTTTTCTGTTCTAGCATGTGAGGGGTTAAATGTCCAGGATCAGTGTAATCTCAGATCCCTGTCTCTGTGGTTCTCATCTGTATATCACAGTTGGCCCCTGTTGTGTAAAGAGCTGGCTTAGCTTGAGTTGTAGTATAAATGGCACCAGAAAAACGGTGATACGCTTTTCAATGCGGATTACGGTTTTGCTGAAGCAGTTGTGGTGCAGTTTTAAATGTGTGAACATATCCTAACTGCTGATCTGGATATATAAGCATCATGTCCTCTATTAGGCCTAGTTCACACTTCAGTGTTTGGTCAGTGATTTTCAGCCAAAACCAGGTGCGGGTCAAAAACACAGAACTAGTGTACAGTCGTGGCCAAAAGTTTTGAGAATGACACAAATATTAGTTTTCACAAAGTTTGCTGCTAAACTGCTTTTAGATCTTTGTTTCAGTTGTTTCTGTGATGTACTGAAATATAATTACACGCACTTTATACATATTAAAGGCTTTTATCGACAATTACATGACATTCATGCAAAGAGTCAGTATTTGCAGTGTTGGCCCTTCTTTTTCAGGACCTCTGCAATTTGACTGGGCATGCTCTCAATAAACTTCTGGGCCAATTCCTGACTGATAGCAACCCATTCTTTCATAATCACTTCCTGGAGTTTGTCAGAATTAGTGAGTTTTTGTTTGTCCACCCGCCTCTTGAGGATTGACCACAAGTTCTCAATGGGGTTAAGATCTGGGGAGTTTCCAGGCCATGGACCCAAATTGTCAATGTTTTGGTCCCCGAGCCACTTAGTTATCACTTTTGCCTTATAGCACGGTGCTCCATCGTGCTGGAAAATGCATTCTTCTTCACCAAACTGTGTTGGATTGTTGGAAGAAGTTGCTGTTGGAGGGTGTTTTGGTACCATTCTTTATTCATGGCTGTGTTTTTGGGCAAAATTGTGAGTGAGCCCACTCCCTTGGATGAGAAGCAACCCCACACATGAATGGTCTCAGGATGCTTTACTGTTGGCATGACACAGGACTGATGGTGGCGCTCACCTTTTCCTTTCCGGACAAGCCTTTTTCCAGATGCCCCAAACAATCGGAAAGAGGCTTCATCGGAGAATATGACTTTGCCCCAGTCCCCAGCAGGCATTCACCATACTTTCTGCAGAAGATCAATCTGTCCCTGATGTTTTTTTTTTTGAGAGAAGTGGCTTCTTTGCTGCCCTTCTTGACCCCAGGCCATCTTCCAAAAGTCTTCACCTCACTGTGCATGCGCTTACACCTGCCTGCTGCCATTCCTGAGCAAGCTCTGCACTGGTGGCACTCCGATCCCGCAGCTGAATCCTCTTTAGGAGACGATCCTGGCACTTGCTGGACTTTCTTGGACGCCCTGAAGCTCTCTTAACAAGAATTGAACCTCCTTCCTTGAAGTTATTGATAATCCTATAAATTGTTGATTGAGGTGCAATCTTAGTAGCCACAATATCCTTGCCTGTGAAGCCATTTTTATGCAACGCAATGATGGCTGCACGCGTTTCTTTGCAGGTCACCATGGTTAACAATGGAAGAACAATGATTTCAAGCATCACCCTCCTTTTAACATGTCAAATCTGCCATTTTAACCCACTCAGCCTGACATAATGATCTCCAGCCTTGTGCTCAGAGTCGTCAATATTTTCACCTTAGTTAACAAGACGATTACTGAAATGATCTCAGCAGGTCCTTTAATGACAGCAATGAAATGCAGTGGAAAGGTTTTTTAGGGATTAAGTTAATTTTCATGGCAAAGAAGGACTATGCAATTCATCTGATCACTCTTCATAACATTCTGGAGTATATGCAAATTGCTATTATAAAAACTTAAGCAGCAACTTTTCCAAATTTGAATATTTATGTAATTCTCAAAACTTTTGAGCACGACTGTAGATCATTCCATTCTACCGTATCTGCGGAGGCTCCATTCCGTGTTTTGGTTTAGAAATCACTGAAGTGTGAACTAGGCCCTATGGGCACCATAATACCGTAGATGGTGAAACGTGCCAGTTTTATTTTTCATATGGAACATAAGGGTTTGTATGGAATCTGTGAGAACCTCTTCATGCTTCTGTAGGAGCCTAGTGGTGGCCGTCCTGATCAGTGGTTGAAGGCTGTCAGTCAGGGGGTCTATATAAATCTGCTCAGCTCGTCCTGCTCTAGAACATTCTGATTGCACAGCATTTTCAGATTAAAAGCTTCGCTTTAAAACATGAACATGTGTCACAATTCTGAAAAAATAAAGTGAGCGTCTGGGGACTTTTTCTTGATGCATCGCCATCATCAAATGGCTTCATGGTTTGTGCTGCTCTCATGTCTGTCATGCTTTGTCTTCCATTCTCAGCTCCCATGGTTTTGCTCCTCATCCAGCACCATTTCTGGCTCTGTGAACTGTGACATCATTGTAGGACACCAAGCAGTGTACCGCATGTGTTTTGCCATGGCTGCATTTTTCTTCCTGTTTGTCATAATAATGATCTGCGTACGAAGTAGTCGGGACCCACGAGCATACATACAGAATGGGTAAGTCTGGACGTCACAAAAGAAGGTGTGGTTATTTTCATATGCTCAGGTAAAGGGATTGTCCACGTGTTTTATATTGATGATTGATGGCCTATCTGACTGTTGGGGGTCTGACACCCGGCGCCCCCTCCTATTCACTCTTCTGCTGTAGCTTCGGCACTGTGTTAGGCTACTTTAACACTTGCGCCAGGACAGATCCGACAGGCTGTTCACCCTGTCGGATCCGTCCTGCCGCTATTTCACCGCGCCGCTGGACTGCCGCTCCGTCCCCATTGACTATAATTGGGGCGGAGTTCCGCGCAGCCCGGCAGTGCACAGCAGAGGCCACCGGGCTAAAAAGTCGGACATCTCGTAGTTTTAGTCCGGCGGCTTCTTGCTGTGCACAGCCATGCTGCGCTGTAGCTCCACCCCACCCCCATTATAGTCAATGGGGACGGAGCGTCAGTCCGGTGGCACGGCGAAATAGCGTCAGAACGGATCCGACAGGGTGAACAGCCTGTCAAATCCGTCCTGCTGCAAGTGTGAAACTAGCCTAATGCAGCTCCCTTCATTGTGTAGTGAGTGGGGCTGGTTACTGCAGCACTGCTCCCACTAAAGTGAATGGGGACAGTGCTGCAGTAACGATCTCCATCCACTACACAATGGAAAGAGCTGTTCTCCACAGCTGATCGGCTGGGGTGTGAGGTGTTGACCCCCACCGATGGCCTGTCCTCCAGATATAAAAGGAGTGGCCAACCCCTTTAATATTTCTGTTGATATTCCTTATTTTTGGTGGGATGTTTTATTTTTGATAGAAACAGTTTGGAGTACATATAATGTATTAAATAACATAATGTTCTGGTTGTAAATGAGAAAAAATAAATTGTTTTGGGGGATTTTTTTTCTGTGTTTTTTAACATGCAGGATAAATTACATGGTCTTAAGGCGAGTTTACACTGCACATGTAACGCTGCCGAATGTCTGGAAGGAAACTTTCCTTCCCGACAGTCTGCTACTCGCTCAGTGAAGGGGACTGCTATGCAGTGATCTCCCCCACAGTATAAGGATGAAGGATCGCTACTGCTGTCGCTCTTCCTCATACAGCTGCACTGTTTCTGGGCAGCAGAACGCTGTTTAGACAACACGATCTGCTGCCCAGGAACGATGGTTGATGTGCCTGCATGAACAACAGCATCACCTGATGAAAGATGAATAGATGGGCAGATTATTGGGAACAGGCGTTTGCTGGAATGTTCGTTCCCAATAACCTGCCTGACAGTCGGCCATGTAAATCCACCTTTTACTCTCCTGGGTAGTCTCCCTGCATTGACCCTGCCTGATAAGAGCGACGCTGCTGACTGGATCCCACATTACCTTAGTTGTCCCTATCCTACCGGCGGTTATGCCTGCTTCATCAGCATCAGGGTAAAGTAAAGAGACAATTAGTTCAGAAAGGTAAAATAGTCCCAGGGGCCTCTGTCCTTTAGGTCTCAGTGGGGTAAACCATGAGAGCATCTCACAGACATGCATAGAAAAGTAGACTTCTGGTCCATAGAGCGGCTAGGAAGTGCTGGGTAAACTTTTTTTCTTCAAAATTTATTAAAGGGGTTGTCTTACTTCAGCAAATAGCATTTATCACATAGACAAACATAATACAAGCCGCTTACTAATGTATTGTGACTGTCTATATTGCCTCCTTTACTGGCCTTATTCATTTTTCAATCATATTTTACTGCATCATACACTGCTTGTTTCCATGGTTACGACCACCCTGCAATCCAGTAGTGGTGGTCGTGCTTGCACACTATAGGAAAAAGTGCTAGCCTTTCTGGCGACCTGGCCACCTCGTATCTAAGGGTACTTTCACACTAGCGTTAGTGTGATCCGGCAGGCAGTTCCGTCGCCGGAGCTGCCTGCCAGATCCGCCGTTCAGTGTGAAAACTGACAGCATTTGTAGACGGATCCGGATCCGTCTACAAATGCATTGCAAGAACGGATCCGTCCCTCCGCTTGTCATGCGGATGGACGGACCCGTCTTGCAGTCTTTTTCACAGTCCTCCCGGTCTGCGCATGCACAGACCGGAAGGACGGATCCGTCCTTTAGTTGTTTCGCAATGCCGGATCCGGCACTAATGCAAGTCAATGTAAATTAATGCCGGATCCGGCATTCCGGCGACTGATCAGGCATTTTAGACAGACATAATACCGCAGCATGCTGTGGTATTATGTCCGGCCAAAACGCCTGACAGTGACTGAACTGAAGGCATACTGATGAAAACTGAACGCATTTCTATCCATTCAGATTGCATGGGGATATGCCTGATCAGTTCTTTTCCGGCATAGAGCCCTTTTGACGGAAGTCTATGCTGGAAAAGAATAACGCAAGTGTGAAAGTACCCTTACCCTGCAGCTGTAACACCCAGCAAAGGAGGCAATATGGACAATCACAATACATTAGTAAGTGCCTATATGTACGTGATAAATGCCATTTGCTGAAGTGAGACAACCCCTTTAAACTTCTTTTTTATAATATTTGTAGGCTCATTCAATACCTACATCATGTGGTGTGTTGATTCTGTATTGCAGTGTTATACCTGACATACAGCCACATACATGGCAGACCTATGGTCGCTGTTGAACATAGCATCTAAGAGGTTAAATAGCCAGGATCAGAGATCTCTGATCCTAAATGTTGTGACAGGGTGGCATGGGCAGTGCTTCTGAGTCTGCCAGGTTTGTGCTCTGCATAAATGCACAATGCAGGAGGCGGGTTAATAAAGTGAGCCGTATAGCGGTAGACTAATGGAAGCGATTGCAGCCACTAAACTTCTGCTCTGGACGTGGCGGCCAGGAGTGACCTAGCAGATGACACGTGTCTATCTTATGATAGAAAAACATGGCTGCTCTCTTCCAGCTCAGCTCTGTAGACGTTAATGGGGTCGAGCTGCAATACCACACTTAACCTGTAGATGGGTGTGGCACTGTTCATGAAAAGTGCAGATACTACCAGATATGTGAATTTTGTGACACTGACGGGTTATTTCAGTTTGCAAAGAAGTATTTTATGTTCATTCTAAACCAGAGCCTCAATGTATTTTAATGTGACACTCACTGCTTTATGATGCTTATCTGTCTTGTTGCTTTTGTCCAGGTTTTGGTTTTTTAAGTTCCTGATTTTAGTGGGAATTACAGTTGGTGCTTTCTTTATACCAAACGGAGTATTTACTACAGGTAACGATGACTTGTGACGTTGGTCTTCTCCCTGTCCTCGCTCTTTCTTCTTTCCCTTTCTATGTAGTCTACGTGTCTATAGCTCTCCACCTGCCTTGCCAGCTACATGTCTTAGTGCTTGTCTGCCCGTATATTCTGCCCTTCAGGCTGATGTACTTCTTTTCTCTTACAGTATGGTATTATTTTGGCATGGTTGGTGGTTTCCTGTTCTTCTTGGTCCAGCTAATCCTCATTATTGACCTTGCGCATTCTTGGAGTCAGTCCTGGCTTCTGAGAGCTGAAGATGGGAATACTAAGTGCTGGTACGCGGGTAAGTCTGAAAACGGTGAAGTGTAGGATCTTTCTTTGTTTTCTTAAAAGGAATGTGTCCTCAGAAAATGACCGATTGTTTAAATAGCATTTTTATGTTAAACATTTTTTTTTTTAGAATTTTTGGTAATTATTTTTATTTTTTATTTGTCCATGTCACAATATTAAAAATATATAATACTGCAATTTTCGCACTGGCCACTAGGCCTAAAATATGTTAAAGGGGTTGTCTCATTTCAGAAAATGACACATCATGTAGAGAAAGTTAATACTAGTCACTTACTAATGTATTGTGATTATCCATATTGCTTCTTTCGCTGGCTGGATTCATTTTTCCATCACATTATACACTGCTCGTTTCCATGGTTACAGACCACCCTGCAATCCAGAAGCAGTGGCCGTGCTTGTACACTATAGGAAAAAGCGCCGGTGTCCGGGACCGTGGGAGCGAGCGTAGGAACACGTGCGCAGCAGCTACTGTACCGGCCACCTTGTATCTGCGCTGCAGCGGTGGCTGGGACAGGAGCTGCCTGTGGTGATAATTAGGGATGAAACATCTGAAGTCGATTCGCATAAAATTTCATGTATGGAGCGAGCGAAATGTATTGGCTCCGATGAGCCGAAGTTATTACTTTGCGAAGTCTCGTGAGACTTCAGAAATTGATGTGGACTGTAGAAAACCATTTCCCGAAATGGGGTTTGGTTCCAAGGTACCACTTGGAACTGAACCCGAGTTCGGGAAATGTTTTTTTACAATATAAATGGATTTCTGAAGTTGGTATGCGAAGTCTCGTGAGACTTCGCGAAGTAATAACTTCGTACAGTATTGAAACTAAGTTTTATGCGAATCTACTTCGGATGTTTCATGAAAATTGTGAATTATTATTTTACCCAGTGGACAGTGTAAAAAGAAATCGCTGAATTATGTCAATTTAAAAAAAAATAGTGACATGGGGGAAAAAAAAAAAAAGTAAATCTGTTCAAAGGGTTTCTGCAGTTATTTTAAACTGATGATCTATCCTCTGAATAGATCATCAGCATCTGATTGGCGGGGGGGTCCGACAATCACCGCCCAGGCCAGTGATACAAGACGTGACGTCACTGGGCCTGCAGTAAACAGCGAGAAGGCCGCGGCGCTACTGCCAGTGCCACTGCCTTCATAAACAGCTGATCGGTGGGGGTCCCGGGTGTCGGACCCACGCCAATCGGATGCTGATGATCTATACAGAGGATAGATCATCCGTTTTTGAAGAACTGTATAACCCCTTTAATGTAAAAACATAACTTAAACAATAGATAATTTTCTGATGATAAATTTCCCTTAAACTTTCAGTTTTTTTGGCACGGATTAATTGACTTTTTGTGTTTTTTAGCTCTTCTCATCTGTACTGTGCTGCTTTATGCTGCTGCAATTGCTGCCATCGTGGTCCTATACGTATACTACACCAAACCGGATGGATGTGTCCTCAACAAATTGTTCATCAGTTTGAACCTTATATTCTGTGTAATAGTTTCTATTGTATCAATCCTTCCAAAAGTCCAGGTAAGAAGCTAAGGGCAATGTATGACTTGGGGTGGCATTTTAGAGGGGTTGATTTGGGAACTGAAACAAAAATATCCATCCGAATATAAAAATTTATAAAATAACTGGAACGGTAAAAAATTGCTTTAATCCGTGTAAGAAAAAACAAAAGAAGTGATACCTCCACCGATCCATCGCCACTCTTGTTCTAGCTGGTCTCTGCTTCCTGGTGCCTCAGCCAGTGATTTACTGAGCATGCATGTGTGTCGCGATGGACCATGAAGTAGAGCGCAGCAGGAATGGGAGCGTCAGGGGATCCCTTTAATTCATAGTATAGCGTATACAGGATTGGTGGCCTATTTCTAGTATATGTCTGCAATGTACCATCATTAGGGGACTGCTAGAACAGAGTAACCTTGGCATTGCCAGTTCTGTTTAGGTTCTTCCTGGCAGGCACATGGTCAGTCACAGACAGCAAGCGCAAATCCCTCCGTGTGTATGAAAATAGTTCTCAATTGTCCCAATTGTGTAGAAAGTTGAATAGAAAAGCCTTTCCTGGCTCCTAGGTTCCCATTTTCATTATGGGGGCTAGTGCTGTAGGATATAAAGTGCTCCCATACAGTATGTGTATTTTACTGCTGTCTTGCCTTATCTAGGCCTCCGGCAGTTCAGTAGAGCTGTCCTAAAGGCTGTTTGGCCTGGGAGCTAACAACCCCTGTGCTACCGACCTGTGATTTCAGACTCGCCTGTCCGTGGTCCCACCACTGACCCATTTTCTTCTGCTTCTAGTCCTCCGGGATTGAGGAGCGTCTGAGTCCCTACCACTGCGGCCAACCACATGCCTCAGGGGTCACAGTGACTTGAATGCCCATAGTGGTCCCCGAAATGCAGAAGCGTCAGGACAGTGGACAGGTGTGTCTTTTTTTTTTTTTTTTGTTTTTTTTTATGTTCAGGGGTACAGGTCCATAGCATAGGAGTTGTCAGCTCCAAGGCTGGAAACCCCTTAAAATGCCCTGCTAACCCTGTCTACATAGTAAAGCTGACAAGTGAGCTCCAGCCAAACTAGAAACATCGCCATACCTCACATGGATCTAGGGATCACCCCATTCATTGTTCCAGATGCTCTAGTAGATTCCCTTCAGCCTGATGTGTCCTTTCAGAGGGGGTGTGTCCTTTATGCTGTAGTCCTCTCTAAAACTATCACTGCTTCAGTGACACTAGTTACAGCTAGGGGCAGTTGAAGGATGGAACCGAGCATGTGTGACTGCTTCAGTAACTGGATGTGCACATTACTATATAGATTAAATATCGGGGGGAGGGGTGACAATTCTAATAAAGTAGGGAATGACAACTGGAGCATTTTTGTAACAAGGTAAGGGCTCTTTCACCCTTGCGTTCTGAGGATCCGGCGGGCATTTCCGTCCTGCCGGATCCATCAGAACGCAAGTGGACTGACAGCATTTGAAGACTGATCAGTTTCCTGATCAGTCTTCAACATGCTTTCACTGTTACCATGGCAGCCAGGACTCTACTGGAGTCCTGGCTGCCATGGTACTCAGCAGCGGTGTACTTACCTGCGCTGCGGCCGCCGGCGCTCCTAATGACGTCACAGGTCCGGGCGGCGCATAGATCAATGCACCGCCCGGACCTGTGATGTCATAATGGAGCAGCCCGGCGGCCGCAGCGCAGGTAAGTACACTGCTGCGTTGTACTTACCATGGCAGCCAGGACTCCAGTAGCGTCCTGGCTGCCATGGTAACCGATCGGAGCCCCAGCTTACACTGGGGCACCGATCGGAACGGCTGCTGCGCATGCGCAGCGCTAAACGTCGGATCCGGCGATGCGCCGAATCGACATTTATCTTAATGCTGGATCCGGAATAATGCTCTTCAGTGGGCATTAATTCCGGATCCGGCATTGCGGCATGTCTTCTGGCTTTTTGGACGGAGACAAATCCGCAGCATGCTGCGCTTTTGTCAACGTCCAAAAAACATTCACATACTGAACGGAAGACATCCTGACGCATCCTGAACGGATTGCTCTCCATTCAGAATGCATTAGGATAATCCTGATCAGTATCTTTCCGTCCTAGAGCCCCGAGGACGGAACTCTAGGATGGAAAGGAAAAACGCAAGTGTGAAAGAGGCCTAAATTACAAAAGTAACTAGTTCTTCATGTTGAATTATATTAAAATAAAAATAACATTTCTCCGGTTGTCTTTTTGCAGGAGGTTCATCCACACTCTGGACTATTACAGGCATCTGTTATCTCCTTGTACACCATGTTTGTGACCTGGCTGGCTATGGCAAATGTTCCTGGTAAGTAACCAGCTAGTGTTGAATATGATGGGTATAAGACGCATTGGGGGACATTTATCAATGCTGTTACCTCACAATTGTGGCGTTAAAAAATTGGACATTATGGCGCACGGCATCTGGGCACCATCATTTGTGTGTTTTTAAGCTTCTTGGCACTTTTCTTTCCATAATAATAAAGCAAGAATGTGGGTGCACAAGCACACAAAAAAGCACAGGGGTGCTCGATAACCATACTATAACATTCGGCAGAAAGTGGCGTACGTTATGGCTGAAGTCTACGCCAGCCTGTAGCTTTGCGTAGACTTCAGTTTCTGGTGCACAGCAGGGCAGAAATACGCCCGATTGGTTAAGAGGCTTCTGCCAGTCTTGATATATCTCCCCCATTGTACAATAGTGTTGTATATGGAGAAAAAAAGCTGTATTTCTCAAAATATAATTTTCTGCTATATGTTTAGGGAACTAGCGCCAACTGCCACATAATTGAATTGTGCCACCCTTAGTATGTTCAGGTAGCTGCAAGTCCTATTTCTGTCAGGTTTTAAAAACCTTTAATTTTGAGTTGGCGAAAGGTGCACCAAATTTATAACAATTCCGCACTTATGGGGGAGATTTATCAAAAGTGGTGTAAAGGAAAATTGACTTTTATGGACTTTGTCCATAGCAACCAATCGGATTCCACCTTTTATTTTCCTAAGGGGCTCTGAAAAATGCAAGTTGAAATCTGATTGGTTGCTATGGGGAACTAAGCCAGTTTTGATAAATTGCCCCCTATGTTTGTTAAATTTGGTGCATCTCTAAATTGTCTATAAACGATTCTCCATTGTTCCTATGCCACTCTCCCTACTGTAGTCAGTTTGCTTCTTTTTAATTGAAACCACTTTTCAAAAGTAGCGAGGGTTGTATAAAAAGTCACAAATTATGTTCGGGATTCGTTTTTTAAATTTTTGGGATTGGCATTTTGTATGTTTGGGATTAGTGTGCTCTATGGTTGGGATTAGTGTGCTCTATGGTTGGGATTAGTGTGCTCTATGGTTGGGATTAGTGTGCTCTATGGTTGGGATTAGTGTGCTCTATGGTTGGGATTAGTGTGCTCTATGGTTGGGATTAGTGTGCTCTATGGTTGGGATTAGTGTGCTCTATGGTTGGGATTAGTGTGCTCTATGGTTGGGATTAGTGTGCTCTATGGTTGGGATTAGTGTGCTCTATGGTTGGGATTAGTGTGCTCTATGGTTGGGATTAGCGTGCCGTACGGTTGGTTGGGATTAGCGTGCCGTACGGTTGGTTGGGATTAGCGTGCCGTATGTTTCGGATATTAAATGCTTACTATTTCTACCTCAGACAGAGATTGTAATCCCACTTTGCTGGCTATTGTGAACAATGGGACTGCTCTATCATCATCTACAGTGGCCCAGTGGTGGGACGCTCCAAGCATTGTTGCACTTGTGGTCTTCATCCTGTGCACTCTGTTCATCAGGTGAGTGACCGCAGCAGTGTGGGGTTCAGCCTCTCGCTCTTATCCAGGTTTTGGCTTCTGGTTTCTACTAGTCGCTTCTCACCCGTTTTTCCTACTTGGGTTAAATGGACCAGTTACTTCCCGGTATCTTGAGAATCGCTGCTAGAAGGCCTCATGTCACTCTGCACTGTTCCACCTGTACTCCTCTCTTCTGCTTACAGCATCCGCAACTCCAACAACCAGCAAGTGAATACGCTAATGCAAACTGAAGAGAGCAGCGGCGATGGCGCCGTCCACAGCACTGAAGATGGGGTCCATCGAGTATATGACAATGAAGAGGATGCTGTGTGCTACAGCTACAGTTTCTTCCATTTCTGCCTCCTCCTTGCCTCTCTCTACATCATGATGACTCTCACAAACTGGTATCTGTAAGTACTGACATTCACTCATCTCCTCATGATGGGCAAATATGTCTTCGGGCATGATCACACTCTGCAGATTTCTGTGACTTCCATTCTTCTGAAGGGGTTTGCAGAAATCCAATGACCTGTATGGGATGAATTTGTAGCTGCAGAAATTGTGATCTGGATACACAGGCAGCACTTTCAGCTGATGGCCTCAGGTTCTGCTCCTGGCAAACATCTTATTTTGCTTGGGACAGCTGCGGCCAGTCAGTAGTTTTCCCTGCGGTGACATAGTGTTGCATGGTGGCCACTCGTAACGCAAGGATGCCTCGAGGATGCCAGAATTTGAGCCGCTTAGATCCTAGAGGGGGTCATGAGCGGGGCGACCTGCTTTTATGATCTCCATGAGAGCAAACTGAGACTTCTGTGTACATTCAGGAAGATTTGAGTTGGGGAATCTTGGCATAGTCCTGTGGGAGTTACCAGACTATTACTTACAGTACATGATGTCAGCGGGAGGTCATACAAGGCTGGGGTGTCACCAGAGAAATGAACGATAAAGGCAGCACATAACTCTCAGACATGGACTGTGGCAGCCCACCCGCAGCTCTCTTTCATGTCTGCATTGACTGATTAGTCGCCTTATCTCACACTGATAGTAAATGGTTTACCGCCAGCCTAAAATAATTCAGAGGTGATGAATACAGTGACCGTTTCTGTGAAATGTTACTCTAGCTCTTGAGCATGCTGACAATGCTAGCATTCTAAAGCTAGCTATGCACTTCAGATAGCTGTTGGCTGAAGAGCTCATTTGGCCGATTGCTATCTCCGCCAACAACCGCCCCAAACACAAAGTTTAGAGTCAGCTGCGGCCAGACACTTCTGGTGGATTATCTTATCCCAGGGATTGACATGTTGAAATCCAACAAAACCATCCTTCTTTCCCATGACATCAGATAGTCAGCGAGTCCAGGTGACATTAAAGGGGTTGTCCGGCCTCTAGATATTGACGACCACCTCATGGAGCTGAACTGCAGGAGCTATGCACGACCACTACACGGTGGACAGAGCCGTCTGCTTCTGACCCCGTCCAAAAAGTGGCTATACATGTGGAAGGGGTTGTCTGGGCTCTAGATACCGGTGACCTATCCATAGGATAGGTTATCAATATCAGATTGGTTGGGGTCCAACACCTGACAACCCTCACTGATCTGATAGTGATGACCTATCATAAAGTCACCCATACACAATAGTGAATAGTTGGCCGAACCCACTGAGAGCGGTGGGTTTGGCTGACGGTCTAATGTGTGTGGGCAGCTAATGACTCCTTCCTACAGATGATATCAGGGGAGAGGATAGGGCAAAGTGAATATTTTCACCCTATCCCATTGTTTTCCCTGGAGATAAGCTGCCAGAGGTGTTTTGCAGCAGCTTTCTCCCCTCTTCCCATTGATAACACATACTGTATGCGCATGGTGGAACCGAGAGATATAGGTCAGTCAACAGTCATTACGGGTCCATTCACACTTCCGTAGAGTGGGTCCACATCCATTCTGCGGAACGGGTGCGAACCCATTCATTCTCAATGGAGTCGGAAAGGATGCGGACAGCACACATTGTGCTGTCCGCATTTCTGGTCTGTAATAGCTGACAAGAATAGGCATTTTTATAGGGGTGCTGGCCCGATGTATTGCGGATATACGGATCCGCAATACACTACGGACGTGTGAATGTAGCCTAATTGTGTATAGCTGCCTTAAAGGGAATCTGTCACCAGTCTTAACTAAGGGCAACATAAACAAGTGACACATCCCCTCAGTAAAATACTGGGGCACTTTCTTTAAACCCATTTTCCTTTTTACTCCCAGCATTCCCAAAACCATATTTTTTTTTCATTCACATAGCCATATGAGGGCTTGTTTTTTGTGCAGGAAAAGTTGTACTTTCTAATGGCATCATTTACAGTTGTGTACAATGTAGTAGAGAGCGGGAAAAATTCCAATGAGGTGGAATTATGAAAAAAACACACTTCCGCCACAGTTTTATGCGTTGTGTTTTTAAAACTTTTTCCATGGGTACACCAGGCCTGTTAATTTCATTCTCTGTGTCACTACGATTACAACAATACCCCACATGTATAGTTTTTCTTGTGTTTAAATACTGAAAAATTGAAACTTTGGAAAAAACTAAGTGGGTCTTTTATTATACAGAAATAAGCCTATATTAGGCGTATTTCTGGCGCAGATTGTGGCGCAACGGTTATTTTTCACCACTCACGCCAGGTCTAAAAAAGTGGGTGTGGTGTAGGCAGGAAAGGGGCTGGCAGGCCAGTCTCATTCATCATTTTCTACACCTGTTTTAATAAATGACCCCTAATTTTTCTCTGCTTCACCATATTCTTACCCCCATACCTTTTTTATTTTTATGTGTATGGAGCTTTTCATTGATACCATTTTGGGGTGTGTTGCTTTTTGATCTCTGCCACAGGCAGGCTTGCCATAGGAACTAATGTACAGCAGGCTCCTATCACACAGGAGAGGCGCTGCTGCACACACACTCCGGCTCCCCTAATCTCTGCTGGGGAGAGCCAGAGCACACCTGGAAGCAGACACTTTTGGATTTTTGTGCCTCCAGGTGCTGTGGTCACATTTGTGCGAACGGGAACCATACTTAAAGTCCTGACCGCCGATGTATATATGCATAAGGAAGTTGGGAACGGGTTAATTGACCCAGCCCTTTTGCCAAAATCTTGCACTAAACAGCTCCCTCGAGTCCTGATATTCATGAGCGCCTGGCTCTTCCCGCCCACCTGCTGCCGATTCTTATGGAAAAAAAACTGTCAATCAGCAGCAGATGGACACGTAGAGCCGTGAGGTCCTCAATATCAGAACACACCCGGAAGCAGACACTTTTAATATTGAGTTTTATTTGGCTGTTAACCCTTACTTTTGTTACTGGAAAAAATTGATTAAAATGGAAAATTTGCCCAAAAAGTGGAATTCTGAAATCTCTCCATTTTCCATTATTCAGTTTTGAATATCTTGAGGGGTGTAGTTTCTAAATTGGGGTCATTTTTGGGTTTTGTATTATGTAAGCCTTAAAAAGTGGGTTTTGGAAATTTTCTGAAAAATTTCAATATTTGCTTCCAAGCCTTCTAACGTCCCCAAAAAGTAAAATGACATTCCCAAAATGATCCAAACATAAAGTAGACATATGGGGAATGTGAAGTAATAACTATTTGTGGAGTTATTACCATTTATTATAAAAGTAGAGAAATTGAAATTTGCTAATTTTTCAAAATTTGTAGTAAATTTGCTAATTTTTTTTATAAATAAATATGACGTTTTTTGACTCGGTTTTACCCCGATCATGAAGTACAATATGGGACGAGAAAACAATCTCAGAATGGCCTGGATAAGTAAAAGCGTTCTAAAGTTATCACCACATAAAGTGACACATGGCAGATTTGCTAAAATTGTCCTGGTCCCTAAAGGGGTTGTCCAAGTTATATTTATTGATGACCTATCCTCAGGATAGGTCATCAATATCAGATCGGCGGGTGTCGACACCCGGCACCCCCGCCGATCAGCTGTTTGAAGAGAAGACGCGCGCCGTGCCAGCGCTGCCTCCTCTTCATTGTTTACCTACTCGCCGTTGCATCTGCAGCGGTGAGCAGGTGTAATTACACCCAAGCCGTTCCATTCATTTCAATGGGACGGCTCGTTTCTATACAAGTGTATACTACAGAGCCGTCTCATTGAAACGAATTAAACGGCTTGGGTGTAATTGCACCTGCTCACCGCTGCAGATGCAACGGCCAGCAGGTAAACAATGAAGAGGAGGCAGCGCTGGCACAGCGACCGTCTTCTCTTCAAACAGCTGATCGGCGGGGGTGCCGGGTGTCAGGTTCCCTTTAAGAATAGGTCATCGATATGGCTGTCACAACAAAACAAAAACCGCCCTCCAGTTTTCAGTCTTCTGATGGTCCTGCTCGCCTTCGTGTCGGCGGACCCTGAACAGTTTCTTTCCAGGCGTACACCGATAATGTGTAATATACATAGTACACACATCACCCTGGCCAGGGCGCTCTTTACCCACTCCTCACTTCTAGCACTTGGACCACCTATTACCAGAACTAATGCCATGTTTTTTCTTTATCATTGCCAGGCCAGGCTCATCGGATCAGTCCCTGACCAGTCCTTGGTCAGCTGTGTGGGTGAAGATTTCCTCTAGCTGGGTTGGTCTCCTCCTTTACCTCTGGACACTGATTGCTCCCTTGATTCTTCCTGACAGAGACTTTCACTAATCCGCACAGTCCTTTTTGATACGTTGTATGATATTTCGTGATTGCCGTTGGACTGGGACAGCACTTCGTTTATATTAGGGAATATGTGTCGGACTGAGCATGCAGTCTTTCACATGGCAGGCCAACGCAGCAATTATGAATAGTAACTTTATGTGATCCAATTCATGCAGCCACTTGCACTGTTTTATAATTGTACCGCCTTGCCTTACTTGTTGGTAAGTGATTTTCACTAGTAATTTTCTAAAATGGTGCCTTAGATATTCACCGAAATATGTATGAGAGGGGCTCTATAGAATATACCTTGCATTGTTGTTCAATACCCACAGTATAGGTCATAAGTGTCTGTATGGTGGGCATTTGACTGCTGCCCCCCACTAATAATGAGGTCAGGTGTTCCCCCTTTAAAGAGAATCTGTTGGCTCCAAACCCCCCCCAATACTCGCTTGCCTTCTGACGCTGCACCCCCACAAACCTGCAGTAAACTCTTCTCCTCTCTGCTGGTTTGTGAGAGCGCAGCATCAGGATGCGAGTGAGTATAATCGAGCTCGGCATCACTACACTATACACTGCCTACTCTAGTGGGGGGAGGGGTGCTGGAGCTGACAGTTTTGCGGTCAATAATGCTCTGTTCACTTTCTGTGCGATGGAGAGGCAGTGCTTCATGGAAACGGTGGGGACGAGGAACCATGTTCTAGTGATTGTTAGGGGTCCCAGCAGTTAGACCCCCTCTGACCAGGCACGGTTCTGTGGACAAAGCAAAACCGTGTTTAAGCAGCAAGGTCTAATATCCCGGTTTGGTGCACGTCGCTCGCCCATACTACAGTCAATAGCCTAGTAACCTTTTACAGACCGAGTGCCCAAACTCTAACCCAAAACCCACTTATCACAAAGTGCCACCACGGCAATGTGACCTGAATACTACAGTCCAGTATGGTATATCTTCCATGTACTTTATCATGTAGCTATAATATCCTGCCTACATACAATGTGCTGCCTGTGCTGTTCATAGTGCGCCCTGCGCTGATGAATGGCAGGAGAAGTGTAAGGTATATTGGTACACCACTGACTTTATCCAGGGTGTGGGTGCCCACAGAGGGCTCTGAGTGCCGCCTCTGGCACCCATGCCATAGGTTCATCACCACTGGCCTAGTGCAAGGTTGGTGAGAGCACACGATGGAAGCATCCTTTGGATTGAATAGTTCTCTCCCCTAACCTTGCATGGGACTGTCCTGTGGAAGAACCATTTTAAAGGGAACCAGTCATCGGAGTCACAAGGAGCATGAAATGCTGATGGGCTCCCTCATTAGAAAGTCCTACCTTTTAGGCCTTATTCACATGTCCGTGTGTCTGCCTTTGCCCTCCATGCGCTCTTCAGATTCCAAGGACACTGCTTAGCTGAAAATTCATTTCCAGACCATCTCCTACCAGTTGTCCGTGAAAACCATGTGCTAAATCCGGATGGCATCCATGTCGGGTTTATGATTTTCACGCAAAGACCTCAATGGGTGCGTTTGGTCCACATCACAGACCAAAGTAGTGCACGAGCCTGTGGCTTTTCCACTGATGTGTGAATAAAGACAATAAAATCAATGGGTACGTGTATTTTTTGTGGTTCACTGAGGTGTGAATAAGGCCTTACTCTGAAAAAAGTATGGGTATTATTGTAGGTTAAAAGGGGTTGTCCGGTTCAGGTCTGAAACTGGACATATCCCCATTTTCACCCCGGCAGCCCCCCTGATATGAGCATTTCATGCTCCGATGCTCTCCTTTGCCCTGCGCTGAATCGCACAGGCCAAAGGCTTTTAATGGAGATCCAGTGACGTATAGGGACTGCTAGTCGGAGGGTTCCGCCCAACAGTGAGCCCGGTGACATCACGGCTCTGATGGGCGGGATTTAGTGCTGCCCTAGCCTGTAAACCGGCTAGGACAGCGCTAAAGCCCGCCCATCAGTGCCGGTGACATAACCAGCAACACTGCTAGGCGGAAGCAAAACAAAAAAAAGCAAGGGAGAGCGTCGGCGCATGAAATGCATCAATGCTCATGTCAGAGAGGCCAAATGGGTGAAGATGGGGATATGTCCGGGTTCAGACCCTTTAAGGCGAGACTTCTTTGAGCAGATCTCTGCTGTCTCTTTCTGACCGCTCTGGACACATATATATTTGTGAATGTTATTACTAGCGCTTACATACCACAGCCAGTATACTGATCCTTAGAACTGAATTCTCCTACTTTGTATTTTCTTTTGTAAAGTATTTTATATGAAAAATATACAGATTGATGTCCGTTAGACTATAAATAAAAGGTTTAAAGCTATTCCATGGCACGTCGTTACTTTCTCCCCGTTTTTTGTGGTAGACGTCAAACTGGTGTAGATTTACTTCTCGTGTGTTTTTTTAATTATCTCTAATCGTCCTGAATGTGTATTATTGTGTATCTGCCTTGATTTTTGACTCCATTGAAAAGCGTTTATAATGTAAATGCAGAAACGAGTTAATCTTTCTCAGTATCACTAGGGGGCGACAAAGTGCAGCGAATGGCATCGATGATGTAGTCACGGATGGGCTGTATGAAATGTGACAAACAGATGGCGGCAGAGAGTGGCAGTCATTCCAGGTCAGTCCTCTGAGGTGTGAGGAGACAAAGGCGCAGTGGCTGACTTTCTAAATACATAGATTCTAAAGAAAAGTCCCTTTTTTAAGAATATATATTTTTGGGAACGTGAGAGCTCTCCCCGGTGCAGCGGAGGACTGAATTGCTGGCTTTGCAGCGCACATCAAGCAGGCGTCAAGTGTGTGGCCCGTGGCATTATTAGCATCTGTTTTTTCAAGGTAAATGTGGCTGCTTCATGACGGTCCTGAGTGCGGCAGTCCTGTATACACTCCACGGTGTACAAGGTTTAGTGAATCATCCGCCGCCCTAATGCTATGTTTCCTGCAGTCGGAAACAACTACGATTACGAAGGACTGATTCATACATTCTTCATACCTACAAGGTCTTTCTTTGAGATATTTCTATGCAGGGAAAAAAAAGATACGCTGGTAGCAAAGCGAGATTATGCCCCATTTACTAGGATGTATCTTGTGGTACGCAAAATAGGGATGACATCCGTGTGCATTCATTGAAATGAATGGTCCGCAAAAAAAAATCCAGAATGGACATGGAAAGAAAATACGTTCATGTGCATGGGCCCTAAAATGGACAATTTGTAGGTTACCAAATATAGGGGTTGTGTAGATTGTAAGCCCCGCGGGCAGGTTTGTCAGTCAGGTCACGTTAATTGTACTTCTTTTTTGTATTATATCATTCCTTTTTATGTATGTTCGGTGCCCTGGAATTAATGTACTTTATAATCATCTCACGGAGCCGTATACACAAGATGGTCATTTTTAATCAAGAATATCTACAAAAAATTGCTTGGGCCCACATTTACACAGCAGTTTACACAGTTTTTTCTAAAAACTTTTGTTCTTTTTATTTAATAAAAAAAAAAGTACAAATGACTGCTTACAATATATTTATGACTACCCAAGTGACAACAAAACGGAGTGTGGTCTCAAGAAGATGTTACTTATTAAAGGGGTTATCCAAGATTTTATTATTGATGGCGGGGTCCGACTCCCAGTACCTCTCGAACCCCCCCCCCCCCCCCGATCCGCTGTGGCCTCCTCTTAAGCCAGTGAGATGTTGGTTGGTCACATGGCCTGTGTGTAAGTGAATGGGCCTGAGCTGCAGTACCAAGCACAGCCACTGTACAATGGATGGCGCTGTGCGTGGAAAACTTCTGCAAGGACATGCAGTGCTCACCGTACTCCTCAAACAGCTGATCACTGGGGGTGCAGGAAGGCGGCCCCCCGCCAATCTGATATTGATAGGCCATCAATATTAAACAGCCCCTTGGTGAAATTCTGGAAATGACATTCATTATTGCACACATTAATTCTCACTGCAGGCATAAAAAATGACTGCTTTAGGGTGCCTAGGTTTTTTTTTTTTTAGCAGAATTTTCTGCGACTGAAAGATCAGTTCAGTTGTCTGAATGGGTTTTTTTTTTTTTTTTTGCGGAAAGCACATGGTTTTCTGCATGCATCGCTCATGGAAATGATCAATCTGCAACTAAATCACAGCGTAATACCGTACCAGCAAAGCGTAAGAGATTTGCCAGATCTCACGCACACATTGCAGGTTTTGTACGCACACAAACTGACCTGGCATGCAAATTTTAAGATCCGCGCCTTAAAGTGGTTTTCCCCATAGACTTCAAGGGGGTTGTTTAAAATATGCAGAAAATCCGTGATAAAACCCGCAATAAATAGTGTGGATTAGGGTACTTTCACACTTGCGGCCTCCTGGATCAGTCAATCTGCATGCAAACGGAAAGCATTTGAAGACTGATCCAGCTACGGATCCGTCTTACCAATGCATTGCAAGAACGGATCCGTCTTTCCGCTTGTCGTGCGGAAGGAGATGGATCCGTTATATATTTTTTCACATTTTTACTTATCTGCGCAGGACGGATCCGGCATTGCGGTATTTTGGCCGGAGCTAAAACCTCAACATGCTGCGGTATTAGGGTACTTTCACACTTGCGGTTTTCTTTTCCAGTATAGGGGCTCTATACCGGAAAAGAACTGATCAGTTATATCCTAATGCATTCTGAATAGAGAGAAATCTGTTCAGGATGTCTTCAGTTCAGTCTTTTTGACATTTCAGGACAGAGAATACCGCAGCATGCTGCGGTTTTGTCTCCGTCCAAAATTCCGGAACACTTGCCGGAATGCAGCATCCGGCATTTTTTCCCCATTGGAATGTATTAGCGCCGGATCCATCCGGTAAAAATGTGAAAAAAAATATATAACGGATCCATCTCTCCGCATGACAAGTGGAGACACAGATCTATTCTTGCAATGCATTTGTAAGACGGATCCGTCTTCAAATGCTTTCCGTTTGCCGGCGATGGAACTGCTTGCCGGATCACTCTACTGCAAGTGTGAAAGTACCGTTATCTCCGTCCTGAAATGTCAAAAAGACAGAATGTATTAGGATATAACTGATCAGTTCTTTTTCGGTATAGAGCCCCTATGACGGAACTCCTTGCCGGACAAGAAAAACGCAAGTATGAAAGTACCCTTACGTGGATTTTCTGCATAGGAATAAGCGAGGTGTTTGTGGCAGGAATGGGCTTTTCCTTTCAGCTGGCTTTCAGGCGCAGTTTACTCCGGAGAACTGTTCCATATATACGATGTGGCTCCATGAAAATCTTCTTTCCTCTCTGTGTCCCTCTGTCTTTCTCCATCGCCTCAATGCCATTCAGGGTTGTAGGGATTGGGTTAAAAAAAAGAAAAGAAAAAGAAAGTCATTCAAATTTCACACTTAAATGCAGGCGGCGCAGAACTTACATTTATGGTCTTTACAAATTCCTAGCGTGTTTGCCGCCAGACACTGAGGACATACCCCCACCCGCACAGTTCTAAGCACAGAAGCGGAACACGACTCGTCTACATTGCGTAGAAGCTTGTAATAACAAAGTGCTGAATTGTCAAGACTCCCCTTCCTGATAAATGGGCGCGACCCGGCGCCCACTACCAAAGACTGTAACTGAGCACTACCATTTCTACTACGAGGAGGTGTCGCCTCTCCCCTTCCTAACAGTGGGCGCGTCCAAGCCATGACTGTGTGCAGTGAGAGGCCAACTACTGTACGTTTTCACACAGAGGCCTGCTCGGAGCCTCCCCGCCTATACGGTGGGCGCGGCTAGGCACTGGCTGACAGCATTGAAGGCGGGCTGTACCACGTCCCCCCTATAGGGGTTTTTGGTGTTGGTTATAGCGGCCGGTTCCAAGCTGTGTGGTTATGTGAGAAGACGACAATGCCAGCCCCGGCTCACACAGCTTCACTGCCCGGGGCTGCCTGGGAAACGACGTCTGCAGAGCCGTGACGTCATCGAGTCGCAGGGCTGGAGATAATGACATCATTTGCGGTGAGTGCAGCCTGACAGGGCCTGTGACACCACTGTGTATTGTCATGCATGGCGCACACCTGAAGCTGTCATGTGCTCCCGCTGCTGTGCGCTGCGGGAATCATCGCCTTCTAATGGATAGCTTCCACAGCGTAAGCATTTTCCTGATGGTCGCCGCTGTTTACTAGTGGGATTAGTCGAGTATTGTGACACTCCAGCTGCCACATTTGGCACATGCTACTCACGGTTTTAATTGCTAGGAGCCACCTACCGCTGATTTCACACTAGAGGTGGAGGGTGCTTTCTGGTGTTCCAGTAATTGTGCCCAGTGCCAGCTTATTACATCTCCAGTACCAGCTAGCATGAGGGTTGGGGACAATACTTTGTGGTCATGGTGGCATCTCATTAGCTTCTGATCCTGCTGGACATAGTGGTCCTGTGACAGTGGACCTGCTGGAGGTAATCTGTCACACTGAGGTGACCCGAGGCCCCTGAACCACCTCCATTGCGTTTTACCATTCAGGAATAGCCTCTCCTATTCTATTTTTACCAGACCGGCGCCTGGGTCTGAACACTTTTGTAATTGCATGTCATTAAAAACTTATTATAGCCACTGAGGTCTATGAAATATACCTGTATAGCGCCTTCTGCTTTTTCCTTATTTCTCTGTCCACCTGGCTGCGGTGGTCGTACACAGGGGTGCACCTAACCTTTCTGCTGCATGAGGCGAAAATGGCGTCAAAATAGTGCCATACACATAGTCCCCCCCCCCCCCATAGTAACAGTGCTCACAGATACTCTTAATAGTAATAGTGCCCCCTACAGTACCCCCAAGAGTGCCCTTAGTAGTAGTAGTGCCCTCCATATTGTGCACAATAATAATACTGCCCCCACTGTACCCTCATTATTATTAATACCCCCATAGGGCCCCTACTATAAGTAAGCCCCCCCCTATAGTAACAGTGCTCACAGACTACTCTTAATAGTAATAGTGCCCCCTACAGTACCTCCAAGAGTGCCCTTATTAGTAGTAGTGCCCTCCATATTGTGCACAATAATAATACTGCCCCCACTGTACCCTCATTACTATTAATACCCCCATAGGGCCCCTACTATAAGTAAGCGCCCCCCCCCCCATAGTAACAGTGCTCACAGACTACTCTTAATAGTAATAGTGCCCCCTACAGTACCTCCAAGAGTGCCCTTATTAGTAGTAGTGCCCTCCATATTGTGCACAATAATAATACTGCCCCTACTGTACCCTCATTACTATTAATACCCCCATAGGGCCTCTACTATAAGTAAGTGTTCCCCCCCCCAATGTTACCGGGCTCACAGACTACTCTTAATAGTAATAGTGCCCCCTACAGTACCCCCAAGAGTGCCCTTAGTAGTAGTAGTGCCCTCCATATTGTGCACAATAATAATACTGCCCCCACTGTACCCTCATTACTATTAATACCCCCATAGGGCCCCTACTATAAGTAAGCGCCGCCCCCCCCCCCCCATAGTGCCTACGTTCATGAGCACATTATCGTGCCGCTTGAGACCCGTCTCAGGAGGTCACTGTGATGTCATTGAGGTCATCAAGACCTCCTGCCCCTTATACTGCCTCATAGGCTTCAGGCCTGAGGAATGGTGGGGATAAGCCGTAAACTCCCGTTCTCCCCCGTTACGCAGGTCGGCCACAGCCTGAGGCGCGATGCTAATCTCACCTCATGGCAGATGTGTCCCTGGTCACCCATGCTCAGTTCCATCGTTCAGTTGCCACTAGCTGTTTCTAATGGCAGAAGCTGTGACAGCTACACTCCCCTGAGCTGTGGTAAGGAGAGCTGCGAAAAAAGGGTATGCCCTCTGCGAAAGGACATGCTCCCAGTGAGGTGATAGGGAGGTGCACCAGAAAGGACACACACCCTCAGAAAGACATGCCTTCAGACCTGCCAGCATGAAATAAATCTAGCAGATAAATGATTGGGGAGAGGTGAGGTAGAGATGCACTATATGATGTCCGATTCTAATCATGAGATAATCCCTTTAGATTAACCTCCTCAACAGTCTGTAAAATAAATTAGTACGGTAGCGCACGCTGTTAAAGCGTCATTGGGGTGGCGACACTATCCTGCGCGGAGTTCAGTCCAGCCCCTCCTTCCTTGATTGGCGGTGTCTTCCTCCTCAAAGTTTTGGATGCGCTGTTGCCAGACATGCATGGCTTAGTGGGCACGTTTCTGCACACCCGCAGATAGTACAAGGCAGAGGTGCATCCCGGACACCTGCAGGAGGCAGGGGATGGCAGTTATGATAGAAGAGGTTTGAAAACTGGACCATGACTCTTCAGCATAGTGGTGCCGCCCCCATGACTTTTCTGCTGTCATTAGCATACAGCGTGCGCTGCATTATAATGCCATGTTCTACATAATACTGAAATAGAGGGTTTACCCACGGGCATTGTTATATGGCTATTTTCTCATGGTGAATTTGGCAGTGGTGGTTTAGGGGCCTCCGATCAAGTGACAGATTTCCTTTAACCCCTTTAATGACCACCCTTAGGGCTGTTTCACACGGGCTGATGCCGTGTGTGTCATCTGCAGCGTGAAAGAGAGCCAAGCCGCGTTCCGGACAGCAGACACGGAGTAGTAACATGATTGATAATGCTCCGTGCCTCTCTGTGACCTTTTTACTACAAAATCACGGTGACAACTTAATCTCACTGCGATTTTGTAGCAAAATCATGTTAATGCTCCGTGTCTCTGCTGTCCGGGACGTGGCTTGGCTCTCTTTCACGCTGCGGGTGACACGCACACCCTCACAGTTTTCTATGGCACTCATTAGGGGCTTTATTCCTAGACTGCCGGCTTTCTGCGGTGGCCTAGAATAAGCACTGCATGGGTCTCAGCTGGTTTCCTGCTTCGATCCAGACGGTTTAACCCCTTAGGTGCTGCAGTCAATAGCGACTGTAGAGCGGACTTCCTCTGTCTCCCATCGGCACCCCATTAATGAGATTGTGGGGTGCCTAATGAAGGCCCCAGCCATACCTGCAGTGTCTCCTGACAAGCTGCACCTCTCTGGCGTATAGCACTGACAGTATAATTCTCGGCAGTGTGTAAGCAGTCCAGAGAATTATAGAAGCAAGATCACCTATTACTCTGGGTTCAGACCTGAGCGTTCTAGAAACGCGCGTTTTTCGCGCGTATTTCATCGCATTTTTGCAAATAGGAAACGCGCGTTTGTACGCGCGTTCTTGTGATTGACTACTGTGGTGTCAATCACAAAACGCGCGACAAACGCCCCAAAAAAAGCTCAAGTACTTGATTATGCGTCGGGCGGTTTTACAGTGCGTTCAAACGCGCTGTAAAACGCTCAAGTGAGAACCAGGGCCATAGGAAAGCATTGGTTTTCATGTGTTGAGCGTTTTACAGTGCGTTTGAACGCTCTGTAAAACGCTCAGGTGTGAACTTAGGGTTAAAGTCTCTCTGTGGGACTGCTAAAAGGTTAAAAAAAAAGTATTAAACAAAATACAAACAAAACTGCAAAAGTTGTAAAACTATATGTATTTGGTATTGCTGTAATAATACTGACCTAGGAAATAAGATTGTCATAATAAATATTCCGAAAAATGAACGCCGCTAAACATAAAAACTCAGTGGCAGGATTGCTGTTTTTCCCATCCCCCCATAAAGAGTAAATAAACGTTAATCAGTAGGTTATTTGTCCCCCAAAATGGCACTATTAAAAACTACAACTTGTCCCGCAAAAAACAAGCCCTCATATGGCTGAACTGATAAAAAATAAAAAAAAGGTATAGCTTAGGGAAGGCGACGCTCAAAAAATGAAAAAAAAAAACCAGCTTGATCACTCGGCCAAGCAGCTGGCATGTCTGGTGCCATGTAGTGCACACCAGATGCCAAGCTGATACAGAAATGACGCTTTCTCCCACCGGCATCCTCTGGCCACCTACAGTTCCAGTATTGCACAAGAATTTATCACTGGATTTCTGAGTATGAAAATGGCTAATTTTTGCCTAGAATTGGCAACTTTTTGAGATTTTTCCACTGCTTTTACAACTTTTCAAAAAGTGGGAGGGGCTTAGGGGTAGAGGGAGGAGCCTGTCACTGCCCAGCAGATTTATTGTAATTGACACCACGAAACTGACACAAAGCAGTAATCCACACCAGCTATGAGCACGCCTAAAATGATGAAGGGGCCTCACATCTTCATTCTGCTGTACTTCTTCTTAAAGCGGTTGTCCGGGCTGTTACTATCAATATCAGATCCGGGGGGGGTCTGAACATGTCCTATTCTTGTCCATTTTACGGTTCTATAGAGGTCAGGACGTTCCGTTCTTAAAAATGCGGAATGCCACACGGCCGGTATCCACATCAGCGGAAACAGTTGTGTGCATGAGGCCTTCTTCCTACTAGAAGTTCATGAATACAGCTACCACTGGGTGTCCCCAATCGGGGAGTATAATGCTGCTGCAGGGACACACCCCAACTCGTAACACCCAGTTGTACCTTCCAGTAGCGATAATAAAGGAACGTCACTCACAACATAGAGTTATAAGGAATGGTGCTCCAGAAACGGACAGATCAGGAGAGGCGACAGGTCCGCTTCAGGCCTCGCCTTCAGTGTGGTGTATGTCCGGCCACTTTCACGTCATGTTTGAGAGGTTCACCACCTCTTTTTGTTAGATGTCAGTGGGGGGCACACTCCCTAACATTTCCCTAGAGAATGCCTCCTCTATCCTTGTATCCCACTTTGGATTATGAACGATGTAAGTAGAACAGATCTCCTGAGGAACGTGAGCCAAGCCTTTCCATGGGATTTTATGGAAGCTGGCACTTTGTGCTGTTTTCTTGGACATCTATGCTGCTATATCTTTTTTTTTCCTTTTGAAATTTTACCCTTGTGTGTGGAATTTCCCCCTAAGACAGAACTTTTTTCTTTGAGCAGCGTCTATGACTGAGGTGAGTTGGCTACTATGATTATCTCTGTGCCTCGTGTACATGGTGTCGGTCCATACAGGGTCTGATTACTCATTTTCTTTCCTAAACTAACTGAGACGGTTTTTAAAGAGAAAATCCATGGAAGTCATGAAAAACACATTGCACGCGTGCAGAAAAAAACTGACTGAATGGTGCGAGTTTCACTGAACACACCCTGAACGCCTCCGGAACCAATCCGTCACACTCGTGTGAAAGAGGCCTAACTGAATTCCTTTTTTTTTTCCTTTTACCGTGTGGTTTTTCAGCGTTTTTTGTGGCTTTTTTCTTTTGCAGTGTGTTTGCTCACTATGGTTCCCTTCATGACTTTTTTCTCTATTGAGAAAGTGCTGCATTTTTAGAAAAAAGGCAACAACAAAAAAATGCCACTTAATGACCAAAAACGCCAGTAGCAAAAAAAAAAAAAAGCTTGTGTGTCCTGCATTTGATGTTCACCATCAGCAAACATCTGGAACTGGTCTTTTTACCGCAAAAAACTTCACTACAACACAAAAGTGCGGAAAAATGGTAGAAAAAACTGATATGTGAACCTACCCTTAGGCCTCTTGCACACGAACGTATGGCTTTTTAGTGTTTTGCAGTCCGTTTTTATCGGATCAGTTTTTCAGTTTTTTTGCCTCTGTTGTGTTTTCGTTTCGGTTCCATTTTTTTCCGTATGGTATATACAGTATACAGTAATTCCATAGAAAAAATTGGGCTGGGCTTAAAATTTTCAATAGATTGTTCAACAAAAACAGAACGGATGCGGAAGACATACGGAGCCACTGAACGTGATTTGCGGTCAAGAATAGGACATGTTCTATATTTAAATAGAACGGAAAAACGGAAAGCATACAGAGACACTTCAGTATTTTTTGCGGTCCCATTGAAGTGAATAGTTCAGAATACTGATCTGAAAAAACGGTCCACAAAATACCATCATGTGCATGAGGCCTTAGGCCTTATTCACACAGTCAGTGTTCAGTCAGTGATTATGATGTGCGGGTCTCTTGTGTAGCCTACACTCCTGGTTTTGGCTCACCATAAGCCTCATTCACGTCAGTGTTTTGGTCAGTGATGTCCATCAGTGATTGTGAGCCAAAACCAGGACTGGAGCCCCCACAGACATAAGGTATAAGGGAAAGATCTGCTCCAGTTTTGTGTTTAGGCCGCACCTGGTTTTGGCTCAACATCACTGATGGAAATCACTGAACAAACACTGACTGTGTGAATGAGGCATAACTGATGGAAATCACTGACCAAATCACCGAAGCGTGATGTCACACATAGGCCTCTTGCACACGGCTGTTGTTCCGCCGTGGCCGTATTGCCGTGTGCATTCCGCATCACGGATGCGGACCCATTCACTTGAATGGGTCCGCAAATCCGGAGATGCGGTGCGGAATGGAACGGAGGAACGGAACTCCACGGAAGCACTGTGAAGTGCTTCCGTGTGGTTCCGTTCCGCAAAAAAAATAGAACTTTTGCGGAACGGGGCCGCCCCATGGATGTTGCCCGTGCATTGGGGACCACAAATTGCGTTCCCCAATGCACGGAACGGAACAAATACGTTTATGTGCGAGAGGCCATACAGGGTACATGCACACAAAAACATTTGTTAAAAGCAGATAAACTGTCAGTTTTTCATGGCCATGTTACATCAATGTGTGCATCCATTTTCTGGTCATCTATTTCTGTTAAAAACTGATGAATTTAATTGACTTTTGTTTAACCTCTTAAGGACGAAGGGCGTACATGTACGCCCTTCGTCCGCACTTTAAAGATGGCGCCCGCTCCCGCACGGAGCGGGCGCCCGAGCTGCGGGTAAAAGCTTGATTCATCAAGCTGACACCCGCAGCTCATGTCCGCGACCGGCAGCGATGCCGATCGCGGACATTTAACCCCTCAGATGCCGTGGTCAATCCTGACCACGGCATCTGATCGCGCAAAACCGAAAGTTTCACTCGGTTTGCCCGGCTCCCTGATGGCCACAAGGGGGAGCCGAGCATGCATGTAGTACCCTAGGTTTCTGTGAATGAAACCTAGGTTACTACACAGTATCTCCTATGGAGCCTATGACTGTAATAGGCTCCATAGGAAATATGTGATTTTCTCATATATTCCAATGCTATTGCATTGGAATATATGAGAATAGCAATCTGATGATTGCATCTTATAGTTCCCTATGGGAACTATAAGAAAGTGGTAAAAAAAAAAAAGTTTAAAAATAAAAATTAAATAAAAAATATAAAAATTCAAATCACCCCCTTTCCCCAAAATGAAAATAAAATAAATAAAAAATAAAAAATTACACATAATGGTGTCGCAATGTGCGAAAACGCCCATACTATAATAATATAAAAAATATTCACCATACGGTAACATAAAACGGAAAGAAAGCGTCCAAATGGCTAATTCGCCATTTTTGGACGCTTCATTTCCTAAAAAAATGAATAAAAAGTGATCAAAACATCATACGCACCCCATAATGGTATCAATTAAAAGTTCAGATTGCCCCGCAAAAAATGAGCCCCTACACTGCTCCGTACGCATAATTACAAAAAGTTATAGGGGTCAAAACATGGCGACAAAAAAATAAAATAAAAAATTCCCACTTTTAATTTTTTTCACTATCAAAACGCAAGAAAAACTATACATATTAGGTATTGCCGGATTCGTACTGATCTGAAGAATAAAATTAACCAGTCAGTTTTATCGCAAATCGAACGTTGTAATTTAAAAACCCGTAAAACTGTGGTGAAATTGCTTTTTTTTTGCAATTTCACCCCATTTGGAATTTTTTTCCCGTTTCCCACTACATCACATGCAAAAATAAATGGTAGCGTTAAAAAGTACAACTTGTCCCGCAAAAAATAAGCCGGCATATGGCTATGTGAGCGGAAATATAAAAATGTTATGGCTTTTGGAAGGCAGGGAGCGCAAAACAAAAACGCAAAAATCCCAAAACCCCCGGTCCTTAAGGGGTTAAAACCTCAACCCCTGCTTTGCCCTCAGCATATATTATGCCCCCCATAGTGTTCTCTGTATATATAATGCCCTCCCCCCACTAAAAAATAATGGCCCCTATGGCACATGTGGGAACACTTGTACCGCACTAGAGGCAGCAGGACCTGATGCTCACGAGATGCCACTACGCTGGGGGCCGAACACGGGTTCCCACACTTGCCATAGTTGAGTTTTTTTTTTTTAACTCCCTGCCTTTCAACTTGCTCATGTACCCATTTCTAACAGCCATTAGACGAGTGCACTTCTGTCTAAACAGCCATTAAAAACAGGCCCATTGATTTCCCCGGGGTCCTTCTGGCTGTCAAAACGGCCAAAAATAGGACATTTATTTTTTTGATGGCCACTATTCACTAGCCGTTACAAAAAAACAGCCATGTGAATAGCCACATAGACTGCGATGGTTCTGAAAACGCCCATGTAATGGCTGTTTTCCACTAATGTACCCGTAGTCTGTGCGGTGTTTTAAGTTTTTTTTGTTTGTGCCTTTTTTCTGCCTGCAGTATGTTACATGGCTATGAGAATTATTAAATGCTGTATAAACATTTTGTTTTCAGTGGCGTTTTTCTTTACTTGGGGGGATTTTTTTAGTTTTTAAACTGCAGCATGCAGTGGATGTGACGTTTTTGCCTGAATTTGTGGCATATTTGTCCCTTAGGCTGGGTTCACACGGGCGTCATGTTTGACGCCTGGATAAGAGGTGGGTGCGTTGTGGGAAAATGCGCGATTCTTCCGCGCGAGTGCAAACTGTTGTAATGCGTTTTGCACGTGCGTGAGAAAAATCGGCATGTTTGGTACCCAGACCCGAACCTGGACTTCATCACTGAGTATTCTGTATATTTTATTATTTTCCCTTATGACATGGTTATAAGGGAAAACAATAGCATTCTCACTATAGAATGCTTAGTAAAATGTGCATTAAGGGGTTAAAAATAAAAAATTTACTCACCTTATCCACTTGATCGCGTAGTTGCGATCTCTTCTTAATTCATTAGCTGCCGGCTAAAGGACCTGTGGTGACGTCACTGAGCTCATCACATGGTCCATCACCATGGTGATTAGACCATGTGATGTGACATCACCACAGGTCCTTTAGCCGGCAGCTAATGCTTGAAGAAGAGAGAAGAGATCGGAAACTACGCGATCAAGTGGATAAGGTGAGTTAATTTTTTTTATTTTTAACCCCTAAATGCACATTTTACTAAGCATTCTATAGTGAGAATGCTATTGTTTTCCCTTATAACCATGTTATAAGGGAAAATAATAAAATATACAGAATACTGTGCCACAGGATAGGCCATTAACATAAAAGGAATGTTAGGAATGCAAAATGTACTGTCAAAAAAGGGGGGTTGAGTGCCTTGTACAATTATGATGTGATGCCGTCAACAATAATAACCCATACAATATGGAGTAACAGACTTTTATTTCCGCATTGTGAAAATGAAAGTAAAAATCGCGCGTCGTGCGCGCGTTTGCGCTATATATCCCTATGGGGGACGCGCGACAATACACCCCAAAGAAGCTCCTGTACTTCTTTGGGCGTAGGGCGTTTTACATCGCGTTCGTACGCGCTGTAAAACGCTCAGGTGAGAACCATGCCCATAGGGAAACATGGGTTTTCGCTTGTTGAGCGTTTTACAGCGCGTAGGAACGCGCTGTAAAACGCTCAAGTCTGAACCCAGCCTTAGTGTGTTGCAGAATTTAAGATAGACAACCTAAAATAGAGATTTGTAATGGCGTTATGCAGAGCGCCCTTGCATCTGACGCTCCTGTTCGGCGCCTCTTGGCAGGGATTTGATTTTTTTTTTTAAATGTTATAAATATATCTACTGCAGCTATTAAATTGTTGACCTTTTTCTTTACAATGTTATAGTTAGGCTACTTCCACACTCGCATTTTGGGCTGATCCGTCATGGATCTGCAAAAATGGATCCCTTTCAATAATATAACCGCATGCATCCGTCATGAGCGGATCCGGTTGTATTATGTCTTCTATAGCCAAGACGGATCCGTCATGAACTCCATTGAAAGTCAAAGGGGGTCGGATCCGTTTTCTATTGTGCCAGATTGTGTCAGAGAAAACGGATCCGTCCCCATTGACTTACATTGTGTGCCAGGACGGACGTTTGGCTCCGCTTCGTCAGGCGGACAGAAAACCACTGCAGGCAGCATTTTGGTGTCCGTCTCCAGAGCGGAATGGTGACTGATCAGAGGTAAACCGATGGATTCTGAGCGGATCCTCTTCCATGGGTGTAGCTATAGGGGGTGCAGAGGTAGCAGTCGCTACCGGGCCCAGGAGCCTGAGGGGGCCCAAAGACCCTTGTCCCACATAAGAAGACACACAGAGCACTGAGGGAAGGGGGCCCAAGCTGAACTCTTGCACCAGGGCCCATGAGCCGTTAGCTACGTCCCTGTCCTCTTCCATTCAGAAAGCATTAGCACAAAACTGATCCGTTTTGGACTGTTTGTGAGAGCCCTGAACGGATCTCACAGACGGAATCCAAAACGCCAGTGTGAAAGTAGCCTAACTTATTTGACCATGTGAGTGATCTAATAATATCAGATTGGTTGTAGATGTCAGCTGATTGTGGGACTCCCTGCAATGTTTTTGGGGAAATGCAATCTATAGAGGGGTTTTCCAAACCAGACATCTGACCTTCTAATATTAGAAGTTGCTTTCACACTCATGTAATTGTGTAACATTGTGGCAATGCTATTTCTCTTCAAAGGGCATCTGTCAGCAGATTTGTACCTATGAAATGATATGGTCATATGTGTCCGCATTGCTGAGAAAAATGATGTTTTAATAAATGCAAATGAGCCTCTAGGAGCAACGGGGGCGTTGTCATTAATCCCAGAGGCTCTGCTCTCTCTGCAACTGCCGCGGCCTCTGCACCTTGATTGCACTTTGACAGGGCTAGATGCGATCACGTTTAGGCCTCTTGCACATGACCGTGTGTCCCCTGTGGCTGTATTGCGGCCCGCATATAGCGGGTCCGCAATACACGTGGCACCGGCCGTGTGCATTCCGCATGACGGATTCACTTAAATGGGTCCGCAAATCCAGAGATGCGGTGCGGAACAGAACCACGGAACGGAAGCACTATGGAATGCTTCTGTGTGAGGTTCCGTTCCCCAAAAAGATAGAACTTGCTCTATCTTTTTTTTTTTTTTGCGGAACGGACGGATCGCGGACCCCATTCATGTAAATGGGTCCGCGATCCGCATGCGGCTGGCCCACAGTCGGGGCCCGTGCATTGCGGACTGCAATTTGCGGTCCACAGCACGGACAGGGCCAGCACACGTGTGCAAGAGGCCTTACACTACCTGGCTCTGTCAATCAAAGTGGAGAGGACCCGACTGTTGCTGAGAGAACTGAGCCTCTAGGAGTAACGGCAACGCCCCCGTTGCTCCTAGAGGCTCATTTGCATATAATAAACCATCATTTTTCCCACCAATGAGGCCACATATGAACATGGGACCAACGCAGATTCCTTCAGCTGCCAAGTACAAATCTGCTGACAGATGCCCTTTAACCTTTCAAGACACATAGCTGTATGAGGGCTTGTTTTTTGCAGGGCAAAGATGCACTTTCTAATGGCACCATTTACAGTTGTGGGAATTGGGAAAACAATTCCAAATGGGGTGGATTTATAAAAATAAAAAAAACACCATTCCGCCACAGTTTAATGAGGTTTTTTTTTTTACATAGATTCCTGTGTGATAAAAGTGACCTGTTACTTTTATTCTCGGGGTCAGTACGATTACAACAATACCGCAATACTTGCGTTTTATACCATTCTGGGGTGCGCATGACTTTTTGATCACTGTTTATTCAACTATTTGTGGGACGTTAAGTGCCTTTTTTTCTGTTTTAATGGTTGCCATATGGGATAAATATTTGTATATTTTAATAGTACGGGTGTTTTCACACGGCAATGTCCATGATGTTAATTTTTTAAATTATGTATTTTTATTTTCATTTTGGGGAAAGAGTAGTGATTTGAATTTTTATCTATTATTTTTATTTTTTTTAATATTTTTTAGTAGTTTCCCTAGTGAACTATAAAAGGCAATCATTAGATTGTTTTTCTCATAGACTCCAATTAGCATGTAGTTCATCAGAATCACACAAATTCCTATGGAGCCCTGCCACAGACAGGGGCTCTATAGGAACTGATGTGCGACAGCCCTGTACCACAATACATCTGGCTCCCCTGATCCCCGCCAGGGGGAGACGGTACACGGCCAGCAGCGTGCACTCCCGGTCTTTAGCTTCCCATCTGAGGAGTTAAATGTATGCGATCAACGTTATCGCTGATGGCATACATTAGTCCAGGGTGCCAGCCATTTTGCAGCCATGCCAGCCGTGTTGCAGGGTGCCAGTCATTTTTAAATGCCCAGTTAATATTCTTGAGGGACACAGCACTATGAGGCTGACACCAAGAATGTAAAAAGTGTTGGCTCCGTCCGGGTGGGCTATACCCTCTCCACAGACACTAGACTGATCAGCTTTAGCCTAATATCTGTAGGAGGCAGACACAGTGGAGGTAATTTATCAAAGACTGGCTTTTTACGCTTTGAAGCCCTTGCTCTGCCGGAGGAATTGCCTAATTTATGACGAGGCACAGACCTCATCATGAATTAGGCACACCTCCTGCAGTGCATGCGACTAGAGTGAAAACTACCCCAGTCCCTGACTGGAGTAATTTTCATTCCTCTTTTACACCATTTCCAGGCATACGGTGCCTTGCAAAAGTATTCACCCCCCTTGAATTTTTTCGTGTTTTGTTGCATTACAGCTAGGGATGAGCGAATCGACTTCGGATGAAACATCCGAAGTCGATTCGCATAAAACTTAGTTCTAATACTGTACGTATTAGAATGTATTGGCTCAAATGAGCCGAAGTTATTGCTTTGCGAAGTCTCACAAGACTTCGTGCAATAACTTCATAAATGAATTTGTACTGTAAAAAACCATTTCCCGAACTCGGGTTCGGTTCCAGTTCGGGTTCGGTTTTACAGTACAAATTCATTTATGAAGTTATTGCACGAAGTTATCGGCTCATCAGAGCCAATACATTCTAATACATTACGGAGCTCCTGTACAGTATTAGAACAAAGTTTTATGCAAATCGACTTCGGATGTTTCATCCGAAGTTGATTTGCTCATGCCTAATTACAGCCCTAAGTTCAATGTTTTGTTAATCTGAATTGTATGTGATGGATCAGAACACAATAGTCTAAGTTGGTGAAGTGAAATGAGAAAAATATATAAATAAAACTTGTTTAGAAATAGAAAACAGAAAATTGGCATGTGCGTATGTATTCACCCCCTTTGTTAGGAAGCCCATAAAAAGCTCTGGTGCAACCAATTACCTTCAGAAGTCACATAATTAGGGAAATGATGTCCACCTGTGTGCAAAGTGTCACATGATCTGTCATTACATATACACACATTTTTTGAAAGGCCCCAGAGGCTGCAACACCTAAGGGTACTTTTACACTTGCGGCAGGACGGATCCGGCAGGCTATTCAGCCTGCCGGATCCGTCCTGCCGCACTACTCGTAGCACTGCCATGCTGCCGCTCCATCCCCATTGACTATAATAGGCGGGGGCGGAGTTACGGTGCAGCTCGGCAGTGCGCGGCCGGAGATCGCCGGACTAAAAGTCCTGCATGTCCGACTTTTCAGTCCGGCGATCTTTGCCGTGCTGCTCCGTAGCTCCGCCCCCCGCCCCATTATGGTAAATGGGGACGGAGCGGCAGCACGGCAGTGCACAGGCACTTGCGGCAGGACGGATCGCCTGCCGGATCCGTCCTGCCGCCAGTGTGAAAGTACCCTAAGCAAGAGGCATTACTAACCAAACACTGCCATGAAGACCAAGGAACTCTCCAAACAATGTAGTTGAGAAGTACAAGTCAGGGTTAGGTTATAAAAAAATATCCAAATCTTTGATGATCCCCAGGAGCACCATCAAATCTATCATAACCAAATGGAAAGAACATGGCACAACAGCAAACCTGCCAAGAGACGGCCGCCCATCAAAACTCACGGACCGGGCAAGGAGGGCATTAATCAGAGAGTCAGCACAGAGACTTAAGGTAACCCTGAGGAGCTGCAGAGTTCTACAGCAGAGACTGGAGTATCTGTACATAGAACGACGATAAGCCGTACGCTCTATAGAGTTGGGCTTTATGACAGAATGGCCAGTAGAAAGCCATTACTTTCCGCAAAAAACAAAAAGGCACGTTGTGAGTTTGCGAAAAGGCATGTGAGAGACTCCCAAAATGTATGGAGGAAGGTGCTCTGGTCTGATGAGACTAAAATTGAACTTTTCGGCCATCAAAGAAAACGCTATGTCTGGTGCAAACCCAACACATCACATCACCTAAAAAACACCATCCCCACAGTGAAACATGGTGGCGGCAGCATCATGCTGTGGGGATGGGACTGGGAAACTGGTCAGAGTTGAGGGAAAGATGGATGGTGCTAAATACAGGGATATTGTTAAGCAAAACCTGTACCACTGTGTGCGTGATTTGAGGCTAGGACGGAGGTTCACCTTCCAGCAGGACAATGACCCCAAACACACGGCTAAAGCAACACTTGAGTGGTTTAAGGGGAAACATGGAAATGTGTTGGAATGGCCTAGTCAAAGCCCAGATCTCAATCCAATAGAAAATCTGTGGTCAGACTTAAAGATTGCTGTTCACAAGCGCAAACCATCCAACCTGAAGGAGCTGGAGCAGTTCTGCAAGGAGGAATGGGCAAAAATCCCAGTGGTAAGATGTGGCAAGCTCAGAGACTTATCCAAAGCGACTTAGAGCTGATTGCCGCAAAAGGTGGCTTTAGGGGGGTGAATAGTTATGCAGATTGACTTTTTCTGTTATGTTGTCCTATTTGTTGTTTGCTTTACAATAATAATAATAAAAAACAAAAATCTTCAAAGTTGTGGGCTTGTTCTGTAAATTAAATGATGCAAATCCTCAAACAATCCATGTTAATTCCAGGTTGTGAGGCACTTAAACACGACAAAAACCAGGGGGGTGAATACTTTTGCAAGGCACTGTAAATGTTAGTAGATTTGCACTGCCACAGACTCTCCACTTCCAAGTGGGGAGGATGGCGTAAAAATGGCTGTGTGACAAAATTTTGATTTAGGGGTGTTAAAATTGCAACTCGAAGTCTTGCAAATTGTTTTACTCTAAAAACTGGCATAAGCGTCTTAAAAAATGACCCGCAATCTGTTTTTCTCAGGTATGTGATTTTGATCTTTTTTGTATTTTTTACTGTATTTTTTGAGATTCACTGCAGGAATAACCTCCTTGCTTTTAGGGGCAGGGTGTGTGTGTGTGTGTTCATGGGCCGTCATTTTAGTTGTGTCTCCCTATGAGTGAATACCTTTACAGTCACTCAGTCCCCCATTGCCGCAGACGGAGTGCTTTAACCCCACACTTTGCAAGGTTACCAAAGAGGTGACCCTGCGGCACTTTCCCCCCTCTATTGGGGCTCCCTACTCTTAAGGCCCCCCTTGCCTTTTTGTGTTCTATGTGTCTAACTTCTCTGCTGCCCACAGTGCTGTCCTGTAGCCCTCCTGAGGCTCTTCCCCTGCTTGTTTTGCTCCTCTCTTTGGGATGCCCCAAAGCCTAGTTCTCTCCAGGACATAAGCCTTCATGCCTCCCCTTCCTTTGGCCCTCCTTTTTTCCGGTGCCAAGAGTGCCACGCTCCCAGTCCCTGCTGGGACTAGGCTGCAACTAACTCTGCCTCTTTCCCGGCTTTCCAGACTGTCTTTGGTGTGTTCTCTCCTGCTATTGGCTGTCGAGAGGTCCCTTTCTCTATTTTAGTCCTTGGAAAGGGCAGGTATTTTTCTTTGGAGCAAGAGTTTTTATTCATCTCTCCCTCCATTGCTGGTTATTTCGTGCTCTGGTAGCAGCTTTCTTCCGGGCCTCTAGAACATCTCCCAGCATCTCTTCACACCTGTGTTCAGCAGCAGCAGTGGCAACATTTATTTAGTGAGACTGGAAACCTTCAGCCCAGAAGGCTATCCCTCTGGGTTCTCCCCCTTTTTGTCTCAAGGCTCCTGTCGTCCTTCTGGCCTCCATGTCTCCGCAGGAAACTGGCGCTCCCCAGGGTTTGCCATGTATTTTATATATCGGTAAGCTTCCATGTGGTCTCTCTGAGCCTATCTGCAAGCAGTGTCTCTCCTCCTTGGCCAGGAGTCATCTTCCCTGTTGGACTTTTTCCCCCACCCAGGCTTAGGTGACCTGTCCAGGCTCTCCCGATCTGTGGTTGAGACACTGCAAGGCTTGCCCGCTCAAATAGAGATGGCACTCCCTAGGAAATCCTAGGATTATCTCTCCCAGTCTTTCTAGCCTCATTGATCATTTAGGGCTTGTTGACCACAGGCATGTCGTGCAAGTTTTTTCTTATACTGTGCACAAGCTGTGTTACTAACAGCATGTGAGTTGTAAAGTGGAAAGCATCCAACACTTGGGAATCAAATCCAAAAACTGTGTTTAGGACACACAAAATAAATGTAAAATCCAAATTGCCTACTTGTTTCGAGTGTGCAGCCTTAGTCATGGTATGACTGAGTGATGCCATGAGTAAGAACGGTTTGCTCTCGCGAAACATGTATGCAAATTGGGTTAAAAACATATTTTTATGTGTCCTAAATAAAGTTTTTGGGTTTTATTCCCAAGTGCTAGATGCCTTCCACTTTGTACCTGGGAGCCATCCCTGTTTGTCCTAAGGACAGCTATGTGAGCTGATCCTCACCTTTTTTATGCTTCTTTTATGCAGCCGCCATGTACATAGTCTCACCTTCAAACAGTAATGGAGGCTCTTAGGCCCCATTCACACGTCTGCAAGTGTTTTGCGGATCCGCAAAACACGGACATCGGCAATTTGCGGACCGCACATCGCCGGCACTACATAGAAAATGCCTTTTCTGAATAGGACATGTTCTATTTTCTTCGGGAATAGCAATTGCGGACCCGGCCAGGACATCATCTGTCCCTATTGAAATGAATGGGTCCGCAATTCCGTTCCGCAAAATGCAGAACGGAATTGCGGACGTGTGAATGGGGCCTTACCTGCTTCTATCCACTGTGGGAAAATTGTGCATTTTTGTGGTGCTTTGAACAGGTGCTGGAGCTTATCTTTTGATGCCCAATGTTATTCAATATTAACCCTTTAACAATTTTCTTAGTTTTCACATGTACAAATAATACCTAAATAGCAAAATAAAAAAAATAAAAAAACATACTAACCCCCCATATCTATATATAGACACCCGTCCTATTGTCAAAACGCCACTCAGCACTTTATATACACCTTCATGCAACTTTGCGTCAATGTGCAATGCATCAAGACAAAAAATCTGGAGGTAAAATTGACATCCAAACAGACTTTTACACTTAAAAATGTAATGTAATGTAAATGTAATATATTTGGTGTGCAGGTCTCATGTATACCACAGGCACACACATCATCAAGAGCGTGTGCTCCTAAAAACACTGGCCATGCAATAGCCTTAGTACTTCAACAGAAGAAAAACAGTGTTTTAATTGGATGAGCCGCAGCTATGTGTCTATGCCAGTTATATGGGGAGGTCACCGGTGACAGATTCCCTTTATAGGGATAATCAAGGATTTTAATATTGGTGGCCTTAATATAATATCGGTGGGGGTCTGACACCCTGCACGCTGATCAGCTGTTTCAGAGTAACTGCGGCGGTGTAGTGAACGGAGCGGGTGACAGCAGCGCTGCCCACATATAAGTGAATAGGAGCAGTGCTGCCGTTACAGTTTCCTTCCACTACACGGGTCTGTATAGTTCTGGAGTTACTCTGAATAAGCTGATCGGCAGGGTTGTGGGTTGTCACACCTCCGCCATTCAGATATATTGATGGTGTATCCAGAGGCTCAGTATGAAAAACCTGGACAACCCCTTTAAATTTCTTAAAGAATTTCCCAAATATAAGGGCTCATGCACACGGCCGTAGGTGGTCCGTTCTGTGCATTGGTGACCGCAATTTGTAGTTCCCAATGCACGGGCAACCTCCGTACGGCCGCCTGGATGAATCCATTCGTTCATTCTGCAGAAATATAGGACATGTTTGGTACGGAATGGAACCCCAAAGAAGCACTCCGTAGTGCTTCTGTAGTCTTCCGTTCTGTGATTCCGTTCCGCACCGTTCCACATCTCCGGATTTGCGGACCCATTGAAGTGAATGGGTCTGCATACGTGATGCGGATTGGACACGGATTGGTGCCCGTGTACGGCAACGGGCACTAACATTGAGGCCTCGCTCACATCTCCGTTATGGAGATCCGGTTGCCTGATCCGGTGCAAATGCTGGCTGTCGGCCGGACAAAAAATCATTGCATGCAACAGTTTTTGTCCGTCCGAAACCTGGCATTTATGCAGGAAAGTGGCTGTATCAGTCAATGAGGATCCGGCAGGCTGTTCCGGCACAGAGCAGCCTGCCGGATCTCTCTAACCCTAAGTTCACACCTGAGCGTTTTACAGCGCGTTCAAACGCGCTGTAAAACGCTCAACACATGAAAACCAATGCTTTCCTATGGCCCTGGTTCTCACTTGAGCGTTTTACAGCGCGTTTGAACGCGCTGTAAAACTCCCGACGCATAAACAAGTACTTGAGCTTTTTTTGGGACGTTTGTCGCGCGTTTTGTGATTGACACCACAGTAGTCAATCACAAGAACGCGTGTACGAACGCGCGTTTCCTATTTGCAAAAACGCGCGTAAAACGCGCGTTTTTAGAACTCTCAGGTCTGAACCCAGGGTAACGGGGACGTGAACGAGGCTTGAATGTTTTGTGTCTCTGCTCCTTTTCTAAACAGGAGAGGTCACTGCTTCCACTGTTGATGACGTAAAACTACTTTGCTTTTTTTTGTGCTTATTTCCAATATTCACCATTTTCTGTAATACTTTTCTGCTTCTCAAACTTTTTTTTTTCCTTCCAAAAATGGAAATCTCCTGAGTCAGTTGTCTGAGATTAGCAGCAGCTCCAAGCATCTTCCAGGGAAGCTGGATGAGCCTCTGATCAGTAGGTTGACAGCCAAGGGCCATCTCATCATGAGCTGCTCTCTGAGTGTGCGGGACGGAGACGAGTATGATCTACGGCAGGCAGGATATATGGGGTGACAGGAGATGGATCCGTGTTACTGGCTGAGACGCGTACAGCATGTTACTCCTCAGCAGGCTGCCAACAATAGCCATGCAAAACTGAACCACTGAGCGCTCTGGGTGAAGGACACGCTCAGACTGGGCGTGTATCTGGGGGGGGGGGTTGTTATCTGTCAGTGATAGGGGATTTAGAAATGGAAGCGCTCTGTGTGTTTTTATGATATAAACCACAGTGTGCACTACTCATCATATTTTCTGCGGTTTCCACATTCAGTTTAATAGGAAAAATATGTGGTGTTGCTTGCAATTTTTAGAAGGGAAAAGCTCAGGGGTCAGTTTAAGGTTTTGGCAGCACAGCTTTTCCATAATTAGTGCTGCATTATATAATAATTAGCGCCATCAGTAAAGGATAAGAGAACTGCAGTTTTAAAAAGAACTTGTGTAAGAAAGGAGAGAAATCATTAGTATTTATCTGACTAATGAATAATGTTTTCCTTTATTAAGGGTACGTTCAGATCTGCGTTACGGAATCTGTCAGGCTGTTCACCGTATCTGGCATTGGCGTACACTGCCATTCACTGCCAACTTTCCATTGCCTCCAATGGGATCTCTGGCGGAAAACCCTGCCAGATTTCGTAGTGCATATGTGAACGCACTCCTATTGGAAACCAAGTTTAGATATCCAACCTCAGGGATGCCCAACCTGCGGCCCTCCAGCTGTTGCTAAACTACAATTCCCAGCATGCCTGGAAGGCCTAAAGCTATTAGGGCATGCTGGGAGTTGTAGTTTTGCAGCAGCTGGAGGGCCGCAGGTTGAGCATCCCTGTCCAACCTTGATATGCTGACATATGTACTGTAATAACTTTAGCCAGCATTGCAGCAGTCTTTAGGGTACGTCCACACTGTACTGTTCTGGTGATTTCCACTGTGGTTTTACCCTTGGCAAAGCGCAAGGTGAAAATCCTTCATATCAGGGATGCTCAACCTGCGGCCCTCCAGCTGTTGCAAAACTACAACTCCCAGCACACCCTGGTGGCTATAGGCTGTGCAGGCATGCTAGGAATTGTAGCTTTGCAACAGCTGGAGGGCCGCAGGTTGGGCTTCCCTTCTTTATATAGAATATTGTTAAGCATGATAGAAAAGTTGCATCCGTACTAAGATTCTTACATTTTCCCAATTTCATTTTCCAGGTGCTGCATTGTGCATTTGACAGCCTGACAGGTGAGATTTCTCTTTGCTTCTAGTTGGGAAGTCCATACTTTGTCCTCTTTGTTTACACTGTTTTGGGAGGACCCCTTTTACATCACGTATAGGAGGTGCATTCTCTAGGGAGAAACATTCCCTGAGGAGGGATTACAATGGGTTTCCCACATGTGATGTAACAGAGGTCTTACCTTGTCTTAGGGAAACTTCTCAGCCTACCGGGAGTGCCTCAATCTCTGCTGCATTGGTAGGGTAGAAATGAGGCTTGTCACATCTGAAGCACTGGGTCTGCTCTGAGAGCAGTTGTCATGGTTAAATACTATATATATATATATATATATATATACCGTATAAAATGCACACCACTGAGCCAGGAGGGCTGGAAATAACATAGAACATCTACAGTGTCCAGAACTTTGCATGCCAGGCATATGTCTGGGGAATCGCATTCCAGAGAACTGGTGCAGCAGAGGAAAAGTCTTTAAAGGGGTTCTCCAGGAATTAATAAAAAAAAATTACTGAAATGACTGTATTTTTTGCTCTATAAGACCACCTACCCATAAGACAGAGGAGGAGAAAAATATATTTTTCATTAGACCTCAGATCAGACCACCATTTAGACCCCCCAATGTTAATCAGACCTCAGCTCAGAGCCTCAATCAGATGCCAATGTTAATAAGACCTTCAATTAGACTGCAGCCCAGACCCCAATGTTAATTAGACCTCAGCTCATAAGACCTTTGATCAGACCTTTGATCAGACCCCCAATGTTAGTAAGACGTCAGATCAGACCTCAGCTCAGACCCCAATGTGAATGAGCCCCAATCAGACCTCAGATCAGAGCCCCAAATATGATTAAGCCCCCCCCCCATTCAAACCTCAGATCAGACTCCCAATTTGAATGACCCCCAGACCTCAGATAAGGGCCCCGATATTAAAAATGACCCCCCTCAGATCTCCTAGAATGCTGGACTCAGGTTTTGGGGGCCTATTTTATGTTAAAGTGTGTAGTGATATATAAGATATGAATACATACAAGCAAGACGTTTTGGTTTGTGGTGTTGTGGTGTTTTAGGCAATTGAGGCTTTTTTTTTTTCAGGGGCAGCATCTGGCGTCGTTTCCATAAGTTTTTCAATGGAATTTGAAAAATGACAGAATGCCTGTTTTTAAATGGTACAAAATAAGAAACTTTACCAAAACACATAAAACGTTACTCTTTGCATAGGAGCCCTAAAGGTCATGAAAGACTATTTTTTTGATTGTCTCAGAGGTTTCACTCCCTGTCATTGTGTGCAGTTCATATTGGACCAGGGTTCTAGACACGTAAGATGTTGGTTTGCCCTCAGGATCCTGTAGGCAGTGGTTATTGCAGCTGTTTGCCGTGTGACTTGTTATTTTTGAATGGGAAATTTTTATGAAAATTGTTCCCTTTTACTTCCTTCATAAGTGGAGGTGGTTTGCGGTTCACTGAGCAAAAACGGTTTCACCTCTTCTTTGTGCATGATGTTTTTTTAACAATGTGTTGCTTTCTTAGCTAAACCTCACTAAAGCTGGCCATACACATTATACTTTTGGCGGCCAAAACCACTGAGAACAGCAGTCTCGGGCGACACACTAATTTGTGCGGGGAGCACCCGACGTCATCTGGATTTTCACCCGATCCTATACCAATAAATCACATACAGAATAATAAAAAGTAAATAAACATCAGTAGCCTAAATGGGGTGGAGACTCAGTCAATCATGCTATAACACATGGCTGTCTACCCCGTTTTATAACACATGGCCGACACCCCAGGGTGTACAAGAGAGCTAGGGCAATTATACTCACATCCTACCTAGAATGGAGGCCTGGTGGAGTCTGCTGAGACAAGGTGGGTCACAGAGTATAAACCTGTTAGCCCCTCCTCCAGTGTGCGTACACATGTCTCTGAGATCACTCAGGAATGTGGTCTTATCAGCACAATGGGGGATAGATACTATCTCTAACCCACTTCATTACAAGAGAAACTTAAGGTACTTTCACACTTGCGGCAGAGTGATCCGGCAAGCAGTTCCGTCGTCGGAACTGCCTGCTGGATCCGTTGATCTGGATGTAAACTAAATGAATTTGTAGACAGATCCGGATGCGGATCCGTCTTACAAATGCATTGCAAGATCGGATCCGTCTCTCCGCTTGTCATGCGGATAGATGGATCCGTCTTGTATTTTTTTTAGCCGTTTTAAAGGTCTGCGCATGCACAGACCGGAAGGACAGATCCGTCCTTCAGGTATTTCTAATGCTGGATTCGGCACTAGTACATTTCAATGTACGGCATTCTGGACGGAGATAATACCGCAGCATGCTGCTGTATTTTCTCCGTCCTAAACGCCATTCAGTGAGCGAACGGAACACATCCTCATGCATCCTGAACGGATTTCTCTCCATTCAGAATGCATTAGGATATGCCTGATCAGTTCTTTTCCGGTATTGAGCCCCTTTGACGGAACTCAATGCCGGAAAAGAAAAACGCTAGTGTGAAAGTACCCTTAGAAACTATTACACAAAGTATTAAACAGAATTAAAGGGGAAAACCAATCAGTCACTTAAAAATACCCTTACAATACAATAGCTGACAACCCCAGTGGTCAAAAAGTGTGCCCCATTAAAGAAAAACCCACGCATCTGTCCACAGTGCCAACGTTCTAGTGCTGCTGCCCCATTCCCAGCTGCTTCTAATCCCAGATAAACCGGAAGTGGCTTGGTCCTATGACTGCTGCTGCCAGTTTCTAGGCTCGGTGACATGTGCTTGAGTGGCATGTCACTGCTAGTGAGGTGCCATCCGTGCATATGTGGCCACTGAGACTAGTCATTGGCAGCAGCTATCACAGGACCATGTCCTGCCGGGAATGTGGATGCACTGCTGAAAAGGCGGGACTGCACACAGGTGAGTGTTTTTTTTTTTTTTAATGGGGCACACCTTCCGACCATTATTGGCTCCTAGTCAGGACAACCCCTTTAATGTCTGCACTGTACTTAGCTATTTCCGGTGTAACGTGGTATCTCCCTACTTCGTGCGATTTCCCTACCTGTCGCGCCGGAAGTGACGTTGTAGGCATTCCTGGCGTTTGGATGATCTGCGCATGCGCAAAAGGGCTAAGGATGGAAAATCTCACATCGCAATTCTGGCTGTACACGGGACACTGCGCATGCGCTGGAGAACCACGGTAGGGACATATTACGGCCCAGTGCGCAAGCGCCTAGGGGAGATCAGATGGCCATTTTTTCTGTTAGATGAATATATATATATATATATATACGCATTATATAGGGTGGTCTGCCCAGTATATAGTGGGGGCTATCTACGCAGTGCATTCGGGGGGTCTGCACAGTATATTGAGGATCTGAGCAGTATATGGGGGGCTGTCTACGGAGTATATTGAGGTCTGTGCAGTATATGTGGGGCTGTCTGCGGAGTATATTGAGGTCTGCGCACACAGCCCCCATATACTGTGCAACTGTGCAGACCCCCCCAATGTACTGCGTAAATAGCCCCCCATATATGGGGGTGCAGTAGCACAGACCTCAATATACTGCGCAGACCTCAATATATGTATGAGATCTGATGGATTTTCCGGACTTAGCCGCGCTTGCGCACTGGGCTGTAATATGTCCCTACTGTGGCTCTCCAGCGCATGCGTAGTGTCCCGTGTACAGTCAGAATTGCGATGTGAGATTTTCCATCCTTTGTCCTTTTGCGCATGCGCAGATCGTCCAAACGCCAGGAACGCCTACAACGTCACTTCCGGCGCGACAGGTAGGGAAATAGCACGAAGTAGGGAGATATCACGTTACACCGGCAGTCACGTACAGTTGAGTGGAGCAGCAATGTGAACACGTGACACTGCTCTATTCAAATGGAAAAACATAGGATCCCTGTTCTCTTGATCTGTGGGGGTGCCAGCTGTTGGACCCCTGCCAATCAGACACTTAGGGGCACATTATTAAGACCGGAGTTTTAGATGTTGGTCGTAATAAACTCCTAAGCTGGCAGCAGACGGCCTCTGCATAACTTCGGTGCATCCATTTAGACCATTTTCTACGCCTAAAACTGGTGTAGAAATTGGTAAATAAGACGGGCCTGTCGGCTTGTCCCCTTCCCCGCCCGTGCCATGACCACTTTTTTAGACCTGGCGTGAGCGGGGAGAAGTCGCAGACTGCGGCAATCTGCGCCTGAAATGCGCCTAATATATGCGTATTTCAGCTTCATAAATGACCCCTATAAATAAGTGTTCGTCGTGGGTCAGGCCTTTTGACCGTCATATTCATGGCTGCATGGTTTTCAGGTAAAACTGAAGTATTGGGCTCTATCCTAGGCACTAGACGGCCTGATGGGTTCAGATTAGGCCTTATTCACACATCCGCAATGTAGTCCGCATGTATTCCGCAATTTTGCGGAATACATGCGGACCCATTGACTGTGAATGGGGCCGGGAACGATGCGGAGAGCACACACTGTGCTCTCCGCATCCGATTTTGCGGAGCACGCCGCCGATCTTGCGGTCCGCGGCTCCGCAAAAAAAATAGAGCATGTCCTATTCTTGTCCGCAATTGCGGACAAGAAGAGGCATTTTCTATGGAGTTCGGGCAATGTGCGGTCCGCAAAAATGCGGAATGCACATTGCCGGTGTGTCCGTGTTTTGCGGATCCGCGGCTCCGTGGATCCGCAAAACACAACGGATGTGTGAATAAGGCCTTAGCAGTTACTCAGCTTTCCCAGAAATGGATAGAAATAAAAAAATGTCTTGATGAATTTTTGACACTTTCATACAGTTTATACAGCTTATATTGAAAGAGCTCAAATTATTAGAATTGCCTTTTGGATTTCTGAGTTGCACAAGAATGCAAAATGTAAATGCTGAGTGATATCGGCAGAAAAAGCAGCAAGATTTACATACGGTACTTCCTGGTCTCATGGCATTGAGTCACGGTAATATTACAGCACCCAGAACTTCCCCTATCCTCTGACCACATCCACCCAGCTCCAGTGTGAGGTGGAGATATTTCTCAGGCAGCTATAAATAGGCAGCCATAGGAGGGTGCGTGGGCGCAGGAGAGAATTGCGGGGGAGGAAAACCCGCTATATATAGGTACTTCCTCTCCTCTGACACTAAAACTGGAACAATGCAATCTTGAGAGCATTGCGGAGTGATTTTATCATTACCGTCAGACTGTGCGGGCTATGAGGCTGACGTCATCAGGCCTCCCTGACCCTTACAATATGGTGGTGGTTTTCACTCTGCTGATATTACTGTCATAAAGTGGATAATTGGATTTTAAATTCTGCAAATATAGTAGTTGGGTCTAGACCTTGTACAACTACAGATTCTGCAGTTTTTTACTAGATTGTGTCTCTGTACCTGTTAGTGGAAAGTTATACAAGAAGAGTCTTTCTGCTGTCGCTTTATTGTATTCTAAGGTATTTAGATGTGAAATTACTTAAAGGGGTTTTCCAAGACTTTAAAACTGATGGCCTATCCTCTGGATAGCTCATCGCTATCTGATCGGTGGGGGTCCGACACCTGGGACCCCTGCCGATGAGCTGTTTGAGAAGGCTCACAGCTTTTCCTAGGCCAGTGACGACACGTTTATCAGTCACGTGGCCTAGGAGCAGCTCAGCCCCATAGAAGTAAATGGGGCTGAGCACGATAACAAGCACAGCGGCTAAACTGTACGGCGCTCTTGAGAGAAGGCAGAGGCGCTCACAGGAGCGGTGGTGCTTTCCCAAGCAGCTAATCGGTAGGGGTCCCAGACATTGGACCCCCACCAGTCAGATACTGATGACCTATCCAGAGGATAGGTCATCAGTATTAAAATGTCGGAAAGGAGAAGTCCAGTGAAAATGATCTTCTGATACATCATGAGAATATCACGTTGGTATAATGGCTGACTGGTATTGATTTCCAGGATGGAAGGGCTTAAAGGGGCTATATCACCTATATTTTTATCAATAATAAAAACCAGATACTGATCTTTTTTATTTTTATATGGTTAATTTTTTTTAAATTCTGTTTTCTATACATGATTTTAGGGGGCGTCTGTATTGTCTGATGTGCTGTTAAAGGGAGACTGTCAGCTGTTTTTACCATGCACTAGTAACTACAGCACTAAGTAGGAGTCGGGGAGAGCTGGGCAAACATACCCTCTGTGAAGCTGTTATTATCAAGAGTAGTATGAATATGAATGTTTATTCTGCCAGGCTGTTCTCCTGCAAAAGTCCAGGAGGTGGCGCTTCACTGTGAAGCCCTGGTGGCATTGTGACAGCTGTAGCATCCAACCCGGAGACTGTGGCCAGTGCAAAGAGCACCGCCTCCACGACACTTGCAGGAGCAGAACCTGGCAGTATCAAAGTTCATATTCACAAAGCTCCACAAAAGGTACGTTTGTCCTGCTCTCCCCAGCCCCCACCTTATGATGTCAGCAGTTCAGCATGGTCAAAACTGCTGATAGACTCCCTTCAGCAGCATTTAGAGATCAGCAGATTACAGCAGACACAAGGACCATAGAGGTAAAGGACGTAAGGTGTTCATTGACTGTGCGAGAGTAATCTAGACGTGCTCTGTGACTAGTGCAGAGGTCACTGTACACTGGGGGGGGGGGGGGGGGTTTCCCTAAATACCTCTTCGCAGTACCAGACATGACCTATGAACTGGTGTGGTGCTGTACCTGAAAGAAAGCAGAATTTTTTTTCCAGATGTGTAAAACCTATTTAAGACTCTTTTGTTGTCACTGGAAATATGACAAAACATTGTAAGCAGAGGTCCCAGTAAATCGTGTTGAGTGCATCTCCTCTTTTAACCCCTTAATCACCAGTTACGGATATATGAGTTGCAGACAGGTGTCTGACCCTGCTCAGAAATGCATATATCTGTCACTGGAGTCCTGCTCTGTATACACATGAAATTAGCACGGCTGGAACACACAACTGTGCTCCTACTGCAAATGCCAGTATTGGAGATAAATTCGATCCTGGCATCTTTTCCGTCACCGTGGGGTGCCCTTGGGTTACCATAGCAGCTAGAGGCCTAGGGAAGAGGCATGACCTAAGTGATTGCTTCTTCAATCCTCCTAGTAAGACAAAAACAAAATGAAATACAGTTAACTAAAGTTTAATAAAGAAAAAAATAAGTGCTATTATTACCATAATGTGCCATAAAAATAGTTTTATGGAATTGATATAAAAAAAATATTGTCAACATATTATTACCACATGACACATGGCATAAGAAAATAAGGGCAGCTGTTTCTTTCACATTCCCCCCTCTCCATCTCCACCCCAAAAAATTACAAAAATTTAGTAGCTTACCCCAAAATGGTGCCAGTAAAAACTATAACTCTTCCTACAAAATACAAATCCATACGTGGCTGTGTTGATGGAAAAATAAAAATGTTATGGCTGTCGGAATGCGACAGCACTAAAACATAAAAAAACTACACACGTTTGATATTGTCATGATCATAGTGATTGTAGAATAAAGTCACCCCACTTGGGGAAAAAAAATCCCCCAAAAACATCCATATTAAGAAGGAAAATAATTATGGTAAGTGATGGTTGAATGGATGTGACAATAAAAGAAGTCTCTTGGTCCTAAAGGGAGGTGATAAAGCTTTCATGGGGTCTTGATCTGTAGCTTCTGTATATCCTAATCATTTTAATGGGGTAAAACTGCCTTCATTGCTGGTGAAGTTGCCATTGATACCAGTGTATGTATCTGCAGACTATTGCTTCCCCCTTAGTGAATCCATCTCAGGGAAGCTCTGATGGCTCCTTCTGTAGCCCTTCTATCTGAACTCCTGACAGCTCATAAACATTCATTATAGCTCAATTCTTACCAGACTGGTTAGAATTTAGCTACAATGAGTGTTCATGTGCTATTAGGGAAGCACAGATAAGGGCTACAGATCGAGCCTTCAGAGCAGCTCTCTGACAGCAAGCAAATGCTGATAGTCAAAGCTATAGAGGAAAAAACTGTTCAACATTCTTAATAAAAACCAAATGAAATAGCCCAAAATGAATAGAATGCAGTAATAAAAGAAATTTCCTCAATGGTGTCCATAGCCTTTAAACTTTTTTTTTCCCCCCACAATTACGAAATACGGTAGCTCTCATTTGATCGATCACTGAAATCTCTAAAACGTTGGTCCTGTAATGGAGATCCCAAGGATTACGGTACCTTGCCTTTGGATCTGTGTGTTTATACATGCCTACAGAAAAGTACATGTCTTTAAACCTGATCTTAACCCAGGCTCATGGTTTAACCTTGTAGCTATAGACCAACGTTTAGTGTTAGTACACGCAAACAATAACCATGATTGTTCTGTTACTTAGGTATTCTCCGCTAGTGTCCCCATGGTTAGAAGGGAGGGGTATAGGCACACAAAGGGTGAGCATTGTCTTTGACACAGGGTGTTTAAGGGGAATCTGTCATGTCATTTGGTTACAGTCACATCCCCTTGTCAGTTCTGCAAGCAGCTTGTTCTGTGACTGTCACCCCTCGTCCCTCATTCATTTGGGACATCACCATGCAGAATCGGCATGTGGGCTTTGAAAGTCTACCAGTCTACCTTGTGAGCCAGAGGCAGTTCTCATTGACTTCTTTGGCAGGATTTTTCCAGGTTGCACAAAAGGTTAATTGCAGATCTTGGCGACTGGTACATTGCAGACTTGTACATTGCACACATTGTTTGAGTCATTGTATAGATGGGGAACATTACTGCCCTGCATGAGCTCCTAATGGGGAAGTCCTGTAGAAAAAAATCATCACTTGTATCTGTAAGTATGTATAGGCCCTATATACACCAGTCAGCCATGTCATGTTAAGACCACCTGCCTAATATCCTGTAGGTCCCCCATTGAGACCTTAAAAAGACCTCTGAAGGTGTCCTGTGAACATCAGGATGTTACAAGCAGATCCTTGGAATCCTGTAAGTTTCGAGGAGGGGCCTTTATGTATTGGACTTGTTTTTAAAGAACACCCGAAACTGGATTGTGATCTTGAGCTCCTTTCATATCTGCAGCATTGCTATCTGGCCGCCTGTCCCGGCAGAGAATGCCGTGAATCGGCCGGACACAATTCTCAACATTTTTGCCAGAATGCAGCCTGACCCCATTATATTCAATGGGGTCTGCAGGCATTTCATTTGCATCGGGCAGTGCCAGATCCGAAGAATTCCAGCAGACTGTTTTCTGCCAGTAAATGTGAAAGTAGCCTTAGGAATTTGGAGGCCAAGTCAACATCTTGAACTTTTATTCATGTTTCTCAAACCATTACTGAACAATTTTGCAGTGTGGCAGAGAGAATTATCTTGAAAGAGGACACTGCCTTTAGGGAATACCGCTGCCATGAAGGAGTATGTTTAGTATGCATCAATGGTTAGGTAGGAGACATGAATGTCATGACCCAAGGTTTCCCAGCAGATCATTGGCCAGAGCTTCACACATCGACCAGCCTGCCTTCTTCCTGGAGTCATGTCTTCCATCCACATGATGTAAAATAAAATGTGATTCTTCAGACCAGGCCACCTTCTTCCATTACTCCATGATCCAGTTGCTATGTTTGCCAACTCATCGTAGGTGCTTCTGGAAATGTATAGGGGTCAGCATTGGTCACAGTGGCCAGTCTGAAGTTACGTAGCCCTGTGTGTAGCAAGCTGTGGTGGTTTGTGTCTTCTGACCCTTTTCTATCATAGCCAACATGAACTTTTTTCAGCAATTTGTACCGCATGAGCTCATATCTGGGATCAGACCAGGCAGCCTACCCTCTACACATGCAGCAGTGAGCCCTGGGTGACCTATCACTAGTTCACCAGTTATCCATGAAGTACTTTGCCAGATACTAACTGCTACTTACCTGGAACACCCCACAAGACCTGCCGCTTTGGAGTTGATCTCACCCAGTCGTCTAGCCATCACAGTTTGCCAAGGTCCCTTAGATCCTTACTCTTTCCCATTTTTTCCGCTTTCGACACATCAGCTTCAAGAACTGACTGTTCATGTGCTGCCTAATACATCCCACCCATTGACAGGTGCCATGGCCATGAGATAATGCTGCGGTTTAACTTTTATGGCTGTCATCGCAAAGGCTTTCCTGGTTATGAAATACTTAAAGGATAACTGTCATATATTTATATTTTTTTTTGCTAAAGTGTAGGGCAAGTGATGGGTAACATTTTTGCAATAGACTTTATTTAGCCAAAACGTTTATTTTTGGTAGAAAACTAGGGCTGAAATGGCCCTTAGCAGCGCTCTCTGAAATGATCGCTGCTAAGGGCCATCCATTTCCTATTAGAAACGGGGAGACGGGCTGTGCAGGCGCTGTGCTTCTGCCTCCCGTGCTTCCCTGGTGGGCACAAGCATCTTAGGAGTTAAAATCACATTTATATTCTTTCTATGCAATCTAATGCTCCGTGACATTCACTGACCTGCGATCCCTGTGATAGTAAGTCATGAAGCAGCGGCCGGAAGTAGAAGCACTGTGCGCAGTGAGCCGGCGGCTGCTTCATGACTTACTATCACAGGGATTGCAGGTCAGTGAATGTCACGGAGCATTAGATTGCATAGAAAGAATATAAATGTGATTTTAACTCCTAAGATGCTTGTGCCCACCAGGGAAGCAGAAGCACAGCGCCTGCACAGCCCGTCTCTCATTTTCTAATAGGAGACGGATGGCCATTAGCAACGCTCATTTCAGAGAGTGCTGCTAAGGGCCATTTCAGCCCAAGTTTTCTACCAAAAATAAACGTTTTGGCTAAATAAAGTCTATTGCAAAAATGTTACCTATCAGTAGCCCTACAGTTTAGCAAAAAAAAAAAAAATATGACAGTTATCCTTTAATTCATTGGATACGTGAAGCACCGAGGCTACTTTCACACTGGCGTTGGAGAGATCGACAGGCTGTTCCAGCAGCGGTTTTAGTCCGGCCGACTCGCTGCATATTTGCCAGGTTGCAGCCAGATCTCCATTAGGCCCTATTCACACGTCCGCAAGTGTTTTGCGGATCCACGGAGCCGCGGATCCGCAAAACACGGACACACCGGCAATGTGCATTCCGCATTTTTGCGGACCGCACATTGCCCGAACTCCATAGAAAATGCCTCTTCTTGTCCGCAATTGCGGACAAGAATAGGACATGCTCTATTTTTTTTGCGGAGCCGCGGACCGGAAGATCGGCGATGCGCTCCGCAAAATCGGATGCGGAGAGCACAGTGTGTGCTCTCCGCATCGTTCCCGGCCCCATTCACAGTCAATGGGTCCGCATGTATTCTGAAAAATTGCGGAATACATGCGGACTACATTGCGGACGTGTGAATAGGGCCTTATAGTTAATGGGGCTGGAGGGCATTCAGCTAGCTTCCGGCAATGCCAGATACTGAGCTGCGGCAGGCTGTTCTCTGATGGAGCTCTTAAATGCTAGTATGAAACTAGCCTTAAAGGGGTTTTCCAAGTTTTAAATACTGATGACCTATCCTCTGTATCTGATCGTGGGGGTCCGACACCCGAACCCCCGCCGATCAGCTATTTGAGAAGGCACCAGTGCTCCTGTGAGCACCGTGGCCTTCTCTCAGCTTTCCCCAGGCCAGTGATGTCACGTTAATCTATCACGTGGCCTAGGAGCAGCTCAACCCCATTCAAGTGAATGGGGCTGAGCTGCGATACCAAACACAGCCGCTATCAAATGCATAGCGCTGTGCTTGGTTAGCAGAGAGAAGGCCGCGGCACTCACAGGAGCTCAGGTGCCTTCTCAAACAGCTGATCGACGGAGGTCCTGGGTGTCGGACCCTCACCATCCACATACTGATTACTCGGAAAACCCTTTTAATTGTTAGCACATTAAGATTAAAATTCATGACTCTTGGACAGGGCTAGATAAGAAAGCAATGATGGGTAGATACAAAGGCGCAGATATCTGGGTGAGGGTAAACTGCCCATTATGGAAACCCCTGGCACTACTAGCATGACAACTGACAATGACTACATATAAATGCCAGGCTGTAGAGGACACTGATCCATTGTACTCAGCGGGATCTTCCTTTTAGTGTCTCCTGCAGTGGGGCGGAGCGGTGGACATTTTTAGAGTGCAGTTTGGGAGGTTTACATGCCACGTACAGGTGTGGACGGTGCCAGTGGGCTCTGTAAACTGTGACATTACTCATTTCTCTCAAGTCTAAAAAAAGCCCTCATTTCCTATAGCTACCTTTAAACCCCAAACCCTGGTAAGAGGTGAACCAATTCTGAAAACACATGAATCATATCTATTTTAAGGATGTTCTGGTTTTCGTTGCCTATATATAGCTTTCCCTCCCTGTATATAAATTTAGCCCCTTCACATCTGTGCTTGCCTCAAGCTGCCCCCAGTTACTAGGATGTTTACCGCTTTCTCCGTTTTTTTTTTTTTGTTTTTTTTTACCTCTAAGCCGGTGCTATTTGTGTATGTCATGAATGCATCAAATTCCTTGATGCCGACTTGCCCGCCAGCCTGTGATTCACCTTTGGCCACGGGAGGTTTTACTTAAACGGTATCATATTAAATCGTGAAAGACGAGAGACTTGTATTGATCCCCAGTCTACTCCTCATTGACGGTTTATATAATCCGAGTTTTTTTTTTTTTATTAATCATCGTCTACAAATATGCTTTGTGAGAATTTTTTTTTTGAGCTAAGGGTTAAATGGGATTCTGTTGCCATGACAACGTGGATGCAGTATCAGTTCCGTGACACTGTTGCTATGGAGACATGACAATGATTCTCCAATTTAGCATCTTCTCTACCTCTCAGGGAGAACTGCATCTCATTAAGGAGGCAGCAGCCACTCATACCCAGGCTTGTCCTCAGACAACCTTTCAGTGAGCGCAGGGTTAAAGGGACCCACATGGGAAAAAATGGTGTTTTTTGCCTCCTCATACATGTGTCAGTATTAATATAGCCGCATGTTGTGCACTCCATGACGTGGCACATGGGATGGCGATACGATTGGCTGGCATCTGTGCATGTATATACACATACATTGCCTGGTAACGTTAATAGGTTTGGCTGGTGTTCCCTCCGCCCGGCGCCGTCCTTCTGGGAAGTCCAAGGAATTGGGTCTTTGTTGTTAGACGCCAATCTGAAATCCCATTATTTTATTATGTTGGTGATTAGCAATGATCCTGCTGCAACTAATACCATAATAATACTATAGATCTAAAAATATGTATTAACGTTTATGTCCTTTACACCTTGTTTATATAAAGCAGCAGTGTCCTGAAAGTCCTTCTTTCTGTGGATCCTTCTTCCCCTCTCTGCCAACATATTAGAAGACTCCTTGCCCCTGCTCAGACAGGCTTATGGCTTATGATATCCATGACCTCTAGCAATAAGAAGCCGCTCTCCCTCTGGATAATGCATTTAATCCCCCACCTATACGACTGTTGGAGTAGTGCCAACTCCGACATACTTGGCTACGATGCAGAGAGCGCTTTCTGTTAGTAAACACCCTTCTCGTGCTGCCATTAACCATTCCCCGTGGGCACAGGCTGGCTTTACCGCAGGGCTGCACAATAGTCTAGAATATACACATCTGCGCTCATTTTTAGCACGACTGAGGTGTTTACAAGGCACGCACAGAATTTCTGTCTTCAGTAGCTGCCTACAAAGCAAGCCTTTATTTTAGGAAAGCACAGCTGCTTTCTTCTGAAAATAGTGCCACACCTGTCTACAGGTTGTGTGCGGTATTGCGGCTCACATCATTGTAGCTAAGCTGCAGTACCAGACACAGCTCGGAGACCCATATAGAAGCCATATTTTTCCAATGCCTTTAAGTCAATTAACGAGTAAAAACTACTGATGCCATGTGAGTGTAACGGATGCTTAAAATACAGGATCCGTTTTTTTGTTTTGTTTTCTGTCCTTCTGACGGATTCGAAGAATGGAAAACTAAACGGTGAGGTGAACCCGGCCTGATCTGTGTGTTCTGCTTGCTGGTTTTGTGCTGTGTCCTGGTGTCATCTGCTCAGTCTAATCATCTGTTGCAAATGGAGACTACTGGTTAGTGACCTGGGGATTCCCTGTAGCAAAGTCCAGTTCTCTGTATAGGGGGTTAAAAGGTAGACACAGGGGAATCCCTTAGACTTAGAATCCAGTTTCATCTCTGAAAGTCAAATCCATACAACCAGGTGGATCCCAATCTTCTCTAGTAAGCTATGTGATAACAAGGTACTGTTTGTAGCAGCCTGTATTCTGCCTGTAGCACAACAGGCACAGGCTTACAGTTGTAAAACAACCTGTAGCTTTTAAAGGGCATGTGTCAGCAGATTTGTACCTATGAAACTGGCTGACCTGTTTTATGGCAGCTGAAGGCATCTATGTTGGTCCCATGTTCATATGTGCCTGCATTGCTGAGAAAAATGAAGTTGCAACATTTGGAAATTAACCTCTAGAGGCTCTGCTCTCTCTGCAACTGCCGCACCTTCTCCACTTTGATTGACGGGGCCAAGGAGTGATCATGTTTACACTGCCTGGCTCTGGCAATCAAAGTGCACAGGACGTGGCAGTTGCAGAGAGAGTGGAGCCTCTAGATGTAATGACAACACCCCCGTTGCTCCTAGAGGCTCATTTGCATATATTTAAACTTCATTTTTCTCAGCGATGCGGGCACATATGAACATGGGACCAACACAGATGCCTTCAGCTACAAAGCGCACATGTAACAAGTCAGCCAGTTTCATAGGTACAAATCTGCTGACAGATGCCCTTTAGCAGGGTGTGAGCAAGGCACTGGGAGTTTGATTTTCTTGCCACTCCACCACAAGTGCTCTAACTCCTATAAGAGCAATTCCAATATTAGAAGTAAGGCCTTATTCACACGTTCGTAGTGTGTTTTGCGGAAACACGGATCCGCAAAACACGTAAACACGGATCCGCAAAACACAGACGGCTGCAATGTGCATTCCGCATTTTGTGGACCGCACATTGCTGGCACTATAGAAAGAATGCCTTTTCTTGTCCGCAATTGCGGACAAGAATAGGACATGTTCTATTTTTTTGCGGAAACGGAAACACGGATGCGGAAACACGGATGCGGACATCACATAGTGTGCTGTCCACATCCATTCCTGCCCCTATAAAATGAATGGGTCTGCAACCCTTCCGCAAAATTGCGGAAGGGATGCGGATCCATTTTGCGGACGTGTGAATTAGGCCTAATACTTGGTTATTGCACCATAAATAGCTCCGTAACATCCGAGAGCATGCTGACCCTTGGCTTACCAAAAGTACATTTATGATTTAAAACTATGCACATTGCGCACACATGGAGTGGCTGCACTATTGTTTCATAGTGACACATTCCTTTCCCCTCTACTGTCACCTGTTTACTTAAAAAAAACAATTGCTTCAAATGTTAAGAAATTAAAGGGGTTGTCTGATCTTTTCATTTTTCTGGTTAAAAGTGTGTAAAATAATAAAATAAGTTAGTTACCTTACTGATCCCCTGCTGCTCTGGTTCTGACACTTTCTGTTTCCAGGCCAGTCTCTACTTCCTGTTTTCTCTTGACAAACAGGAAATGATCAATCAGCCAATAAACAGTCGGACAAAACCTTTAAAGGCCCTTTTGCACAGACTGATAAAATGAGGCCAATTATCAGGGATTCGAGTTTGTATAAACACTCTTCCCGATAATTGGTCTGTGTAAAAGATGCCGGCAACCACCTGATGAAGGAACAAAGGCTCCTTCATCAGGTGTACCTATCATTCTGCCGGCACCAAAAATCATTGTTCCTATGCAGCAGATTGTTCTGTCCAAACAGTGATCTGCTGCCGAGGAACAATGATTCTCTATGGGGACAAGTGATCCCTGTATAGATTGCTTATCCCCATACAGCGGAGGTGATTGATGCATGTAAATGCAGCCCTTCCCTCCACTGGCAATTATCAGGAAGGTTTAATTTGTTCCCAGTAATTGCCTGACACAGCAGTCTGTGTAAAAGAACCTATAAGGCCTCATAAAAAAATTAACTCACCTTATCCACTTGATCGCGTGGTTGCGATCTCTTCTGTCTTCTTCAAGCATTAGCTGCCGGCTAAAGGACCTGTGATGACGTCACCGAGCTCATGACATGGTTCAATCACATGGTCCATCACCATGGTGATGGACCATGTGATTAGACCATGTGATGTGACGTCATCACAGGTCCTTTAGATGGCAGCTAATGCTTGAAGAATACAGAAGAGATCGGCAACTACACGATCAAGTGGATAAGGTGAGTTTATTTTTAACCCCTTAATCCACATTTTACAAAGCATTCTGTATTGAGAATGCTATTATTTTCCCTTATAACCATGTTATAAGGGATAATAAAAAAGATCGGGTCCCGTCTCTTAGCAACCATGCGGGAAAATCGCACTGCATCCGCACTTGCTTGCGGATGCTTGCGATTTTCCCGCAGCCCATTCACTTCTATGGGGGCCTGCGTTGCGTGAAAAACGCACAATATAGAACATGCTGCGATTTTCACGCAACGCAGAAGTAATGCGGGAAAAGCACCGTTCATGTACACAGCCCCATAGAAATAAATGGGTCCGGATTTAGTGAGGGTGCAATGCGTCCACCTCCCGCATTGCACCCGCACGGAAATCACGCCCGTGTGAAAGGGGCCTAAGTGTTTTTAGATTTTCAATTAGTCACTCCGCGCCTGTGATTGGCTGCCCAAACACTTGTTGTTGTTGTTGACATGCTGTGTCAACAGGAAGTGTTAGAGAACCGGGTGCTAGATTTAAATTTTTAAAAATATTTGCTTAATTGAGCTCGGAAAACCCGTTTAACTAATATGTCCGTAATTCCGGTAGTTTTCTCAATACATTACAGATGCTCTTGTACCAATGAGAGTGATTCACTTGTCTTTACAGGGAACATTTAACATTTGGATTCCTTAAATATCCCAAACATTACATTTTTTTTTTTAAGCGGAACTTTCTAAAAATACTTAGCAAACCTCCGACATGTTCACAGTACAGTAAAGTGGTCCCATTCACAGCCGAAGCCAGTGCGGTCACTAATAACAGGTTTCTGGATATTTCTACTGGTGGTTTCTGCTTGTCCTTAAATCACTTTACTCAGAAACAGGCAGCCACTCAGTGCTGAGAGGAGCTACTGCTGAATTTAGCAGCACCCACTACAACATCCACAGCACCCACTAAGGAGTGGCGGACGCCATGCTGCCAACAGGTGAACCAGCACAGGTCAGGAAATGGCCATCCGAGGTCCGGAAATAGCAGCACTTCTCATCCGGGAAGTAGAAGGAAAGATTCCTGTTACTGGGCATTTTCAAGGTAAAAGAATGCCTAAGTATTGCAGTGCTCCGGACTAAAAAAAATATCAGGGAGCCACTGGCTCCTAACCTGAAAAATTTAGGAGCCAAATTACATTTTTAGTCGCCAAATTTAAAATCCATATAATATACCTGGGATGCTTAGGAGCATGGGCTTTTCTAAGCTACAGCCGACACAGTTAAAGGGGGCGTGCACTCATTTCCATGGCCTGTCAGACTAGCCAGATTTTCGTTGGTAATGCCTAGGTGCTGGGTCCTGGCTCATTAGCTCCCGGGCCTCCGCTGCTTGTCTTGGGTTTCTCCATGAGAACGTTTGGCTGCAGTGGCATCAAGACAATCCCTGGCCATAGTGTGAGGGGCAGATCTTCACCCAGCAGACGTCTGCAGCCTGTGCCTGCTGGATGAAAGCCTTTTTTTTCTTAAAGAGACAGAGCAGCAGAGGGTCTGCAAATTGCAGATCCGCAAAACAAAATGGATGACGTCCGTATGGATCCATTGTAACAATGTCTATTTTTGTCCGCAAAACAGACAATTTCTATCTTTTTTGCGGGGCTAGGTAACGGACATACGGACACAGAAACAAAATACGTTTGTGCGAATGTAGCCTAAGAGTCTAGTCACACGTCCGTAGCGTATTGCGGATCCGAAAATTGCAGATCCACAATACACCGGGCCAGCACCCCTATAGAAATGCCTATTCTTGTCCGCTATTGCGGACACGAATAGGACATGTTCTATTTTTTTGTCGGGATCCGCGGACCGAAAATGCGGATGCGGACAGCACAATGTGTGCTGTCCGCATCCTTTCCGTCTCCATTGAGAATTAATGGGTCCACACCCGTTCCGCAGATGCAGATCCATTCTACGGACGTGTGAATGGACTCTAAGGGTGTAAATCACACGCAGCACATTTGTTATAGAAATTTCTGTAACCGAAATGCACTTTATCTTAATGGGGTTGATCCTGCAGCAGGTGCATAGTTTACTGCCTGCAGCTGAATGGGACAGTCAAAAAAATGTCTCCAATTAATCTGCCATGTGTAAACACACCCTTAGGGTACTTTCACACTTGCGGCAGGACGGATCCGGCAGGCTATTCAACCTGCCGGATTCGTCCTGCCGTAAGTGCCCGTGCACTGCCGTGCTGCCGCTCCGTCCCAATTGACTATAATGGGGCGGGGGGCGGAGCTACGGCTGCGCACGGCAAAGATTGCCGGACTGAAAAGTTGGACATGCAGGACTTTTAGTCTGGCGATCTCCGGCCGTGCACTGCCGTGCTGCACCGTAGCTCCGCCCCCCGCCTCATTATAAACAATGGGGACGGAGCGGCAGCACGGCAGTGCACGGGCACTTGCGGCAGGACGGATCCGGCAGGCCGCAAGTGTGAAAGTACCCTAAGACACCAGAATTACTGTAAAGGATTTACAAAGAACTGAGGGAGTTCATCAAACTGGTGTAAAGTAGAACTGGCTTAGTTGCCCATAGCAACCAGATTCTACCTTTCATTTTCCAAAGGAGCTGTGAAAATGAAAGGTGAAATCTAGTGTTGAGCGAACTTTGTGTTTCAAGTTCGGTGTACAAGGTTCGGGTTATCTAAGAATTCCTTTATGCATTCCGCTACTACGGCCCATAACTTATATGGTTCGTGATAGCGGAATTCATAATAGAATTCTTAGATAACCCGAACCTGAACCTTGTATGCCGAACCTGAAACACAAAGTTCTCTCATCCCTAGTGAAATCTGATTGGTTGCTATGGACAACTCAGTCAGTTCTACTTTACACCACTTTGATAAATGACCCCCTAAGGGTTTTTCTAGAATCATAAAATCTTAATAAGGGTGTACGCAGAGGTGCACCAAAAACAGCAGTTGTCCAGCCTAAACATTTTGAGGCGTCATATATCCTCTGTGCAACAGTTGCCCATAGCAACCAGTCAGCCTCAGACAACATGAACAAATCCGATTGGTTTCCAAGGGCAACTGCTAACTGTCCTCTCCTACCTGCTGCAGTGAGCGCCTCACACGCCGCCATGTGGAGCTGTCGCCGGCTCTCCTTGTGTCCCGGTGTGAGCGCGGCGGCCCGGACTTCAGCGGTCACCGGGAGGGAGAGGAGAGCGGACATCGCAGACCCAGCCCACACCGGGCCATCCTCTGTTATCGCCTCCTGGCCATTCGCCTTACTGCCAGGCAGCATAACGACCCTGACCACAGAGCCCCCTTCAGGCAGGCGCTTACGGATATCCCTCAGTATTTCCCGCAGCTGGCGCTGTGATGCTGGGAGTACCAGCCATTCCAGGCGGCACAGGAAGAATACCAGTCTGAAGCGAACAGTCCGGTTGTGGGGAGGCTGCGGCCAGTCTGGGCCTGGTTTCTCCGCCTTGCGGTGGTTGTCATGTTTCGGGGTTTCATGCTGCGAGGCCTCCTGTTTAAATATATCTCCTCCGTTCACCAGCTCGGCAGGGAAGAGAAGTTCTCCAGCAGATGCCGGCTCCTAGTCGGGTCCCACAGTTCTCCGACTTGCTGAGGACCCCGAAGCCCTCCAGCACCTCCCTGAAGCGGCTCTTTGTGCAGTCTCTCGCCATGCCAGCCTTGATCATCCTAGCAGCAGTGGCTTTCTCCCCCCAATACTTAAAAAAATGGTACCCCCGCACAGTAGTATTGCCCTCATTGTGCAACCTTCACAGTAGTTTTGTACAGATGTATGCCCCCTCACATTAGTTATGCCCACATTGTGCCCCCTCATAGTAGTTATGCCCTCTCTCTGCCCCTTTCACAGTTGTGATGCCCTCTTTGTGCTCCCTTCACAGAAATAATCCCCATTGTGCCCCCTTCACAGTAAAAATCCCCATTGTGCCACCTTCACAGTAATAATCCCCATTGTGCCCCCTTCATAGTAATAATCCCCATTGTGCCCCCTTTATAGTATTAGTGCCCATTGTGCTAGTAATGCCCTCTGTACTCCCTCCATAGTAGAAATCCCCATTGTATCCCATTCACAGTAATAATGCCCACTGTGCCCCCTTCACAGTAATAATGTCCATTGTGCCCCCTTAATAAGTAGTAATGCCCACTGTGCTAGTTATGCCCTCTGTACTCCCTCCATAGTAGAAATCCCCATTGTATCCCATTCACAGTAATAATGCCCACTGTGCCCCCTTCACAGTAATAATGTCCACTTTTCCTCCTTCACAGTAATAATGACCTATGTGCCCCCTTCATTGTAGTAATGCCCTCTGGCTCTGTGCCCCCTCCATAGTAGAAATGCCCATTGTGCCCCCTTTACATTAGTAATGCCCTCTGTGCCTCCTCCATAGTAATAAAGTCCCCTCTGTGTTTAAAAAAAAAAAAAAAAGCACAGTAACTACTCACCTTTTCTCCCTTCTGAAGCTCACATACCTCTCTTCCCTGCAGGCACAGATCACTCTGCGGCACTGTGTGGGCGGGGCTTATGCAGATTTCCGGTCTGCAGGCTCCACCCACACAGGCCAGCAGCACGATCTGTGCCTGCAGGCTGAATGGTGGAGCGGGAGAAATCGCCGGCCTAAATGAGGGGAGGAACGCGGGGAGTGGAGCAGTGAGTGACAGGACCCAGCTCCCTGCACTCCAGAAATGAGCGCTTCCATCTATATTAATGGAAGCGCTCATTGCAGACCTTGTCGCCATTGCAGTCTTGTCGCCATTTTGCAATTCCAAGTCGCATTGGCGACCATCTTGGTCGCCATCTGGAGCCCTGTATTGCCTAAAGGTGACTTGATGTGTGAGTTCATGCAAAACATTCCCATGAACAGTGATATACTTACTATGGAGGCAGATCATGCCACTGCTTTGGGGAGCCCTGCTCTGTACATCTGCTTCCAGACATAAAACAGCCAATAAGATGAGCTCAGGGCATTTTACAGTATGCATTGAGTTCCATGGTAACTGTATACATGTTCTGTGCACTGAGTTTCCCCTAGGCTCCCCCTAATGGTGGCTTCAGGCATCCAGTTTTATAATATATGGTGTGAGGGGAAGCAGAGGATTTAGAGCTGTATGGGAGAGATTTACTAAGTTTTGCTATGGAGCCCTATAATGTCTTTGTACGCCTCTGTGCATGAATCCTCATTCTCTGTTTTCATTGGATTTCATTATTACTTTCTGTATACAAATGTTGATCATTAAACTCTCAGGACATTATTAATGGTGGCAAATCATTCTATCAGAAATGAACGTAATGTATTGCTGGCTATATTGCAGGCAGATTGATGGGGTTATGACCGCAATAATATCAATAAATTGTAATATTCGTCTAAATGATTATCCTGAAGTATCACTAACCCAATGACTAGAAAAAGCTAGATCTGTGCGTAAGTATCGAGCGCTTCTCATGGTTCGCTGTGACTCACGGACAGCCTCTGAACTTTGCAGGGCCACTTATGATAGAATAATTTAATGGCTGTGAATACATTAGACCTGGAAAAATGATTTGTACATATGTAAGTGGCTACCTTGAATGGGAACTCAGTTTTAGGCTACATTCACACGAACGTATGCATTTTGCAGTCCGTGAAAAAGAAGGATGACGTCCGTGTTGCATCCGTTTTTTTTGCGGATCCATTGTAACAATGCCTATCCTTGTCCACAAAACAGACAAGAATAGGACATGTTTTATCTTTTTTGCAGGGCTACGGAACGGACATACGGATGCAGAAATGAATGGGTCCTCATCCAATCCGCAAAAAAACACGGAACAGACACTGAAACAAAACACGTTCATGTGAATGTGGCCTTAGTCTGAAATCTTCATTGTTCATTCATTTTTAGACCTCATGATATTCTGTTTGCAATCTGCTCAGAGTTTCAGGCTTTTCTCGTGTGTGTGCCGCTCCCAATAATATATGATGGATCTGTGTGTCCAGGATATTGATGTCTTTTCCCTTTAAAGGACATCTGTCAGCAGATTTGTTCATATGAACTGGCTGACCTGATGCATGATGCTCTAGTAGTAACTGGGGGGTATTGCTGAGGCTCTGCTCTCTCTGTAACTGCTGCTCTCTCTGCACTTGATTGACAAGGCCAGGCAGGTGTGAAGACGTTTTTACTGCCTTTGTCAATCAAAGTGGAGAGAGCGCGGTAGCTACAGAGAGTGCAGAGCCTCCAGGTGTAACGGCAACGCCCCTGTTGCTCCTAGAGCAGGGATCAGCAACCTTCGGCACTCCAGCTGTTGTAAAACTACAACTCCTAGCATTCTTCTTAGGCCCCATGCACACGACCGTTGTTTGTTTCCGCGTCCGTTCCGTTTTTTTTCACGGTTAGGATGCTTCCCCATTAATTTCGATGGGTCCGTCAAAAAATGCGGATGGTCAACCGTTTTTGTTCCGCATCCGTGATCCGTGTTTTCATTCCGTCAAAAAAATAGTGCATGTCCTATTTTTTTTCATGTTTGCGGACAAGGATAGGCATTTTTACAATGGATCTGCCATAAAAATCGGATCTGTCAAAAAAAACGGTCCGTCATCCGTTTTTTTTGACGGACGCAAAATTTCCAGGAGGAGCGGAAGCGGAGGCATGCAACGGTCGTGTGCATGTAGCCTTACACTTGTGTGGGAGTTTAAAGAGCAGCCAAGCAAGTGTGCATGATGGGAGATGTAGTTTCACAACACCTGGAGTGCCGGAGGTTGCTGACCCCTGTACTAGAGGCTCATTTGCATATATTTAAACATAATTTTCCTCAGTAATGCGGGCACATATGAACATGGGTCCAACACCAATGTCTTCAGCTGCCAAGTGCACATGTAACAGGTCAGCCAGTTTCATAGGTACAAATCTGCTGACGGATGCTCTTTAAAAACTGCCTTATGTGTGCTATCCTCCCTATCTACTGCCAGTGGGAGCATCCCTCCTTGGATCCTCTCCCTCTTTTAGACCTCATACACACAACAAACCGCGGATCCACAAAACACGGAAGCTGCTCCGCGTTCCGTTCCGCAATTTGCAGAACGGAACGCGGCCCATTGTAGAAATGCCTATTTTTGTCCGCAAAACGGACCATGGAACGGAGCAACGGATGCGGACAGCACACGGAGTGCTGTCCACATCTTTTGCGGCCCCATTGAAGTGAATGGGTCTGCGCCGCAGACCAAAACAACGGCCGTGTGCATGAGGCCTTACACACACCTTTGCCATGTATGTTCTTATGTTTCTAGAATACTAGGAGAGGATAGGGTGAGATTCATGTCAGATGCAGCCCCACCACCACCTAGGGAAATATAATCATAGGAAATATTCAATGAAGATTATTTAGTAAGGAGGAAAAACAAATTGATAAATAAAGTACATTCAATGTAACCGTAGAAAAAACACCTATGAAAAGTACAGTTCTAGTGCACAAGTAAATAGAGGGATCCAAGTAAATTAATATTGATTAAAATAAAATACGGATGCAATTCATTTGCAAAGCAAAAATGCCGGGCTGATAATAAATCTGAAATAAATGGCCTGTTCGTAATGCGCAAAAGAGGACAGACCGCCTGCCTAAATAGTGTGCACACTAAAGTATTAGAGCACTAAAAATGTAGTTTAACTCCGGTAAGGCATGATAATCTTCCACAACTGTGTTGACCGCAGCGAATTCACAGTTCTTCTCTATATACTCCAATTATAATGGCAATGTAAGTAATACTCACAAGTCCAGTCGAGTAGTGAGTGGGGTTCTGTGTTATGCCAGGCGGCGTCCCGTGTGGTCTCCCCAATGGCTACTTACTTAGTCACTACTTGAATAAGTGATATTATGTTATCAGTAAGAAGGTAAGGGTAATAGCCAGTCATATACTCCAAATTCTTCTCCGGGTGTCAGGTACGGTAGATTAGTCGCCAGCTGCTCGTGTTGTTTGTACAGGTACAGTTCCAGGCGGAGACTATACTGGCTCCTGATGGTCGTACCTGTTCACATCTGGGACCGACCTCGGGTTCTGCGTCCTTTGCCAGCTCGTCCTTTGTCACCCCAATCTGGGCGCTGGCGCGATCACTGCACGTATATTCCCTCTATAGGATTCAATAGAATTTTATCCAATCCTTGTATTGCCGTGATAACTTCTTCTATGCTTTCGGTGTTAAAGAGTAACTTACAGTATAGGAAATTACCATTACAGTCTGTGGCAAGAGACTGCAACTGGGACTTGTAAGGGCTTGTTCATACATTGTGTATGTCCTATGTGCCACTTGTGTGCCAGAAACATTCCTGCTGCAAATCTTTTGTTAATTTATTACATGGAAAAAACTAAAATCTTGCATTGACATTAGTATTCAGACCCGTTACTCAGCACTTAGTTGAAGAACCTTTGGCAGCGATTACACCTTCAGTCTTCTTGGGTATGATGCCTCAAGGTTTGCACTCCTGGATTTGGGGATTTCCTGCCATTCATTTCTTCAGATCTTCTCAACTCTGTCAGGTTGGATTGGAACTGTTGGTGGACAGCCATTTTCAGGTCTCTCTAGGGTTTGATTGGGGTCAAGTCAGGGCATTCACAGAGTCGTCCCTAAGCCACTCCTGTATTGTCTTGGCTGTGTACTTAGGGTCATTTTCCTGTTGGAAGGTCTGAGGTCCAGAGCACTCTGGGTCAGGTTTTCATTAGGAATATCTGTACTTTGCTCTATTCAGCCTTCCCTCAATCTTGACCAGTGTTCTTGTCCCTGCTGCTGTAGGGATGGTATTGGGCAGGTGATGAGCTGTGCCTGGTTTCCTCCAGACATGACTCCTATAATGTAGGCAAAACGTTCAATCTTGGTTTCATCAGACCATAGAATCTTGTTTCTCACAGTCTGAGAGTCCTTTAGATACTTTTTTGCAAACTCCAGTTGGGCTTTCATATGTCCTTTATGCCCCATTAACACGTCCGTGGTGTGTTGCGGATCTGCAACACACCATGCCTGCGCTCACCATAGAGATGCCTATTCTTGTCCGCATTTGCGGAGCCGCGGCCGGATGTTTCGGGGCCGAAACCTGGAACTTCGGGGCCTGCTGACACATAGTGTGCTCTCCGCATCACGTCCGGCCCCACTCACAATGAATGGGTCCGCATGTATTCTGCAGAATTGCGGAATAGATGCGGACGTGTGAATGGGGCCTTACTGAGAGGCTTCTGCTATAAACCCCAGATTGATGGAGTGCTGCCATAGCAGGTGACCTCAAAGTTTTTCCCATCTGCACACAGGATCTATGGAGCTCAGCCACAATGACTATTGGGTTCTTGTTCACCTCTTTTACCAAGATCCTTCTCCCCTGATGACTTTTGAGGCGGACAGCTCTTGGAAGAGTTCTGGTTGTTCCAAACTTCTTCCATTTAAGGCCTCTTGCACACGACCGTGTGTTTTGCGGTCTGTTTTTCATGGATCCGTTGTTCCTTTTTTTTTCCGTTGTGTTTTCGTTAAGTTTCCATTCCGTAGTTCCGCTCTGTTTGGTTTCAGTATGTGATCCGTTTTTTGCAGATCGCAAACAGAAACATACAATTTTTAATCATTAATGTAATGTACAACAAGGGTTTTTTTTAACAGTAAACACATGGGCAAAGTGGGCCTGGATCCGCAAAAAACGGAAGACATACGGATGTGTTCCGTATGCATTCCGTATTTTTTGCGGAGCCATTGACTTGAATGGAGCCACGGATTGTTATTTGCAGGCAATAATAGGGCAAGTTCTATCTTTCAGCGAACGGATATATGGAAATATGAAACGGAATGCATACAGAATACGTTCTGTTTTTTTTTTATTTTTTACCAGAACCATTGAAATTAATGGTTCCGTATACGGACCGCAAACAGAATCCACAAAAACTCGTGTGCAAGAGGCCTAAGAATTATGCAGATTAAGTGTGTGGTTGTGTAAGTCTGACTTAAGATTAAGTGACTTCAGATTCAGGGACTTCAGTGGGGGACTGAAATTCGCCAGTTCTTGTAACTAGATTATATTGTATTTTTTTTTGTTTTTGTGGTGTAATCCCCATTAGTATGTCTTGCACAATTGACAATGCCGTCCAGTGCACATCTTGCATGATGTATGCAGTCCTGGAACAGCCGTTTGAGGGTGCATATCTTTGTTCAAAATGTGAGCAAATTACCCGTTTGGAATCGCACATCGAGTCTCTAAACGGGCATATTGCAACACTGAGAGCCACTGACAATTTGCAAAAGAGTTTGCTGCTCACCGAGCAAGCAGTCTTTGGGGTAGATGTGGGGGAGGTGGTAGCGAGGAGGCTGAGGAGAGTGAGGTAGCTAGCTGGGTGACAGTAAGAAAGCGGGGTAGAGGGAAGAGTGCCAGGAGGCTAGCCCTGATCAGACACACCCCAACAAGTTTGCACGTTTGGCAGATGAGGGGATGGCAGTTCAGGGACGGCACCGCTGCAGCCAGACACTTCCTCTGCCGGTCAGGGGAATGTCAGCTCCAGTAAGCAGGGGACCAGGAGAGCAGGGCAGGCCAGACAGGTGCTGGTAGTGGGAGACTCAATTATTAGGGGAACAGATAGGGCGATCTGTCACAAAGATCGTGATCGCCGAACAGTGTGCTGTCTTCCTGGCGCTAGAGTTCGACACATCGCAGATCGGGTTGACAGATTACTGGGAGGGGCTGGAGAAGATCCAGCGGTCATGGTCCATATCGGAACCAATGACAAAGTTAGAGGAAGGTGGAGCGTCCTTAAGAATGATTTCAGGGATTTAGGTCAAAAGCTTAGGGCAAGGACCTCAAAGGTAGTATTTTCCGAAATACTGCCTGTACCACGAGCCACACAAGAAATGCAGAGGGAGATTAGAGAGGTTAACAAGAGGCTCAAGAACTGGTGTAGGAAGCAGGGTTTTGGGTTCATGGAGAACTGGGCCGACTTTGCTATCGGCTACAGGCTCTATCGTAGGGACGGGCTGCACCTCAATGGGGAAGGGGCAGCTGTGTTGGGGAGAAAGATGGCTAGAAGGTTGGAGGAGTGTTTAAACTAGGGACTGGGGGGGAGGGTATTTACATTATAGGATGGGAAGATAGTGCAGATAGAGACCGGGGGCGAGGTAGTGGGACTGGGGGAGGAATGGAAGGAGGGACTAGAAAAGTTCAGAAGGAAAGGTGTAGGGCAAAAAATATGCATAAACCTCTCAAATGTATGTATACTAATGCCAGAAACCTGACTAATAAAACTGGGGAACTGGAATTAGTGATGTGTGAGGAGGACTATGACATAGTGGGAATAACTGAGACATGGCTGGATGATAGCTATGACTGGGCAGTTAATATAAAAGGTTACAATCTGTTCAGAAAGGATCGTCAAAACCGGAGAGGGGGAGGGGTCTGCCTTTACATAAAGTCCTCTCTAAAGCCCACACTCCGGGAAGACATCTGTGAGGGACACGAAAATGTGGAGTCATTGTGGGTGGAGATAAATGGAGCCAAAAACAATAATAAATTACTAATAGGAGTTTACTATAAACCACCTAATATACCAGAGTCCGCAGAAAATCTATTACTAACGAGATAAAGAAGGCGGCAGATCATAATGAGGTGGTTATTATGGGGGACTTCAACTACCCAGATATAGACTGGGAAACTGAAACCTGTACATCCCATAAAGGAAACAGGTTCTTGGCAATAGCCAAAGACAATTACCTTTCCCAAATGGTTCAGGACCCAACTAGAGGGACGGCCATACTGGACTTAGTATTAACCAATAGACCTGATAGAACAACAGACGTGCAGGTCGGGGGACACCTGGGAAATAGTGACCATAAAGTAATAACCTTCCAATTATCCTTCAAACGAGAGTTTCTACAGGGAGGAACAAGAATACCGGACTTCAAAAAAGCAAAATTTAGCCAACTAAGAGAGGCCATAGGCCCAATTAACTGGGACATAGTCCTCAAAAATAAAAATACAACCACAAAATGGGAGATTTTTAAAAGCATTGTAACATCAAATTGTGATCGATGCATACCTTATAGAAATAAAAGGCTAAGAAATAAGAAGAACCCAATGTGGATAAATAGAACTGTAAAAAAAAGCAATAAATGACAAACAGAAAGCATATAAATCACTAAAACAGAGGGGAGCCAGGAAGCACTGATAAACTATAAGGAAAAAAATAGAATATGTAAAAAACTAATAAAAACTGCCAAACTAGAGACCGAGAGATTAATTGCCAAAGAGAGCAAAACTAACCCTAAAATGTTTTTCAATTATATAAATGGTAAAAAATATAAACCTGAAGGAGTCGGCCCTCTACATAGCAATGAGGGGGGAGTTGCAGAAAGCGATGAGGATAAAGCCAAGCTATTAAATATTTTCTTCTCCACTGTTTTCACTGAGGAAAATAAACTGTCAGATGAAATGCAAAATGTAAAAGTAAATTCCCTTTAAAAGTGCCCTGTCTGACCCAGGAAGAAGTACAGCAGCGACTTAAAAAGATTAAAATAGACAAATCGCCAGGACCGGATGGCATACATCCCCGTATCCTAAGGGAATTAAGTGATGTCCTAGCCAGACCCTTATTTTTGATATTCACGGACTCCATACTGACAGGGAATGTTCCACCAGACTGGCGTATAGCAAATGTGGTGCCAATATTCAAAAAGGGTCCAAAAACAGAGCCTGGAAATTATAGGCTGGTAAGTTTAACATCTGTTGTGGGTAAACTGTTTGAAGGTTTTGTAAGAGATGCTATCTTGGAGTATCTCAATGAAAATAAGCAAATTACACCATATCAGCATGGCTTTATGAGGGATCGGTCATGTCAAACTAATTTAATCAGTTTCTATGAGGAGGTAAGTTCTAGACTTGACAGCAGCGAATCAATGGATGTCGTATATCTGGACTTCTCCAAAGCATTTGACGCTGTACCACATAAAAGGTTAGTATATAAAATGAGAACACTTGGAGAAAATGTCTGTAAGTAACTGGCTCAGTAATAGAAAACAGAGGGTGGTTATTAACGGTAGATACTCAGATTGGGTCACTGTCAATAGTGGGGTACCTCAGGGGTCAGTATTGGGCCCTATTCTTTTCAATATATTTATTAATGATCTTGTAGAAGGCTTGCACAGTAAAATATCTATTTTTTGCAGATGACACTAAACTGTGTAAAGTAATTAACACTAAAGAGGACAGTTTTCTGCTACAGAGGGATCTGGATAGATTGGGGGCTTGGGCAGAGAAATGGCAGATGAGGTTTAACACTGACAAATGTAAAGTTATGCACATGGGAAGGAATAATGCAAGTCACCCGTACATGGTAAATGGTACATGGTACATGGTTACCCGTAAATGGTAAAACACTCAGTAACACTGACATGGAAAAGGATCTAGGAATTTTAATAAATAACAAACTAAGCTGTAAAAACCAGTGTCAGGCAGCTGCTGCTAAGGCCAATAAGATAATGGGTTGCATCAAAAGGGGCATAGATGCCCGTGATGAAAATATAGTCTTACCACTTTATAAATCACTAGTCAGACCACACATGGAGTACTGTGTACAGTTCTGGGCTCCCGCGAACAAGGCAAACATAGCAGTGCTAGAGAGGGTTCAGAGGAGGGCAACTAAAGTAATAACTGGAATGGGGCAACTACAGTACCCTGAAAGGTTATCAAAATTAGGGTTATTCACTCTAGAAAAAAGACGACTGAGGGGAGATCTAATAATTATGTATAAATATATCAGGGGTCAGTACAGAGATCTCTCCCATCATCTATTTATCCCCAGGACTGTGACTGTGACGAGGGGACATCCTCTGCGTCTGGAGGAAAGAAGGTTTGTACACAAACATAGAAGAGGATTCTTCACTGTAAGAGCAGTGAGACTATGGAACTCTCTGCCTGAGGAGGTGGTGATGGCGAGTACAATAAAGGAATTCAAGAGGGGACTGGATGTATTTCTGGAGTGTAATAATATTACAGGCTACAGCTACTAAAGATGGGTCATTGATCCAGGGAGTTATTCTGACTGCCTGATTGGAGTCGGGGAGGAATTTTTTCCCCTTAAGTGGGGAAAATTGGCTCTACCTCACAGGGGTTTTTTGCCTTCCTCTGGATCAACTTGCAGGAAACAGGTTGAACTGGATGGACAAATGTCTTTTTTCGGCCTTATATACTATGTTACTATGTCTCTTGTGCTCTTGGGAACCTTCAGTGCAGAGGAAATTTTTGTACCCTTCTCCAGATCTGTGCCTTCACACAATCCTCTGAGCTCTACAGGTAGTTCTTTCCTCTTAAAGGGGTTGTCCGGGATCAAATTATAAAAAAAAAAAAAACCATTTACTCACATTGTCCATCTAAGTAAAGTTCCCTCCATATATTTTCTGTGATTTTCGCCACTTCTACATAGCTAAAAACGGTCCCCCACTCATTGTTTTTATTTTAGCTTATCTTCCAATCACTTCCAGCCGCACTGCCCTGTGGGTCCTGGGGCAGCGCGGCTGCAAATGGCTACAGCTGTCTCTCTCCTCGGCAGTGGAGGCGGTTCCCTTGCCTTCATCCTTGTGAACACGCCCTGCCCCGTGATGTCGCCGGACCGAAGTGGCGTGGCTTAGCGCTGCAGGGACGTGGCTTAGCATGATCTGTTGGCGCCGAGGTACGGCCCCTCCCAGCGCTCTGCATAATGCCTGATGCTGATAGTGACGTCACCGGGCTCCCTGCCAGCCGGAAGAGGCTTTGCAGTGCAGAAGGGACCCGGTACGTCACTGAATGTGGAAAAATACTTCCTTCCGGCTCAGCATTTCTATAACAAATATGAGGCATCAGAAAAGGCAGCCAAAGGTAGGGTAGTCTTGTAGGAGATATTTATGTGTTTGGGAAACATTTAAAACAATGTCCCCAATCCCGGACAACCCCTTTAATGGCTTGGTTTTTGCTCTGATATGCTTTGTCAGCTGTAAGGTCACATATAGACAGGTTTGTCTTTCCAAATCCTGTCCAATCAACTGAATTTACCACAGGTGTACACCAGTCAAGATGTAGAGACAGATAAATGAGGGGCCCCCATAGCTAGATTTCAAGTGTCACAGTAAAGGTTCTGAATACTTACGTCCATGCACAATTTTAGTTTTTCCTTTTTAATAAATATGCCAAAAAATCTAAAATTCTGTTTTCACTTTACCATTATGGGGTTTTAAGTACAGATTTTTTTTTTTATTCTAGCAGGCTGCAAATTAACAAAATGTAAAAAAACTGAAAGGGTCTAAAAACTTTCCAAAGGCATTGTAGTTTGCTGTATGGATAGATATAGTAAACTATACTATTTTTTCATTCAGAGGAGTCCAGTAAAATGTATTTATTTATTTTCAACAGTGGGGTCCTATGAACATTGTATTGCTATGCATACACCGTAGCCCTCTGCCAGAGATAAAAAGATGGTAAATCCTCCTGATTCAATAGTAGCCCCTATTGAAGGAAGTGATAAAGTTTGACCATGTAAGCTCCCCATTAACTGCCTCACCCATGAAGAAGCACTGTGGGTTAGTGCTGGGGTCCTAGGATTGAATCTGATGAAGGACAACATCTGCATGGAGTTTGTATGTTCTCCCCGTGTTTACAAGGGTTTCCTCTGGGTACTCCAATTTCCACCCACACTCCAAAGACATACTAATAGGGACCTTAGATTTGTGAGCCCAATGGGGACAGCTTAATGCTAATGTCTGTAAAGCGCTGCGGAATATGTCAGCACTATATAAGTGCTTAAAAAATAAAAAGTGCAGAGGTGTCTTTATCCTAAGAGAATTAAGTAATGGAATAGACAAACCATTATTTATAATATTTAGGGTTCTATAATGCCAGATTCTGTTACACAGGACTGGTGTGGAGCAAAAGTGGTGCCAAAAGTTCAGAAAGGGTCAAAAAGTGAACAGGGTAGCATAGGCCCTTAAGTTTAACCACTATTGTTGGTAAATTGTTTGAAAGTTTTCTAAGAGATGCTATACTGGACCTCCTCAATGAAAATAAGCAAATAACGTTGTTAGAAGAGAGCGGTCCTGTCAAACTATTCTGATCAGTTTCTTTGAGGAGGTGCGTTCTAGACTGGACTGGGGTGAGTTGCTGAAAAGTATTCAATATTGTGCAGCATAAAAGGTTGGTACATGAAATGAGAATGGTTGGACTGGGGGAAAATGTGTCTAAGTGGGTAAGTAACTGGCTCAGTGATAGAAAACAGAGGGTGTTGATATATTAAAGGAAACCTGTCAGCTCCTGGTGTCACTCGGTGATTTCATCTGCCTGTCACTGTAGTGACTAAATTAAGCAGTTTTATAGAACTGAAGCACCAAACTCTCCAAAGTGTGCTATCTCTGAGAGAGAGATGAGTCTGGTGCAGCACGCTGCCTCTGCCCTTCCTCGCCTCCAGATGATGGCTTACAGTTTTCTTTCCCATTGTGCATCTTTGGGGGTAATTTTTTTTTATTATTATTATTGCATTGTACTGATTTTGAGCAATTATTTTTTTTTAATTGGTCTTTATTAAAAATATGGTGCCTTTTTTTCTGTACAGAGCTGACATGCTCTAATAAAATAGCTCCCAGCTGTCCCGGATCCAGCGGGACCGTCCCGACTTTCAGGCTGTGTCCCACAGTCCCGAACAGTCTGCTGAATGTCCCGCTATGTGCTGAGCCCTGTTCTCCCCTTGGCCACTCCCCCTCTTCACTGTGCATTGCCGCCTGCGTCAGCACGTCACGCTGAGCAAGTAAACTAATGTTTTCTTCACTAGATAATACGCTCCTGCTCTCTTCCACAGCAGCAGCGCGGAGTGTACAGGGCAGGGGTCGGCACTGTGCGTCTGGAGAACATCACCATTAGTGGAGGAGTGGGCAGCACCTCGCTGAGCTCAGGCTCAGTGACCCGTGTGCGGTGCAGGGGCAGAGAGATGACAGAGCAGCAGTCACTACCATACAGTGGTGAGAGGAAGAGGTCAGGAGTGATGTGACTGTCCCGGCCTCTCCTCCCTATAACACACCCGGTAAAACACCAGTTATCTGTTAAACATAGATCTGCATCATCCCTCTGTTATACTCATTAGCAATTAATTAATTAGCATGAATTAGTTATATTAGTGCAGAGACAGAATTGGAAGTTAAATCTAATGATAGTAATAGAGAAATGGTGCTGACTTATTCATGTATTCATTATTTGTATTGACTTCACCATCAGTGAGACTGTACACCAGAAAAGTGTATAATGATGGGCTCTACATACCTCCCAACCGTCCCAGACCCAGAGGGACAGTTCCAGATTTCTGTGGCTGTCCTGCGGTCCCGGGGCAGCTGCAGAATGTCCTGCTCTCAACTGTCTCTGTGTCCTATGGATTAGGGATAAGCGAACTTCATATTTTGAAGTTCGAGTTCAGGTTGGGGTATATGCTGACTTGCGTTATGGATTCCGTTACCACGGACCATAACGCAATTTCCCTTTAGAGGCATTCCGTTATAATAGAAGTCTATGGCCAATATAACGGATCCGTCCTGTATTTGTTATGCTGGAGTCCTCTCCTGCATAACGGAAACCGGACAGATCCGTTATGCTGGCCATAGACTTCTATTATGACGGAATGAATAACGGAATGCCTCCAAAGGCATGGAATTGCGTTATGGTCCGTGGTAGCGGAATCTATAACGCAATTCAACATATACCCGAACACGAACTTCAAAATATGAAGTTCACTCATCCCTACTTAGGATGCATGGACAGTTTAGTGCAATGGTGAAGCAGGAGCCATCCTCTCCTTGCTCCACTATTCAACTGCCGGCGCTCTCATTGCATCTTCAGAGATGAAGAGGACTGGGAAGGATTTGGGCATGAATTAGAGGCATGGCTTATTGTATAAAAAAAAATTGACGCGGTGCACTATGCGCACGGCTAATTATGTCCCTCCTTGGGATTTTTCAAAGTTGGGAGGTATGTAATAGCACCCTTAGGATTTTCTGTCTTTTCAGTCAGACCAGGAGCAGGCAGACTCCTTATATCTGCTCTGTGACATTTTAAACACTCATTATACCTCAGTTCTCATCTTACTCATAAGAATGTGGCTTTACTAAGGCCCCTTTCACACGGGCGAGTTTTCCGCGCGGGTGCAATGCGTGAGGTGGACGCATTGCACCCGCACTGAATCCTGACCCATTCATTTCTATAGGGCTATGCACATGAGCGGTGATTTTCCCGCATCACTTTTGCATTGTGTGAAAATCAGGGCTGTGGAGTCGGTAGATAAATTTTCCGACTCCGACTCCTCAGATTTTGAAACTTCCGACTCCGACTCCTCGACTCCGACTCCTCTGTATTTAATATGCAAATACGAAGCTGTTCCACCAAGTTCTTCTAATCTCCTCTAGCACAGAGAGGTAGTTGAGCAGAAGCTGCTGCCTTCTCCTTTGTGTGCTGATCTTCTGCTGAAGATAGAGCAGTGGGAGGATCCAGGAAGGGGCAGGGGAAGGGGCATTTATTTTAAAACATGATTTTCCTAGTAGAATCCCATAGTCATGTTTAAAATTTAAGCTAACAATCTGAGTTTACATGTTTTATAGCCTTAGCTGAATGATAGCAGTTTTTCAAATGGTTTACAGCTTCAGTCTTGAACTATTGACTATCCATTCCCTTCACTTATACAAGTGTCTCCAGTCCTTAATCAGTTATCAGTGAGAGGCTAGGATAACCATGGGTTCCCTGTAACAGCAGACCACAAGACAATGGAAAGTGTAAGTATTGCCGCTCCTTAAAGGGACACTGACAGGCTGATTTTCCAGCTAAAGATATATATATACTGGTATTCATCAGAGAATTAGGAATAAAACTATACTAATGTTACCCCAGTTAAGCTGTACTTGTGTTTAAAAACATTTTAATCTGTATGCAAATTCACTATCTTTGTGCCCAATGGGGCAGCGTCTCCTGCGGCTTTGTGCCCAGCCGCGCCCGAAGTACAGCTTCCCAGCGCTGTTCCCTTCGTTATTATTCACTGCACTGGCCATTTTTTTCAGGCTAGCCGAACGCTGAATTCCTGCGCAGGCGCACGTGTAGAGTGCTGGCAGCAGCCTCGTCTGGCTATGCTGAGGCTGTGCCAGCTTTCTCTCTTCCTCCTCACTACCTAGTCCTGTCTAGTGCTGCCAGTACTCTACATGTGCGCCTGCCCCCTTGGGCACAAAGGTAGAGAATTTGCATATTGATTAAAACGTTTTTAAACACAAGTAAACCTCAACTGGGGGTAACAGTCGTCTAGTTGTATTCCTAATCCTCTGATGAATACCAGCAGATATATCTTTAGCCGGTAAATCAGCCTGTCAGTGTCCCTTCAACTGCATAGTAAAGCATATGAAAAGCATGCTTCTTCACGGTCACTTAACGTCTTTGTTTAGCGGTAACGTGACGCACTGCATGCATTGGCCTTTATTCTTACAGTAGAGAAGTAATTAATTATAACTTTATCTGAATTGGGACATTTAAACTTGCTTTTTTTTTATTCCAATTTTTTTTTATTCCAATTTAAATCTAGTAGGAGTCGGTCCATTTTTTGCCGACTCCGACTCCAGGTACCCAAAATTGCCTCCGACTCCTCGACTCCGACTCCACAGCCCTGGTGAAAATCGCAGCATGTTCTATATTCTGCGTTTTTCACGCAACGCAGGCCCCATAGAAATGAATGGGGCTGCGGGAAAATCGCAAACATCCGCAATCAAGTGCGGATGCAGTGTGATTTTCCCGCAAGGTTCCTAAGAGACGGGACCCGATCTTTATTATTTTCCCTTATAACATGGTTATAAAGGAAAATAATAGCATTCTCACTACAGAATGCTTAGTAAAATGCATTAAGGGGTTAAAAATAAAAAAATAAACTCACCTTATCCACTTCATCGCGTAGTTGCGATCTCTTCATTCTCTCTTCATAGCTGCCAGCTAAAGGACCTGCGGTGAGGTCACATCACATGGTCAAATCACATGGTCCATCACCATGGTGACGGACCATGTGATGAGCTCAGTGACGTCATCACAGGTCCTTTAGCCGGCAGCTAATGAATGAAGAAGAGAGGAGAGATCAGCAACTACATACGTGATCAAGTGGATAAGGTGAGTAAATTTTTTTTATTTTTAACCCCTTAATCCACATTTTACTAAGCATTCTGTATTGAGAATGCTATTATTTTCCCTTATAACCATGTTATAAGGGAAAATAATAAAATATACAGGATACTCAACCCAAACCTGAACTTCAGTGATGAAGTCCGGGTTCGGGTCTGGGTACCAAACATGCCGATTTTTCCCACGCGCGTGCCAAACGCATTAAAACTCTTTGCACTCGTGCAGAAAAATCGCGCATTTTCCCGCAACCCACCTGCCTCTTATGAAAGAGGCCTAAGTGTTTATGATCTCTCAGTAGTTTAGAGATAAGGTTTATTAGATGACTGGCACACAGTGAAAGTGAAAGTACCAGTCACACAGCTAGAAAACAGTTAACCCTTTATGACAGGACAGCTCAATATTTTTAATAATGGCCAATTGAAAAAAAAATTTTTTGCCAAGAATGAGTGACATGCAATCATAAAAAAATATTGCCTCCGAAGGTATACATAGCCTTTAACCTTCCTAGCGGTATTCCCGAGTGTGACTCGGGGGTTAATTTTCGCTGCCAGGAGCGGTAACCCCGAGTCACGCTCGGGGTAACATTGAAAACTTGTCAGCGGAGTCCACTTACCTTCTCCGCTGTGATCGCAGGCGAGAGCACCGGCCAGCATTTGACTTCCTGGTTCCTTTCCCTGCGAGCACCAGCGGCGCATGGGAGCGGAACTGGGCGGGAAATTCAAATTTATAAAGTGACACACACACATAAAAGAGCTAATTGCACTGTATCACCTCAGATCTGACAGTTGATCACTGTAAAGTGCCCTTTGCCTGCCATTTTACTACCATTTGTGCTCATTTACATAACACCAAATTTCCATGCCAAAAATTGTACCACTTTTGGTACAAAATTCCTGACATAATCATACCGCCAGGGAGGTTAATGTTGTCACAGCAGTGACAGAGTAATGAAATCAGCAGGTCTGGTGAGAATGGGTCACCATTACTAGCGTGGTACCACAGGAGCCAGTATTGGGCCCTATTTAATCTATTCATTAATAGTCATTTTAATTCATTTTTGTAGATTATGCTAAATTGTGCAAAGTAATTAAAGGAGTATTTTCATCTGGACATCTATGGCATATCAATTGGAGATGCCGTAAATGACCGATAGGTGCAGGTGCTACTTCTGGGACCTATTCCTGTCTGAAGGATGGGGCACAAGCGTGAATAGAAAGCAAGCCACACATGTGCAGATTGGCACTGGCTTGGCTATTTTTGGAAGTTCCACAGAAGTAAATAGAGGGTTGGCTGTGCATGCGTGGTGTATTCTCCCAAAACTGTTATAGGACTTCTGAATATAGAAAATGTTGCTTGCTTGCTCATTATTCACAACAGGGCCCCATTCTTGAGATGGGAGCAGGTCACAGAAGTGGGACCCTCCCCTATCAGACATTTATGATATATCCCATCAATATGACTTAGGCTACTTTCTCACTAGGGTTTCTATTTTCCGGTATTGAGATCCGTCACAGGGTCTGAATACCGGGAGAAAAAATCCTTCCGTTTTGTCCCCATTCATTGTCAATGATGACAAAATGTAACTGAGCAGAACGGAATGCTCCAAAATGCATTATGTTTCGTTTAGTTGCGTTCTCATACCAGAGAGAAAACCGCTGCGGTTTTCCTTTCCGTCATGGGATGCGGAGCAAAACGGATCCGTCATGACCCACAATGCAAGTCAATTAATAGAAAACAGATCCATCCCCCGTGGACTTTCAATGGAGTTCATGACGGATCCGTCTTGGCTATGTTAAAGATAATACAACCGGAATCCATTCATAACGGATGCAGACGGTTGTATTATGAGTAACGGAAGCGTTTTTACTGAGACCTGCCGGATCCAGCAAAAATGGTAGTGTGAAAGTAGCCTTAGGCCTCATGCACACGACCGTATGGCTTTTTCAGTATTTTGCAGTCCGTAAAAAACGGATCCGCAAATAATACGGATGATGTCCGTGTGCATTCCGTTTTTTTGCGGAACGGAACAGCTGGCCCCTAATAGAACAGTACTATCCTTGTCCGTTATGCAGACAATAATAGGACATGTTATATCTTTGAACGGAACAGAAAAACGGAAGCCATAAGGAGTACCTTCCGCTTTTTTTGTAAATCCATTGAAATGAATGGTTCCATATACAGTCCGTATACGGAACGCAAAAAAAACGGAACGGTAACGGAAGAAAAAAACGTTTGTGCGTGTGCATGAGCCCTTAGATGTCCTGGTGCAAGACAGCATTTTCTGCACAAATGGGAGAAGAAAGGATTTGGATAAAACGTAAACTTGGGCAGAGAAGTGGCAAGTGAGGTTCAAGAGGTTGTCTGAGATACTGCTTTCCTGGAGTCATAACTTATTTTACTTTTCGCTTCAACGTATGAGGGCTTCTTCTTTGTGGAACAAGATACAGTTTCTCTTGACATAGGGGCCACTTAATATGGTGGATTTGGTGATCTCTGTAATGGAGACACCCCTTCGCTTGGTTTTCCTTCCTTTGAGGGATATCTGGCTTTCATTGTGTTGTAGACCCATAACTGGGGCTCCACATTTATTTTGCATATTCCTGTTTCCCAGGGAACTTTGCACTTCGGATTGCTGTGTTGAGACTCTTAAGTGAGGCTCCGCGGTGTTTTCTGTAGCTGGTCTCCCTGAGATCAGCTATTGTTGTGTTTGAGTAGTCACCAAAGCATCGCTCCCGGTTAGCCAGAATCCTACTCCACACTGATGAGGGGCAACACCCCGAGGCAGCTGTCTGTGGATGGATAACTGGCTTAGGTTTTCCCTGTCACATCCTTAAAGCTTGTAAAAAAGCGGGATCTTGACATAGGGGCCACTTAATATGGTGGATTTGGTGATCTCTGTAATGGAGACACCCCTTTGCTCGGTTTTCCTTCCTTTGAGGGATATCTGGCTTTCATTGTGTTGTAGACCCGTAACTGGGGCTCCACATTTGTTTTGCATACTCCTGTTTCCCAGGGAACTTTGCACTTTGGATTGCTGTGTTGAGACTCTTAAGTGAGGCTCCGCGGTGTTTTTTGTGGCTGGTCTCCCTGAGATCAGCTATTGTCTTGTTTGAACAGTGTCTAATGGGGCCATTCAATATTGCATATGATAAAGTGGGGGGAAAAAACAATTCTATCATATGTGTTTTGTGACAGTTTTACATTCTCTTGGTCAGTGAGATTACGATTCCATATTTTTATGTTTTTTCTTGTGTTTTAACACTTCGTTTTTATTTTTTTATGGTTATGTCTACAGATATGTTCAAGGGCTAATTTCATATTTTGTGGGGCAATCTGCAGTTTTTATTGATGCCATTTTGGAGTGTGTTACTTTTTTTTATCACGTTTTGTTACATTTTTTGGGGGGAGGTGAAGCAATGAAATAACAGCAAATCAGCCATTGTGATTTTTTCTTTCCTGTTCCTGCATTAACTGCACGGGATAAATTTGAATAATCCAGGCATTTTGTGAAGTGATGCCAGCTACTGAGCGTGCGCCATTTTTTAATTGGGAAAGGGTGGGTTAAGTAGAAGCTGAGTGAGACAGGACTCCCAGAAGGACACTAAAGAGACTGCTGCAGCTAAATAATTAGGTTATTTCTCAGTACAAGTGCTTTAGTCACAACCTTACAGGTCAGTACTTCTCTGTAATGTCCTCCATGATCCTGGGTCTGATTCTTATAGGGTTGATTCGGTTTCGATACCATAAAAAGGATTGAGATACTCGATACCATGCAAAAAAATAACGCAAAAGAGAAAATTATAAAGCTGTTTCTCCTGTACTTCCTATGTGAAGTTGATGGCAACTAGTATCCACCCACCATCTCTGGGAGAGCTGCACACTAGACATTCAGCATGCACAGTGGAAACGACTTCCACCATACATGTATAGTGGAGAACGGAAAGGGGTAAAATCGTGGATTACTCTTACAATATCTTAAAAAAAAACATTATATACTCACCCATTACTCCATCACCATTCTCTGAGGAGCTCCTCTAATGCTCCCACTGCTGTTTGCTTTCAAACAGCAGTGGTAATGTGCCTGGATACTTGCCTACGACTTGCCTGGATTTGGCACCTCCCCACTGTGTCCAATCCCTGTCCTCAGCTGTAGACCACTGAGTATAGTGATTGGCTGTATTCAGGCACATCATCGCTGCTATTTGAAAGCAAACAGCAGGAGTATCGGAGGAACTCCTCAGAGAATGACGCTTGAGTAAGAGGTGAGTATATGGTGCTTTTATTTTAAGACACCGTAGGGCAGGGATGGCCAATCTGAGGCTCTCCGGCTGTTGTAAAACTACAACTCCCACCATGCACTGCTGTAGGCTAATTTCTGTAGACAGTGTAGGCACGCTGGGAGTTTTAGTTTTGCAACAGCTGAAGAGCCTCAGGTTGGCCATCCCTGCCATAGGGCATGTTTGAGATTTTAAATTATCTCAGACAACACTTTTTAACACTGATCAATGTAAGGCTATGCACAAGGGATTGGAAAATAAGGTACAAAGTACCCGTACATACTAATTGGTAAAACACTAGGTAACACTGATGTGGAAAGGACTTTTATGGTCAACCCAAAAAAATGTTTCATAATTCTAACAGTTTTTCCTTAATTTTTTTTAAAAAATAATATTTTATCCATTATCTAATGGCACAAAAGAAAGGTCTAAGGTGTCCCGAGAAAAATAATATCAAATACATGTTGGTTGGAAATGAATCAGTTATTTGCAATTAGATAGGCCCATTGCTACACCTGAAAAATTAGTCTGGTAAGGAAGGGGGATAAACACTCTGGTAATAAAGCGGTTAAAGGGGTTCCCGGAAATTATTTAAAATGGCCACCAGCAACCATTCCTAGAATGTGAGAATGACTGGTTGTCTTCACTTGTAGAGCTAGGGAGTAAGGGACGCGGCCTAACATCACACTAGCCCTCATATAGCTACCAAAAAAATAAAAACGTTATGGCTCTGGGAAGGCAGGGAATTAACGTAAACGGGAAATCGCCACGTTAAATACAATGTTTGCATCTGTTTTGTTTTAGCACAAACCAGAAGTAGAGGTGAGCTGTAATGTAGAGGAACAATTTAAGGGTGTGGCCAGCAGCATTAAAGTATTTATATATGGCTCACAGTGGGCTGAACATAAAAAAAGCAGCCATGCTCACATATACACTCCTGCCTGACTCAACACACAGGAAGACCTGCTCAGCCAATCAGTGACTGAGGCGGGTCACAGCTGCGACCAGTGATTGGCCGAGCAGATATCTCTAGGCCTTTCCTGTGTGTCGATTTGGAACAGGAAGTGGAGAGCAGTGGGGAACACCGTTTCTTTTTTTTTTTTTTTTTTATTCCCTGTGAGTCCTATATTTGAAAAAAAATAATTAATATTATTGCGGGACAATCTTTTCAATTATTTCACAGTTTCCCTCCCTTCAGTTTAGAGTTCACCTCTAGTGTTGAGCGAACTTGTGTTCTAAGTTCTGCGTCCCTAAGTTCGGGTTATCGAAGAATCCCGTTATGGATTCCGCTACCACGGACCATAATGGAATTTGGAATCCATAACGGGATTATTTAATAGCCCGAACCCGAGCTTTGGACACAGAGCTTATAAAACAAGTTCGCTCAACACTATTTACCTTCACTTCATAGTCTGTGCTAAGTTAGAAGGCCAGTTTATTGGCCTGTATTTGTGGGAGGGGCGTAAGTAGCACATTTATACCAGGCAGGCGCCTCCCTTGGTCGTGTCGACGGGTGCTGCGTACCCTCCCAATCCACCCTTCTTTTTCATAAACACCTTGCAGGGCATGCCCCCCTTCAGGCATTCCTCCTACGCAGCGGTTACGGCACAACTCAAGCCGCTTAGCCTAGTTAGGTAGGCAGGTAGACGGTTACGTGTCATGTAGCCCCGACCACAATTAAGAATATGAAAAAGCTGTACCGGAAGTTCACTGTGTGAAAAGAGTGATTGTTTCAGATTGTGAAATAACAATGATATTAAAAGTCCAGAATATGTACTACAACCAGTTGTGTGGAGCCTAGCCTTGTGTCACAATAGAGCTCCGTTTCATGACATTCACCGAGGTTCTCCCGCTTTCTTCTAGTCTGTGTACCACTCGACCCACTTTTGCAGTAGACATAGCAACACTCCCCCAGTATTACAAAAGGCATGCTTCCCTTCCTATGAATCAGAGCGTGCTCTCTCTTCCTGTAGTCACAGCAGCCCCCCATCTATTCACACCCCAATAGCCCTTTAACTCTCCGATAGTCACATCAGCCCCCTATGTCCCAGTAGTCACAGCACATCCTCTCATTAGTCACAGCAACCCATTCTTTCTCCAGTAGTTAGGTCTCAGTACTTCCAGCCCCCTCTCCTAGTAGTCACAGCAAATGCTCCCTTCCATACTATGTACTTTGCTCCCACACATGCCCACAATGTCCCTTCTGCTGTCAGGAAGCTGCTTAGGAGGCTGGAGGAGCACACAGCCTTCTATCATGGTATGACAGCTACCGGTCAGGAGCATGGCTGCTTCTCCTGGGAATATCAGAGCTAGATGTTGGCAGTGACTGCAGTTAGCGCCATGTACCTACAGTGGTATGGGGCATCTAAATGCCGTGAACTGCCCTCTAGCTCACCTGATGGCCTGATGTCATACATTTTTCTCTCTTTAAAACTCATGTAGGGTTTTGGCAGAAAATGTCACACGCAGCAGCTGGAACAAAGCAGCAATGTGTGAACCATGTCTACTAATGGGGGGAAACTTAAAGGGGTTGTCTCACTTCAGCAAGCGGCATTTATCATGTAGCGAAAGTTAGTACAATGCATTTCCTAATTTATTGTTATTATCCATATCGCTTCCTTCGGTGGCTAGACTCATTTTTCCATCACATTATACATGTCTCGTTTCCATGGTTACGGCCACCCTGCAATCCAGCATCGGTGGCCTTGCTTGCACACTATCTGGTGGCCAGAACCATAGGAACAAATGTAGGCTGGCACTTTTTCCTACAATGTACAAGCATGGCCACCAATCCTGGATTGAAAGGTGGTCGTAACCATGGAAACAAGAAGTGTATAGTGTGATGGAAAAATCAGTCTAGCCAGCAACGCAGGCAATATGGATAATCACAATACATTAGTAAGTGCCCTGTATTAACTTTCTCTACGTGATAAATGCCATTTGCTGAAGTGACACAACCCCTTTAACATTCTCCTATGCCATTTGACATTAAAAGGTCACAAAACCGTTTTTGCAACTTTTTAAATGCTATTGTGACTAACTTCGTTGCGTCTGGCATTTTTACACTGCCCTTGCCAGCTTCCAAAAAGTAGCTGGGGCCATGGGCCCCAGCACATTCATGATGATTTACGCCAGAAATTGACATGAATGATTACTGAGCACTACGCCAGCTACAAGCTGGAGTAGTTTTCCATTTGGCGCACAGATTGCAGAGGCGTCTCGTCATAAATTAAAGTGGTTTTCTGAGACTTTAATACTAATGACCTATCCTTAGGATAGGTCATCAGTATCTGATTGGTGGGTTCGACACCTGAGACCCCCTCTGATCAGCTGTTTGAGAAGGCCGCGGCTCTCATAGCTTTCCCTAGGCCAGTGACGACACTTTCAACGGTCACTTGGCCCAGGCGCAGCTCAGCCTCATTGAAGTGAATGGGGCTGAGTGTGATACCAAGCACAGCTTCTATACTATGTACGGCGCTGTGCTTGATAAGCACGGAGAAGGCCAGGACACTCACAGGAGCACCAGTGCCTTCTCATAAAGCTAATCGGCAGGGGTCCCGGGGGTCGGATCTCCACTGATCAGATACCGATGACCTATCCAGAGGATAGATCATCAGTATTAGGGCCCATTCTCAAGACCGTATATTTGTGTCCGCCTCTGTTCTGCAATGGGACCCATTCACTTCAATGGGGCTGCAAAAGATGCGGACAGCACACAGAGTGTGGATAGGCATAAGGCCATCCTTCATATAAGATAGGGCCTGGGGCTATTCATAGTATTCAGTATATTGGGCAGACTAGATGGGCCAAATGGTTCTTATCTGCCGACACATTCTATGTTTCTATGTTTCATCTTTACTTCCGTTCTGTGGCCCCGGAAAAAAGATAGAATATGTCCTATTCCATTTTGTGGACAAACATAGGTATTTCTATCATTGGGCTGGCCACTCCATTTCGCAAAATGTGGAACGCAGACGGCCAGTATCCGTGTTTTGCGGATTTGCGGACATCAAAACAGATATGGTCGTCTGATTGATCCCCAAGGGCCCATTCACACAACCGTATATTCGTCTTGAATGGGTCTGCGATCAGCAATATATGGCAAAAGATAGGACATGTCTTATCTTTTGCGGTGCAGAGCCACGAACCCAAAAGCCCAAGAAAGCAGTTTGTAGTGCTTCCGGGGGCTTCTGAACTGTGCCTGTGTTCCACACCGTGCCATATCTTGCGGATTGTGGACCCATTAAAGTCAGCAAGTGCTGTTTGCGGTCTGCAACATGGGCACAGGTGGCATATGGTCATGTGAATAAGCCCTAAGAGTGGTTTCAGACGAGCGAGTGTCACACTCCAGACTCGCAGTTCAGGTCCATAGCGTGACACTCGCTCGTCTGAAAGGGGCCTAAAAAGTATTTGAAAACCCTTTAAAATGTCTCATGACCAAGCAGACCAACGTAGGACATGCCGTCTTGATAAATCAGGGCCTAAGTTTTGTTTGAAAAAAAAAAAAAACATGGCAGATTTGTCAAACAGGTGTAAAGGAAAACTGACTTAGTTGCCCATAGCAATCAATCAGATTTCACCTTTCATTTTTCATAGCTCCTCTGGTAAATGAAAGGCGGAATATGATTGGTAGCCACCATTTTTGATAAATCTACTCCCCATATGTAGAAACTTCACCCATAATTTGTGTTCACCTCTGGGCCAAGCATATGATTACTGTAGGTCAGGGCAGGTAGTATGGACAGTCGAGTGGACCTTTGAGTAGATATATTACTATATTTGCCTTGAACATATTGGAGCAGATTTACTAGTCCTGTCAGGCAGTCAGATTTTTCCGATTGCCTGATGCTGGTTGATAAATTTGGTGCATCTTTCGACTGTGTAGTCTAAGTATATGCCACCTAATTGTTGGCTTACTTTATACTGGAAAATTTGTGCCAAAATTTTGCCGCATTTCTGGTGCCCTTTGTCACATCTTAGGCCACTCCCTGATTATGCGCCTTTCCAGCTAAACCACACAACCTTGTCAGACGAGTCTTAAAAAGTATCTGCAAAGCTAAGTATTCGGGTTCATTTTGGTTAGTAAATCTACCTCTGCCTCCACCATTCCACCAAAGGCAGAACTTTTCTATGTCCAGTCCCCAGAAGCCATCTCCTTGCTTTATGCTCTGTACACGAGGGAAATGAGATGCCTTTCAGTGGACGCTGATCAGTTTCCATTAAGTGGTTAGCCTTTCCGTATTATTTTTCTTCCTCTTCTTGAAAAGTCCTCCGTCCTTCAATGACGTCATCACTGACATTGTGCTGTTGTTGTTAAAAACATTTTAGGTGAGAAATATTACTGCCATCGAATGTAGTAGATGTTCTGTACTGATCCGTTTTACCTTGGGGATAATACGCAGTATTACAGTGTACGGTTCTAGCTGGGATAACAGTGGAGGTGATGATGACCCAGGAGTGACATTTCATCTCCCGACAACCTTTGTCTCTCTTCCCCCTCCCTCCTCTGTGCTCTCGTTCTGGCCGGTGTGGCACCTCACGCACCCTTTATAGTCTATTTCACACATAGCCTTGACTGTGTACTCTATCCAGTGGGCATCGGCCTCGTAGAGCAGGAAATTGTACAGACTGAATAAAAAAAAGATGCTGGAGACATAGACATGATGAGAGGAAGAGGTGGCAGAGATGGAGGGGGAGCTGTGGGCGGACCTCAGATTAGCAATTTCCCCCCTGACATCACGGCCCAAATAAGGAGCTTTGAAATAAACGTGTGTTATTTTCTTTCATGCTTTCCTCCCGACACTGAAGATTCACTGCAGGCACAGCCAGGGAGCAGGTGAGACATGCTACTTCTAAAATTTTTACGTTTCGGATTAGAAATGTAATTTGCCGCTTTAAGAAGGGTTAACCCAGCAGGATCCCGGCAGACAGCATCTTTAAATGAAGGCGCTGCGTGAGTTAAGAGAGGAGGGGAGGCAGCCGAGGTTCCCCCATCTGCTGCAGAATAAGGGAGACTGGGCTGGCGGGGAATACAGAGTTTCTTGTGGTCCAGTGACTCTACTATATATTAGTCACTCAGCCGTGAGCGTAGTGACAGCATGTGACAAGGCTCTGTCTTTCGTTTCTTATATTCGCCTTCATCGTGCCTTTTGTTTATGATTTCCCTTTGTTTTCGTACGTCCTTTTTTGCCTTTTTTGATCTGATCCCAGGTTTAAGGTTTTTGTTTTTTCAGTAATTGTGGCGCTATACACTTTAGGTATGATTTTAGTTTATTTTTATCCATGACCTAATGAATCTATATGCTTATTTATATGCCTTATTTAAGTGTTAGGTATAGAATAGCTACCTCTACATACGTCCTTTATACCTATAATGATAACAATTGCTGAATTTGTATATATTGTGTTTACTCGGGTCCGTAATGCTCCATGTACAGCCATCTCATTTTTGTAAGTTCTTGTTCCCAACCTAAACCTAGTCATCTAATATCCAGTCAAGATTTTTTATTTTTTTTGCTTGACTTCCAGGCCAATCTGAGCATCTGATCCAGCTCTGAGTTATGTACGTTTATATTGTTCAGTCCATTCTGCCATGATCTATATTTTGTGTGTTGCAGTCCACATGTAGTAAGTTAGAGTAGAAGTATGTGATTGTGAGCTCTTGAGAACAGAGAAACCCTGTGTGCTTCAAAAAGAGGGAGGTGTGCTTGGGAGGGACCCTCTGTAGGGCTCTGTCCAGGGATGAGAAGCGCTCTTGTTATTTGACCAATTTACAGCTGGTTTGGGACCAGTAGCTTGAGCCAGGATGTAGGGAAAGCTCCTGCCTCCCTCACCCATGTTATATACACAGTGAAAGGTGCCTGGTTTTCCAGCAGCTGTGTTTATATTGTTGCTACAAGTGGACCACCTTACCCAAGAAAAGGGGACAGCTACGTGGACTGTCAGTTTAAAGATGCTCTCCAGGGTGCCCTCACACGTTGCAGGCTCTTCCACCACAAAATCTGCAGGTGCAGATTTGATAAAGTTGCTGTTTTAGTTGTGGAATTTGTTGCCGATTTTTCCAGAACATGGGTATTTTTGGAATTATGTTGCTGATTTCTGTGCCCATTACATCTCCATTGAAATGAATGGCGACATTCAGCTACAGGAAATCGGCAACAAAACATTATTTGCGCGCTGTTCTGTGCTGATCTAGAATTCCGCAACGCGGTATTGACACTTTTCAGCCCCATAGGAGATGACTTTATGTGACGGAAAATTCCGCAGTGTGTGAGGGCGCCCTTATAGTCCATGTATATACGTTTTATACCATTTATAGTGTAGTAGTAGTGAGGGACACATGTCATTGTTTCTTTGACACCGTTTACATGTGCACATGAAACTTCCTGGCTGGATATGGACTCTTGTTCCATGTGGTAAACTTCTCGAAGTTATCAATTCCATAGACAAAAGTAAAGTCAAGACCCTGACCGATGCAATAAAAAGGTTTGCTTCCTGTATCTTAGAACATTACAAATGCACGCTATGTATCCCAGCGCCTGAGCCCAGATCCTAGGGACTGTGTATGGACAGCATGCACTTATCTACCTGTGCTTGTCCATACAGCTCACTCTATCAAGGTGGCTATGTATATGTTCAAGCATGGGTTCTATTGCTGTTTCTGGAATTTCTTCTTGCAGGGCTACTTAGAAATTAGACTGGCTTCTAAAATGGCCTTTCTAGTTCCTAAAGTCTGCAGTACATTTGTCCATCCCTATAAAGCATATGTACATACTCTCTGTGGTTTAATCTAACCAAAGTTAAGGGAGTTGTCCAAGTTATTACTATTTATGACCTATCAATATCAGATGGGCGGGGGTCTGACACCCGGCACTCCCGCCAATCAGCTGATTGAAGAGAAGGCGTGCCCCATGTTAGCGCATCCTTCCCTTTATTGTTTACCTGCTCGCCGCCGCAACAGCAGCGGTCAGCAGGTGTCAATACAAGAAGCTATCCCATTCATTTCAATGGGACTGCTCGTTCCTGTTCAAGTGTATAGGAACAAGCTGTCCCATAGAAGTGAATAGGATGACTTCTTGTAGTTAAACCTGCTTACCGATGCTCTATCCTTTCCGCAGAGCCATCTTTTGCGGTCCCATTAAAACGAATGGGTCCGCACCTGGAATGGGGGCGGACCAGTTGATACGGCCGTCTGAATGGGCCCTTACCAGGAGAAAAAGGCATAGGTTGTTTTTTCTCCTCCATCTAACTTTACTGCTGGCATAATGTATTTGGCCAAGAAGTATTCTATTGGCAAATTCCATAGCCAGATTCATTCATTAAATTCCTAGAGGGTGATGTGTGATTCATCGCTCTAGACTACAGAATGTGTTTCCTTCGCTCCAGGTTCCTATAGTAGTATGCATGTATTTATCTAGCTCAGGCATGCTCAACCTGCGGCCCTCCAACTGTTGCAAAACTACAACTCCCATCATTCCCTGACAGACTACAGCATTTATCCTACAGAAGGGCATTGTGGGAGTTGTAGTTTTACAACAGCTGGAGGGCCGCAGGTTGAGCATCCCTGATCTAGCTGATGTTCAGTAGCTGAGCAATAGAAACCCAATTGATAAGGCTGATCGAACAGTTGTTTTGCTGAACTTGGATGTAAGTGTTGCAAAAGCACAGAAGATTTATATAATTCAGTACTTGTAAGTCCCGTTCTGTGAACTTCTGTGGCATGATATTTGCTCTAGGACCTTTCTATGAAGTCCATCAAAAAATGACCTTTTAACATCATAGATACAAATCAAAATATTAGTTTGGTAGGATCTACCACCTTCTACAGAGCACCTAAAAGGGGTTATCTCACTTCAGCAAATAGCATGTACAAAAAGTAATTACTAATGTATTGTGATTATCCATATTGCCTCCTTTGCTGGCTAGATTCATTTTTCCATCACATTATACACTGCCCGTTTCCAGGGGTTACGACCACCCTGCAGTCCATCAGTGGCTGTGCTTGCACACTATACGAAACTGACCTATGCGCATTATAGGCAATAAGGGCCTTTTCCTATAGTGTACTAGCACGAGCACTGCTGCTGGATTGCAGGATGGTCGTAACTAGGGTTGGGCGATATCAAAAATATTTAAACAATAACGATTTAAAGAAATTTATCGTGATACCGATATATGCCCATTTAGAAGAAAAAACACAAGGAGACGTTCTACTGTATGGGGGCCACAAGGAGATGTTATACTATATGGGGGCAGCCACAAGGAGAAGTTATACTGTATGGGGCAGCCACAAGGAGATGTTATACTGCTTCGGGGCAGCTACAAGGAGACATTATACTGTATGGGGGCAGCTACAAGGAGACGTTTTACTGTATGGGGGCAGCTACAAGGAGATGTTATGCTGTATGGGGGCAGCCACAAGGAGACGTTTTACTGTATGGGGACACAAGGAGACGTTATACTGTATGGAGCAGCCACAAGGAGACGTTATACTGTTTGGGGGCAGCCACAAGGAGACGTTATACTGTTTGGGGCAGCTACAAGGAGACGTTATACTGTATGGGGCAGCCACAAGGAGATGTTATACTGTTTAGGGGCAGCTACAAGGAGACGTTATACTGTATGGGGCAGCTACAAAAAGACGTTATACTGTATGGGGGCAGCCACACGAGGACGTTATATTGTATGGGGGAAGCCACAAGGAGACGTTATACTGTATGAGGGCAGCCACAAGGAGACGTCATACTGTATGGGGGCAGCCACACGGAGACGTTATATTGTATGGGGGCAGCCACAAGGAGACGTCACACTGTATGGGGGCAGCCACAAGGAGACATTATACTGTATGAGGGCAGCCACAAGGAGACGTTATACTGTATGGGGCGGCCACAAGGAGACGTTATACTGTATGGGGCAGCTACACGGAGACGTTATACTGTATGGGGGCAGCCACAACCAGACGTTATACTGTATGGGACAGCCACAAGGAGACGTTATACTGTGCGGGGCAGCCACAACAAGACGTTATACTGTATGGGGGCAGCTACAAGGAGACGTTATACTGTATGGGCGAGCTACAAGGAGACGTTATACTGTATGGGGGCAGTCACAAGGAGACGTTATACTGTATGAGGGCAGCCACAAGGAGACGTTATACTGTATGGGGGCATCCACAAGGAGACGTTATACTGTATGGGGGCATCCACAAGGAGACGTTATACTGTATGAGGGCAGCCACAAGGAGACGTTATACTGTATGGGGGCATCCACAAGGAGACGTTATACTATATGGGGGCATCCACAAGGAGACGTTATACTGTATGGGGGCAGCCACAACGAGACATTATACTGTATGGGGGGCAGCCACAAGGAGACTTTATACTGTATGGGGGCAGCCACAACGAGATTTTATACTGTATGGGGCAGCCACAAGGAGACGTTATACTGTATGGGGGCAGCCACAAGGTGACGTTATACTGTATGGGGGCAGCCACAAGGAGACGTTATACTGTATGGGGCAGCCACAAGGAGACTTATACTGTATGGGGCAGCCGCAAGGAGACGTTATACTGTATGGGGCAGCCACAAGGAGACGTTATACTAAATGGAGGCAGCCACAAGGAGACGTTATACTGTATGGGGGCAGCCACAAGGAGACATTATACTGTATGGGGGCAGCCACAAGGAGACGTTATACTGTATGGGTGCGGGGGCCACAAGGAGACGTTATCCTTTATGGGGGCAGCCACAAGGAGACGTTATACTGTATGGGGGCAGCCACAAGGAGATGTTATACTGTATGGGGGCAGCCACAAGGTGACATTATACTGTGTGGGGGCCACAAGGAGACGTTATACTGTATGGGGCAGCCACAAGGAGATGTTATACTGTATGGGGGCAGCCACAAGGAGACGTTATACTGTATGGAGCAGCCACAAGGAGACGTTATACTGTTTGGGGGCAGCTACAAAGAGACACACGAGGACTTATTGTTCCCTAACGCCTGCTATTATAGATCAGTGTGCAGACTGCAGCTTGCAGGCAGGAAGGAAGGACCAGGCCACAGAAGACAGACAGACATAGCACCTTTATGTATGACACCTGGCCTGGTTCTATTCTGTGTTTAAGGTCTCGTCTCTCTCGCTCCTCGCAGCCCAAACTCTGTGTGTGGGAGTTGGAGAGCCTTTTCCCGCCTGGCTGTTGTGCTCGGCTCTGCTGTTATCCAATTCCGACGTTGGTGGGAGGAGACATGAATATGGGGAGCCAGGAGGAGCCGGGGCGGCCGCCGCGGGCAGTAATTTGGTTGTGAGTACTGTTATGCAGGGGCAGACACAGATTTAGAAGCTGTCAGCGCACATGTGACTGCTTCTATGACGTCACAAAATACTGCGGTTATTAGGAAACAGCGATATCGCCATATTTCTGTTTCTTAATACCGCGGTATATCGCTGACAGCTCAACCCTATTCGTAACCATGGAAACGAGCAGTGTATAATGTGATGGAAAAAGGAATCAAGCCAGCAAAGGAGGCAATATGGATAATAACAATACATTAGTAAGTGCCTTTTATTAACTTTCTCTACATGATTAATGCCATTTGCTGAAGTGAGAGAACCCCTTTAACCTTTGGCTCTGCTTTACAGTAGATTTTTGTCATAATCTCTGGCTCAACTGTCTAAACTTTTGTCATTGTTTTGAATGGCCATTTGCTTGAACGTTGCATCAAAGAATTCCAGTAACAGAAGCCAAAGTGGTTTGGGGTGTTGGTTAGAAACCAGTGGAGCTCTGCGCTTGCAGAATCCTCCTCTGTGTATTCCCGTGTTTCTTTGATGTATTACATCTTTCCAGTGGATTTCCCCTTTATCAGTAGCAATACACAATTAGTAGTGGCAAATTTGAATAAATAACTTATTGGAAAGATGATGTCCTAAACTTTTCCTTGCCCTCTACGCTTGACTTTTACTCAGTCAACAGACTTTGATTAGATAGTTAAATGCCTCATTTTGTACGATTCTTTTAAAAAGTACAATACTGAAATTCCGCAAACACAGTGTATATTCACTTTTACAATTATTTTTTATTGCTCTGATGAATATTTTAAAAAAAGGAAGCAATTGGCAAGTAGTCATTGCAATAGTTTGTTTAACCCCTTGGCAATATTCACCTTAAATATACAGTGGATGTTGGGGCTTTAAAGGCTATGTACACCTTTGAAGTCAATTTTTTTTAATGATTGCATTTTACTTATTTTTCGCTAAAAAACATTTTTAATTGGCCTTTATTGAGCTGTTAATTCACAAGGGTTTAACTGTCTAGCTATGTGACTGGTACTTTCACTTTCACTTTGTGCTGGTCATCTAATAAACCATAAGCACTTATTTAAGCCACATTCTTATCAGTAAGATAAGGATTCAGCTTTAATTAGTGTTTATATTGTGAGAGAGCAGAGATAAGAAGTCCTTCTTCTCCTCAGATGACGGAAAAGACAAAAAATCTACAGGCACCTAGTAGAGCATCTCAGCAATGTACACAAAAAAGGGTTCCATATTGTTAATAAAGACCAATTGATAAAAAAGGTTTTTAGCTCAAAATAAGTACAATGCAATAATACAAAAATAGCCCCCAAAGGTGTGCATAGCTTTTAAGCATGGCACCTACTCAGATCCTGAACAGGTGTCAGGATTGCCAAATGCCTGCTGTTCTACATAGCAGACCACCTTCAGCAGAGTCAGTATTAAGAGCCAACTCCGATCATAAACATTTAACCCTTAAGTTAACTGTGACCATGGCATCTGAATGGTTTTTTTGAGACAGTTTCCCCTGACATAGTAGGATCCATTTTGTTGCTATGGGGTCTTCTGAAAACTCCCATTCCTCTAATAGTAAAGGTCCTATTAAGCCCTGAGTTAGGCACCAATGTAGCCATAGACTGCAGAAATATTTGAATGCCGTCTGTGGTTTAAGTTTTCTAATGACTGCATGTTAAAGTCCACTAGGGGCGCTAATATTATAAAAATAAACATCATGGGTACTTATCGCATGCAGTTAACCCCATAATGGAAAACACTTAAATGCTCAAATTGCTGTTTTTTGGTCACTGAAATTGAATAGAAAGTAATCAAAAATTCATACATTAGCCCTAAATGAATTTAATAAAAACTACAGCTTGTCCTGTAAAAAGAGAGCCTTCACACAGTTCCAAAGGTGTAAATATAAATTTTTTTTTTTTTTTTTTTTGCTTTTTTTAAGTATTAAACCATATCTCATAAATCATCTAAATTTGGTACCAATGTGACTGTACTGACACACCATCCATAAATAAAAAAAACCTGTAAGATAATGGTGGAGTTGCATTTTTTTTCCAGTTCCACCCCATTAATAATTTTTAAGCTTTCCAGTACACTGTATAGAATATTTAATGGCACCATAAGAAAGCGCAACTTGTCCTGCAGTATGTCTCATACGTCTATGTGAACAGACAACTAAAAAGTTTAAAGGGATTGTCTCACTTCAGCAAATAATGGCGTTTATCACATGGACAAAGTTAATACAAGTCACTTACTAATGTACTGTGATTGTCCATATTGTCTCCTCCTGCATTTATTCATCACATTATACACTGCTTGTTCACAGGGGTCCCGGCCACTGGTGCAGCATACGCACAAGGTGACTGGGATAGAAGCTGCTGCATCTGTGTGCCTATGCTCACTACCACGGTCTCAGCCCCCAGAAAGGCCGGTGTCCTTTCCTATAGTGTGCAAACATGGCCACTGCTGCCGGATTGCAGGGTTCTCATGACTCCTGGAAAATGAGCAGTGTATAATGTGAAGGATGAATCAAGCCAGCAAGGGAGGTAATATGTGCAATCACAATACATTAGTCAGTGTCTTGTTTTAACGTTGTCTACATGATAAATGTCATTTGCTGGTGAGACAACCCCTTTAAAGGGTTTGTCTCACTTCAGTAAGTAGTATTTATCATGTAGAGAAAGTTAATACAAGGCACTTACTAATGTATTGTGATTGTCCATATTACCTCCTTTGCTGGCTTGATTCATTCATCCTTCACATTATACACTGCTCATTTCCAGAGATAATGGCCACCACTACAATCCAGCAGCAATGGCCACACTATGGGAAAAAGTGCTGGCCTTTCTGGTGGCTGGAGCCGTTAGAGTGCGCATAGGATGGCGCTTTTTCCTGTAGTGTCCCAGCACAGCCACCTCTGCTGGATTGCCAGGTGGTCGTAACCAAACAAGAAGTGTATAATGTGATGGAAAAGAAGAATCCAGCCAGCAAAGAAGGCAATATGGACAATCACAATACATTAGTAAGTGCCCTGTATTAACTTTGTCTACAAGATAAGTACCATTTGCTGAAGTGATACAACCCCTTTAACATTTTTAATTCCTAGTTAGAAACCAAACAAGAAACAATCTTATTTTAATAGTTGCTTTAGGAATAACACAGTTCTCTGTTGTTATACTGTTTTAGTATGAATTATCAATTGGCTTCATTGGAAAATGGTTGGCCTTTGATTATATTAAAGGGGTGTTCCCATCTTAGACATTGGGGGCATATCGCTAGGGTATGCTCCCAATGTCTGATAGGTGCGGGTCCCTCCTCTGGTACCTACACTTAGAACTGAGCCCACAAAGTGCCCGAGGGTGCACGTCGCATGTGCAGCCACCCTCTATTCATTCTTATGAGTTAGCTGAAAATAGCAGAGCGGCGCACTCACTTTTTTCAGAGGTCCCATTGAAATGAAAGGGAAGTGCACCACTCAAGTGCGGCCACTGCTCAATTCACTTCTATGGAGCTTGCGGAAATAGACGGATGCTGGCAAGTAAAAACTGGTGGCAGCGATTGCGTGGTACGTTTCTCATTCACTTTTTCACCGCTCTCATAGAAATGAATGGAGCGTGGCTGCAGACCTATCAGACATTAGTGGGCATATCCTAGGGATATGCCCCCAGTGTCCAAGATGGGAATACCCCTTTAAGATTTTGTATTAATCTGATTCCATCATATTAAACGCTGTCTTACATTTATATATTTTTTCTTCTACAGATCCGCAGTCCATCCTTCACCTTCCTTGTAACGGAATTTAAAAAGCAATTTTAAAAAACTAATCTCTCCTAGTGGAATACAAGACATGACTGACAAGGACAAGATCCTAACATATGGAGATTACTGGAACAATATTTGTACTGTTTTTGCTGATTGTACTTTCATTTAAGCGACTGGCCATGGATAAGATATATTGATTTTGGAGGCTAAACATTGTGGTACATGTAGGAACTTTAAGACCAAATACCTTAAGCCAATGTTTTGTTGACACGGCTTTTCTCTCAGAGGTGCAATGCAGATTGTTTTCTTATTTTATCATGGTTAGTAAATACTACATCACAGGACTTTGCAAAAATAGCACTTGGAGCCTCTGGTGTAGGTGATGGAGCCAGAGAAAGGCCCGAAGAGCACAAGGAAGTTGGAGGAAGGTGTAAGGAAAAGGCCGAACAAAGGAGAGGAGGCGCAAGGCACAGGCACAGTATCTTCAGCAGAAGACATTACAGTTAGTGGTCAGAAAGAGCTTTCACCACACACACATTTTCCGGGCTCCCTGAAGATAGCAAGAGAGGGTCCACCTAGGAGAGTGGGAAGACCTTGTAAACCAAAAGTTCCATTGCTTGGGCAACTTCACGTTTCAAAATCACAGCCTGCTTCACCAGCATTTATGGCTCCCCGTCTGGATACAGAACATAGTCATGAGGGCCAAGTATGGCAAGTTTTAGATCCAATACAGTCAGGTCCGTCCAGGTCGTTCTCTTCTTCTGCATCACATGCAAGGCTTAGCCGTCCAGCAGAGGACCCTACTCAGAAGGTTTATGTCCAGCGACCAACTCAGGTTTCTGTAAAGCAAGCAGATGAACCTCCTAAAAAGGAGAAAAAGTCCCAAAAGCCAGGCAAATATATTTGCCAATATTGCAGCCGACCATGCGCTAAACCAAGTGTTCTTCAAAAACATATCAGATCTCATACTGGGGAGCGGCCATATCCCTGTGTCCCTTGTGGGTTTTCTTTCAAAACAAAAAGCAATCTGTATAAACATAGGAAGTCTCATGCTCACAGGATCAAAGCTGGGCTGGCATCAGAAATAAGTGTAGAGACATATCCATCCAGCCTAGAGATGGAAAGGCTTGGAGGGGAAGAAATTGATGATCCATCAGAAGGAGAAAGCACAGACTCTGAGGATGAGACAAGCACAATGACAAACCTAGTGGAATTGTCTCCACAACAAAAGCATCACTTGACATGTGATACCAAAGTTGTGTCTAGACACCAAGTTACAGCCCATGATCTCTTTTCTTTGTCCCAACAAAACATATCCCAAACCTCCGAGGAGAGTGTAACATTCACTGAACCTTCATCTGAACTCGTCCAGAAATCAGAAGATACTCACAGTATAAAGCAGAAGCTGGCACTTAGGTTAAGTGAAAGAAAAAAGGCCAGTGAGGAGCAGACTTTTCTTAGCCCAGGAAGTAAAGGAAGTACAGAGTCTGGTTATTTTTCACGCTCAGAAAGTGCAGAGCAGCAAATTAGTCCTCCCAATACCAATGCTAAGTCATATGCTGAAATTATTCTGGGTAAATGTGGAAGGATTGGACAAAGATCCACCATGTTAGCCAGCCCTTCTGCTTTAGGTGCTGCAGAGGAAAAAACAGCTATGGCATCAATGTCTTTACCTAGGACACAGGTAATTGAGCATATTACCAAACTCATTACAATTAATGAGGCTGTAGTTGATACTAGTGAGATTGACAGTGTTAAACCAAGAAGAAGCTCATTGTCTAGGAGAAGCAGTATTGAGTCTCCCAAAGGAACTCTATATCGAGAATCTTTCCAGTTTGATGTTAAATCACCAGGGTCCCAACTAGATCCTAAGTCTGAAAAGACAAAAGCTGAGCATTCATTCCCTTCCCTTCAGCATTCCCACGGTGCCACAGACACAGTGCCTCTTCTTCGAAGCCACTCTATGCCTTCCTCAGCATCCACTTCAAGTTCTCCACATCCATTTAGAGCTAGTTATTCTTTTGATGAACGAATTGTAGAGTCAGAAGCTTTGGGCCACAGTCATATGTTTTCTTCACACCCACGCCTGCTAAAAAGACAACCAGCAATAGAACTACCTTTAGGAATGGACTACTCTTTAGATGAAGGTAGTTTAACAGGAAAAGACACTGCTGTGAAAACATCTGAAGACATGGAAGGGAAAGAAAGTGAAGTTCCTAAAAAGTCCAAAAAAGGGGGTAGGGTAAAGGGTTTGACCTATGAATGTAATATTTGTGGTGCTCGATACAAGAAAAAGGGTAATTATGAAACTCACAAGAAATACTACTGCTCAGAGCTACAGATTATAAAACCTCCATCTTTGAGCTCTCAAAGTGCTGTAGAAATCACAAAAGAACTTTCAGAACAGGAAACGTGGCCTCAGGTGATGAGTTACAAGTTGGCCCCAAATGTAGAGTTATCTACCTTGCGAAAACGACGGAAAGAAAAGAGTCTTGGAGATGATGAAGAACCCCAAATGGCTGATTGGTCCGAGTATCCATCTACCACATCACTAGAATCACACTTTGCGGCTTCCACTACATCTTTGACTTTGTGCAGTGATGCCCCTAAGCAGTTTAGTGGTCGAAGTGAATCTACATCTTTGTCAGATGTAGAGAGTAAAGAAAAGACTATGATTTCTAAGGAAATTTCTGTCATCCAGCATACTAGTTCATTTGAAAAATCTGAGTCTATTGAAAAGAAGAGTAGTTTTGATGAGGAAGATATGACTGTAGCACAAGTGTCTGTGAGACCTCACACCCAGTCATCTCATTCTTTACAGCCTAAGTTAGTCCGTCAGCACAACATTCAGGTACCAGAAATCTTAGTCACTGAAGAACCAGATAAACCAGAGGCTGACATTATAGATCCACCCAAAGAACAAGAGAAAGTAGAAGAGTTCCAGTGGCCACAGAGGAGTCAAACACTTGCACAGCTACCTGCTGAAAAACTCCCACCAAAAAAGAAGAGGTTACGCTTGGCAGAAATGGCACAGTCTTCTGGAGATTCTAGCTTTGAATCAGTGTCCCTCACCCGCAGCCCCAGTCAGGACAGCAGCATTTCACATGCCTCCAGTCATTCTCTCTCAATTGATAGAGAAGAGGGTTCTAAATCTGAAGTTTTAGGTCTGTCATCAGAGGGTACTACTAAGGCACTTGGACATCACATGCTCACTGTCCCTTCCCACCATCATCATATGAGAGAAATGAGAAGATCTGAATCTGAACAGACACCAAATATATCTCACACACCACAGGTTTCAGAGATTCGAAGCAAATCTTTCGATTATGGTAATTTAACATCTTCAAATTCAACACCAATGCCAACAGCTCAGGAGCGAAGGAAGTGCTTCTCACTTCGACAAACCTCTCTAAGCAGACATGTTGAAATTGAACCTGAAATATTGCCACATGACTGGAAAGAATCAGATAAACCATCTACTTCAAGCCAAGTACTAGGCATGGGATCTCATGAACAATCTTCCGGAATTTCCCCTAAAGAGCAGCAAAGTTCTCCTTCCCAATCAAAGCAAAGAACTATTCATTCTGTAACTAGTGAAACAGAAAAGAGCTATTTATCGCAGCAATTATCAATATTTCCTATACAACCATTATTGCATTTGGCTCAACGTCCTTCAGAACTATTACCTTCTCAAGTTATGAGCAGTATGTCTGCACCGTTTTCTGTGCAACCGATTGCACATTCTTTATTTCATACGCCACCAATTCCTTTACAGCCAGCTCTTTTGCATCCAGACCATGTTCAAATACCCCTGGACATTCCTCTTAGACCACACTCTCCATTTCTAAGCCTGCCTTACTCAGCATCCTCATCATTGCCCCACACATTCTTTATGCCTATACAACCACAATTTGCTCTTCCAGTGTCTGCACAAGTTGGTTGCCATTATCCACAAATAAAACCAGAGGTTTCCCCTCCCTTATCAATTTCCAACATTTCACCTTCCAAAGATTTTTTTTCTGGGAGTATCCATCCCTCTCCTCATAGCCCACTGGCTTTGGAATCTTCTGCGCAAGTGACCCTTTCACATTCAGAATCTGTTGTATCATTAGTTGTTCCAGTAAGAATTCAGACACATATGCCTTCTTATGGTAACGCTATGTACACTACACTGTCTCAAATGCTTGTTACACAACCACCTTGTTGTCCATCTTCCCTTGTTATGCATAGAATCAGTGATGGGCAATCTAAGGGTTATCATGGCATTGACTTGCCTCATGTTTTACCAAAAGATCAGCGTATAGGAAGTGAAATGCCTTACTTAAGTGTGCCATTTCCAGAAACTGACCCAAGCAACTACATTCCACTTACTTCTTCTGTTGAGGGTGTCCTAGGATTTGATGGAAGCTCATCATCCGTTGGGGGCAGTAAGCGTATGTTATCCCCTGCTGGCAGCTTGGAGCTCACAATGGAGACCCAGCAACAAAAAAGAGTGAAAGAAGAAGATGATCCAGAAGAGAGACTTCAGAAGCCATTGCTGAAGGCGCAGTCAGTATTGGAGCAAAGCAGATCAACAAATATAGCTGTTCCTACTTCCTCACCCCAAAACAGATCAGAGCTGTTAACACCACCGCTACCATCTCTTTTTGAACCATTAACAGCACTAGAAAGACATAAAATTCAGCTAGTACCAACTACTTTGGGTCAATTATTACAAGAAGAACAAATAAAAGAAGATAGTATAAAAGTTAAAGAAGAAAAAGATGATAAAGTTTTGCATGTTCCTACTTCATCTAGTACGCCACCAAGCCATGTAACCGTCTCCCTTCAGGAAGCAGAGGCTAAAAATGCCTCAACTTTTCCAACTCTTCATACAACCACTAATGTCAGTTGGTGCTACCTGAACTATGTCAAGCCAAATCACACGCAGCAAAGTGACCGAAGGGCTTCTGTATATTCTAGCTGGTGTATTAGTTTATATAACCCAAATCTTCCTGGAGTTTCAACCAGGGTGGCATTATCGCTGTTGAGGTCCAAGCAAAAAATGAGTTCAGAAATTTATACCATTGCCAATGCTCCACAACTGGATTCAAACATGGCACACTCCCAAACCCGGAAACCCAAAATGACAGAGGTAAGAAATGCATTAATTATAACTTTCTTTTCCATTCAGTAATCCAGAATGTTTAGCAGAACATAATATAAAGTTGTATTTAATAATACAAAATGAAACAGACGGGAGACTTCTTTCATGCTCAAACTAAGCTGCTGGCATGTGGCTTTTAAGCAGCTTCAGTGCACCTTAGCTAGACGCACATTGGACCTACCGCTAGTAGTTTATTGTGTACCTGGCTCATGATATTTTAAACAGCCCCACATTTGTGGCTCAGTATGAACATTAACAGATGTACAGAAGTTCGTATTGATCTGCAAGCATTGCAGTAACACCTGTACAAGCGTCATAGACGTCTGTTCAGGCCATTTTACGCCCTAAAAAGTCTAATGCTCTAGACTTTTCCTTGCCATTCATAAGCGCAGGGTGTGCTGTGAACGGCACAGGTGGCGCAGTGATGCTGCTTGTGCCTGAAATAACCGAAAACAAAGCTCTATACAGCAAGGAGCTTTGTTTTTGGGTGGGTTGCGGGACCATTCGGCACACCGCTCTGAAACTGTGGAGGGGGGCTTGTGCAGCGGTGCTAACTTTTTACAGAGTGCCACCTAGCAGGATAAACAGTCTCTTGGTAGGCAGTGGGCTTTAGTTTTTGAAACTTTTGATGTGTCATAGGGATGTATCAAAAGTGTTGATCGGCAGGGGTCCCAGCTCTGAGACCCCTGCTGATCTCTAGAACGAGGAGTCAGAAGCGCTCAGCTGAGCACTTCTTCTCATTGCTGAGCACTTCTTCTCATTGCTGAGCGCGGTAGTGAAGACAGTCTCATAGACTTTCTATTGAGACCATCTTCAGTATCGCACTCAGCAGTGAGGAGAATCAGCTAAGCGGTTTGGACTCTGCGCTCTCGAGATCAGCAGGGGTCTCAGAACTGGGACCCCTGCTGATCAACACTTTTGATATGGCCCTATGACACATCAAAAGTCTCAAAAAAGAGTAGTTACTTTTTAATGTTGGACAGCGGGCTTGCTTGGGGGCAGGCTATTATAGCCAAGTGATAAAGTACAAGGAAGATGCACTATACTGGACTGTACTTTTATCACTTGGCTATTATAGCCCGATGTGCATTCACTCCAGACCCCTCTCTGGGGCTTAAAGGGAACCTGTCATCTCGAAATCGGCTTTTAAACCATTGAAAGTACCTTATAGTGCCCCATAGTCGTGTCCTAAAGCACTTTTGCGTCCTTTTCCACGATTTAAATTAATTGAGAAATCACTATTTTATTCCTCTGCTGCCCCGTGCTTCAAGTCATGCTTGAAGTCAAGGGGGCAGCGGCCTGGGCGTCTGCAATCCAGCTCTCCCCGCCTCCCTGCGCCTTGATTGACACGCCACATTTCCATGCCTGGACCGAGCTCTCAGGCTGCTGTAGTGCGATCCCGGCTCCGGCTCGTACACTCAGCCGGCTTCACTCTCGCCACCGTGCATGGGCCTGCCGCCCTGTCAGACTCGCGCCCGGCTTCTGGTGGTGACTGGGCGCAGCGTGACCACTGTGCCTAGCCTCTGTGGCATCCCTGTGATCACTCTCTCTATGACGTAGCTTAGAAGATGCCGGGCGCGAGTCTGACAGGGCGGCGGGCGCATGCACAGTGGCGAGAGTGAAGTCGGCTGAGTGTACGAGCCGGAGCCATGATCGCGCTACAGCAGCCCATTACTGCGCATGCGGGGTGAGAGCAAGGTCCGGGCATGGAAATGTGGCGTGTCAATCAAGGCGCAGGGAGGCGGGAAGAGCTGGATTGCAGACGCCCAGGCCGCTGCCCCTTGACTTCAAGCATGACTTGAAGCACGGGGCAGCAGAGAAATAAAAAAGCGATTTCTCAATGCATTTAAATCTTGGAAAAGGACGCAAAAGTGCTTTAGGACACGACTATGGGGCACTATAAGGTACTTTCAACAGTTTAAAAGCCGATTTTGAGGTGACAGGTTCCCTTTAATAACCCTATGCTGGAGGGAGTGGAGCAATGTTATTTACATGGGACTGTATTTTGGTGAAGCTGACTGGAGGAGAGAGGTTATTTACATGGGACTGTATGTTGGAGAAGCTGACAGGAGGGCACATTCACACCACCGCTATTTATGAAAATAATGGATCGGGTACATAACTGAGCTGAACAGACCCCCATTGACTATGATCAAGTCTGTTCAGTTTCCGTTCAGGATACTGTCTTTTTACCAGACAAAAAAATCCTGCATGTGGGACTTTTTTGTCAGTATGGAATCTGCAACAGAGGCCCCAAACGGAGCCTCCAATTAAGATGTGAACAAGCCCTTAACATTATTTAATTCTACGTATTATGTATTTGAATTACTGCAGCTTTCATACTCCTTCTCGGGTTTTAATACTTCTTAAAAATGGTATTCGGGGGAATTTTTACTCTTCCGGAAAAATGTAGCCCGAACTTTACATGAGACTGAATTCAAAGCTCGCAGGAGCTATTACAGGTGTCAGTGACTAGTAGAGGTATTATTGGCACAGTTTGACTGTATTTACTATTCATTATTTTACAATAGTACCTACTATTCATATAGTTAAAATAAATCCAGCAATGTCTGATATCTAGTATTATAGGTCCAGGTCAAAAGATCAGAGATTAAATTCCAGCAGTTTATATAGACCCTTAAAAAAATATATGCTTTATTAAATATTATTCGTAAAAATTCACTTTATAGAGACGTGATTAATAGTAATCAGTAATAAATTAATCAAAATATAACACAATAGCAAATTGGGGTAGGGAATCTATCCCTTAAAGGGAACCTGTCACCGGGATTTTGTGTACAGAGCTGAGGACATGGACTGCTAGATGGCCGCTAGCACATCCGTAATATCCAGTCCCCATAGCTCTGTGTGCTTTTATTGTGTAAAAAAAACGATTTGATACATATGCAAATTAACCTGAGATGAGTCCTGTCCGTGACTCATCTCAGGGACAGGACTCATCTCAGGTTCATTTGCATATGTATCAAATCGTTTTTTTTACACAATAAAAGCACACAGAGCTATGGGGACTGGATATTGTGGATGTGCTAGCGGCCATGTAGCAGTCCATGTCCTCAGCTCTGTACACAAAATCCCGGTGACAGGTTCCCTTTAAACTCACCCTATACTTGCCTCATCGCAGAGACGTACCAAGATGGTAGGCACTCCCTGGCCTCAAAACTTGGCTAATATTCCCTAGATGACCCTAACCGGGTCCTAGTACCCCGACGCGTTTCCCCCAGATTCACTGGGATCCTCAGGGGATTTATCTTATGGCCGTTCCCCCATTCAACATCTTTTACATACAAAACAATTATGTTTTAGATGAAATGCATGATCAGATAGGGCAGTATGATAGTGTAACTGTAAAAGGAGCGACCAATTACACCTAGTCTCACCACACCAGTATTAAATAGTCTCACATGAGGTGATCATCCAAGGTAGACAGACTCAACAGGTGCAGACTAGTATATCTCATAAAATGGAGACAGATGATGTCAACCACAAATGGTGCAACCAGCGATAATGAGTTGTATTCACCTCAGTACAAAGACGAGACCTGATCAATGTCTGTCAAAAATGCTGTACATCACCCGTGTGCTACATGGATAGTATTCGATATGTCCTGGTCACTCCCAGCCCCTCCTGTGACGATGAGCACTTGGGTTATATTTTGATTAATTTATTACTGATTACTATTAATCACGTCTCTATGAAGTGAATTTTAACGAATAATATTTAATAAAGCATATATTTTTTAAGGGTCTATATAAACTGCTGGAATTTATTCATAGAGTTATAATTATCAAATTAGTTTACTGGGTTCTGAAGGACCGAAAAAAGAATTTTTGGGAAGTAAAATATAGTAACAGTATGGTTTATGTAAAGAGTGTGGCCACCTTACCATGTCACCTTCATAACGTCTGGGCCATGCTGTCAAATGCATGTATTGTGCTTGTCCTATATAGGCCTGGGGCTGTGCAGCCATATTATTGTCATATTACCAAAAGGACATAATGCTGTAAGAACAAAACCTGGCTGTATTGTCGACTAAGGACTTTTAAGAGCAGTGCCATTCACAGATTTCATGTGGGTAATAAATAAAAAAAAACGTTTTATTTCAAAGATTTTTTTTCGCGGGACGATAAATGGGAATGAATGTTCATGGTAATGTTAGCCGACAAACAAGAGAAAACAGTGTTAGCCAGTAGTAAGAAGTCTTGATGTTTTCAAGCCTGGCCTGAAGAAGAGACCTGAGAATCTCAAAAGCTTGGCTTATAACATCTTTTATTTTAGTTAGCCATTAAAAGGGCTCAAACTACAATATTTTATATTGTTTGAGAGCATCAAGACTTCCGACAAACATTTGTCAGCAGCACATCACTTGGTGTAAACAGCGAATGTTCTGCCGACACTATCGTAAAGAAAAAAAGAGCTGCATCGTAACTATGAACGATCGTTCATGCAGCTTTCTCTTCAGGCAATTACGGTATCTTCCTGTGTAAAAGTTCCTTAAAGGGGTTGTCTGGATTCTAGATATCAATGACCTATCCTTAAGATAGGTCACCTATATCAAATCGGAGGTGGTCCAACACCCGACACCGCCACCATTCAGCAGGTGTCAGTAGGTGCCGTGGCCAAAAACAACACTTGAATTGATACTGATCTGCAGGAAACCACCATGGCCACTACACAGTGGACGGAGTGATTTGCCTCCGGCTCCATTCTCGGTGATGATTCTGGCGATGGCAGATGCTGAGATTGCTGATTGGTGGGGTGTCAGACCACCACCGATCTTATATTTATCAATATCTAGAACCCATACAACCCCTTTAAATGAGCGCTGATTGACTTGCTGTGTGGGGCGACCTTCACTTGTTACAGGCTGAAATACAGTACGTCCATGTAAAGGGGCCCTAAGTCCCTAATCCCCCCTATACGAATTAGACTCCGGATTATTTAAGCATGCCTGTTATGATACTGATAATTATAGTGCTTATATCATAAAGACAGTGATGTTCCACATTAGGAGCTGCTTTAAGCCAATGTGGTTTGGCAGTCCTGGCCTCTATTCTTTACATAATGCAGCTGGCTGATAACAATCATATAGCTTTCTGTGGGGCACAAAGAAGATACCACAAGATTACATGAGCAACCACAGATGATGTGTAGTAACAGCTTGTGCATTCAAAAATGCTTATGTATCTATCATTCCTTAGTGTTCACCATGTTAAGGGTTCCCGAAGACAGCTCTTCTGTGGGTTGTGAAGCTCTAGTGGTCACCACTCGTGGGAAGACACTAGAGAAACAGATACTCCTTGTTTCTGGGAACTGTGGTGAACAGTCCTACTTAGTTGGTGGCCATGCGAATGTCATTTACAGGAAAAATACAACCTAACATCTTAGGATAACCCAACATATGGCTGCCATGTTATTGCTGTTGTTACTTTCATCCATGAGCCATGCCTTTAATGAGTATTCATCCACCTTGACATCGTTCATGGGTTATATTTGTAATAAAAAAGGATTTCAGAGATTTGTTTATTAAGGGGATTGTAAAGACAAAAGAAAATATTAAGGGGATTGTAAAGACCTTTTCTGATTGAAGTTGGCCTAGGGATCAGCTTGATCCCACCTAGTCGGGGCACTGAAACCCTCAGGGAACAGATGCTCCAGAAGAGGTTACAGGTCCTATTTAAATCCACTATGATCCACTATTTTTACACCCTAAAACAAGAAAAAAATCTAAACGCTACCCAAACAAAAATCAGTGGGTGCTTTCAGGGACTGTGCATAAGAACATTTAAAGGGGTTTTCCCGGGATATTTTAACTAATGACGTATCTTCAGAATAGGTCATCGGTCCAACATTTCAGACCCCCACCGATCAGCTGTTTAAGAAGACACCAGCATTCCCAGTAGCACCGGGACCTTCTCCCAGCTGACCAAGCACAGTACCGTACGCTTTGTAGCGGCTGTGCTTGGTATTGTAGATCAGCCCCATTCACTTCAATAGGGCTGAGGTGTTCCTAGGCCAAGTAACAGATGAACTTGTCCTCACTGGCCTGGGAAATGCAGAGAGAAGGCCATGGCACCACTGAGAGCACTACTGCCTTCTCAAACAGCTAATCACTGGGGGTCTCGGGTATCAGACACCAACTGATCAGATACTCCTGAACTATCCAGATGAAAGGTCATCCCTTAAAACATACCGGAATACCCTTTTAAGTACAACATATACCTATATGTGAACTTTCGAATGTTACCACTAAATTTTAAGTATCATGAATAAGGAAAACTCATTGTATGTTTTCTTTCTGCAATGGGATGAAAAGCAGGCTCATATTCCCACTCAAGCGCACAAGGAGACATCTAGAACTAATAAAGAAGAAGAGAAAAGGGTCAAATCAGAAGACTCTGGACCGACTCCTAAGAGAGGAGAGCCTTCACGTGTGCGGATCTTTGAGGGAGGGTGAGTACAGTTTCAGTGCAAGTGTTGAAAAATAATATGCTTTATCTAATTTGCTTACAATTAGTTACTTTACACCTGAAGGTTGTCCTCATCTGCATATCAATATATCATCCATACCATACTATTAAAGGGGTTATCCGATTTCAGAAACAGTCCCCCATGTGCCGGGCCCTTCCGGTTAACATACTTACCCGGCTCCCCGCTCCCTGGGCCTCCCTAGCGTCACCCACGATGGTAGGGAGGCTTGTCCCCGTCCCCGCCTGCCATTGGCTGACCCCCCCCCTCCCCTCTCCGACACCGGATGTTTTCATCGGTGTGCAGGAAGAACCAGGAGTGGCGCGGGGACCAGGTAAGTATAATACCTGTGAGGGGCCCGGCACATGGGAGGGTTGTTTCTAGAATCAGATAACCACTTTAACCAAAAAATGTAGCTGGTCTGAGAATTATGAATCATGATGTGTACTGTGTGGTGTCACTTTCAATCCTCTCACAACTTGGGTAGGCATTTATGTTTGCCTTCTGCCCTATCCCAGACACTATAATAACAGTGTTACCTAAACCATTTTGGGGTTTTGAAGGAAATGTCCAGTTGTGAGTTCAAAAATGATGTTTAGTCAGTATCTATAGGTGCTATTTAGTTGGTATTTGTTTTCCCTCAGATCTTGCTGCTTGGCTCTATTTGGTCAGAGCTGTGATCTGTGACTACATTTGTGCTACAGTGTCTACTGGGAGTCTGAGGTAGTCAGAAACACTCCCCATCTGATCATTGGTTCAGCCTGCAGTTCAGCAGGAGGGTCATGCCAATATACCAGTCTTGATTTTCTGTGTAATGAAGTAAGATGCTCCCAATTTATTAAAAGACTGGTGGCTTTTTGGTGCTCCTAGAATGACCTAAAATGGCCGCCAGCAACCTGTCCTAGAATGTGAGGGAGACTGGTTGCCTCCATTTGCAGAGCTGTCTAGGAGGGTGAGGGGCCATCATTGTGATGTGTCATCATGGCTGAGCAGCCTGACAGGAAAATTCACCAATAAGTTGTATATTCAAGTGCCAGAGTATAATGTATAGTGAGGCTCCGTCCCCCCACCCAACTAGGCAGCTCATCAAGTGGAGGCAGACAGTCCTGCTCGCATTCTCAAACAGGTAGATGGCAACCATTTTAAATCATAACTGGAGAACCCCTTTAATAAATTAGGTGCATCTCTGGCACTCTGTGCTCCAGAAAGTCAAATCTTGAGCTATGACTTACACCAGTTTGTGTTGCCATTCCTATAGTAAATCTGGTGGGCCGCGATAGGCTAAGCCCCATCCCTTTTCTCCCCACTTTAGAAAAGCAGCTAAAAAAGTGGCAGATATGGCATGCACCATAATTTGCCACGTTTAACGCCACAGTAGCGGCATTAATACCTCAACAACTCTCCCCTATTTTATGATAGTATTTTTGTCTGTTTTCATTTACGTGCACTGCGGTCTTACACACTTTGTGTCTGCCATGCCTCTGTACAGTGTCTGTAATGTATGCTGCTTTTTTGCTTTAGTATATGTGTCTCATTTAGCGATCTTGTAATAAAATGCCCAAACCTGGATGTTATACGAATTATTCAGAAACCTTCAGCCTCTTTATGTGCTCATTTTCTGCACTTTTTACCACCTACCGGCCTTACACAGTCTATTCTTGTAACTCCCCCCACCTCTCCCATTCTTTCTGTCTCTCTCCCTCCTACCTCTACCACGCTCTTGTTTCCCTTTTTCTTTCCTTTTCTGCTCCCTCCATTTTCTGTTCCTGTGAGAGGTAGAGGAAGCTGCATTCTCAAATCTTACATCATACGACCGCAGACAAATATTAACTCAGACTGGATCTCTTTGCGATGATCTCACCGCCAACCCTCCCCCACATCCACTTACCCACCAGAGTCTGTTCTGTGTCCTCAAGGTGATTGTTTCATATTAACAAGGCTGACAGCATGAACACACGCTCCTATTCCTGCAGTTCTATCTTTTCGGATGGGAGCCAGACATTGTGATAGGGCACGATCTGTGGTTATATGTGAATGTTCTTCATTATTCTAAATGCAGTTGCCCCAAGTCACTTGTCCATCATTTGATGTTATGCTTTGAAACCTCAAAAATACCCCCCTATGTGCTACATATTTGTACACCTTTTTCTCAAAATGATATCTGAAAACTGTCCATTGGTGTCAGTTATGATGGCCGTGTCACAACCAATTTTGCACTTTGTTCAAGCTCTTCCCCAGGACTGATTTCCAATTTTCTGACCTTTTCCCCAGGACTCATCCATGATTCCCTGACCACATCCCCCAGATGTCATCTGCTGTCTTCCTGACCTTTCCTAGATCTGCCATTCTACTACCCTACTTCCCAGGTACCCACCCTTACTTTCCTAACCCCTTTGCCTGTCAACACCTTCTCCTCTAAACATCCATACACTCTCTTTTCGGAGTATTTTACATACCTGGTGCTGTCTATACAAGTGTTTTCTCTGACTTTCCAGATTGTCTTTTTCAGCGCACATGCCACTCATAGGGCACGGAGATAAGTAACAGAAATGAAGGTTTTTAACATTAGAAATCAATCACCTACAAAGGTTAATATTTAACTCATGGTGTTTGTATGGTAAGGTTCTATAGCTGGAGTGTAAACTGCAGATTGCATTCTCCCAGATCTACTGTCTAAGTGGTTTCCATCCATTAAAGTGTTAAACCAGCTCCATGTAATAGTCCCTCCACCATCTCTTTCCTGTCTACAGTATGCATAGTGGGACAGGTAATTCCCAAATCTTATGAGGATCTTGCAAGAGTCCTCCATCTTTTCTGTATTCTGGCAATTTATTGTTAAGCTTCTAGCAGGCATAATACAGGAATGGCATAACACAGAGTCATAAGAATAGATGTTTCAGAATTGGTATTACATGGGGAATACAAGAAGTTACTAAAACTGACATGTCAGGAGTGGTGACAGATCCCCTGAGCCCTTGGGGCTAGTTCATACTTATACAATAGTGCAGTCGGTTTCTCTGCCTCTTCCTACAAGAAGTTGGAGGGAAATCTGTATGTAAACTGACTTCTTAGTTTTCAATAGGAATTTGGGACCAAAAGAGAACATATATGTCTGCTTTTAAAACAGGTGGCTTTTTCCTGAAGAAACCAGTATGCATTATACATACATTATCCTAGATCATCAGGGATGCAAGCATGCGCAGACCGGAAGGACGGATCCGTCCTTCAGTTGTTTCGCAATGCCGGATCCGGCACTAATACAAGTCAATGTAAATTAATGCCGGATCCGGCATTCCGGCGACTGATCAGGCATTTTGGACGGACATAATACCGCAGCATGCTGCGGTATTATGTCCGGCCAAAACGCCTGTCAGTGACTGAACTGAAGGCATACTGATGCAAACTGAACGGATTGCTCTCCATTTAGAATGCATGGGGATATGCCTGATCAGTTCTTTTCCAGCATAGGGCCCTTTTGACGGAACTCTATGCCGGAAAAGAATAACGCAAGTGTGAAAGTACCCTTAAACCAGCTGGAGAGCAGGCATTAAAGAGGACCCGTTACCAAAACTGTCAGGTCCTTTTTAACCTCTTCATCATGGAAGCAGAAATTCTATTACTCTAGACCACTAGGAAGGCAAAATTAACTCCTCCATTAACCAGTCCACCAAGGTTGGCAGCCGCATTACCTCCACTACTCTGGACTTCCAGGGAAATCTGAGATTAATGGGAAATTTTATTTTTTTATTTTGTGCTGTCCAATCTTGGTTGCATTTTGTAGTCCAGAGCATCCTTTAGTCCAAAAATATGTTAGTAATATTTGGAGACATGTTAAACATAAGGATGCAAAACGGACAAGAATAGGACATGCTCTATCTTTTTTGCAGGGGGACAGAATGGACATAGGATGCGGACAGCACACGGTGAGCTGTCTGCATTTTATGAGGGCCTATTGATATGAATGGGCCCTCATCCAATCTGCAAAAAAAAAAAAAATGCGGATCGGATGTGGAATAAATATAATGTAACGTAGCCTTTCATAGATCAGTGTAAAGCTTAGGTACAGTGCCGTACTAGCTTGATCCGGCTCATAGAGGATTCCCCCCCTCTCCTATAAAATCCATATACCTGAATAGATCATATGGACTTCTAGGAAAGGTGGAGATTTCCCTGTCTCTGGTCATTTCAGGTATTAAATGGTTTGGTTTGTTCTCTGTTGACCATACACTGGGCATGGTCAGCACTCTTAACAGTGACACCAGTGGATATGCTTGTGGTAGTAGGTCACATAGGGATCCCACACGTGCAGAAATTTAATTATTTCGGGGGGTTCGGGTTATCAGTCAGATTTGGGACTATATTGCTTTGAATGAACGGGTGGAGGTATGAACTAAGTTGCCTGTCTGCATTAGGGAAGACAAACCTGAATAAAAGGGCACTTATGCCCCAGGTATAATACACAGTGTTTCTGGGGATACATCATGCGTTTTCTGGTTTCTCAGGATAGCACTGCAGTGCATGGCACTGCATTATTGGAGATGTTAGAGTCCTTTAAAGGGCATCTGTCAGCAGTTTTGTACCTATGAAACCGGCTGACCTATTACATGTACACTTGGCAGCTGAAGACATCTGTGTTGGTCCCATGTTCATATGTGCCCGTATTGCTGAGAGAAATGAAGTTTTAATATATGCAAATTACGTTGCCTTTACACCTAGAGGCTTAGCTCTCTCTGCAACTGCCGCACCCTCTGCACTTTGCCAGAGCCAGGCATTATGATGTAGGGATGCAGGACCCCTGTCAAAGGAAGAGTGGGAGGAACTTTAAATATTCCTAATTCATTATCTCTGAATATGACTTCACGTAGGTCAGTTGTTTTTCATACTGTACATTGAGTATATCGGACTCCGAAGGAGCCATGGCAGATAGGATTGAGGACTAAAGCCAAGTGCCCAAGATGTTATGAGGATAGGGCGGATCTTAAACATATGTTTTGGGACTGTATTGTCCATATTTGGTTGAGTTACGGGATTTAGTATACACGGTGTAAGGGATGTGTCTGTTGGGATTAGTAGAAGCAGAGATAAAAGATTCTGGGGAAAAATATTGTATGCTAGCAGGAATTTAATAACCAAGTAGTGGATTGGATTGGGATTTAGTTGAAAATGAAAAGTGATGGAAAAGCAGATTTACTTTAAAGGGGTTGTCCGGGTTCAGAGTTGAACCCGGACATATCCCCGCCTTTTCCCACTCAGCCCCTCAGGGCAAGGGCTTTTTTGTTTACATCTTCACACTGCTAGGGTAGAGGCTTCCGCCCAGCAGGGAGCCTAGTGACGTCACTGGCACTAATGGGCAGCTATAGCGCTGCCCTAGCCTGTAAAATGGCTAGGGCAGCGCTAAAGCCCACCCATGAGTGCTGGTGACATCACCAGGAACACTGCTAGGTGAAAGCCTCCACCCTAGCAGTGTGAAGATGTAAACAAAAAAGCCCTTGCCCTGCACGATACAGCCCAGGGCAAGGGAGAGCATCGGAGTATGAAATGATCCGATGCTCATATCAGAGAGGCCGAAAAGGTGAAAACTGGATATGTCTGGGTTCGGAGCTTTAACTGAAAGGTCCCAACTAAGGCCCCTTTCACATCAGCGTTTTTCCTTTCCGTCCTAGAGTTCCGTCCTCGGGGCTCTAGGACAGAAAGATACTGATCAGGATTGTCCCAATGCATTCTGAATGGAGAGAAATCAGTTCAGGATGCATCAGGATGTCTTCAGTTCAGTACTGACACGTTTTTTGGGCGTAGCAAAATCCGCAGCATGGATCCGGATCCGACTTTAAGCTGAACGTCGTTTCGGCGCATCGCCGTATCCAACGTTTAGCTTTTAAGAATAGTAGCGTCCTGGCTGCCATGGTTACCATTCTTAAAAGCTAAATGTCGGATATGGCGATGCGCCAAAACGACGTTTAGCTTAATGTTGCATCCAACTCATCAGTCTTAAAATGCTTTCAGTTGTCTTGCGTTGTGACGGATTCTGCGGGCATTTCCGGCAACGGAAGTTGCACGCCGGATCCTCACAACGCAGATGTGAAAGAGGCCTAAATTCGATAAACAGTGGGGGAAGTGTCTGTGGTGCCTTGGATTGGTAACAGGAATCCTTCTGCAGAACTATGGGATATATGTAGATTGTAAGCCCTCACGGGCAGGGCCCTCTCTCCTTGTGTACCAGTTTGTAACTCGTCTATCAGGAGTCTTTTGAATGGAGAGGTTTTTGGAATCTAATTTGTGTCCACCTGTGGGAGAAGGGGATAGTGGGTGTAGGTTGGTCACACGAGGGGGAGATATTTGGGGATAAATTTGCTATTATGATTCTGTATTTTTGCCCGTAAGTATATACGGTATTTTCTTGCTATGTCTGGTTGTATGGGCAGGGGATGGGTATTGCATTGACTTGGAATTTCTGTCTGCTTTTATATTATGAAAATTGCAATAAAGTTATCTAATGTGAGGGGGAAAAAAAGAATCGGTCATATAGACTGGACATATGGTTTCCGTATTGTATACTGTCTCACCGTTGTTACATTTGAGAAGTCCAAAATGATTGGTAACTGCCTTTTGTCACGAGTGTCCAGCTGTGGAATTGTAGAGCATCGTCTTCTTACAGGCTTCTAAAGCAAATTGTTGTGACGGTTGACAGCAGGTTCGCCGCGGGCGGCCATATATTTCCCTGGTAGCAGTAGCTACTGGAGAAATGTAGTACTAACCAGATTCATGTTACACATGACGTTGACTAGTATTTGTCATAGAGGGTGGTCCCCCCTACTAGACCCCAGTGTCATAGATGTGCATCTGCTTTTATCTATTTTTGTATTGTATGTTTTATTCAGATTGACTATATAATAAAGATTTGACTTGTTATTGTGATTACTTTGTGCATTTTATTGGTATTTTTGCTTGGTGATATAGTATCCGCTTTCAGGCAAGTAACTAGGTGTATATCAGCATGGCAGTATTTTTGGGCATCTCTCTAATCCTACCCCTCTCGTTGGTGCTTTCTCTAATGTTACATTGTTACATTTGTACATACTTGCTTCCTTTCTTCAATACCTGAACATTTTGTCCTTGCTTTTGTTGTGCCCTCCTCTATGTCTCTTAGATTCTCTCCATGTCCCCTGTTCTCTCCATATATCATGTCTCTTATTACATCCCTCCTCTCTTGTCCCTTTTCTGTTCTTGACCTCCCCTTTATTTTCACTGATCCATCTCTCTTGCATGTTCCTACCCACTTGCTGTTTCCTAAATCACAAAAAATAAAATAACACTTGACATGCATTAATGTAGTTGTAAATGAGTCAGTGTTTTCCCACTTGCTGTAGTTTACCATTGTATTCTGGAAATCCATTGCTTGTATCTTTCAGAAAATTGCTCTTATAAGATGAATAGGATCTCTAACCTGAAAGTTTGCAGTTTAGATGTATGTTCTATACAGGATGGACACGCCCTTTAAATGTGTGTGATTTGTAATATGCGAAAGTATAAATTGGGAGGAAGGCTGCATTATTTGGTGGTGGAAATGTCTTCGGTCACCATTTGGAATATGCTACAACATAGAAACACACTGGAGGTGTCAGTTTCGACCTATCTTTACCTGGTTATCAGTTAAGCGAGGTCAGATTTTCCTAAAGTGACATGTTCTATCATGTCCACCAGTCTGTAGGATGTGCACGTTTATACGTTTAATCTAGCCTTTGTGAACATGCTGAAGAACTGGAGGTGATACTTCTTCACAGCCCTGTAGTCTCCGAGGCATTGCTCCCGGAAAGCCAGAATCCTACTCTGCACTGATGAGGGGCAACACCCCGAAACAGCTGTCTGTGGATGGATACCTAGCTTAGGTTTTCCCTGTCACATCCTTAAAGCTTGTAAAAAAGCGGGATCTTGACACAGGGGCCACTTAATATGGTGGATTTGGTGATCTCTGTAATGGAGACACCCCTTTGCTTGGTTTTCCTTCCTTTGAGGGATATCTGGCTTTCATTGGCTTTCATTGTGTTGTAGACCCATAACTGGGGCTCCACATTTATTTTGCATATTCCTGTTTCCCAGGGAGCTTTGCACTTCGGATTGCTGTGTTGAGACTCTTAGATGAGGCTCCGTGTTTTTTGTAGCTGGTCTCCTTGAGATCAACTATTGTTGTGTTTTCTTCACAGCCCTGTAGGATCCACCATTTTAGAGTTTCTGAGTAAATTCTAGCCAACATTGATATATCACATGTTTCTTGTATTTAAACACATATATAAATCTCCCACTTCCTTTTATACAGTATATTAAAAAACTGCTCAAAGCCACCACTAGAGGGAGCTCAGTTCATAGGAATTTATACAGTTACGACTTATATCAATGGAAACTGTAAATAATCTCTTTGCACTGAGCTCCCCTAGTGGTGGCTGTTGGAAATTGCAGTGCATTTATGTCAGGAACATGAGATGCAGTTTAGCTGTAGGCCCCCCTCTCCCTGGGCCACATAGCAGTCTTGTGGTGCCTCTCCTGTAGGTATGCCACTGCTGTGCAGACATGGAGTATGTTCCCACGTGGTGGCAGATTGTCAGCAGTGTGGATGAGGTTTTCAGAAATTCTTATTGGGGATTTTGCTGTGGAAATGTCCACCCTGTGTGGCCGTATCCAAAATAGGTTGTGCAGGATTGCAAATATTATAGCTGCTTTCTCCCCAAAACAGCTGTACACATGTCCAGCGGCTGGATGTGTGAATGGGGCTGAGCAGCTATAGCTGATATACCATACGAGACAACCCATGGAAAGGTACGGTGCTGTTCTGGGTAGAAAACAGCCATACTCTTCTTATGCTGAACATCCCATATAAGCTAGCAGGGATTGCTGGGGGGGATTTCTTCTCTGGAGCCTCTGGAATTGTGAATTCTTCTCTAGACTTTAATACAATCCGTAACTTAGGACCAGTTTGAGATACTGCAATGCCATTTCAACTTTTTATGTAGATGACTTCTAGCTATATGTAAGCTAAAATGGCATATGAAAGTGGACAGAGGACCTTACTTTATTAAATCCAGTACTCGGGTGCTTTTTGTGTCATTTTCTTTTTAAGTGTCAGAGTTCAATTTTTTTCAACTCGATTTCCATTTCTCTAGGTACAAATCAAATGAGGAGTATGTTTATGTGCGAGGCCGTGGCCGGGGAAAGTATGTGTGTGAGGAGTGTGGGATCCGTTGCAAGAAACCAAGCATGTTAAAGAAGCATATTCGCACACACACAGATCACCGGCCATATGTGTGCAAGCACTGCAATTTTGCCTTCAAAACCAAAGGTGACTTTCTTTCCTGCTAAAATTGCTAAGGAGTCTGTCCTTAAACTAAGCCATTATCAGCTGCTTTCACCAGCCTCAGAAATGCACAACATCAAGAATTAATAGTTGATATTTTTTTTCTATTTTTCAGGGAATTTAACTAAACACATGAAATCCAAAGCACACAGCAAAAAGTGCCAGGAACTAGGTTTAGTGCCACCGTCTCTTGCTGACCTGGATGCAGAGGAAGGTACTGTATTTTATTTAATTTAAGGGCTCATGCACACGAAGGCAAAAAACAGACACCAGAGTGCTTCCACGGCATCTCGATACGTGCCTCCGCAATGGGTCTGCATCCGTCAGAGCCTTTTAACCACTTATATGCCATGATCGCATCTGCAGCATCTGAGCGGTATACAGAGGGATTAGTCTCCCATCGGCATCCCGCAAATAAGATTGTGGGAAGCCGTTGTCTCTGCGTGACAGTCTGAAGCCTTGTGAAGGCTCCAGCGCTGTCTGCAGTATATCCTAGCAATCATGCCTCTCTGGCGCAGCCTGCTGGTGACTGTATAGCTCTGACAGTATAATTCTCTTGTACTACAAATTGCTCATTAAAGTCCTCTTGTGTGATTGTTAAATGGTTAAAAAACAAAGTAGAAAAAAGTTGTATTAAATAAAATTTCCAAGTTAAAAATACACCTTTTTTACCAGCTTTTTAATGAAAACATTGCAAAAATAAAATCCCCTCCACATATTATGTAACGTTGCATCCGTAACAACCACGTTACACATTGATCATGAAACTTATCCCAAATGGTGAGCGCCGTAAAAACAACACCAAAAAAACAAAACAAAAAAAAGCAATGCCAGAATCGCTTCTTTTTGCTTATTCACAACAAAAAAAACGGAATAAAAAGCAATCAAAAAGTGTTATGTACCCCAAAATAATATCATAGAAAGAAAATAAACAGGTTATGGGTCTTGGGATGCGACAATGCAAAAATATTTTCTTATTTAAAAAGGGTGGTGGTTTTATTGTGCAGAAAACCTGAAAAAAAACCAAAAACCTGACCACGGCATCTGAGCGCATGAAAACCCAGAAGCGCGCGCTACCAGGTGTACTCCGGCTCCTCCCTGCGGAGATCGGAAGAGCTGGAGCCTATTAGCAGCAGCTCCTGTGTGATAGGAGGCTGCTGCATAGTAATTTAAACACAGTAAAATCCTCATAGACTCCAATGCTAATTCATTGGAGTCTATGAAAATTGCAGTCCAATGATTGCTTGTTAAAGTTCCCTATGTAAAAAAAAAAATACAAATCACCCCCTTTACCCAAAATGAAAAACAGAACATCAAAAAATACATAGTGCAAATCTTACTAACTTATTAAAATGTAGAAATATTTATCCCATTTTTTGGTCGCTTCTCCCACAAAAAATTAGATAAAAAGTTATTAAAAGTCAAACGCACCCCAAAATGGTATCACTAAAAAGCACAGATCGGGCCGCAAAAAATTAGCACTCACATAGCTCCAGACACATAACTAAAAAAAGTTATAGGGGTCAGAACATGGTGACTTAAATTTTTTTTTCAGTATAAAAACACAAGAAAAAATATCCATATGTGTTATTGCCGGATTGGAGAATAAAAGCTCACCTGAAGGGGGAAAAATGCCAGTACAAAAAGCCTCCCACTCAGTTCACACTTTCGCGTAAAACGCCGCGTTCGAACGCGCAAAAAAATGCACAACAGTACAGGAACCATGCATTCCAATGGGGGTGGTTCACACTTGCGCGTTTTTATACGCGTTCGAACGCGCCTAAAAACGTCCGACGCATAAGCAAGTATGTTCGTGTTAATTCGGGCATTTTTCGAGCGTTTGGTGCCAATATACTTCAATGGGAAACGCGATACGCGTGTTGTTCGGGCGTTTGTGCAGCGTAAAACGCGCGTTTTTCAAAGTTTGCAACATGCTGGATCAGCCACCATGGAATTTCACACCTCTAAAGCACTCAGATTGGCCAAACTATATATAGCGAGGGCTGTTTGGTCATTGGCCAACTATGCAGTCAATCACATAAACGCGCGTCAAACGCGCCTACACTATTTACCAAAACGCTTGAAAAAAACGCGCGTTAACGCCCGTCTTGAACGCGCAAAAAACGCTAGGCTTCAAAACGCTCAGGTCTGAACCCAGTGTCCAGTTTGTCCTGTGTTTAATATTTCACCTAGACTCCCAAGCAACATCTGGAGCTGGCAGTTTTTGCCACAAAAGACAAAAAAATGGGACACCATTAATAAACTGTAAGTTTCAGAAATAACTAGCGTACTGCTGAAATCAGTGCGTTTATCACCGCTTCATGCTGCTCTCAGAGAGGGTAGTATAAACATGCTGAAGAACACCAAACAAAAACTGCACAAAAATAAATCAAAGAAATTCCCAAGCATTCTCACCCTTAGGCCTCATGTACACAAACGTATTTTGTTTCCGTGTCCGTTCCGTTTTTTTTGCGGATAGGATGCAGACCCATTCATTTCAATGGGTCCGCAAAAAATGCGGACACATATCCGCATCCGTATGTCTGTTCCGTAGCCCCGCAAAAAAAATAGATCATGTCCTATTCTTGTCCGTTTTGCGGACAAGGATAGGCATTATTACAATAGATCTGCAAAAAAAAACTGATGCCATACGGACGTTATCCGTTTTTTTTTGCCGGACCACAAAACCCATACGGTCGTGTGCATGTAGCCTAAACTTGAAAAATGTTGGAGAAATCCTTTCACTTAGCTCAGTTATGTTCTTCCTCCTCACTTTCCTGTGTTTGGCTGTTGTGTTCACATGGCACAGTTTTCATCCAGAGTTTGTGTATTTTTCAGCATCAAAATCAGCGGAAAAACTATGGCGGGCGGGATTTATTTTGAGGGGATTATTTGAAGTCAGTTTTGCTTGAGTCTGCATTGGTGTACTTTATGTCCCATGTTTGTCTAGAAAAGCTACTCCAGTTTTCCTACTCCATCCTCTTACTAGAGTGAGATTGCAACTTTTTCTTTGTGCCTTATTAAAAAAGTCTCAACAATAACCCTCAGTTCACACTTGCGCGTTTTACAGCGCGTTCAAACGTGCTGTAAAACGCATAACCGATGCAAACCAATGCTTCCCTATGGGACTGGTTCACATTTTCGTGTTTTACAGCGCGTTCGAACGCGCTGAAAAACGCCCGACGCATAAACAAGTACTTGAGCTTTTTTGGGGGCGTTTGTCGCGCGTTTTGGTCCATAGACTTCAATGGGAACGTGCAACACTTGTATTTTGCGCGTTTTTGACACTGAAAACGCGCGTTCGAACGCGCGTTTATGAATTTGCAACATTCTGGAAAGGCCAAACTTCATATAGACAGGGATATTTGGTCATTGGACAACACTGCAGTCAATCAGACAAACGCGCGTAAAACGCGCGTTTACTATTGCCAAAAACGCGCACAAAAACGCACGGAAAACGCGCGTTTCAGAAACACTCAGGTCTGAACCCAGCGTAAATCTGGAGTGAAACTCATTAACATAGCTATTCACGCCCACTTTCCCACCCATATTTCAAAACTGGAGTGAGTGGTGTCAAAAGTGAGCCCAAAAAGTTACAAAAGCCCATTTTGTGACTTTTTGAAACCAGAATTCTTGAGTGAAGGCGTGATAAATCCGGACCCATGTGTATTCTGCCCCCTATTGATTCCCTTTGGGAATCTGTGCCATAGAATGGACATGTCAACCACTGAATGGGGCTAAATCTGTGTGTGGATCCACTGCAATTCCAGGGCAGAAATCCGAGGGACAGCCACAGCAGATTTTTCCATTGGAGAAATATATGAATCTGTGTGAACACACATCTGGCTTGAGCAACAGCAAAGCTGTTGTGCCTTGTCTGCAGTGGGATAAAGTGGCTGTCCAAGTTCAATGAAAACTGTGGTAGCCCTTGTATGTAGTCAAAAATAACAACAGACGCAATATTTACCACTTTTTTTCTCCTGCTACTTCCAGTGCTCCAGTCCCACACCGCCAACATCATCTTCCTGGCTGCAGCGCCAGGTTCCATGCACACAGACAGGTCACAGTGCAGCCAATCACTGGCCTCCCCAGTCTATGAGAGGTCTTTTCTGAGACCAGAGTTAGCTGCAGGGGTGTCTTGTGTGCACAGAACTTCACCACTGCAGCCAAGAAAACAAACAGCAGTGGGGAGGACCATAGCATAGTGTGGGAAGCGGCAGGATAGTAATAATATATATATATATATTTTTTTTTACATTCTTTTTTAGGTTTACAGTTTTTATTTAACTCAGACAACCCCGTTAACCACTTGCCGCCACGCTAACGCCGATGGGCTTCAGCGCGGCGGCTCTCTCAGGTCTCAGTCAAGCCTATCGGCGTCATCTCATGAGACCCGAGATTTCGCATATATTTTTTTACATTCTTTTTTAGGTTTACAGTTTTTATTTAACTCAGACAACCCCGTTAACCACTTGCCGCCACGCTAACGCGATGGGCTTCAGCGCGGCGGCTCTCTCAGGTTTCAGTAACGCCTATCGGCGTCATCTCGCGAGACCCGAGGTTTCGCATGAACGCGCGCGCGCGTTCATGCGATCGTGACAACTGAAACTACAGCCTGCCAGCACTGATCATGCGCTGGCAGGCTGTAGATGCGGAAAAAAAACGCATTTAAAACGCATATCAGACGCTGTTTTGTAAACAGCGCCTGATATGCCTGCTGTCTGCTCGTCTGGTGGTCCCTTTGTCTGGGACCACCAGAGGAAACATAAGTAAAGTGCACCAATCACTACACACACACCCCCACACCCCATCACTGATTAACCCCTGATCACCCATGTCACCCCCTGATCACCCCCTGTCACCCCCTGTCACTAATTACCCCCCTGTAAGGCTCATTCAGACGTCCGTATGTGTTTTGCGGATCCATGGATCTGCGGATCCGCAAAATACGGCAATGTGCATTCCGCATTTTGCGGATCCGCACATTGCCAGAACTATATAGATAATGCCTTTTCTTGTCCACAATTGCGGACAAGAATAGGACATGTTCTATATTTTTGCGGAACGGAAGTGCAGACCCGGAAGCGCGGATCCGTAATTCCGGATCCGAGCGGGACAAAGTCTGTCCCCATAGAAATGAATGGGTCCGCAATTCCGTTCTGCAAACAGGATTGCGGACGTGTGAATGGGGCATAAGGGTCCCTTATCACAGCCAGTTAGCTAGCTACTTGTTAGGTAGTTAGCGCCCAGCCCACCGCACCGCACCGCAGTCACTGATTTCGGCAGAGATTTTTTCATCCACGATGATCGATGCGAATTAAAAAATCTGATTACCCGTATGCTCAATATAAGGAGAATCGCAGAAACTCCTAATGCTGGCCATACGTGTAATGATTGCGGAGACCCTCAAATGCCAGGGCAGTACAAACACCTCACATGTGACCCCATTTTAGAAAGAAGACACCCCAAGGTATTCGCTGAGGGGTATGGTGAGTTTATGTAAAATTTTATTTTTTGTCACAAGTTAGTGGAATGAGACTTTTTAAAAAAATATATATATAAATATCAATTTCCGCTAACTTGTGCCAAAATTTATTTTTTCTTTGAACTCGCCATGCTCCTCACGGAATACCTTGGGGTGTCTTCTTTCCAAAATGGGGTCACATGTGGGGTATTTATACGGCCCTGGCATTTTAGGGGTCCTAAAGCGTGAGAATCCAAATGCGTAAAAATGCCCTGTGAAATCCTAAAGGTACTCATTGGAATTAGGGCCCTTTGCAACCAGGCTGCAAAAGTGTCACACATGTGGTATCGCCAGACTCAGGGAAGTAGGGCAATGTGTTTTGGGGTGTATTTTTATATATACCCATACTTTGTGTGAGAAATATCTCTGTAAATGACAACTTTTTAAAAAAAAATTATACAAAGTTGTCAGTTTACAGAGATATTTCTCTCACCCAACATGGGTATATGTAAAAATACACCCCAAAACACATTGCCCTACTTCTCCCGAGTAAGGCAATACCACATGTGTGGCACTTTTTTGCAGCCTGGGTGCGCAAAGGGGCCCAAATTCCAATGAGTACCTTTAGGTTTTACATGGCTGCTCACAATTTAGCCCCGCCCAAAATGCCAGAACAGTAAACACACCCCAAAAATGACCCCATTTCGGAAAGTAGACACCCCAAGGTATTCACTGAGGGGCATAGTGAGTCCGTGGGAGATTTCTTTTTTTTTTTGCCAGAAGTTAGCAGAAATTGAAACTTTTTACCGCTAACTTGTGAAAAAAAATGAAATGATACATGAACTCACCATGCCCCTCCGCGAATACTTTGGGGTCTCTTCTTTCTAAAATGGTGTCATTTGGGGGGTATTTATACTATCCTGACATTCTAGCACCTGAAGAAACATGACAGGTGCTCAGAAAGTCAGAGCTGCTTCAAAATGCCGAAATTCACTTTTTTGCACCATAGTTTGTAAACGCTATAACTTTTACCCAAACCAATAAATATACACTTATTGGATTTTTTTTTATCAAAGACATGTAGAACAATACATTTTGCGACAAATTTATATAGAAATGTAGTTTTAAAAAAAAAAAATTACAACAGAAAGTGAAAAATGTCATTTTTTTGCAAAAATGTCGTTACATTTTTATTAATAGCAAAAAAAGGAAAAATGTCAGCAACAATGAACTACCACCAAATGAAAGCTCTATTAGTGAGAAGAAAAGGAGGTAAAATTCATTTGGGTGGTAAGTTGTATGACGGAGCAATAAACGGTGAAAGTAGTGTAGTGCAGAATTGTAAAAAGTGGCCTGGTCACTAGCGGGGTATAAACCTGTGGTCTTCAAGTGGTTAAAGGTGTTTTCCGAGATATTTAGAGGATAGGTCATCAATATGTGATTGGTGGGGGTCTGTTTTAGAAGACACTTGTGCTTGCAGCGGCGCCCCAGTTTTCTCTCAGTTCACCAAGCACAGCACATAGTATAGTAGCCGTACTTGGTATCGTAGCTCAGCCCCATTCACTTTAAAGTGGCTAAGATCAGATACTGATGACCTCTACAGCAAGGACCCTGGGGACCCTTTTCGCTGTCGGGATTTGGATATTTGTAACAAAATTCTCAACTTAAACATTTGACTGCTATATTTGGTCAAACATTTAACTGACTTAGGGGTAAGTTACAGAAATTGTGCTTCAATTTAAAAAAAAATCTAGAGCGCTGTGGCACCTGCACTATATACGCTCACCTAAAGAACTATTAGGAACACTTGTTCTATTTCTCATTAATGCAATTATCTAGTCAACCAATCACATGGCAGTTGCTTCAATGCATTTAGGGGTGTGGTCCTGGTCAAGACAATCTCCTGAACTCCAAACTGAAAGTCAGAATGGGAAAGAAAGGTGATTTAAGCAATTTTGAGTGTGGCATGGTTGTTGGTGCCAGACGGGCCGGTCTGAATATTTCACACAATCTGCTCAGTTACTGGGATTTTCACGCACAACCATTTCTTGGGTTTACAAAGAATGGTGTGAAAAGGGAAAAACATCCAGTATGCGGCAGTCCTGTGGGCGAAAATGCCTTGTTGATGCTAGAGGTCAGAGGAGAATGGGCCGACTGATTCAAGCTGATAGAAGAGCAACGTTGACTGAAATAACCACTCGTTACAACCGAGGTATGCAGCAAAGCATTTGTGAGGCCACAACACGCACAACCTTGAGGCAGATGGTCTACAACAGCAGAAGACCCCATCGGGTACCACTCATCTCCACTACAAATAGGAAAAAGAGGCTACAATTTGCACAAGCTCACCAAAATTGGACTGTTGAAGACTGGAAAAATGTTGCCTGGTCTGATGAGTCTCGATTTCTGTTGAGACATTCAAATGGTAGAGTCCGAATTTGGCGTAAACAGAATGAGAACATGTATCCATCATGCCTTGTTACCACTGTGCAGACTGGTGGTGGTGGTGTAATGGTGTGGGGGATGTTTTCTGGGCACACTTTAGGCCCCTTAGTGCCAATTGGGCATCGTTTAAATGCCACGGGCTACCTGAGCATTGTTTCTGACCATGTCCATCCCTTCATGACCACCATGTACCCATTCTCTGATGGCTACTTCCAGCAGGATAATGCACCATGTCACAAAGCTCGAATCATTTCAAATTGGTTTCTTGAACATGACAATGAGTTCACTGTACTAAAATGGCCGCCACAGTCATCAAATCTCAACCCAAAAGAGCATCTTTGGGATGTGGTGGAACGGGAGCTTTGTGCCCTGGATGTGCATTCCTCAAATATCTATCAACTGCAAGATGCTATCCTATCAATATGGGCCAACATTTCTAAAGAATGCTATCAGCACCTTGTTGAATCAATGGCACGTAGAATTAAGGCAGTTCTGAAGGCAAAAGGGGGTCCAACACCGTATTAGTATGGTGTTCCTAATAATTCTTTAGGTGAGTGTATATTACATATATTACAGGTGCCATTTTGACCACACATAGCAGTTTAATTTTTAAGTTCAAAATGTTACATATTTAGTTTTTTATTTGGCATTAATGGCAGCCAAGCTCATCCGAGGGGGGTCCAGAGAGGGGTTCACCCAGCTTTCACTCTCCCTGCCACTGTCCCTGACTCTTTCTTCGCAACTGTCCTTGACTTCTTCCCTTTCTCAGATCTGCCCCCCACCTCCATCAGCCTTAAATCAGACTCCCAGATCAGCCTCAGATCAGACCCTCCTCAGCCTCCATTGCCCTCAGATCAGCCATAATCAGACCTCAGATCAGCCATTTAAAATAAGTAAACTTACCTCTCAAGCTCCGGACAGCGCTGCCTCTTGGCAGATTCACTTACCCTCCCTGGTCGTCTTCCCGCCGCACTGCAGTGTGACCTGACAGCGCACAGCGTCACGTCATAGAGCGTGTCTACGTGCACTACGTCCTGGTGCTGTATGTGGCAGGACACAGTGCAGGGCTGGAAGAAGGCCAGGGAAGGTGAGTACAGCCAGTGCAGTTATCACTTTCCTGTGTCTCCCACATGTTAATGACCACTTCTATAATGGAATCGGTGATTAGCATTTTCACCATATGCTCTGGCATCCCCACCCCTGACCTAGGTTTAGTGTTCTTTTAAGTGTGCTGACTCTAAATATCAAGAACAGGTTGGACAAACAAAATTCCTGCATTTAACATCTCATGTTTTGGAGTCCAAGTAAATTCAGACTGTGATATAATTACTACTATAAAATCTAATTTGATTTTTGTATCGAAGAATATATAATGGACTGAAGTTTTCTGTATAAAGAAATTATAATTATTTTGAATTTATGTATTATTATATATTTATTTTACAGGGACAAGTGAAGAGCGATGGCCAGAGAGTGATGTGGTGGAAGAGCATCAGTTCTTTGACTTAGAAGATACAGACGACGATGAAGATTCTGATGGAGAAGATGAGGATGACGATGATGAAGATGAAAGTCAGGAAGAAAAAAATCCAGATATCTCACCAAGTACTGTCACTTCTTATTCACCTAATGAGCCAAGACAAAACCCAGACAGTGCAGATAACACTTCTGCTTGCCAATTTTCCTCTCGGCAATTACAGACTTCAGAGTCTTCTGGAATAGATTCCCAAACACTGCTGCTATCTGATCAGTCAGTGTCTCAAGAGCTAATCCCCAGTAGACCGTGGTCTCCAGGCAAAGACATAGGCAGTAGTCGGGCAGGTCCATCCAGGAGACATCTTCTCCAGAAGAGAGAAAGCTCCCCAAAATGTTTTTCACAGACAGGCTGTACCTCACCCCGTAGGGGAATGTCACCATGCCAGCGTTTGCCATCAGCTAGGGAAGTGTCTCCTTTACGATGTGTTTCTCCTCAGCAACTGTCTCCTCATCGTAGTCTTTCACCAAGGGCATATATGTCACCAGAGAGGGGTTCTTCGCCACCAGTCCGACATTTATCCCCCAGCAGTGAAGTCACAAGTCTGCGTTATGCAGCTTTTAGAGGTGGACTAGCTTCACCACCAAGGTACCCATCTCTTGGGAGAGAAGAGCCCCATCATACAAGGTCAGATGCTCAGACCCACTTAAAAGCTCAGCATGGAGTACTTCCATCTAGAGCTCAACCTCATGGGACTACTGAACCTCTGGAGTCTTCAGGGATCAAGGTAAGGAAAAGAAGACGGGAAATGTAGAACAGTTAGTTGTATAATTTGTATAATGTGAAACACAAAGTCTAAAATTGCCTAAAGTCACCAACATCAGTATACACAAGAGATATACTAGTGACAGGGAAGATTATCTTTTTTTCCTCAGATCTCGCTGCTTAGCTGTATTTTAGCTCATCTCCATTAAGGCAGATCTTTGACTACAGTTTGGCTAAAGGGTTTTCCAAGGAGTCTTAGGTAGTCTGAGAAGCACCTTCTGTCTCATCATTGGTTCAGGCTGCTGTTCCCTCCCTCCCCCTGCTGCTCTGCCCCCCTCTGATTGGCTGTTGTGTAAAAGCATAAGCCTATCACAGGCTCACCTGGAGGTCAGTGCATGAAGAGGGTATTTCTAATAAGGGCAGAATAATTATAAAGTACAGAGTACTAAATCATCAGTGAGAAGAAGATTATCAGGTAAGTGGTACACATATATTGAGGGAAGTGAGCCTTCGGGCTCATTCAGACAGCTGTAGTGTTTTGCGGTTCGCAAATTGCGGATACTCAAAACATGGGTACCGGCTGTGTGCATTCCGCATTTCTTGGACTGCAAATGGCTGGCACTATGATAGATTGCGGATAAGAATAGGACATGTTCTATCTTTTTTGCGGGGCAGTGGAATGGAACTACGGATGCGGACAGCACACAATGTCCTGTCTGCATCTTTTGCGGCCCCATTGAAAGGAATGGGTTAGCACCCGTTCCGCAAAATTGTGGACAGGATGCAGAGTTGCGGACTCATTCATATGGCAGTTTGAATGAGGTCTTAAGGGAAGCATGGAGGGTCAGATGCTAACCTGCATTCCACAGCTGTCTGATATATTTATTGAATGATATTGCTATGCGGTTCTCCTGATGAGCGGTGTGTTCTTCCCATTCCCTTGCACTTGGTAGCAGTTGTTCTGTGTTATAGATCCAAAGGAGTTCTATGTAGGAAAGCTCCAGCCTGCAGCATACCTTCAAACAGTAAAATGGACCCAATGATAGTGGATGATGTCACCACAGAGGTTTCAGCTAATAAATGTATAATGAAGAGGTATAGAATTTTCCAATATGCAGCACTTTTCGTGCCAATTCATGAAGAATCTCAAGATCTCTCCATCCAGGGAATAAAAACCGGCTCTGGTCATGTGATGATGACATGGTGCACAACTCATTACAAGACCCATCTGATAGCTGTACTGTGACTGTAATCTGTCCTGCACCTGTGTGATCATCACATGACACATTTATAATATGTATTTGCTGAATACAGAATTTCCCTTGAAGCAGTTTGCATCCAGTATAATAAACACTTGATTTTGGCTTACCAACAAATAATTTACAAAGTAAGCAAGTTGTATTTTAGGAAAAAAATTGAAAACAGCAGTGGCCTGGAAATTACAGCAGGCTAGATGAGTTTCCTTTTTTTTTTCCAGCATGTAAATTTCCAAACAGAAGAAGAATTAAAGGGGTTACCCCATGATTTAAGGACATTGTAGCTATGAAACTGGCTGACCTGTTACATGTGCACTTAGCAGCTGAAGGCGTCCGTGTTGGTCCCATGTTCATATGTGCCCGCATTTCTGAGAAAAATGATGTTTTAATCCATGCAAGTGAGCCTCTAGGAGCAACGGGGGCGTTGTCATTACTCCTAGAGGCTCAGCTCTCTCTGTAATTGCTGCATCCTCTGCACTTTGATTGACTTTAGGAAAGGTCAGGGCCACATTTACACTGCCTGGCCCTGTCAATCAAAGTGCAGAGGAAGCAGCAGTTACAGAAAGATTAGAGCCTCTAGGTGTAACAGCAACTCCCCCGTTGCTCCTAGAGGCTCATTTGCATATATTGAAACTTTTTAACGTTTTTCTCAGCAATTTGGGCACATAAGAACATGGGACCAACACAGATGCCTTGAGCTGCTAAGTGCACATGTAACAGGTCAGCCAGTTTCATAGATACAAATCTGCTGACAGATGCCCTTTAATCATGGGGTAACCGATTTAATTATTTTTCTGTTTGGAAATTTACATGCTGGAAAAAAGGAAACTCATCTAGCCTGCTGTAATTTCCAGACCACTGCTGTTTTCAAATTTTTTCCTAAAATACAACTTGCTTACTGGATATATAGTACATGGCAATCTCTTTTTAACAAAACTACATGGATCCAGGGTAGGGTTGTCACAGTACCAGGTGCATTATTATGATACTCGATACGAAAAAGATACCACCTCTGTAGCCTACTTGATCCCTGCAGTCTCCCCCGACTCTCACACATGTAGCTTTCTCATGTCCTGCACTTCCCCCTGGCTCCTGTGCCACAGACGTGTGGCCACAACACACCGTAGTGCAGATCCATGACACATATACCCACACTATAGGAAAGATCCATGAGGCACACACATTATAGTGAAGATCTATGACACACACCTTAGTGAAGATCCATGAACTGAACATATGTGTCCACCTCAGTGAGGTGGACAAATAAATAAGAAAAGATACAAACAGCAGGTGGCACTATACAGATAAATTTTATTGAATAACTCAGTGGCTATACTGTTTTCATTTACACACAGGTTACATGAAGTTGCAAAAGTATGCAGAGCCAGGTACTGGTTTGAAAACTGCAGATTATTTTTTGTGGGACAACCCCTTTAAGTTCACAGGGAAATATTTGAGGTATAGTACTGTTTGCTACTGACTGCTGTCAGTCAGGGTTGTTGTCAACTGTGCGCTCTCTGCTCTCCCTCTGTTCACACTAGTAAAGTGTTAGAGATACAAGTTGGGAGGGGAGGAGGTTGCATACAGCATTTGAAGCCACGATGTAATTGAAAGTCTGCAGGAAAAGAGAAGATCGCACAGGCAGGATCCTTGTAGAGAGAGAAGAGAACCCATGCAGAATCTTTTCAGGGGTAAGAATCATACACATGCTTACAGACTGGTAGCATCGTGCCTATGTTGGGACAGTTCAGTGGAGATCCCTTATGAGCTGTAGAAGGGGATGACCTCAGTATAGTAATAAAGCAATACTAATACATGACAGCTAATAAAGACAGCAGCATCCTAGGCACACAGATCTCACATCCAGTATGACACATAGTATCATTCCTCTCCAAGCACGCTTCTATGCATTTAGATGGATGCTTTGATAAAGACGTTTAGTGTTGGAATCCATGCTGAAATTTCACTCCTGTTGTCTTCACATTACATTGCAGATTGCTGTAATTTCTAATTTTGGTGGCTAATTAGGGGGTAAAGGTCGCCTCAGTCACTGCTTATTAAAAAGGCTGACACCAATATACTGTAAACTATTGACCACAAATGGCTGCCACCATAGTGCCTTACCAAATGGAGTCTCTCATGTCTCAATGTCACTGATGGTTCTCAGCAATGCTTGGGAATGACTTGGAGTCCTACAGTTTATCGTGGCTTCTTTGTTTGAGAGCTTAGTCTGAACACCATTTTTTAAAGCACATCTTACAACTCTGATATAAAAAGATTATAGTCCTGGATTTCTATTATTTTGTCTTTGGTTTACAGGTACAGTTGTATCCAATCATTGTAGCGTAGTCCAAACTCAACCCTTGTCCTACCTTTGGCATATAGGCCGCGGGGAAGTTCTGCCAGGCCATTTTACGTCAGTGTACCTTTTTTTTAAACTGTATAGAAATCCTAGTTGACTACGTTTTTCTGTGCAGAGGTATTTTGCTAAATAAAAAATTTTTGTAGTGCGGGAGACATTTTTTGTGGGTGAAATTATATGCCACTGAATGTCTATGTTGTGGTCAGAACTATCAATGTCTAGATATGACAGAATTCTAGAAACTGTGGATGGTCTGCTTCTTTACTTATATTAATTAATCTTTATCATCCAAACATCTTGATTCTCACAGCAGCTCCAAAAACCTGCACACACAGCTTTTCAGGTTATGGGACATTTTTCTAAATAAACCTGTAGGAAGTGGAGAACAGGACCTTGGGATGTAATAGTGGGGAGAAATGTTTAACTTTTTTTTTTTTTAGGTGTGTTATATAAACTGTGAATGGAATATGAAATACAGTAAATGCAAAGCTCTATCCAGATAGCAATTAATGCAGGATTCTGTTATATTGCAGAAACCACGACCATCCGTTTTCCCTGCTGTACCAAGAACCTTTTGCTCACCTCTTACACCTCATACATTGCCAAGGAGTGGAGAAAACTTATATACCCATCTGCCTCTGCATTCGCAACATCTACAGCGGACACCCTACCCAATGATCCCTATTGGGGGCATTCAAATGGTACAGGCCCGACCCAGCCCTCAACCCTCTCTAGTAGGACCCATACTTTCTGAACTACATGTAGAAGGTCCTGATAAGGAGCCACCACAAGAAGGAAGTGAGCAGTCACTCAGGACTAACAGGAAAGAGGAAGACAGGGCAATGTTGACCCCCAGCAAAGTCCCACAGCGTTCCCCAACTCCAAGCACTTACTGCCAAACCGCTTGCACTCCATCTCCACCACCTGGAACACCTCACTCCAGCGTTGACTGTCTAAAAGAAGAGCATGTGGAAGGGGAAGGGTGACTTGACTCTACCGAAAAGGGTGCCCCCATTTTTAGTTCCTTCTTTCTCTGATCTCTCCATATAGGTGACAGCATGAGGAATCCTTTTAAGGATAAGAGTCCAAGGTGTTGAAAATCCAAATACAGCAATGTGAGATTTGGTTTGGATCCTTTAAGGGTACAGGGTTAGAATTGCGTGGAGCTGAAGAAAGAAACCTTTGTACGATTGAGAATAATCGAGGAATCTTTACAAAGTTTAAGGATTGGTAATCTTCAGTTAGAGTTAAGCATCCAGGGTATGACTAACCCTTCAAGCGTTCACGTTCTTTTCCGCTCTGGTACTGAAAGACACTTACAATTACCGTAAACGTTAGGATCAGTTGCATCCACATCTATAATATAGAATGATACATACATATATATATTTTAAGATACACAATAGACATCCTTTCCCTCCAGTTCAGGGCTAAAGGGAACAACTTCATTTCATTCCATTTTTGTCCCATCAATGTTCTCACATCCCAAATGCAGTTTATCTGTGCCTTTTTATACACAATTTTCTTTTAAGATGAAAAACAAACAAAAAAATATAAAAAAGGAACTTTCTACGCTGTGAAAAATGTGAATCTTTTCCAATGTGCACCTGCTTCTATTAATATTTTATTGGGGAAAGCCAGATTCCTACGAATCTGTTTTGGCTGTGCTCCCCCCTATAATGTGATCCTGAGATGTTGGAAGGAAATGCACTGAAAAAGTTGTTTTCGTTGTTTTTTTAGTCTATATATATATCTGAATATCTATCTATATATATTGAAATGGGATAGGTGTCTACAGTGGTGTACAGATATATTTATACAAATTTATTTAATTAGAATTGTATTGTCTTTTCTGTTTTTGCTTTAAGGGTTTTGGGTACAAAAAAAAAAAATGAAAGCTTTATTTTATGTTGTCACTAAACCCAGCACTTCTCCAATGTGATGAAAGTGGTGCAGCACTTGACGTGCTGTGGATCAATGCTGAATGACGTTGTAGAACTGCAGTAACTGCACTGTATAATGTTGGGGAGCACTCATTCTGGATGTGAGAGAACTGTGCGTTGTCAGTTTACGTGCTAAACTGCACTGCGTCACCATGCATGGTGTAGAATGCATTACACAGGGGTGCCTTCACGGGACTCCTTGAAGGCCGGTTAGGGAAGCGGTAGTATTTTATTTCACACTTGTATTATGGTAGTGATTTTTTGATAACTTATCTGCATTGTCATCTGCATGGGAACTGCCCGTGAATCTACATGTTCCATGTACAGTAGGGTTTACTCCAATCACTTATTCAAGTTTGAGTTCAATCTCTGACTAAGCACTTACGGAAAATGTCCTCACCTAGCACCTTATTTCTCTTGACATTCCTTTCTTTCAATTCCTTTGCCTATCATTCTTAAGTACATGAAATTGACGGTACTTTTTCTGTTGCGACAGTGATTTTTGCACTTTTGAAGCTTCTGTTTTGAAGGCTTAGGTACACTTTTTGGTCAGTGCCGTCTTTAGAAAAGAAACGTATGGTCCCTAACCCAAACCAGATTATTCTTAAGGATGATAGTTTAAGCACTTTTATTTACTAAGGAAATTAACAAGTACCTTATTTTCTAGTTGTTCTCCTGCTTTTTCTTACGATCATCTTACTAATATTGGGTGTCCCTTGACCGCATTCCTCATATGCACCATATATCTTCCTCAATTTAGTCACTTTCAGTATGTGTATACATGCTTAGAATTGTATGACCTGACGCTGACTGCCACAACTCTGAGCCAAGAGGACTCTTTTTTGCATGACTGCTTGTTTAACTGGTGCTTAGAAAAGTCACACTTACTGCTGTTTGACAGGAGCTTGCACTATGTGGACATCAGGATTTAGGGGATTTCTATGGCATTTCTTTTCTTGATTAATGGCATATGGTAGCTACCATATTTCTTTACCTATAATAATACCTAAGTGAAATGTTTTAGTGCCCTTAGGCTAATAGTATGTAACTTGTGTATATACTGTATAGTAATGGAACACACAAGCATTGTAAGCAGACATACGTTTAAAGCAACATTATCCGTAACATTGTTTTTGGGATTTTTCTTTTTTTAGCCTCACTTAAAGTGATCCATTTTGTTAGGAATATATGAGGAATTACCTGTTTGAAAGAAAGTAGGTTATTTCTACATGCTACCTCAACTGAAGTAGTATTTATATCAGTGATGATGACGGAGGGCTGTTTTTTTTTTTTTTTTGTGTGTGTTCTCTTTCAAGGCAAAATTGTAACATTTAGAAATTGAGTCAATTGAGAATGCAAGGCTTTTTTTTAGCATAACAAACCCTAAATGTTGTAACTGTTGGGTTCCTACGTTTGCCAAGGAGATTGGCACATGTCACACGATTCTAAATGGATACATTGTAAAACAATTATGTACAGATGACAGAAAGAAGCCTTGTGCTGTTCACTGTACTTATTCTGCTGTTTACTGCACTCATTCTGAATCTTCCATGTATCGATCTTTGAAAAGTCACTTAAAGGGAATGTGTCATCAGAAAATTACTTATTGCCGGAGTGGTATTTTATGTTACATATACTTTTAAAGAATATTAGTAATATTTTCAATTTTTTTCCCCTTGTCAATATATTTAAAAAAAAAACTATAATCCTGTGTTTTTTGCACTGGCCACTAAGCCTAATAATAGACACCACTTCTTGACAGATATCACCTATATACATAGATAACACAGGATCCACTGTTCACAATAGGTGATATCACGGCTTATCTACTCCCTCCTGACCTAGGTCCCCTCCTGTCCATGGTGTCTATGGCTTATGGTGACTCCTGTGAAGCACATCTCTGAAAGCTATTAAGAACAGCTCAGGCGAGATGGCAACCCCCATAATCATGTTCAGGAAATAGAATGAAAAAAATCTTCAATCAAAAAAGAAAAAAGGATATGTTTTGCTCTTTTGTTTTAATATTTAAAAAAATATTGGCAACACATTCCCTTTAACCAATCAACACATAAATATGGAAATCCTCAACTTATAGCAGTCACAGGAATGGGTTTTACTGTCAAACTGAACTAATAATCACATGAGATGCACCTTTTCATGTAGCAAAGCAATGAATTCAGTTAAATCAGTAAGATTATTAAACCTAAAATACAAATTAATCCAATACAAAAAATACGTTCTGTTAAAAATATATGCAAACAATCGTAATCCTTCAATGGATACTTTTGGTGTGTGTGGAATACATATTATATTTATAGCTCCTTTCTTGTAGAAGACAAGGTATGTTTGGGTTAGTGGTCTCTTGGGTAGTTGATAGATGATCCAGTATTTAGGGGTACTGCAATGTCTTGTAGTCTTATTTTGCTCTTATCAGACAGACTTCCTGCCAACCACAGTTTATAGTTTGTGACTTTGATGAAAGTTTATTTATAAAGCTGGTAAAGTATGTCCTTACAGCGCAATTTCAGTTGGCACAAGGTGTCCAGATTTACAGGATAGGCACTGAATTTTGTGACAAGTTGGAGGGAGAAATAAATGTTTGATCCCAGTGGCACTGCTACCTGGTTCAGGTCATTTCAAGATAAATGAACTATGGTTGCAACGATATAAATGATGCACTTTAGTATTAGATATGAGAATGAAACAGTCCCATTATTGTCCAGTCTTAGTCACGTATGATTGAACACAGTATAGCAACACCTTGCTGATTATCTTCCCACAGACTGATATGTGAGGAAACAGGTTTGACACTTGGGATTAAAATCCTTAACAGAAACATAATGGAGTTTGGTATACCATGTTTCTAAAAAGTTTCAAATCTGATAGTCTGACAAATTAATGAAAGATACAAACCATGCAAAGGAAGAAATCATTTCCTGAGTGTTTGGAATTACTTATGGTAGTACTTACTGAACCATAATATGTCACCTATGAAAGTCTCTGGGGTCTTCTCATTTCATACAGAAGCATAAGGAGACTTCTGTAAGAGTGCGACGTAAGTACAGTTGTGCCATTGTTACATTTAATGCTATGTTATTGAAGTCTTTTTCCCTAGATTACTGCTTCTAAGGTAGAATACCTCCATAATACAGTGCCATGTGGTGGCACAGGGAGATGAACATGAAGCCTTTTGATTTTTATCTTCATTGTTTCCGCAGCCAAACTTTTTATTTTTTAAGTTTATGAACTTCAAAATATGAATGTCATCATCTATATTATACTACCTAATTTGTTCAAGATGTTACGTGATAGCAAAACAACTTAAAGGCTCTAGACACCTTTTTGCATTGTTTTCTTATTGTTCATTTACTTCCTAAATGCAAAATGAAGCAACTTTATAGTCTTCATTAAAAATGTCCTCTTTTTTTGTTCTGCAAGCCCTTTTTAATTGGTGATGCTGCCGAATCTAACATAAATTCATCAAAACCCTGCTTCAGTTGGCTCTCTGTTCTCTCTTATCTCAGTGTTAGAGATAGCAGAAGGGATGGGGAGGAGGTTGTACATGACAGATCAGACTGTGAAGAAAGGAAAAGTGTCCAAGGAGGGCAGCTCACACAGGCTGTAGACAGGGAGGAAAGCACACACAAGGCAGTTTGTGGAGGGTAGACAGTAGCTTCCTGTATACACAAATCCAGCAATTATCACTAAGAGGGACAAGTCCCCTTAAAAATGTAAAGATAAAAATTGGAGTGGGGGTAAAAAAGAATGAACAATGGAGATTGCAGACCACCAACAAATGTAAAATAATGGTTTCCCGTTTCAAAGGTGTCCATATCCTTTAATTTGCTAAAGCCTTGTAGTATCCTGTGACTCAGGAAATCCTGAATCCCTTTATTTTGTAGGTCTCTAGGAAACATAAAAGGGGTGCTTGTTTGGTTTCTAGAGATAACTGGGCATTGGGTAAACCCATATAGCTTATTGGAACAGTAGTAAATATAAGTGGTACTTGATGAGAACCACTGCATTCAGGTGCCTTCCAGTTAAACCACATCTACTGGGAGGGGATGAAAGTGTTCTTCAGATGGAAAGGTACCATCATCACTTTCATTGATGATGAGACTTCAGGTGTAAGCACAGTGTTATGTATAATTTTATAAGAAATTTCTATATAATTTTTTACTTTTCTCTTTCTACAACCAGATGTATATGTAAAAAAGTGAAATTATAACTAGCCTCATTCTCAAGGTTGTTAGTACCTACTGTGTTTTCCTCAGACTTATTTGGCAGACAAAATACTTTTTAGCCCATCTTGTTAATTCTTATACTGGGTCCCATGTTGCTTCCTGAGCTGATGAGGATTGATGAAGCTCCTACCCTTGTATATTTATTATACTCCAGCTGTTACATGTCAGAAGGCTCATCTAACCCTTGTACAGTATAAGGAAGTCATATTCTGCACCTTAACCTTGAAAATGATTTCTTCCTCTACAGATCTCCAAAATTGAACATGCATGTTGGTCTTAACATGAATTTCAACCATTTTACAGATGAGGGAAACATTTTGCCTTTTAGTTGCATGCTATATTATACCGTAAACAGGTATAAATGAATGTTCTTCCTCAGTTTAGTACCTCCAACAATCTATAATGGTTTATCCAGAAACAAAGCGAGGAAAGTAAACACACTGAAGAAAGTTTTTAACTTAGTTGTAAAGAACTTGAAGCCGATTTGTTAAGACAGAACTTTTTGGTATATATGTATTGTCGTAATGTTAACAATTCCTTTAATTTCAGATACTCATTTCCTATTCAGATGTGTTCATTCCTTTTTTTCACTTTTTACGCCCACTGCTTTCTGTTCTCATTAATATTTCTGCACTTACTTGGCCATACTTTGCCCATCTGTGACACATAGGGTAACAAGCCAAGTTTCTCCCCTTTCCCTATTTGGGGAAAGGGGTATTTTTACCTTTTTCCTAATATGAAATGGCAATACATTCCTATGTGCACGAGCTAAGGTGCTGTAAAGTTGTATATACATGCAGAGGGTTGTGGGTGGGTTTAATGGATTGGGAGGGTAATGCATCAGGGGTTTTTGCAGGATATAAAATGGTGGGAGAGGTGTGAAGCACAGAATGTCAGCTAGTTGTAAATGATGATACGATGGACAATAGTATCGTGTTTATTGCAGTATTTTAATGCAAGAAACCACCATTTCTGTATAATGACCGGCTCCATGAGTAAAGATCTTTCTCTCTGTACAATATTCCTCTTTATATATACATATATTAACCCAGCCAGGGAGACTGGCATGGGAACATTTTTAATATTAAAGAGAAAAGAAAAAAATACTAAGAAAAAGAACTGAGCATGTGGAAATAAATTTTTACATTCCCAAATAATGCAGTCTGTCTATTGTATATAATGTATGTGTGCGTATGTGTGTTTGTGTCTACACATAACAATGCTACTGTGCTGGAAGAAATCAAGGACCGTAGGTATACTTATGACATATTGTATGCATACAGTAGTAGCGTACACATTGGATAACATGAATGGTTGATGATTGTTGTTGTCAGTGACTGACCAGATTTTGGCTCTCTTTACATGACATCTTGGCCTTCCATCAGACATATGTGTCAGGAGTATATATAAGTGAATTTGTTCATCTTATGAACCAGAGTTCTACACTTGCAGGTGGCTGTTGCCACCGCTGAGGACGCTCTCCCTGTTGCTTGATTGACAGGTATGGACGCCATCTACGCCATTGCCTCTTTGCCGTTGTTCTGGATTTGATCCCGTGCTGAGCCACGCCCCCTGCACTGATCACATGACGGTGACGTCACCCCAGGTCCTTCGGCTGTTCAACAGTTCGGGTTGGTGGCAGCCGCCCCTTATGGATTCCATATGCCGCTATAGTGGAATCCATAACGGGATGCGCGACTTACCACAACCTGAACACCGGACTTTTTTTTAAAGTTCGCTCATCTCTAGAAATGATATAACATAGTGGACCAACACCAGCAGATGAAATGGCTCCGCAAACCATCACTGACTTTGGAGACTTCACATTGGACCTTAAGCAACTTAGATTGTGTGCCTCTCCACTGTTCCTCCAGACTCTGGGACCTTGTTTTACAAATAAAAAGCTAAATTTACTTTGACTTTGGACCGCTTAGCAAGTCCAGTCCTTCATTCCTTTTTCTCCTTAGCCTAGGTAAGATGCTTATGACTTCTCTGGTTCATGAGTGGCTTGACACAAGAAATGCGACAGTTGTAGTCCATGTCCTGGATATGTCTGTGTGTGAAGGCTTTTGAAGTACTGACTCCAGCCACAGTCCACTCCTTGTGAATCTCCCCTAAATTCTCTAATGGCATTTTCTTGACAATCCTTTCAAGACTGCAGTTATCCCAGTTGCATGAGCACCTTTTTCTACTACACTTTTTCCTTCCACCAACTTTCCATTTATATGCTTGGATACAGGAGTCTGAGCGGCCAGCTTCCTTAGAAATGACCTTCTGTGGCATACCCTCCGTGTGGAGGGTGTCAACGACTGTCTTCTGTACAACTGTCAAGTCAGCAGTATTCCCCATGATTGTGTAGCCTACTGAACCAGACTGAGTCTACAATATTGAACGTTTTCACAATATTTGATAAATTGTTCCAGCTTGCAACATTAATAAAAGTAAAACAGAACATAACAGCACTCTCAAACCTCTAAATGCCAAATCTATATATATATATATATATATTGTGGTAAGGTGCAAGGTACGGTGGTCGACGGGAGGTACGTGTCACCGAGGTTCCTGGCCTCGGTGAGGTAAGAGCCGGATTTTTGGTGTGTCAGCAGCAGCTAGTGCTGCTTGACACCTTGCTATTTAGTTTGGCTGCAAAGCCAATCCGGGCCGGCTCTTACTGGGAGTAGGCAAAGAGTTGGGTGGGTGCCTACTCCCCACGGTCCAGGCCGGGTTTTCCCGGGCCTTTATAACACAGCCAGCAGCTGGGTGTGGAGTGTGTGAATGTCCTGGAGCTGCAGATGGTGCTGTGGAGCTCTCTGGGCTGGAAGCAGGAGCCCAGCAAGGAGGAGTGCAGACGGCCTGGAAGCCTGAGGTGGATTATCTTGCGGCTGGGCCGACAGCCAGGTGCGAACCCGCACCTAAAACCTCCCAGGTGATTAGAACCTGTGTTTGGACATTTTGTTTTCCCTCACGTTTTCTGATGTGTGTGATTTAACACCAAGTGACTGTTCGCTGTTTATTTTTGATGCAAGTGTGAATAAAACACTGTTTGCTGCACCTTCTGGACTCCCTTTTGCCTCTATACTGCACCCGCACCGCTGTCTACCAGAGCGACTCCCCACAATATATATATATATATATATAAACTTAGGATACTTTCACATTAGCGGCAGGGGAGTCTGTCAGGCTGTTCCAGCGGGTAAACAGCCTTCCCGGATCCGTCCTGCCACTAGTTCACGTGTGCCCCCAGACTGCTGCTCAGTCACCATTGACTATAATGAGGGCAGGGGCGAAGTTCCAGCGGCAGCGCATGGCGAGAGGCTGCCGGACTAAAAGTACGACATGCAGTACTTTTAATCCGGCTGCCTCTCGCCGTGTGCTGCCGCAGGAACTTCGCCCCGTTATAGCTAATAGGGACAGAGAGGCAGTCCGAGGGCACACGTGAACTAGCGGCAGGACGGATCCGACAGGCTGTTCACCCGCCGGAACAGCCTGACGGACTCCCCTGCCGCTAGTGTGAAAATAGCCTAATACCACATTTGATATGGTAAAAAAAAAAAATGAGGTTCTTAGCAAATATGCTTTGATCAAAAAATATCTCAACCCACCTACCCCGGTAAGGTGACCTCAGTCCAGGCAGGAACATATTTAATATCTATTTCTGTGCTGTATGGGCAACCATAAACTTAATCCCTGGCATGCAACAGTAAGAAATGCTTTGAGGTTGCTGAGATGTTCCTGTTTTCTCGATTAGGGATGCCTTAAAAATGCTCTGAAATGTTTATGTAATGTCCTGGCTGTGCAGGCAATATACTGAAGATTACATTGCTTAGACTATTGTACATACAATATGTGTTGTGCCACAACTGATGAATGCTTTAATAGGGAAATTATGGCAAGTATTACAGGATATTATTTATTTCGATTTGGCATAAACCGCAATAGTTATTACCACAGTGATATGAGCCCACCATACCGAGCCAAGTATTTCTTGCTGTTGTATCTGGGAGATAAATATTTCCTACTGAAGTCATAAACTTGGCTCCAAGAGACAAAATCTGTCTCAAAACCATATTGCTATACAGTATTGGTAGGTATCTCTATAATATTTAAAGCTTGTTCATAATTGTATTGAATGGAGAAAGTCCATTGAGGAACTGGCCATAGACCCTACAGGAAAATTTCCCAGTGGGCCGATGCACAAGAGGCCACCTGATACCTCGTCATTGCTGCCATTCGGGTACCTAATGATCTGATGCTTTCAGCATTAATTAATGCTAGACCGCAGGTGCCTTCCTGAATTCAACTGTCTCGCCGTCCTCAGGAAGGTGATACAGATGGATACTGCAGCAGGGGTGGAAATATTTTATGCTGTAGTGGAACCAGTATTTGGTTCTACTGAGGTGGTATTTTGTGCTGTACTACAGTATTTGTGGCCTCACCTACTTTTGCTGTCCTTGCCTACTTGTGTTGCCCCACATTCAATTTATTTTGACCGTCCCACAACATGAGGCCACTTATACGTTTTTTTCAGGGCCACTTTCAGTTTCCAGTTTGCTTACACTTTGTCTTTTCAAAAAAAGTAATTCCTTATGAGTCTTAGATTGAGTTGTAGCTTTACTTTTTTTGATGAGTCTGGGTGCATAAAGGAGGTGCGGTGTAAGAATTAATTCTCTATTTGCTTACTTTCCACTACAAGAAGACTCCTTATTGCTGGAGCAGCATTTGGCCCCTATAAACTCTGCCAACTACTGGCATGGAGTAAGGAAGTACCAGTGACTGGTTTCCAGGAGCATTTCAAAATGTGTAACTCTGTGGGAAAGCTTCAATATATCGATATATACCTCTGTCAGTTGCATATATCATTCATAGGTATCGATGTTATCAAAAAGTATACTGCACCTTATTCATTTTTGCAGGGCCTACAGTAGACGCCACCTTCCTATCTAGTTAACAAAAAACTATGCTAACAGACGCCATAGACTCCATTAGATGAATGGTGGTTTAAAAATACACATCAAGTCAGGAAAAGGTGAGTACAACAGAAAGGAATGAGAAAAACTAGAAGGGGAACCATGGCATAAGCAGAGAAAAAGATATACATGATTCCTAGAGTACATCGATTAGTGATCTAGTCAGACAATGAAGCATAGAATACACCTATGGGTGAGAAAAGATTCTCCATGACTTAGCAATAGGCAGACCTGTGGATAGGAAAATATGAGATCCATTTCTTTGTTGCTTTAGAAACCTGCTATATGGGTTTGCTATATCGTGTTTCAGCTAGAGTTTGGCCTTGATAATTGAATGTGTTGTGGATATGGTTCCAGAAACCTGTGACTTTGTAACACCAACCCTTGTATCGGCAGCCTTGGCGGTCTAGATAGAACCATATAACACAGCAATACGCCCTTTTTTTTTTCCTCCATCAGATGAATGGGGACTTGTGAATGTGTCAGACATGTGCAGGTCAGTGTGAGTGCTTCCTTAATAGTGGCACAAACTGTATAATGTGTATAGACAGTGCAGCAGACTGTGCTTTATGGCAGTTTACAATTAACAGAGAAGTGCAATTAGTATAGCACTCTTCAGGAGGTCATGGAGCACACATTTTCGAGGGGAGATGCTTACAGAGCCCTATCTGTGTGTATTATTGACATGCTGCCTTATCTAGGGCCCCAGCAGTACACTACTGCTGTCATTTAAGGTTCATTTACAAGGGCCAATATAACTGTGTAAAAATCGGGCACCAGGAGATAATCGGTATTATGATCGTTCATCCCTAGTCATTTACTTATTTGGCAGTACATTCCAGTTTACACAGGGTGATGTACTGCCGACAAATGACAGCGATATGCCACCAATATCTGAGGTAACACAACCTTTAAATCCACCAACCTGTAATGATACAGATGACAGTACCAGTCTATACAGCTGACAAATGAGGTTCAAAATATCAAAAATGTCCGCCTATTGTAACTCCTCTAGCGGCCATTGTGAGACCTGGAATACCAAGCAAGATTTTTTTTTTATGTGGATAATAACAAAAGCTTAAAATTAGTTTTTCATAATAAAAATCTTATGTAATGGTGAAGCAGGACTTCAAAATGATATGTACACAGATTAGCCACAATATACCACCTGCATACTATTGTGTAGCCCTCCTTGTGCGAACAAAACAAGACTGATCCACGGTCTAGATGTGTGAATTTGCCTTATGGTATCTGGCAACATATTTTCTGCACTTATACAGCACTGCTATATTCCACATCGCGTTACAGACATTGGCATCACACTGTCCCCAATGGGGCTCATAATCTAAGTTCAATTCTCTATCGGGATGTCTGGGAGGAAATACAAACTCCATGCTGATGTTGTCCTCGGTCAGATTCAAACCTAGGACCCCAGCACTGCAAGGCACCAGTGCTAACCACTGAGCCCCCTATTCTTTACATTTGCTCCTGGTCCTGTTAGTGACATATACGCACGGCATTGTTTTGTGGCGCGCTCGTGCACGGGTGAGCCTGTACGTGCTCTGAGCTGCTTAAGACAAGTACAAAGCAGAGGGGAACAATGCGCAGGCGCCGGTATCCCAACAATACAGCGCATGTGTGAAATTCAAGCTGGATTCATACATGAATGTTCACAGGGGCCATCAATCAAACGGGAAGGGGGGCGGGAACTTTATTTACATACGGTATGTGGGGGAATGAAACAGTTTTTTCTGCAATTAGGTGCATCAGAGAGCAAAGAAAAAAACAACTTTAGAAACTTGATAGGAACATCTGTAAGGTAATATTGGTGGTTTATGGTGCATTTTTTGGCTGACCGGTTCCCTTTAAGCTGCCATCATTTGGCAGTTACTTTAACAGGTGTATAAAACTCTTGTAGGGTATCAAACCCTATGTAAGAAATAAGTAAATCACGTCACGGTGACATGATGGGACTGCCTCACAATTTTTGGTTCTAAAATTGTATGGTGGGGGCAATTATAACCCATTTTGGGCATATTACGGTACCAATGTACTTGTTTGGGTGCTTTCACACATAGGTTTTAGGTGGCATTTTTCTGCATTTTGCATCATTTTTTGCAAAAAAAAACCACCAGCTTCAGAGGTTACCTAAAGGTCTATGGGAAATTTGAAATGCAGGACACACATGCGTTTAGTTTTTTTGCTACTGGCGTTTTGGTTCATTAGGTGCCATTTTTTGCATTCTGTCTTCATTTAAAAAAACACAGCATGCTGTAACTCTGGAGTTTTTTCAGCTATACCTCTTTCACTAGAAGGGCTCATGCACACGACCGCAAGTATTTTGCGGTCCGCAATACACGGATCTGCAAAAAATGCGGATGACATCATCCGTATTGCATCAGTTTTTGCGGAACCATTGTAACAATGCCTATCCTTGTCTGCAAAACAGACAAGAATAAGACATGTTCTATCTTTTTTGTGGAATGGCCATGCAGGCCATTTTTTTTTTTTTTTGCGGGCCCATTAAAGTGAATAGTTCCGCATACAGGCCACTAAAAAAAACGGAATGAACGTGGAAAAAAAAGACGTTTGTGTGCATGAGTCCTAAGGGAAAAGAAGGACAAAAAATATATAAAAGCAGTTCACACAGGCATTTAATAAAAATAAAAAAAGCCGCAAAAATCACAGGTGCCCTAAAAATGTGTGAGCATATTCTGGTTTATTTTAAAAACCGCAAAATTGATGTGTGTAAGGAATCTTTCTCTCTATATCTCATTGCAATGTTAAATGCCCTAATGTTTCTCCTGGTTGTTTGTACTTTTCCCCAGATGGAAGCTGAATTCACTATCATTTCTAAATGAACTATGACATTCTTCAGAGCTGGAAGAAAAATGATATATTTTTTTTATAAAGAGACTATATAGCAGACAGGAAAAGATAACAGATGGTGAGAGAAGGAAGTAGCGGAGAGGTAGCTGTTGTCATGCCGCTGACACGTGAAAGGAGAAGGCTGGTTACATGTGAGATTTAATGAGATCTCCATGGAAACAGTATTTCCTATTCCAATAAAATAATATACACTAATAAAATCAACGTTAAAGAGGTATATCAGGACACGCGATGCACACAATATTCATTCTCACTGGCCGGAGGATTTGATATTGCAGCTGATGTTGGGCCCCTGGAAAAGATTATGATGCTCTGTAATTAATAAAGGGGTATTCCTATCTCAGACAATGGGGGCATATCGTTAGGACTAGCACTGCTGGGACCCGCACCTATATTGAGAACGGAGCGGAGAGAGCTGTGGCTAGAGGACCACAGATTTCCCGGGGTCCGTCCACCACCAAGCTCTGCTCCCATAGAAGTGAATGGGAGCGAACCGGCGCATGCGCGGCCCATGCTCCCATTCATTTCTATGGGGCCGACAGAAATAGCCGAGCCAGCGCTCAGCTATGTTCGCCGGCCCCATAGAAAATGAATGGGGGGCGCATGCGCAGTGTGCCCTCCTTCACTTTTCGGGCTCCGTCCTCGATATAGGTGCGGGTCCCAGCGGTGGGACCCGCACCTATCAGACAATGGGGGTATATCCTAGCGATATGCTCCCATTGTCTGAGATGGGACAACCCCTTTAATCTGTCCAGGTACATCATCATCTGAGTATGGGCTGCCCAATAATATTGTATTAGAGCTCATGCTCACAACCGTGATCGGCCCCGGAAACGCGGTCCGTGTGTCGGCCTCATGTGCTGGAGCAACCGCCGCTCCCATGACCCAAACTGACTGTATTATGAAGTCCATCTATATCTGATCGGGGGGCTAATGCAGTGTGCTCACATCATCATGTATGCAATGCCCCCCCATTATCAGAAGCCAACTGACTGTATCATAAATTACTATGATGCAGTCAGTTCGGGAGATGCTCCTGACACATGGACAGTGTTTCCTGGGCCGATAACGGTCACGTGCATGAGCCCATACACAGATTGTTCACCTACAGTATGAGCAAGGGCTGATGTCTTACCTGCCTACATGATTGTAATAACCCTTTTGGATTTTCGGAGCAGCTGTAGCAGGCAATTTGCTGTAGTCTTTCAGGGGTTAATGTTCAGAAATATAATATTACAGAGAGAAACTGATAAAAATAGTTGCCACACAGTCACAGCTAAACTACAATTCCCACCAGGTAGGTTCATATAGGAATACATACACCTAGGGTAGTAATGATCATGGCCTTTGTGCCAGTTTTCTGGCTTCAAAAAGTCGCAATTTGCCGAGCAGACATTTGCAACTTTAGTTTGTGTTTGCCGCTCACGGTATGAAATGCCAGACAATAAATTCCCTTCTCTACAGCGTTTTATTTCCAGTGTGACTATTCTAATATGTCACACAATGCCAATTAAATCATGTTATGCCAACTTCAAGCTATTGAGTGGATGTGGGTTGGAATGGAATAAGCAATTCATTTGAGGTAGTTATAGATGAGAAAAGTTATGCAATAAAAGCACAGAGGAGTCTTATTTTTCTTTGTAGTACAAACCACATGAGCAGCACGGCTCTGTTCACATCACATTTAGTGTATATATTCTGGAGAAAATCTCCCGACATGCCTTAATGTATGCAAAAACAAGATGGTGGCTAGGCACACACAACAAATACAGAGGAGTACAAGACAAGTGGGCCAAAGTTCACAAGAAGCCATAAGAGGCGCCGTATCGGGACGGAGAGGCTGCTATCGATTCCATGAGACTACTTTTTGTGTATAATCAAGCCATTAACAGTATACAAAAAGTGATGGGTCTGTTAATTAAGTTACACATATATATATATATATATATATATATATATATATATATCAGCCATGTTTTACTCTCATTGAGTGCAAGTGTAGTGCAAGCCCCTGGCTCCCAGTCCATCTGCCCGTCAGACTTGGTACAACACTGCTTTAGAAACTGCTGAATGTCACATATTGACTCTTTTCCTTAAAGGGAACCTGTCATCAACTTTAGGGCTCATGCTCACGACCGTGTGCTGGCCAGGCCCGTGCTGCGGACCACAAATTGCAGTCCGCAATGCACGGGCACCGACCGTGGGGCATCCGCAGTGGATCGCGGACCCATTCACTTGAATGGGGTCCGCAATCCGCATCCGATGGTCCGCACCGCAAAACTACTTTTTTGCGGTGCGGAGGCACGGCCAGAAACACCACGGAAGCACTCCATAGTGCTTACGATCCGTGCTTCCGCACCGCAGCCCCCAGATTGCGGACCATTCAAGTGGATGGGTCCGTGATGCAGCGCACACGGCCTGTGCCCCATGTATTGCGGACCCGTTGTATGCGGGTCGCAATACGGTCGCGGGCAGCACACAGTTGTGTGCATAAGCCCTTATGCTGACTTCACTGAGGGCAGCATAAAATAGTGACAAAAATGCTGATTTCCGTGGTGTGTCACTCATGAGCTATAAGTAAGGCTAATTTTGCACTGGCGTCTGGTGTGGATCCGTCATGTACTGTGTCTGCACAGACGGATCCGCACTGATAATACAACCACATGCATCCGTTCAGAACGGATCCGTTTGTATTATCATGAACATAGGAAAAACAGATCTGTCTTGAACACTGTTGAAAGTCAATGGGGGATGGATCTATTTTCTATTGTGTCATTGAAAACGGATCAGTTTCGTCAGGTGGACACCAAAACGCTGCAATCAGCGTTTTGGTGTCTGCCTCCAGAGCGGAATAGAGACTAAACTGAGCCAAACTGATGCATTCTGAACAGATCCTTATCTATTCAGAATGCTATAGACTGGTCAACTGGTCTCACAAGCGGACCCAAAAACGCCAGTGTGAAAGTAGCCTTAGTGGTTGCTGGGAACCAGCATCATAATTATTGCAGCACAGGCCTGGAAAAGAGTCAAATTTACCTGAGAAGAGTCATGGTTATTCCTAATCTCCTGCTCTCTCACCCATCTGCTGATGATTGGCAGTTTTCTACTAGAGAGAAAGGGAGAAAACTACAGCAGGTGGAAGACTCAGCCATCAGCAGGTGGGCAGGAATTCATGAATAACCATGACTCTTCTCAGGTGGCCATAACTCTTTTCCAGGCCTAGTCTGCAATGATTGTGATGTTGGTTCTCGACAACCACTTACTTTTTAACTTATAAATGACAGACCGCCGAAATCAACTCACCTGTCTCTACATTATGCTGCCATTAGTATGTGTGCTGTGCGCATCCGTAAGTCCATTCCCTGGCACCCGTAAAAAATGGAACATGTCCTATTCTTGTCCGCATTACAGACAAGGATAGGACTGTTCTATTAGGGGCTGGCCACTCTGTTCTACAAAATGCGTAATGCACACGGCCGATATCTGTGTTTTGCGGATCTGCAATGTGCGGACCACAAAAAAGGCAACAGCTGTGTACATGAGCCCTTATAGAAATAGAGGATCAATTGGTGCTCCAATGTCTCTGTAACTACCATAGCAGTGAAAGGGAGCTTCGCAAAGAGTATAGCACAGCAAGCTACACTCTTTCTCGCAACCTGTGACTTACTGGAAACATTGTAGCAAAAATTGAAAGGGCACCACCCCATGCCAAATTCTCAACCTAACCCCTTCCCACCAGCCCTACTATTAAAGACCTACTTGGAAAACATTAAATACAGCGCTACAGAACATAAAGGGTAATACAGCGCCACATTCCTCTTACATCCAGTGATTTCTCCTCTGATGTAGATGTTCTCTTTCGTTGTTTTTTCATAAACAGACGTCTTAGTTTCCTACTTTACATCATTTTTGTCACCTTTTCAACACCCAAGACTGTGGCCACTGTGCTACCCAATATTATACGTAATAGATAGTCTCCTGAAAATACTAGTACCACGCAAAAAGTGCCCTCTTCAACAATTATTGGCACACAGTGTCCTCAAAAATTACTGCGCCTAAAAATAACTGTCCCTAAAGCTAATAGTATAGCTTTTCTAAAACAGGCATAAAGATCTACTGTATAAAGATTTCACATGATCCTTCACATCAGATAAATGTCACCTTACATCACAAAAAGTGTAATACCAAGCAATCAAAAAGTCTTATGTACCCCGAAATAGTACCAATGAAACAGTTACCCGGTCCTGCAAAAAATGAGCCTCTACATAAGACAAGCGCATGATGAGAAAATGGAGACAGAAGAACATATTGGATATTGTTGCGTCTGTAACAACGTGATCTATTAAATAATCGTGTTCCTTATCCTCCATAAAACATTTTACCCACCTGACCTCCCAAAAAAAATGGTATAAAATATGTACCCCAAAATGGTACCAATAAAAACTGCAATCTGTCCCGCAAAAAAACGTTGCCAGAAAAATAAAAATGTTATGGGTGTTAGTATGTTGCGATGATAAGTTAGAAGGCCGGTTTATTGGCCTGTATTTGTGGGAGGGGCGTAAGTAGCACATTTATACCAGGCAGGCGTCTCCCTTGGGTGTGTCAACGGTGCTGCGTAGTAGTGTGCAGTCTGAGCCACCTGTTGCAGCACATGGGCTGAATCTGCAGCTTCCATACCCAGTCAGTGTCCAGGCAAACTCGTGTAGCATCGTCCTGTTACAGTCCGGCTGGCGATGTGTCGGCTCCTTTGGTGAGGAGGAGCAGCATTGCACCAGAGCGAATTTACCTGGCACCCCCACGTTTGGCGCCCACGCGGCAGTACGGTTAGGTAGCAGGGGTCAGCGTGACTCCATCTCGTTTTATCGCGCCTGGCAACCCACGGTTGGTGCCCATGCGGCAGCACGTTTAGGCAGCAGGGGTCAGCGTGACTGCGTCTTGTTTTCTCGTAGGCTTCTATGTCTTGCACAGGTCACCTTGCTTAGTCTGTCTGTGTATATCTGTATGTCTTTCTTGTCTGCTTTTTACTTCGCTGCTCGCCAGCAAACCTCTCTCGCTATCCGCTATTATTTCTGCAGACAGACTTAAGCCTTGTTCACACTGACATCCAGCATTATTCCCTTACTTGCATTATAGAGGGTGAGGCAGCTGATTAATCCAGGTGGAGCAGAGTTGCTGTTTTCAGAGTTTTATTGTTTCTTTAGTATAAATGCTATTTTGCGATATGTATATTAAGCAGACGGTAAGCTCCTCTGTGTTGAGGTATCTTTCATTTGTTTTGGAAATGTAAAATGTGTGTGTGCCACTTTAAGGTTGTGAACCTGAGTTTGTGTACTTAATGAGCATCTGTGCAAGGTGCTGGGGATCCATCTTCAGTTCAGAGTGTTAGCTGGACACTGGGGAAGCTACTTGCTACAAAGGTAATTCCAGAGACCCATGAGGACCTTTTATTTTGTTATTTTGCCTCGTTTTGTTGCTTTATTTGTGCTAAAATCAGATCGGAGCGTGGCGCCGAGAACCAAGTTTAGTTTGTTTTTACGTCATATACGCCCACATCTCTACTGGGAGCATGTGCTGATGGTGGCAACGTTTGCATGTATTCGCCCATAGCGGAGTGGTGTGGTGCAGGTGGTTTATATTACTGCATGCCTCCTGTTAGTGTCAGCATACTACCACAGTGAGGATTGTCTTTACATGTCATTTGTTGCTTTTCAGGTCACATCACAGCTCGCTATTCTCAGTTGATGTGGTCAATCAGATCTCGTGCTTAGGTAATAGAAAGGGAAAAAAAAAATAATCACATTACGGGTGGATTTACCATTAGGTTACGGGCTTTGCTACTTGACATTTTATTTTAGGTTGTTATAGGTTCTGAATGTTGGGTAAGTCACTTTTTTATCAGTTTGCGGTCTCACAACATCAGACCTGACCCGTCACTCAGGCCTCGGTGGTTTCAACCATTTCGTTGGTTCCGATGCCTCATGTCAGTGTTGGCATACTACCACAGCCAGGATCATTCATTGCATGTAATTTTTGCTTTTCAGGTCACGTCACAGCTCGCCATTCTCAGTTGGTGTGCTCAATTACATCTTTCGCTAAGGTAGTAGGACGAAAAAAAAATAAATAGGGGCATATTAAAAAAAAAAAGTCACATCACGGGTGGATTTCCCATTAGGTTGCGGGCTTTGCTGCTTGACGTTTTATTTTTTAGGTTGTTATAGGTTCAGAAGGTTGGGTAAGTCACAACGTACGACCTGACCCGTCACTCAGGCCTCGGCGGTTTCAACCATTTTGTTGGTTCTGATGCCTGCAGGCATCACGTCAGTGTCGGCATACTACCACAGCCGGGTCGCATCACAGCTCGCCATTCTCAGTTGGTGTGGTCAATTACATCTGTTGCTAAGGTAGCAAGAGAAAAAAAAAGGGGGGGGGGCGTTTAGAGGGAAAAAAAAAAAAAAAAAAATTAAATGGAAAATAAAGTATATGTGAAACTTTATCAGCTTACAAACTCGCTACTTGACGTTTCTTCAAAGACTGCTATAGGTTCAGAGTGTTGGGTAAGTCACGTTTTCATCAGTTTACGGTATCACAACGTCAAACCGAACACGTCATTAAGGTCATGGCGGTTTCAACTATTTTGTTTTTCTGATGCTTCCGCTGGCACTGGTTTTGTTGCCATTTCTTAGCCCCTATATAATCATTTTCTTTTCGACTTTCCATTCAGGGTGCCCGGTTCGTGTCTTTCAGCAATTACTGGCAGCAGTATTAAACCAAGGCCTTGCGAGTACTCTGTTGCGGTTCCCACGGCCCACTCGCAACTGGTGTTGGGCGCGAGTATTCGCAAGGCGAGTTTGATCTCGAATATCGTGATTTTGAGGTTTGCAAATATGTCAATTACTTGACCCCATATTTGCAATTACGTATATTCGCTCTTGAGATGGATAGTGAGTGATAGGGAAACTGTATCTTGGAAAAAAAAAAAATTTATTCAGACATAATTTCCCCAACCTTAGTTGCTTCGTTTTCAGTTTCCGCTATTCCTGTCAGAGTAAAGACTTAATAGGTAAAACTGTCCTGCCAATGTTCGTCACTTGAATAATCGTATTCATCTATTCGCGGTTTGCATCCCCTTACCCACCTAGCGTTATCAGGTCGTGTCAGACTCCAGTACGCTGAATGTATTGCGGAAATCCGTACATGTCTTTTCGCCCCCTTCCATTCACTCAAATGACTCACGCCATTTCAAGCTTTCTATACGTGTAAAGCTGTTTAAACATTATTAATAACGAACAGTTTTATGCGCACGCGAATATTACTTAAAAGAATGAATCACTAGTCATGATATTGCATGCGAAATAACGAATATTGCTAAATTGCAAATGTGCGACGAATGTGATGCGGGTTGTTCGTCGGACGTCGTGAGGTCGAATGTGGGTCTTTGCGCTCATCACTACTCAACACCTCTCAGTCGTACGTCATGTCTGCATGTCGGTGTCCAAATTAGGGTTGTAACCGACAGCTATCGGGCCTTTCCTTTAGATGAGGTGCGGCATATGCTGCCTCCTAGATACAAAAGTTCCGGCCCATATTATCCGGAAGCTAGGTCAGTGGCGCTCTGCATGTTCATTAGGTTCATACCTCAATTTAGTCGAGTGAGAGAATACATGCATGAGAGACTTATTAGCTAAGCTGCAGAGTATCAGTTAGTGGCTGCACAGACTCACAAATACAAGGCTTAGATACACCAAGCTTATCATATGTTATATTGGGCCAATGCATACCTGTACAAGGGAGCGTGTCAGGAGTGCATCTTCTGGTGACTGACTACTCGTGCCCTGGTCACATGAAGAGGGCAGTGTGCCCACAGCACATCCTAATCTGGTGACTGACTGCAGAAGGAAGAAGCAATCATTTTATTTCCTGGGACCCAGCAGCCCTTCTTACTGCAAGTCTGTGCTTAGTGCAGGACAGACAGGCTCCTGAGTCACGCTCGCTTCCCTAGGGCCATGGGCGGAATGCAGCAGAGTAAGTGGGGCATAGCCGGGACATGCAAACAGCCACCTGAGATGGCAGTACAGCAGTGAAAAACCAGGACTGTATTGCCAGACCCTGGACGGTTGGAACCTGTGCTAATGTATCTGATCCCATGATATCTGAGATAGTAATTTTTATCCAGTGTATCTCATTCTATAATGTTTAATGCTGTGCTACTAAGCCTGTGTAGCTAAGCCTATCAGCGGTAATATAGTTAGAGACCCACTGGCTTTGCCGCTTAGTATTATACATTATAGGATTAGATACATTGATTAAATAGCAGTGCCTCGAATACACAAGACTAGCAGCACAATATAGTTACTTATACACCACATAATAGGGCTATTTATTCAGTATATCTAAGCCTATCTGAATTACCATGTGGTTATATATACTGGCGCAGGAAAAACAAGGCGGCTGTGAGCGGTGACACTGAGGCTCTGACTGCTGTGACTGCAGAGCACACAGGACTGGAATGTGGGGGCGGGGCTTGTATGTACGCCAGCACGCTGAGCTGCCAGTCACAAGATGGCTGCTCCTATGAGCTGTTTTCTCTTATAACATAATGACTGAATTTACTGTCATTATGTTTCCAAAAGTATCTTCTTGCGTGTTGAATTACACTACTCAGCGCTAGAGTTCGACACATCGCGGATCGGGTTGACAGATTACTGGGAGGGGCTGGAGAAGACCCAGCGGTCATGGTCCATATCGGAACCAATGACAATGTTAGAGGAAGGTGGAGAGTCCTTAAAATGATTTCAGGGATTTAGGTCAAAAGCTTAGGGCAAGGACCTCAAAAGTAGTATTTTCTGAAATACTGCCTGTACCACGAGCCACACAAGAAAGGCAGCGGGAGATTAGGGAGGTTAACAAGTGGCTCAAGAACTGGTGTAGGAAGGAGGGGTTCAGGTTCCTGGAGAACTGGGCCGACTTCTCTGTTGGCTACAGGCTCTATCGTAGGGACGGGCTGCACCTCAATGGGGAAGGGGCAGCTGTGTTGGGGAGAAAGATGGTTAGAAGGTTGGAGGAGTGTTTAAACTAGGGACTGGGGGGAAGGGTAATTACATTATAGGAGGGGAAGATAGTGCAGATAGAGACCAGGGCGAGGTAGTGTGACTGGGGGAGAAATGGAAGGGGGGACTAGAACAGCTCAGAATGAAAGATGTAGGGTAAAAAATACACATAAACCTCTCAAATGTATGTATACTAATGCCAGAAGCCTGACTAACAGGACTGGTGAACTGGAATTAGTGATATGTGAGGAGGACTATGACATAGTGGGAATAACTGAGACATGGCTGGATGATAGCTATGACTGGACAGTTAATATAAAAGGTTACAATCTGTTTAGAAAGGATCGTCAAAACCAGAGAGGTGGAGGGGTCTGCCTCTATGTGAAGTCCTGTCTAAATCCCGTAATTCGAGAATACATCTCTGAGGAATATGAACATGTGGAGTCACCGTGGGTAGAAATACATGGAGCAAAAAACAATAATAAATTACTAATAGGAGTGTATTATAAACCATCTAATATACCAGAGTCCACAGAAAATCTATTACTAAACGAGATAGACGAGGCGGCAAATCATAATGAAGGCATTATTATGGGGGACTTCAACTACCCAGATATAGACTGGGAAACTGAAAGCTTTACATCCCAAAAAGGAAACAGGTTCTTGGCAATAGCCAAAGACAATTACCTTTCCCAACTGGTTCAGGACCCCACTAGAGGGACGGCCATACTGGACTTAGTATTAACCAATAGACCTGATAGAACAACAGATGTGCAGGTTGGGGGACACCTAGGAAATAGTGACCATAAAGTAATAACCTTCCAATTATCCTTCAAACGAGAGTTTCTAAATATCAAACTTTAAAAAAGCAACATTTAGCCAACTAAGCGAGGCCATAGGCCTAACTAACTGGGACAAAGTCCTGAAAAATAAAAATACAACCACAAAATGGGAGATTTTTAAAAGCATTGGAACATCTAATTGTGAGAGGTACATACCTTATAGGAATAAAAGGCTAAGGAACAATAAGAAACCAATGTGGATAAGTAGAACCGTAAAGAAGGCAATAAATGACAAAAAGAAAGCATATAAATCACTAAAACAGGAGGGGAGTCAGGAAGCACTGATAAACTATACGGAAAAAAATAGAATATGTAAAAAACTAATAAAAATTGCCAAACTAGAGACCGAGAGATTAATTGCCAAAGAGAGTAAAACTAACCCTAAAATGTTCTTCAATTATATAAATAGTAAAAAATATAAATCTGAAGAAGTCGGCCCTCTACATAGCAATGAGGGGGGTGTTGCAGAGAGCGACGAGGATAAAGCAAAACTATTAAAAAAAAATTTCTCCACTATATTCACTGAGGAAAATAAACTGTCAGATGAAATGCAGAATGTTAAAGTAAATTCCCCATTAAAAGTGCCCTGTCTGACCCAGGAAGAAGTACAGCGACTTAAAAAGATTAAAATAGACAAATCGCCAGGACCGGATGGCATACACCCCTGTATCCTAAGGGAATTAAGAGTAGAGATGGCCCGAACTATCCGCCGGCGAACAGTTCCCGGCGAACATAGCTTGTTCGCGTTCGCCTCTGCCGGGCGAACATATGCGATGTTCGGTCCGCCCCCTTTACATCATCATTGAGCAAACTTTGACCCTGTACCTCACAGTCAGCAGACACATTCCAGCCAATCAGCAGCATACCCTCCCTCCCAGACCCTCCCACCTCCTGCACAGCATCCATTTTAGATTCATTCTGAAGCTGCAGTCTTAGTGAGAGGAAGGAGAGTGTAGTAGCTGCTGATTTAATTGGGAAATTGATAGCTAGGCTAGTGAATTCAGTGTCCACTCCAGTCCTGAAAGACTCATCTGATCTCTGCTGTAAGGACAGCGCCCTGACAGCACCCCAAAAAGCCCTTTTTAGGGCTGCAACATTAGTCTGCTTTTTTTTTTCCTTTATATACATATTGCAGTTGCCTGGCCTGCCTGTGTGTGAGGAGCTGCAGGCCCACAGACTGTAGTGTGCCCACTGCCAGTGCCCACCCCTGTCATTCCGTGTGGTACAGGACTTTGCATCAAAAAAGGCATTTAATTTTTACACTTTAATCTAAGGTTAGTTGCCTGCCAGTGTGTGTCAGGCTGACTTCCACTGACTGTAGTGTGCCCACTGCCAGTGTCCACCACTCATACCGGCTGGCACAGGACTTTGCATAAAAAGGCATTTAATTTTTACACTTTAGTGTAATTTCAGCTGCTTGCCTGCTGCTAGTGTGTGTCAGGCCGACTTCAACTGACTGTAGTGTGCCCACTGCCAGTGCCCACCCCTGTCATCCCGTGTGGCACAGGACTTTGCTTAAAAAAAGGCACTTAATTTTTACACTTTAATCTAAGGTTAGTTGCCTGCCAGTGTGTGTCAGGCTGACTTCCACTGACTGTAGTGTGCCCACTGCCAGTGTCCACCACTCATACCGGCTGGCACAGGACTTTGCATAAAAAGGCATTTAATTTTTACACTTTAGTGTAATTTCAGCTGCTTGCCTGCTGCTAGTGTGTGTCAGGCCGACTTCAACTGACTGTAGTGTGCCCACTGCCAGTGCCCACCCCTGTCATCCCGTGTGGCACAGGACTTTGCTTAAAAAAAGGCACTTAATTTTTACACTTTAATCTAAGGTTAGTTGCCTGCCAGTGTGTGTCAGGCTGACTTCAACTGACTGTAGTGTGCCCACTGCCAGTGCCCACCCCTGTCATCCCGTGTGGCACAGGACTTTGCTTAAAAAAAAGGCACTTAATTTTTACACTTTAATCTAAGGTTAGTTGCCTGCCAGTGTGTGTCAGGCTGACTTCCACTGACTGTAGTGTGCCCACTGCCAGTGTCCACCACTCATACCGGCTGGCACAGGACTTTGCATAAAAAAGGCATTTAATTTTTACACTTTAGTGTAATTTCAGCTGCTTGCCTGCTGCTAGTGTGTGTCAGGCCGACTTCAACTGACTGTAGTGTGCCCACTGCCAGTGCCCACCCCTGTCATCCCGTGTGGCACAGGACTTTGCTTAAAAAAGGCACTTAATTTTTACACTTTAATCTAAGGTTAGTTGCCTGCCAGTGTGTGTCAGGCTGACTTCCACTGACTGTAGTGTGCCCACTGCCAGTGTCCACCACTCATACCGGCTGGCACAGGACTTTGCATAAAAAGGCATTTAATTTTTACACTTTAGTGTAATTTCAGCTGCTTGCCTGCTGCTAGTGTGTGTCAGGCCGACTTCAACTGACTGTAGTGTGCCCACTGCCAGTGCCCACCCCCTGTCCTCCCGTGTGGCACAGGACTTTGCTTAAAAAAAGGCACTTAATTTTTACACTTTAATCTAAGGTTAGTTGCCTGCCAGTGTGTGTCAGGCCCACTTCCACTGACTGTAGTGTGCCCACTGCCAGTGCCAACCACTGATACCGGGTGGCACAGTAGCTTGCCGATAAATAAGGCATTTCATTTTTAGACATTAGTCTAAATTCAGTTGCTTGCCTGCTGCCAGTGTGTGTCAGGCCCTCTTCCACTGACTGTAGTGTGCCCACTGCCAGTGCCAACCACTGATACCGGGTGGCACAGTAGCTTGCCGATAAATAAGGCATTTAATTTTTAGACCGTAGTCTAAATTCAGTTGCTTGCCTGCTGCCAGTGTGTGTCAGGCCCACCTCCACAGACTGTAGTGTGCCCACTGCCAGTGCCAACCACTGATACCGGGTGGCACAGTAGCTTGCCGATAAATAAGGCATTTAATTTTTAGACAGTAGTCTAAATTCAGTTGCTTGCCTGCTGCCAGTGTGTGTCAGGCCCACTTCCACACACTGTAGTGTGCCCACTGCCAGTGCCAACCACTCATACCGGGTGGCACAGTACCTAGCACGCGTAGTACCACTTATCTAAAAAAATGACAGGCAGAGGCAGGCCACCTCGCAGGGGCCGCCGTGGTCGTGGTGCTGTGATTTCCACTGTCCCTGGAATAATGCCCAGTTTTCAGAGGCCACGCACCCTGAACCCGAAAAATTCAGAGGACGTAGTTGACTGGCTTAGACAGGACACCCAATCTTCAACAGCTTCTGCTAAGAACCTTGACGCACCATCCTCCTCCAGCTCAGCTTCGGTCACCTGCTCTCAAGTTACCACGCACCCGCCCGCCGCCACCACCACCACTACCACCACAGCCGCTTCACTTGATCCGTCAGAGGAGTTATTTACACATCAGTTGGATGCAATTAGTGATGCGCAACCATTATTGCCAGATGATGTAGATTACGGGATATGTCTCAGTCAGGCAGGATTACACACATGGACGTACAGTGTGATGATGATGATGATGATGTTGTACCCGCTGCTGCTTCCTTTGCTGAGGTGTCAGATACAAGTGAAGCGGTTGATGATGACGATGTGTCCACGGATGCCACGTGGGTGCCTGCTCGAAGAGAAGAAGAGGGGAAAGTTCTGAAGGGGAGACAGAGAGAATGAGGAGACGAGTTGGAAGCAGGGGAGGTCGTCGCAAGGAGTTAGTGGCACAGTCAGACAGCATGTATCGGCACCTGGGGTCAGCCAGACAGCACGCCAGTCAACGCATGCTGTTGCCACCACTAGAATGCCGTCATTGCAAAGCTCAGCAGTGTGGCATTTTTTTGTGTGTCTGCCTCTGATAAAAGCAATGCCATTTGCAACCTGTGCCAAAAGAAACTGAGTCGTGGGAAGTCCAACACCCACCTTGGTACAACTGCTTTGCGAAGGCACATGATCTCACATCACAAACGCCTATGGGATCAACACATGAGTACAAGCAGCACACAAACTCAAAGCCACCATGCTCCTCCTGGTCCAGCATCTTCAGCCACGTCAACCACTGCTGTCCTCCCTGCCCCCTCTCAACCACCCGCCACTCCATCTCTCACCTTCAGCAGTTCCTGCTCATCTGCCCACAGTCAGGTGTCTGTCAAGGACATGTTTGAGCATAAGAAGCCAATGTCACAAAGTCACCCCTTGCCCGGCGACTGACAGCTGGCTTGACGGAACTCTTAGCCCGCCAGCTTTTACCATACCAGCTGGTAGAGTCTGAGGCCTTCAAAAATTTGTCGCTATTGGGACACCACAGTGGAAGGTACCCTGACGAAATTTTTTTCAAAAGGCAATCCCAAACCTCTACCATGTCATTGAAAAGGAAGTCATGGCATCTCTGGCATACAGTGTTGGGGCAAGGGTCCATCTGACCACTGATACCTGGTCTGCAAAGCACGGTCAGGGCAGGTATATCACGTATACTGCGCATTGGGTCAACCTGCTGACGGCTGACAAGCATGGAATGCGTGGCTCCGCAGCGGAGTTGGTGACACCACCACGACTTGCAGGCAGACCTACTGCCACCTCCTCTACTCCTACTCCATCCTCTTCAATATCCTCCTCGGCTGAGTCCTCTTCTGCTGCGGCGCCTGGCTGCACATCAACTGATTCCCCCAGCTCCCCAGGGGCTATTCCACATTCCGGATACGACAGTGTCACGCTATCTTGGGGTTGACTTGCCTGAAAGCAGAGAGCCACACAGGACCAGCACTCCTGTCCGCCCTGAACGCACAGGTGGATCAGTGGCTGACCCCGCACCAACTGGAGATCGGCAAAGTGGTGTGTGACAATGGAAGCAATCTGTTGTCGGCATTAAATTTGGGCAAGTTGTCACATGTGCCGTGCATGGCACATGTGTTGAATCTCATCGTACAACGTTTTGTGTCTAAGTACCCAGGCTTACAGGACGTCCTCAAGCAGGCCAGGAAGGTGTGTGGCCATTTCAGGCGTTCCTACACGGCCATGGCGCACTTTTCCGATATTCAGCGGCGAAACAACATACCAGTGAGGCGCTTGATATGCGACAGCCCGACACGTTGGAATTCAACACTCCTAATGTTCGACCGCCTGCTCCAACAAGAAAAAGCCGTCAACGAGTATTTGTATGACTGGGGTGCTAGGACAGCCTCTGCGGAGCTGGGAATCTTTTGCCACGTTACTGACACTCATGCGCAATGCCTGTAGGCTTATGCGTCCTTTTGAGGAGGTGACAAACCTAGTCAGTCGCACCGAAGGCACCATCAGCGACCTCATCCCATTTGTTTTCTTCCTGGAGCGTGCCCTGCGAAGAGTTCTGGATCAGGCTGTAGATGAGCGTGAAGAGGAGAGAAGAGTTGTGGTCACCATCACCACCAGAAACAGCCTTGTCATCATCGCTTGTCGGACCTGCAGCAACGCTGGAAGAGGAGTATGAGGAAGAGGAGTCAGAGGAGGAATGTGGTGGCTTTGAGGAGGAGGAAGACCAACCACAGCAGGCACCCCAGGGTGCTCGTTGTTGTCACCTATCTGGGACCCATGGTGTTGTACGTGGCTGGGGGAAGAACAGACCGTCAATGACATCAGTGAGGACGAGGAACGGGAAATGAGTAGCTCTGCATCCAACCTTGTTCAAATGGGGTCTTTCATGCTGTCATGTCTGTTGAGGGACCCACGTATAAAAAGGATAAAGGAGAACGATCTGTACTGGGTGGCCACGCTACTAGACCCCGGTATAAGCAGAAAGTGGCAGAAATGTTACCAAATTACCGAAAGTCGGAAAGGATGCAGCAGTTCAAAACCAAACTAAAAATATGCTTTACACAGCTTATAAGGGGAATGTCACAGCACAACGGGAATCTAACAGGGGAAGAGGTGAGTGTAATCCTCCTCCTACCACTGCGGCAAGGACTGGACGATTTACAGATGTGTTGTTGATGGAGGACATGCGGAGCTTTTTCAGTCCTACTCATCGCCACAGCCCTTCGGGATCCAGCCTTAGAGAACGACTCGACCGACAGGTAGCAGACTACCTCGCCTTAACAGCAGATATCGACACTCTGAGGAGCAATGAACCCTTCACTACTGGGTGTGCAGGCTTGACCTGTGGCCTGAGCTATCCCAGTTTGCGATAGAACTTCTGGCCTGCCCTGCTTCAAGTGTCCTGTCAGAAAGGACCTTCAGTGCAGCAGGAGGTATTGTCACTGACAAGAGAAGTCGCCTCGGTCAAAAAGTGTTGATTACCTCACCTTCATAAAGATGAATGAGGCATGGATCCCGAAGGGACTGACAGTGGGGGATACGTTTGACTAACAAAAGGCCTGATTACATGCCATGGCCTTAAAATGGTCCCCACGCTGCTGTATTTAATGTCTGCATACCGGATGACTTTCGTGAATTCTCCACCACCAACTAGGGTTCAAGCCGCAATGTTTTAGTCACTTTTCTGCCTGGAAAACATAAATTTTTCCGGCCGCTGCTACAATAGCGGCTGCAACAGTGCAATTATTTTTCAGGCATGTGTACATGCCTAATTTTTCTGCTCCTATGGTGCAGCACTGTGGCTGCAAAAACAAACCAAAAAAAGGCACATACAAGTGTCAATTCCACTTCGTGATCGTTACCTTGTTGTGGTGAAGGGGCTTATGTATCACAATGAAGCAATCATCATCACCTCTATAAGTGTGTTGGCAATGTTGCCACACCCCAGATGATAAGGCCGTTGCTTCATTATGATCAGACCAAAAGCGATCGGGTGGCCACGCTACTAGACCCCGGTATAAGCAGAAAGTGGCAGAAATGTTACCAAATTACCGAAAGTCGGAAAGGATGCAGCAGTTCAAAACCAAACTAAAAATATGCTTTACACAGCTTATAAGGGGATGTCAATGGGGGATTCGACAATGGTTAATCAATTCGACCGGATAGGGTCCGTAATAGGGATTAAACTGATAGCAATAGTACTAGTTAAGACACCACTCATATAGGGTGTCACAGCACATTGCTCTGTGCACGCGCAGTGCCCCAATTTGGGAGTAAGAGGACCGACTAAGCTGCTTTTTCCATCTCCCGGTTCCTGAAATCAATTCAGTTTAGTGTACGAGAGTTTGGTCTGTCACTGTGAAGGCAGTCGAAGGTACCCGGCCTAAATTTTTTTTCACAAAAGGCAATCCCTGATATGGGACGTAACAGGGATTAAACTGATGAGAATAATACTACAGAAAATACCACTCATATCAGTGGAGGGAGCCAGCGTTTTTTAACCATCTCCCGTTCAAAAAATCTATTTAATAAATGGCCCCCAGATTGGGGAGTCGGGGACGTTAGAGGGATTAAACTGATGAGAATAGTACTACAGAAAATACCACTCATATCGGGTGTGACAGTAAATTGCACGGCGCAGACGCAGTGACCGTGGTTTAAAACAGAGTGGAGGGAGCCAGCGTTTTTTAACCATCTCCCGTTCGAAAAATCTATTCAATAAATGGCCCCCAGATTGGGGACGTTAGAGGGATTAAACTGATGAGAATAGTACTACAGAAAATACCACTCATATCGGGTGTGACAGTAAATTGCACGGCGCAGACGCAGTGACCGTGGTTTAAAACAGAGTGGAGGGAGCCAGCGTTTTTTAACCATCTCCCCGTTCGAAAAATCTATTCAATAAATGGCCCCCAGATTGGGGACGTTAGAGGGATTAAACTGATGAGAATAGTACTACAGAAAATACCACTCATATCGGGTGTGACAGTAAATTGCACGGCGCAGACGCAGTGACCGTGGTTTAAAACAGAGTGGAGGGAGCCAGCGTTTTTTAACCATCTCCCGTTCGAAAAATCTATTCAATAAATGGCCCCCAGATTAGGGACGTTAGAGGGATTAAACTGATGAGAATAGTACTACAGAAAATACCACTCATATCGGGTGTGACAGTAAATTGCACGGCGCAGACGCAGTGACCGTGGTTTAAAACAGAGTGGAGGGAGCCAGCGTTTTTTAACCATCTCCCCGTTCGAAAAATCTATTCAATAAATGGCCCCCAGATTGGGGACGTTAGAGGGATTAAACTGATGAGAATAGTACTACAGAAAATACCACTCATATCGGGTGTGACAGTAAATTGCACGGCGCAGACGCAGTGACCGTGGTTTAAAACAGAGTGGAGGGAGCCAGCGTTTTTTAACCATCTCACCGTTCGAAAAATCAATTCAATTCATCTTTTGGGGACCCTTGGTGTTGTACGTGGCTGGGTGGAGGAAGAAACCTTCAATGACATCACCGGACGTGGCTAGCTTGGTATCCAACCTTGTGCAAATGGGGAGTTTGCGGTTGTGCAAATGAACTGTTTGCGGTGCATTAAAAGGGGAGTTTGGTCTGTCAATGTCTGTGAAGCTGGCGTAACCCTTACACTACCTGATCGATACAACATCATACCTGATCATATACACACACTGGATGTTTTAAAGCACGTTATTCCAAACAATTTAGGAATGTTAGTTGATTTATGCCCTTTATGGATTAAAACCCGACTCTGCGTCCACTACGTAATTTTCCATGGGAGTTTTGCCATAGATCCCCCTCCGGCATGCCACAGTCCAGGTGTTAGACCCCTTGAAACAACTTTCTCATCACTATTGTGGCCAGAAAGAGTCCCTGTGGGTTTTAAAATTCGCCTGCCAATTGAAGTCTATGGCGGTTCGCCCGGTTCGCCCGTTCGCGAACATTTGCAGAAGTTCGCGTTCGCTGTTCGCGAACTGAAAATTTTATGTTCGCGACATCACTAATTAAGAGATGTCAGAGCCAGACCTTTATTTCTGATATTTACGGACTCTATACTGACAGGGAATGTTTCACAGGATTGGCGCATAGCAAATGTGGTGCCAATATTCAAAAAGGGTCTAAAAACAGAGCCTGGAAATTATAGGCCGGTAAGTTTAACATCTATTGTTGGTAAACTGTTTGAAGGGTTTCTAAGAGATGCTATTTTGGAGTATCTCAATGAAAATAAGCAAATAACTCCATATCAGCATGGCTTCATGAGAGATCTGTCATGCCCAACGAATTTAATCAGCTTCTATGAGGAGGTAAGTTCTAGACTTGACAGCGGCGAATCAATGGATGTCGTATATCTGGACTTCTCCAAAGCATTTGACACTGTCCCACATAAAAGGTTAGTATATAAAATGAGAATGCTCGGACTGGGAGAAAATGTCTGTATGTGGGTAAGTAACTGGCTTAGTAATAAACAGAGGGTGGTTATTAATGGTACACACTCAGATTGGGTCACTGTCACTAGTGGGGTACCTCAGGGGTCAGTACTGGGCCCTGTCCTCTTCAATATATTTATGATCTTGTAGAAGGCCTGCACAGTAAAATATCTATTTTTGCAGATGACACTAAACTGTGTAAAGTAATTAACACTGAAGAGGACAGTTTTCTACTACAGAGGATCTGGATAGATTGGAGGCTTGGGCAGAGAAATGGCAGATGAGGTTTAACACTGACAAATGTAAAGTTATGCACATGGGAAGGAATAATGCAAGTCACCAGTACATACAGGGAGTGCAGAATTATTAGGCAAATGAGTATTTTGACCACATCATCCTCTTTATGCATGTTGTCTTACTCCAAGCTGTATAGGCTCGAAAGCCTACTACCAATTAAGCATATTAGGTGATGTGCATCTCTGTAATGAGAAGGGTGTGGTCTAATGACATCAACACCCTATATCAGGTGTGCATAATTATTAGGCAACTTCCTTTCCTTTGGCAAAATGGGTCAAAAGAAGGACTTGACAGGCTCAGAAAAGTCAAAAATAGTGAGATATCTTGCAGAGGTATGCAGCACTCTTAAAATTGCAAAGCTTCTGAAGCGTGATCATCGAACAATCAAGCGTTTCATTCAAAATAGTCATCAGGGTCGCAAGAAGCGTGTGGAAAAACCAAGGCGCAAAATAACTGCCCATGAACTGAGAAAAGTCAAGCGTGCAGCTGCCAAGATGCCACTTGCCATCAGTTTGGCCATATTTCAGAGCTGCAACATCACTGGAGTGCCCAAAAGCACAAGGTGTGCAATACTCAGAGACATGGCCAAGGTAAGAAAGGCTGAAAGACGACCACCACTGAACAAGACACACAAGCTGAAACGTCAAGACTGGGCCAAGAAATATCTCAAGATTGAGTTTTCTAAGGTTTTATGGACTGATGAAATGAGAGTGAGTCTTGATGGGCCAGATGGATGGGCCCGTGGCTGGATTGGTAAAGGGCAGAGAGCTCCAGTCCGACTCAGATGCCAGCAAGGTGGAGGTGGAGTACTGGTTTGGGCTGGTATCATCAAAGATGAGCTTGTGGGGCCTTTTCGGGTTGAGGATGGAGTCAAGCTCAACTCCCAGTCCTACTGCCAGTTTCTGGAAGACACCTTCTTCAAGCAGTGGTACAGGAAGAAGTCTGCATCCTTCAAGAAAAACATGATTTTCATGCAGGACAATGCTCCATCACATGCGTCCAAGTACTCCACAGCGTGGCTGGCAAGAAAGTGTATAAAAGAAGAAAATCTAATGACATGGCCTCCTTGTTCACCTGATCTGAACCCCATTGAGAACCTGTGGTCCATCATCAAATGTGAGTTTTACAAGGAGGGAAAACAGTACACCTCTCTGAACAGTGTCTGGGAGGCTGTTGTTGCTGCTGCACGCAATGTTGATGGTGAACAGAGAGCGACGAGGATAAAGCAAAACTATTAAATTTTTTTTTCTCCACTATATTCACTGAGGAAAATAAACTGTCAGATGAAATGCAGAATGTTAAAGTAAATTCCCCATTAAAAGTGCCCTGTCTGACCCAGGAAGAAGTACAGCGACTTAAAAAGATTAAAATAGACAAATCGCCAGGACCGGATGGCATACACCCCTGTATCCTAAGGGAATTAAGAGATGTCAGAGCCAGACCTTTATTTCTGATATTTACGGACTCTATACTGACAGGGAATGTTTCACAGGATTGGCGCATAGCAAATGTGGTGCCAATATTCAAAAAGGGTCTAAAAACAGAGCCTGGAAATTATAGGCCGGTAAGTTTAACATCTATTGTTGGTAAACTGTTTGAAGGGTTTCTAAGAGATGCTATTTTGGAGTATCTCAATGAAAATAAGCAAATAACTCCATATCAGCATGGCTTCATGAGAGATCTGTCATGCCCAACGAATTTAATCAGCTTCTATGAGGAGGTAAGTTCTAGACTTGACAGCGGCGAATCAATGGATGTCGTATATCTGGACTTCTCCAAAGCATTTGACACTGTCCCACATAAAAGGTTAGTATATAAAATGAGAATGCTCGGACTGGGAGAAAATGTCTGTATGTGGGTAAGTAACTGGCTTAGTAATAAACAGAGGGTGGTTATTAATGGTACACACTCAGATTGGGTCACTGTCACTAGTGGGGTACCTCAGGGGTCAGTACTGGGCCCTGTCCTCTTCAATATATTTATGATCTTGTAGAAGGCCTGCACAGTAAAATATCTATTTTTGCAGATGACACTAAACTGTGTAAAGTAATTAACACTGAAGAGGACAGTTTTCTACTACAGAGGGATCTGGATAGATTGGAGGCTTGGGCAGAGAAATGGCAGATGAGGTTTAACACTGACAAATGTAAAGTTATGCACATGGGAAGGAATAATGCAAGTCACCAGTACATACAGGGAGTGCAGAATTATTAGGCAAATGAGTATTTTGACCACATCATCCTCTTTATGCATGTTGTCTTACTCCAAGCTGTATAGGCTCGAAAGCCTACTACCAATTAAGCATATTAGGTGATGTGCATCTCTGTAATGAGAAGGGGTGTGGTCTAATGACATCAACACCCTATATCAGGTGTGCATAATTATTAGGCAACTTCCTTTCCTTTGGCAAAATGGGTCAAAAGAAGGACTTGACAGGCTCAGAAAAGTCAAAAATAGTGAGATATCTTGCAGAGGTATGCAGCACTCTTAAAATTGCAAAGCTTCTGAAGCGTGATCATCGAACAATCAAGCGTTTCATTCAAAATAGTCATCAGGGTCGCAAGAAGCGTGTGGAAAAACCAAGGCGCAAAATAACTGCCCATGAACTGAGAAAAGTCAAGCGTGCAGCTGCCAAGATGCCACTTGCCATCAGTTTGGCCATATTTCAGAGCTGCAACATCACTGGAGTGCCCAAAAGCACAAGGTGTGCAATACTCAGAGACATGGCCAAGGTAAGAAAGGCTGAAAGACGACCACCACTGAACAAGACACACAAGCTGAAACGTCAAGACTGGGCCAAGAAATATCTCAAGATTGAGTTTTCTAAGGTTTTATGGACTGATGAAATGAGAGTGAGTCTTGATGGGCCAGATGGATGGGCCCGTGGCTGGATTGGTAAAGGGCAGAGAGCTCCAGTCCGACTCAGACGCCAGCAAGGTGGAGGTGGAGTACTGGTTTGGGCTGGTATCATCAAAGATGAGCTTGTGGGGCCTTTTCGGGTTGAGGATGGAGTCAAGCTCAACTCCCAGTCCTACTGCCAGTTTCTGGAAGACACCTTCTTCAAGCAGTGGTACAGGAAGAAGTCTGCATCCTTCAAGAAAAACATGATTTTCATGCAGGACAATGCTCCATCACATGCGTCCAAGTACTCCACAGCGTGGCTGGCAAGAAAGTGTATAAAAGAAGAAAATCTAATGACATGGCCTCCTTGTTCACCTGATCTGAACCCCATTGAGAACCTGTGGTCCATCATCAAATGTGAGTTTTACAAGGAGGGAAAACAGTACAGCTCTCTGAACAGTGTCTGGGAGGCTGTGGTTGCTGCTGCACGCAATGTTGATGGTGAACAGATCAAAACACTGACAGAATCCATGGATGGCAGGCTTTTGAGTGTCCTTGCAAAGAAAGGTGGCTATATTGGTCACTGATTTGTTTTTGTTTTGTTTTTGAATGTCAGAAATGTATATTTGTGAATGTTGAGATGTTATATTGGTTTCACTGGTAAAAATAAATAATTGAAATGGGTATATATTTGTTTTTTGTTAAGTTGCCTAATAATTATGCACAGTAATAGTCACCTGCACACACAGATATCCCCCTAAAATAGCGAAAACTAAAAACTACTTCCAAAAATATTCAGCTTTGATATTAATGAGTTTTTTGGGTTCATTGAGAACATGGTTGTTGTTCAATAATAAAATTAATTCTCAAAAATGCAACTTGCCTAATAATTCTGCACTCCCTGTATTAAATGGTAAAACACTCGGTAACACTGACATGGCAAAGGATCTAGGAATTTTAATAAACAGCAAATTAAGCTGCAAAAATTAGTGTCAGGCAGCTACTGTCAAGGCCAATAAGATAATGGGTTACATCAAAAGGGGCATAGATGCCCGTGATGAGAACATAGTCCTACCACTTTACAAATCACTAGTCAGACCACACATGGAGTACTGTGTACAGTTCTGGGCTCCTGTGAACAAGGCAGACATAGCAGAGCTGGAAAGGGTTCAGTAGGAGGGCAACTAAAGTAATAACTGGAATGGGGCAACTACAGTACCCTGAAAGGTTATCAAAATTAGGGTTATTCACATTAGAAAAAAGACGACTGAGGGGAGATCTAATAACTATGTATAAATATATCAGGGGTATTTACAGAGATCTGTCCCATCATCTATTTATCCCCAGGACTGTCACTGTGACAAGGGGACATCCTCTGCGTCTGGAGGAAAGAAGGTTTGTACACAAACATAGAAAAGGATTCCTCACTGTAAGTGAGACTATGGAACTCTCTGCCTGAGGAGGTGGTGATGGTGAGTACAATAAAGGAATTCAAGATGGGAATGGATGTATTTCTGGAGGGTAATAATATGACAGGCTACAGCTACTAGAGAGGGGTCGTTGATCCAGGGAGTTATTCTGATTGCCTGATTGGAGTCGGGAAGGAATTTTTTTCCCCTTAAGTGGGGAAAATTGGCTTCTGCCTCACAGTTTTTTTTTGCCTTTCTCTGGATCAATTTGTAGGAAACAGGCCGAACTGGATGGACAAATGTCTTTTTTCGGTCTTATATACTATGTTACTCACAAAAAGTTATGGATATTTGGCTTGTGGGTGAAATTTCAGGATAACTCTAAAATGCACTTTAAACTTTATAGGTGAAATTAATGTGATCTTCTCTAAACTTTTGAATGCATATGTCCAACTGTTCAATGTTCCAGTACCTTTTGCACAACTTGCTGTTCTCTAACGGCAAAATTCACAGCAGATGTTTGATCTATGAATTGCCCAATGAATTTCCTGGTTCAATTAGAATTGGTATTTAAACAGTCCTCCTCATCATGCTGTTCACATTTTGACATCATGAGACCAAGACGACAAGCAGGATGTTCTCAAATGGAAGTAACCTCTAAGCTTAGAGTGTCACAGAGTGTCATCAGCAGGTTGCAGCCGAGATACAGACAAATTGGAAGAGTCACAGAAAGGCATAGAAGTGGAAGTCATTTGGCCACATCCCATATTGATGATTCATTGTGAACAATGTCCTCTGGAATCAGATGTTGAATGCCATACAACTCCAGGAGCATTTAAGGGAGGTGAGAGGCACCCAAGTTACAAGTCAGGCCATTTGAAACCATTTACAACAGCGTGTCTGCGTGCTAGATGACCTGCAAGAGTACCCGAACACAGGCATCATCGTCTTGCATGAGCCAGGGAGCATCTATGCTGGACTAGGAACCAGTGGGCCTCATTGCTGTTCACTAATGAAAGTCGATTCATGCTGAGCAGAAATTATGGCCGCCAACAATGTTGGAGACGTCAAGGAGAGTGCTGAGCATCAGCCACTGTTGTCACCAGACGAGCCTTTGGTGATGGTGGGTACAGCGTGGGCAGGTGTCTCTATTCAACACAGAACTGCCCTACACTTTGTGAATGTTACAGTGACAAGCCCATACTACTTGAATAACATCATTAATCCGGTCATTGTGCTTGAACAACACATTTCCTCTTCATGGACGACAATGTTCCAGCTCATTGAGGTCACATCATTAGGGAACGGCTGCTGGAGACTGGGGTACCTCAAATGGAGTGGCCTGCACTTTCTCCAGACCTGAATCCCATTGAAAACTGAGTCGGCGTGTAGAGGCTTGTAACTTTGTACCCCAGAACCTCAATGACCTGTGGGCCGCCCTTCAAGAAGAATGGGATGCGATGCTTCAGAAGACATGGCGACAGCGCTAAGATCCCGGCTGTTACATACAGCCAGGTATCCCAGCTAACAAGCCCAGGACCAATGAGGGTGGTCCCGGCCGGTGATCGCTCTGATTGGCTAGCCTGTACAGATTAGCCAATCACAGGATCCTAATGCCGGCAAAAGGTTCTGATCCCCACCGTTTATCTTTAGAGCCCCCCACCTATGCCCCCACCGCCCACAAACTGTGACCAGGATACACCCCCATTCAGAATGGCCAGCGGTGGCAGGGATTCTCCCTCACGCCTCACACTCAGGATGGCCAAGCGGTGGTGAGCAGAGTGTCAGCTGTAACATACAGCCGACACTCTGCTTAAATGGCTGACATCGGTGCTGACTCCGATGGCAGCCATTTAACCCCTTTGATGCCATGGCCAAAAGAGACAGCTGTATGTAAGGGGTTAACAGAGGGAGGGAGCTCCCTCCCCCATCGGGCCGCTGTACTGCTGTGGCAGCGCCCCGATGGTTACCATGGCAACCAGACGCCTTCACAGGCATCCGACTTGCCATGGCTGATCAGGTTTCTGCTAAAGGCAGGAGTCTGATAAGGCTTACTGTGAATGAAAATACACTGCAGTACACTATACAGTGTACTGGAGTGTTTGGAGAGGCATCAGACCCACTGGATCTTCAAGAACCAAGTCCAAAAAGTGTTAAAAGAAGTAAAAAAAAAAAATCTAACTTCTCCCTATATACACATATATAATTGGTTAAAAAAACAAAACACTAAACATGTTTGGTATTGCCGTGTCCATAACGACCTGATCTGTAAAAAGATCACATTACTTTTAACGCATGGTAAACACCATGAAAAAAAAAAGAAAAACTATGATGGAATTGCAATTTTGCCCACCTCACTTCCCAAATAAATGGTATAAAAAGTGATATTTATTGTGTACAACTGAAATAAAATAAAAAATAGACATATTAAGTATCGCCGCGTCCATAACAACCTGTACTAAAAAAATGATGATCCAACCCGTCTGGTAAATGCCTCAAAGCAAAGAAAATGAAAATTGTGCCAAAAATCACCTTACATCACAAAAAGTGTAATACCAGGCGATGAAAATCACCTTACATCACAAAAAGTGTAATACCAGGCGATGAAAAAGTCATATGCCCCAAGATGATACCAATCAAACTGTCATCTCATCCTGCAAATAATGAAACCTTACCTAAGACAATCGTCCAAAAAATAAAAAAAATATGGCTTTCAGAAAATGGAGACATGAAAACATGTTTATTTTTCAAAAATGCTTTCATTGTGTAAAACTGAAATAAAAAAAATACACATATTAGGTATTGCCGCATTCGTAACAACCTGTTCTAAAAAAACAGCTCTAAATAGAAAAAACGCTGGACTCATATCAACTACTGGACTCAAATCAGCTCATTAGCATATGGATTAAAAGTACTATTTCTCCACAATAAAGCACCAGATCACCAAGTAAAAGGTATCATTATATTCAGCAGAGTGAGCCATACAAGGCAGCATGCCTGGTTTATCAGTGAATTTCCTGGTGACAGGTTCCCTTTAAGTCAATCGTCCAAAAAATAAAAAAATATGACTTTCAGAAAATGGAGATACAAAAACATTATTTTTTTTTTTCAAGATGCTTTTATTATGTAAAACCAAAATAAAATTTTAAGAAAGCACATATTGGGCATCAATGCGTCCATAACAACCTGCTCTATAAAAATATCACATGATCTAACCTGTCAGATGAAAATTGCAAAAAACCTCAGAACAGCCATTTTTTTGTTATCTTGCCTCACAAAAAGCATAATATTGAGCGTTCAAAATTCATATGTACTCCAGAATAATACCAATTAAACTGTCATCATATCCCATGGTTTCCAAAAGGTGTAAACTGTTTGGGAGTTTCTACTGTAGGGTACGTCGGGGGGGGGGGGTCTCAAATGGGACATGGGGTCTAAAAACCAGTCCAGGACTTCGGGTTCCGGCGCCAGCATGAGTGCTCCTGCTTACTAGAGCTCCACATCCTGTAGCTTTGTCTACCACTTGCCCCTCATCATACCAGGCTTGTATTTGAACAAGACCTGGGCTCATCAGCGACCTACATCGGTACCGAGTCATATGGACCGGTTCATTGTTAACATGGGGAGCAAAACTCGTCAAAAGGGACAGCAAAAGGCTGGGAGAGCAACCCCTTCAGCAAACAATATGTCTGAGAGAGCAACTACTGCCTGAAGAAGATTCCCTAGACAGAGATGACCAAAGCGAGGAATTAAAAGTAGACTACAAAAGGTTGGTGCTTGAAGTAGTGGCCCGAATACTCCCTGACTTACAGGAGTCTCATTCAACTACGGTCTCAGCGACATTACCGCTAGTGTTGAGCGCGAATATTCAAATTGCGAATTTTTATCGCGAATATCGCAACTTCGATAATTCACGAATATTGTGAATATATCGCTATATATTTGCAATTTCAAATATTCGTGTTTTTTTTGTTTTTGTTTTTTTTTAGTTGTTAATTCTTGTTGCTCTCTGGTTGTCTTCCCACTTCTCAAAAGCTGTTCTTACCTGTCTGGAGGATTCCTGGCTCCCTGCCCGCTTCAGTCAATGCCCGTTACCGCTTCTGCCGACTTCCCATGTGCATGGAGCATCCCCATCCCTATGGGAACGCCTCCATGCTAAAATGTACTGTCGGATGTGAGAATCACGATCTCACAAATTTGACTAAGTTGTAATCGCAATGCGATTAATATAACCTGAAATATTCGCATTGCAATATTCGTTCTATTCTAGCAATACAACCATTAGGAACTTAGCTCTAAGATCAATTCGCAACGCGAGTATATGTTCGCCTCGCGAATGAAACTTAGAGCTGAGTTCCTAATGGTTGTATTGCTGGAATAGAACGAAGATTGAGAATATCTCGAATTCACGAATATAGCACTATATTCTCAATCTTCGTTATATTCTAGCAATACAACCATTAGGAACTTAGCTCTAAGATCAATTCGCAATTCGAGTATATGTTCACCTCGCGAATTAAACATAGAGCTGAGTTGCTAATGGTTGTATTGCTGGAATATAACGAAGACTGAGAATATCTCGAATTCACGATTATAGCACTATATTCTCAATCTTCATTATATTCTAGCAACAATACAACCATTAGGAACTCAGCTCTAAGTTTCATTCGCGACGCGAATATAAATTCGCGTAAAATTCGCAATATATCAAATAATGACGAATATTCGATTTTGACGAATATATGACGAATATTCAATCGAATATTCGCGAAATCAAATATGGCACCTCCCGCTCATCACTAATTAGCGCACTTACACTAAGAAATAGCAGAACATGAACGGCGCTTGGAAGATGTGGAGGAAAGGATAAGCTCCCTGGAAGACAAGCATACACGCTCAAAGACGGGATACACAAAACTACTCCAAGAAAAGACAAAAAGATGGGCGATATTGAGGTTAGTTGGAGTGCCTGAATCCATCCCTTTACAATATCTCTTACACATATGCGAACAAGAGCTACCTAAAGCACTCAGCCTACCCACCATCTGCAAGGTCAAGAGAGCACAAAGAGTAGGTCCGGCGTCACCTTCCCTCCGCCGTGACCAGTCTGACATTCCATTGCATCCAGCGCTTGCACAAAGGTCCAGATAGGTCAGAGTGCGTTATCTAGACTTTTCAGACAAGGCTCCTATACTCCAGGCCTACAAGAAGCGTAACATGCCACTGGAACTTTGGGGCCACCGTGTATTACATTTTTATGACTTTTCTGCAGAGATTACCCGACGAAGGTGGGTATTTTCAACCATTTGCTCCGAACTATACCGTGCACAGGTCAAGTTCGCACTACTTTACCCAGCAGTCCTGCGGATCTACAATTCAGATGGCTCCACAGACACCTACCACAATATTCAAGATGCAAAAGACGCGCTGCAGTCATCTCTAGACAGCCGGATCAATAGCCACAAGATAACCGACAAAGCAGATATTCTCCGATGGGAGACTTGTCAACTGACCCACCAGAAACTGGACCAGTAAATACCTTTTCATCCATTACTTGGGGACTGGGCTGACTGGACACACTTTTGTAGCTTGAAAAAGAGCCTCCTGCTTCTCTTCTGCTGCCCAGTCATCACATTTTCCCAAACTGAACTCCCGCGCTCTGCTCAGCCTCTGGAACACTGGCAGGCAGCAGGAGAGCTCTCTCTCTCATTGTGCAGTAATAGCCGGATGACGGATGCACATAGTGAGAGCAGGGGTTAGGAGGAGGGGCCCACAATTGAGTAAGATCGCCTCCCCAGCACTGTACCAGCTATACAAGAGGACAAGCAGCTGGATGACAGTCCAGATCATCTGGCTGCTTGCTACATACACACTGCCTATGGTAAATGCTGCGCTGTTTATTACAATAGCACTTGTGTAACGCCCCAGAGTGGCATTACCACTTCTGCACCCCATTACTGTCTCCTACGGTTAACCTAATGTCATCCTATGTATTTATTTCCAGGTCCTTGATAATGTGCATATTTCTTGCCATGTAATTGTTTATGTTCAAATGTAATATGCCTAGTTCACCAGCAGATAGCAGCATAAATGGCAGAGCTACAGGTACATAGAATGGAGCTTTCCATTACATCCTAACCCCCCTCCCCCCCCCTGTGGTATGGTGGGCGTGTCACACTTGCTGCAGAGAGGGTGGAGTTATAGTTAGGTTTAGTTTAGCTTACCCCCTCCTAGGGGTTAGATGTGCAGCAGGTGCATGTCCCTGTTGGATGAGCCCTGTCTAGGCAAGCCAGAGCACCTCTATATGGAGGCCACAGCTTGAAGCCTCTGAAGCCGGGAGGAGAAAGTTTTCCCTGGATAAATCTAGAGTCAGCCTACAGAGAGAAGTTGAAGCATACAGCTAAAGCCAAGTTATTCAGTCAGCCTGTCCGCACAGCAGAGTCAGAGAGAAACAGATGTAGCAGAGAGGAGTTCGCCTGCCACAGTTAATGCTAATGCCTGCTGGAACCAAGATAAAGCCTGAAACTATTGGAGAAACGTTTATTAAAAGTAAAGCTATTATTGAACTTCATCACAAGGTCTGGACTCAATTTATTTCATCATCCTCTTTATCAACAAAACCCCTTTTCATTGCTTCGGAGCCAACCTAGGGTCTAGCGTATCCAGGTAGGAGCACTGTGACACGTGCACAAAACATTAAGGGAAATTTATGCTACTTTACATCACTCTGGCATTCCTACACCTGGGTACCACCCACAGTATCACTAAAGGACCCTGTGCCCTTGTTGCTTCACTGCAATTAGCGTCACGAAAACAAGTACTTTTTCCTCTTAAAGGCGCCTGGGGGGAGGCACCCATTGCACTTGTCAGCAGGCAGCTGGGGTTGCCGCTGACTAGTATAAGCAGACAGGCAAAGGACCCACCCAGGATTTCACCGACTGCCCCGTAGGCTCGCTAAAAGGCACCAACAATATTTACATAACTGAATGGAAAATAACTGTATGGCTTTCAAAAACACATTGCTAAAACAAGGAAAATGCATCTCAGTATCAAAAAGAGATCTGTGAAGCTTTCCGTGTTACTAGTTAAATAATAGCAAAGGCTATAAATCAGAGAAAGTACTTTCAGTGTGGAATCACAATGTGCAGCAGGCCTGGAGAGCAGTGTTAGTCAATCCAGCTGAGAGTTGAGGGCCTGTATACACCAGTATCTGGAATTTCTAAAGATACAATGCCTTGAAAAAGTACAGTATTCATACACCTTGATCTTTTCCACTTTTTTTTACATTACACCCACACATTTAAAAGTATTTTATTGGGATGTTATGTGATGGACTAACGCAAAGTAAGCAGGTATGTATTACGTGAAAAGAAAATCATACATGGTTTACAAAATTTTTAATAAATAAAAATCTGAAAAGTGTGGCACGCACTTGTATTCAGCTCCCTGTACCCTGATACCCCTAAATAAAATCCAGTGTGACCAATTGTCTTCAGGAGATCGGGCAGTGTATGCGCAATCCTTGATGCTTGACGTGATGACGTTGGGAAGTGATGTTGCGCCCTCCTCCTCCCCCCTGACTTGCCTCCTATGAATCTCTTGCCACGAACTTAGCGCTCCTCTGCTGGAGTATCACATACAAGATTGCTGGATCACTATGCCCTGGACTCGCGCTGAGATCCAGGACACAGAACGAGGAAATCACTCTTGACCTTCGTAAGCTCCCCCACCCGCCTCTCTCCGATCCTGATTCCCCCTGTCGCCCTTGCTCCTCGGCATTCACCCTTTGCGCTGGTGGTTCTGTGTTGTGCGTGGTTCCGGTTGGGCTGCCTGGCTGACTTGGTTTAAAAATTGAGAGGTGAGAGAGAGACGTTGTGCGCGACCAACACATCTACTTTCGATTCTCCTCCTGGTCTCTGTCCCATTTCCTAGGGTCCCTGTTCCTGTTCCCCGCTTTGTGTGGTTCTGTTTGCCCCATGCTCCGGCCCTCTGTTTGTCTCCTGTGGCTTCGTGTTTTGTCTGGTCTTCTGGTCCCTTGGACCTTAGTGGGATATCTGGGCCTCTGGCGTGTCGCCTCGGAAGTATCAGAGGATTCGTGCCCTACGCCGTGTCAACATAAGGGCTGCACTCTATAATCCTTGGAGGCACTCCCTCCCTCCCCCCCCCCCGCATCCCTGGAAAGGAGCTTGGTAGGAGCCTGAGGCCCCCTGTCCTCTCTGAAGACCCCTCCAGTGTGGTGAGACTTATCCATGTTGTTTCTCCTGTCTTTTCCTCTCCCTGGTTCATTTATTGTCTTTAGCCATTTCGCCATCTACGGTTATCTTTTCCTCTACTGATCTATTAACAGAAATAAGGAAGGAGACTGGGGAGGAAGGACTTAAGGAAGGTGAGACTATAAAAAAAAAAAGAAAATCACTTTGGATCAAAATAAGGAGAAGATAAAGGAAAGCGAGAAGAGAGAGAGAGAGAGAGAGAGAGGAGGGGATGAGGAAGATAAGAGAGAGAGAGAGAGGGGGCATAAGGGAAATGAGTTAAAAACAAAACAAAAAAAAAGGCAAAGGATGGTCCCTAAGCAAAATAGGTGATGACAGATTTGTCATCGTTCAAATCAAGACAGAGACCGGTAGACACTTTTAGAATTGAGCAATTCTTAAAATCACCAGTCACTTTAAGTCCAGGAGGGAGTTCCTTGCCACATAAGAATGGCTGAAATGCAAGGACAATCTGATAGACATAGCCTTTTGTAAGCAATGATACTTTTTCAAAAAGCATTGTACCACGAAATTTATTTTGTGCACCGTGCATGGAGCATGTGTTTTTTCCTCCAAATGCAGAACAGTCATGAAGTCACTGCCTTTGTTGCTGGCCACCTTGCCCAGTGTGAGTTGGTGTGGAGACAGCGAGAAGGATGTTTGCTGCTTGATGCACTTTAGCAACTGACCGGCTGTGAGGCTACTCTTCCCCAGGCTGATCAGCTCTAACACAGCATGGTGACACTTTACTTTATACATATGAGAGAAGGGAGGGAGAGTAAAAGCAATGCTCTGCCCTGTTTCTTTTAGGGGCTGGAGGATGTCTATTGAGGAGGACGTAGTTGAGATGGATAAGCACCTAGTGTGGGAACCAAACCAACACCTACATGGAAGTTTCTGTAAGATGGCCTCATTTCTGCAGTGCCACGTTGCCACTGCCACAAAAAACATTGACCCAGTGGGCCATGAAAAACATGTACTATGCACCTTACTGCATCCCGAGAATTGCAAGGAGTGGCCCATATTCTTTGCCATGTAACTGCACAAGGAAGCGATGGATTCTTGGGAGAAATAATAGCAGGTAGGTATCTTCCAGTGATGCTGAGCGCATGTCATCAGTTTCTTAAAGGTAACAGATTCCACAAAGTGGTAGGGCAGTGACTATACCACCAGCAACTTGGCCAGGTGGATGTTAAAGAAGCACTCCCACAAAAATTCCTATCCTCTGACCTGTTGGAAAGGTACATGATGTAAACTGTTGTGAAAGTAATCTTCTCATTAGTAACTGCATTTGTGAGTTATAACGTCCCTTCTAATTCTTAGCTGTGTCTTGTTACCAACACTGTTCTCCAACTGACACAGGACAGGAAGTCAGTTACTTTCCTATGAGACTGACATTGAGAATCCCATAGCAATACATAGAGAAGCTGGCTTCCTGTCCACACATAAGATGCTATGCTATTTGGAGAGTCAGACTGTTGGTCACATGACACAACTGAGGATCAGAAGGGATGTTATAACTCACAAATACAGTCACTGGTTAAAAAATTACCTTCACCACAGTTTACATCGTATACCTTTCCAACAGGTCAGAGAATTTTTTTTGTGGGAGTGCTTCTTTAAGCTTGCAGATTGGCTTGCTGGGCACGTAAGGTTTTTACTTCGCCACACATTCCGTTATTGATGGCTGATAGTAACATAGTAACATCGTTTATAAGGCTGAAAAAAGACATATGTCCATCTAGTTCAGCCTGTTATCCTGCAATCAGAATAACTCCCTGGATCAACAAACCATCTCTGGTAACTATAACCTGTAATATTAATACACTCCAAAAATACATCCAGGCCCCTCTTAAACTCTTTTAGTGAATTCACCATCACCTCCTCCTCAGGCAGAGCGTTCCATAGTCTCACTGCTCTTACCATAAAGAATCCTCTTCTATGTTTGTGTACAAACCTTCTTTCCTCCAGACGCAGAAGGTGTCCCCTCGTCACAGTCACAGTCCTGGGAATAAATAGATGATGGGAGAGATCTCTGTAATGACCCCTGATGTAGTTATACATAGTTATTAGATCTCCCCTCAGTCGTCTTTTTTCTAAAGTGAATAACCCTAATTTTGATAACCTTTCAGGGTACTGTAGTCCACCCATTCCAGTTATTACTTTAGTTACCCTTCTTTGAGCCCTCTCCAGCTCTGCTATGTCTGCCTTGTTCACAGGAGCTCAGAACTGTACACAGTACTCCATGTGTGGTCTGACTAGTGATTTGTAAAGTGGTAGGACTATGTTCTCATCACGGGCATCTATGCCACTTTTGATGCAACCCATTATCTTATTTCCTTGGCAACAGCTGTCTGACATTGGTTTCTACAGTTTAGTTTGCTTTCCACTAAAATTCCTAAGTTCTTTTCCATGTCAGTGTTACCCAGTGTTTTACCATTTAGTATGTACTGGTGACATGTATTTTTCCTTCCCATGTGCATAACCTTACATTTGTCAGTGTTAAACCTCATCTGCCACTTCTCTGACCAAGCCTCCGATCTATCCAGATCCATCTGTAGCAGAAAACTGTCCTCTTCAGTGTTAATTACTTTACACAGTTTAGTGTCATCTGATGATGGAGCAGGTAAGAGGAGGAGTAGTCTGAGTGGGAGAAGTAGTAACTAATGATGACAAGGATATTGTACTGCATGTAGATGCAGCCGGGCTGCTGTAAAGGAGACCAGGAGAAGCAAGATACTTTTGTTCAAGTAGCTGGCGGCCAATTCTATTTTCTCACAGGATATGGTGATTCGCTTCATGTGCTGCAATAGAGCTATGGTGCCTACATTTGCGTTTGAACACCCACAGCTTATTTTTATCCTGCAGCTCTTGTACACAGAAATGCTTTTGTCTGCCAGCACTGTGGAGAAAAACTGCCAGACAGGACATACTTGAACAGACCTAGCAGCAGCCGTGCTTGGCTTAGGTCTAGCACATTTAGACCCAGCGTTCACAGTATCAGTGGCATTACTAATTCTAGAGAAGACCACAATTGAAGCAGATCTGGTCCTGGCAGTTTTGTGGAAGGTTCTGGCTGTACGTTGCCTCTGCTCTTTATTGCAGCTGTGGCCACCACCCTCCTCCTCTGATGTCACCTTATCCTCAGTATCCCGATCTGGCTTCCAGGTCCTGTTTAACACATAATCATCATCACTTTTATCAGACTTTGATATGTCATAGTGGGCTCCTTATTAGTGTTGAGCGAGCATGCTAGGCCAAACACCAGTTTGGCTCGAGCATCGCTATGCTTGGCACATCGCAGTGTTCGGCCGAACACCGCGTGTGCTCGAGTCAGTGTATTTAAATCTAATTTAGCTTCTATTTCTATGCAGAAGATTGCTGAACAGTGAGTGGATTAGTCAGTGTGAGTTTGCTGCTTAAGAGTCCCTGCCCTGACTCCATATATAGTTTATGTCCATATATGGAGTCAGCGCTTGGGGACACCCCCATGTATTTAAATCTAATTTAGCTTGTATTTCAGAAAAGTTTCTGCTGGGATTCAAACTCATAACCATCTGCATTAGAGGCAAGTCACTTTACCACTTAGCTATAATAGCTGCATAGATAAATAAAATAAGACTTCTACTGTAGAGGAATACTTACTACTAGTAAGTATTTCTATACAGTAGAAGTCTCATTTTATTTAATTTTTTTAGTGACTGGCTATGCAGCTATATTGTGTAGTGGTTAAAGTTTGGGCTGTTATGCAGAAGGTGTGAGTTCAAATCCTGTCACAAACTTTTTTAGAAATGGAGGCTAAACTTAATTTAAACATATATATATATATATATATATATATATATTTATATTTACACATATTATTATATATTTATAATATATAATATATTATAATATATATAAATATATTATGGCTAAAAACATCATTAGCTATATATGGCCTAAACCGAACTAGAGTCCCGACAACTTCCCTCAGAGCAGGGGGTGCCTGGTTTAATGCTCAGGTTCTCCTATTGACTTCCATTGTGCATCGCGAAGTGTTCTACTCAAGCACTGGTGCTTGATCAACACTACTCCTTACCCCCCCCCCCCCTCTGAATTCCCTCTTCTGTATTTTCCCAAGTTTCACTGTCACCATGGCTACCACTCCCTCTACTACCACCACCGTGGCTACAAGTGTCACACAGCTATACATGGAGTCACCCACCACCCCTTAATGGCAGTCTAAATACTGATTGTTCTCACACAAGTCATCAACATACAGATTATCATAAGTATCTGCCATAGCACATGGGGTATTTTTGTCTCTTCTTAGGAAACAAGGGGACCCACAAGGAAGAAGCAGTGAAGATAGAAGATGATGCAACAGAAAGGCTTCTAAGGAGATGCAAGAAGGAGTGACATGATGAATCCTCTGACCCCTGGCACCAAGGCACAGTGTCAGACTAAGAGGAGGAGTGAACCACCCAGTCCACAATGTAGTCCTCTTTGTTCTCAATAACTGTGGCTACTGCTACTACTACTGGTCAGGCGGCTGCTGCTGCTACTGCTGTTTGCACTACTACAGCCATCAACATTCTGACTCAAATAACAAGGTATGGGTCTTTTATTTTCCACTCTTCTATTTTCCACACATTTTATTATAAGGCAAGTAACTGAAAAGTCACAGGTTTGGAACACAGATTATTAAACTATACTTGCAAAATAGCAAGTGTTTTTTCTGTAATTTACAGACTGAGGCACAATTAAACATCCCTCCCCTTCTACAAGCACACTGCACACTGGTATTAACAATTTACAATGGTAATACAATATGGGAAAATAAACTGCTATATATATGCAGTTACAAATAGTAAAGTAAGAGGGGAAGACCGCTGACTAGATAGTGGCACACTTGTTGCAGAGTTTCTCACCTTAACATGTTGCGCTGAGGGAGCAATAACCTGTTGTGCCAATCAACAGATTGATGAATTGAGCAGGCGCTCCCTCCAGATTACTTGTCGCACTGGGTCAAAGACTAAAGAACAACAGCAGTTGTTTCTGCCTGACAAAGGGGCCTGTCCAGCCCTAATATGCGTATCCTTGAAAATACATTTTTTGCTGCCTAATCTGTGAAGTTTCACCATCTTAGATCTTACCTTGGCTGTGCTGTTGTCACATCCCTGTCTTCCTCTTCTACTTTAGATATTAATGCAGTTAGAGTACCACACATCCATTAAAACAGCATAATATCTTGCCGAAATACAATAAGTGAAATGAAACTGCTATATTAATGCAATTATTGTAGTACATTCACTAAAACTGCACTGTATCTTGATGCAGTACAATGTGTGGAATGAAAATGCTATATTATTGCAGTTATTGCAGTACAATCAGTTGTTATTGTTTAACATATTTTTAAATAATTTTTGATTATATTATTTTTCAGTTTCTATGTCAATATCTACATTTAAACAAAACCCCAAAAATTTGCAGTTTTTGCCCTGGCCACTAAGCCAAATAACTGGTGCCACTTCTTAGGGTACTTTCACGTCAATGGAACTGCCCGACGGATCCGTTAAAACATTTGAAAACGGATTTCATTTGCAGATCCGTTTGACAATTGTTTTAAAATAACCGATCTGTATTTCCGTTGTCATTCGTAAAAACGGATCTGTTATTTATTATTTTACCATTTTTAAAGGTCTGCGCATGCGCAGAGTGGAAGAACGGATCCGTTAATGTGTCAATTATCAATGTCGGATCCGCTCTTAATACATTTCAATGGAAATTAACGGCGGATCCTTCATTCCTTCAAGTGTTTCCGCATTTTTGGACGGACATAAAAATACAACATGATGTGCTTTTATCTGCGTCCAAAAAACGTGAAAGGACTGAACTGAAGACAAACTGATGCAAACTGAACGGATTGCTTTCCATTCAGAATGCATTAGGATAAAACTGATCAGTTTTTTTCCGTTATTGAGCCCCGAGGACAGAACTCAATGGCGGAAAACTTTGACGCTAGTGTGAAAGTACCCTTAGTCTGTACAAAGCACTTTACTACACTTCCCTGCTTATCTATATACAGAGGTGATATCATTATAGGCAGGATTAAAATAACCGATAAGACAGGATCTACCTTTTAAATAGGTCATTGTCAGAGCTTATCTATTCTTTCCTTGTACAATGACCTCAGTACAGATCACAGAGCATGCCTAGAAATTAGAAAACTATCCCATGTAAGTCAATGAGGTCCCCTCCTGACCACTGTGTCTATGGTCCATGGGGCTGCCGTAAAGCAATTTTTTAAATGCTTTGTTAATGATGTTAATAAAATGATATGTGTTACTATCTGTTTTTAACTGGCAGAAAACATTTTTGGTGACACGTTTTCTTTAATGCAGTTATTGCAGTACAATGTGTAAACTAAGATTACACAATATCTTGATGTCATACAATGCTTGGAATGAAAATTATTGCAGTACAACGAAATTGTAGATATAGACAAGTTGTACTTTTTAACTTAATTATGGGGTGCCCATAACTTATTAATTAACTTTTATTAAAGGGGTTACTCATCTCAGACAATGGAGGCATGACGCTAGTGGGCCCCCTTTCTATGGGGCTGCTGAAAATAGCCGAGCACTGGCTCGGCTATTTCCGTCGGGCCCATAAAAGTGAATGGGATTGGTGGGATGGGATTGGGACGATCACTTTTTAATTGCCTTTTATTTAGTTTTATTGTGGTGAAAAAGCAAATATTTTTTTTTTTTACCGTGTTCACAGTACAGGATAAATTACATGATAATTGTGTAGTGCGGGTAGTGTGGGTCGTTACCGACATGGCAGTTATTTTCAATGGAAAAAGGTGTATTTTTTAACTTAGAATTTATTTTATTTAATACATTTTTTTGTCCATTTACTTTTTAATTGCCTTTTATTTAGTTTTTTGTGGCGAATAAGCAAACATTTTTTTTTTTTTACCATGTTCACAGTACAGGATAAATTACATGATAATTGTGTAGTGTGGGTCGTTACCGACATGGCAGTTCCAAATACAGTATGTGGAAGGGGTTATATTTTTGCATTTTTTTTAACCATTGAAAAGCTTTTTTTCTATGGAAAAAGGTGTATTTTTTAACTTGGAATTTATTTTATTTAATAATTTTTTTTATCCATTTACTAGTCCCACAAGGGACTTTAACAAGTGATCTTTTGATCGCTTCTATAATACATTGCACCGCCAGTCCTATACTGTCAGATACTAGCTGGCTTCTCCAGAGAGACACAGACTGCCATGCGAAGACATCAGTACCCCGCAGGAGACAGAGGGATCTCCCTCCTACTAAACCACTCAGATGCCGTGGTCTCTAATGACCATGGCATCTAAGGTCTTAGTCTACTTTCACACTTGCGTTTTGGTTTTCCGTTTGTGAGATCCGTTCAGGGCTCTCACAAGCTTTTGAAAATGGATCAGTTTGCATTCTAATGCATTCTGAATGGAAATGGATCTGCTCAGAATGCATCAGTTTGCATCAGTTGACATCAGTTCAATCTTCATTACGCTTTGGAGACGGACACCAAAACACTGCTTGCAGCAGTCCATGACGGATCCGCACAAAACGCGCGTGTGAAAGTAGCCTTAGACAGCCAGTAACAAAGTTTCTGGAGCATGAGCCCAGTTCTCACGTTAGAGTCAAGCACCCACTCTCCTCTGCACAGAAAAAGGCAGAAGAGTAGGAATAATGCCAGCCATAAAAAGGCATATGGAAGGTCACTAAGGAATTAAGAAATTGGTAGATATGTTCCTTGTAAAACACAATACAGTAGTCCCTCAAGTTACAATGGCTCTAAAGTTTCAATATTTTCCATATAGAATGGGCTTTCCTGGCCCACTGTCACTTAAAACCAGACGCTACATACAATGCCTCAGTGATAGTACTACATGTTAAGTGTGCCATGATGAGCAGCTCCTTTGGACACCAGGTAAGGGCAGCTCCATTTTGTTTTTCAGGAACCCTGAAGCTCTTTCTGGCTGTTCTATGTAAGGACTTTGGGGGTCATTTATTAAACAGAAAGACACCTATATTAGGCGTATTTCTGGCACAGATAGCAGCACAAATGTTCATTGCGCCACAATCTGCGACTTTCCCCCGCTCATGCCAGGTCAAAAAAAAAGACTGTAGCATGGGCGAGGCTGGGGACGGCCGGCAGGCCCTTCTCATTTACCTTTTTCTATCCCTGTTTTAGGTGTAGAAAATGGTCCAAATGTAAAACAGCTAGAAAGCTGTCTTTAATTTAGAAGCGGTGGTGGATCCGCTGAGGTTATGTAGAGGCCTGCACCTCTACCTAACTGCGGCAGATCCACCGCCAGTTCAGGGCTTTATTAAGACCGGTGTCTAAAACACCAGTCTTAATAAATGTGCTCTTTTATTTGTAGTAGATAGACAAAAATAAAAAGCACAAAACTGAAAAATAGCCAGTGGCAAAAGATCACTTGTATGTCTTGCATTTTATACTTCCCATAGACTTTCATCTAGCATCAGGAGTCTGTGTTTTTTTAAATTACTGATAGATTCTGATCCATTAGATCAAGCATTTACTAGAGAGTCATTGCAATGAACGAGCACTAAAACAAATCCATCACTCACGATGTATTAAATGTTAAAGGGGTTGTCTGGGTTCAGCTCTTCACTATGCATGCGTGAAGCATCAGAGCATTTCCTTGCTAGTACTAGCCTGTTTAGTATCTGCCTCTAAAACAGCCTAGGGCAGTGCTACAGTCTGCCCATTTGCAGCTGTAACATCACCGGGCTCACTGCTAGGCGTAATTCTTCACCTAACGTAGTGAGGAAAAGCCCGGTACGTCACCGGCAGTAAACAAACAGACCTGGCCCTGTGCTCAAGGCAAAGGGGGAGTATTGGAGCAAGGAAATGCTTTGATGCTCCACTCATACATTGTAAAAGTTAAGAGGTATATCTGGGTTCAGCTCTGAATCTGGATAACCCCTCGAAATATCAAGAGCAATCTGTGCAATCTTATTTTTGCACAGGAGCCCCCTACTGGCTTTGTCTGCTCCAGAGGTCCAGGGGTGAACTGGGTCTCTGCCATTTCACCAGAAAATGTCATCTGTATATTCATTTTCAGGTCCTCTGATACTGTGCCTTAATAATATTGTTATGCAACTGTTATTACATGTAATGTGCCTGTTTGTCCAGCAGGTGGCAGTGTATCTGGCAGAGTACCTTTAGCCAATACGGAACTTACTATTCCATTCTCCCCCTTTTGGGCAGAAGTGCGCTAGTACTGCTTCCTACCAAGGTACAGGTTGCAGGAAGCTAGAAGAGAGTTGAGTTTTAGAGTCCAAGGGACCAGACAAGGCACAGTGAGGAGAGTATTCCCCCCCCCCCCCCCTGCTGCAGGAGCCCTGGGAAGCAGCTTGTAAAGCCCCTCCAGCTCCAGGCAGTTCACAGACTGAGTATTACAAGGGGGTCAACAGCCAAAGGCACCCCACTCAACAGTACCAGAACTGCAAGAAAGTCCAGTAACCAGACTGAAGCCAAAGATTAGCACGGCAGCAGAGAGAGAATGCAAAGTATTCAAGTTTACCTGCCAGTTTACACCTAGCCTACTGGAGCCAAGAGAAAGATCAAGTATTGTTTGGATGACACAAGTTTATCACAAGTTTATTCAAGTAAAAACCATTGAACTTTACCAAGTCTGGACTCTACCTACTCCACCAACTAGCACTCCTTTGTTGCCTCAGAGCCTAACCCCGGGGAGCGACATTATCCAGGTAGGAACACCGTGACACAAACTATTAGGGCCACAACATACCACTCGGCATTCCTAAACACTGGGACCTGATCGCCCCCGGCAGAACAGCCCATTGCATAATCAGTCAGTTCTTACCTGCAAATCAGGTATATATAAAATTTTAATTAAGCTGGTTATTCACATTAGTTCAAATTCATCCTTTTATTTTCAGCATTGTGCCCTTTGCACAGTGACGGTGTACTCATATAACCTCAAGCCGATGAAAGCACAACATTGGTGCACACTGCCATCTTCTGGTCAGACCGCAGAGAACATAAACTCCCTCTGCATAAAACAAACCCCTACGACTTCCCATTTAAGTAAATGCACTAACAACAACATGTATTACGCATAAAACCTTTTATTATTGGATGGGGATCTGTCACAGCTTTGTTAAAATATTAAAATTATCCACAGAGTGGTTATTATACCATTACACTCAAAACAGCAGAGATCCAAAGCAGTATGCCGACCACCGGAGCCAAAGGGCAAGGGTGGAGGGTATGAAGCTGCCAGGCAGTGCAAGATGCATATTAAAGTTTAACACCCTCTTTTATTAACTCTACAGGCTACTGGCACAAACTACTACCTTTTAAAGGGGTTCTGTCACTTGAGCAAATGGCATTTATCATGTAGAGAAAGTTAATACAAGTAATAATGTATTGTAATTATCCATATTGTTTCCTTTTCTGGCTGGATACATTTTTCCATCACATTATACGCTGCTCGTTTCCATGGTTATGACCACCCTGCAATCCAGCAGTGGTGGCCGTGCTTGTACATTCTAGGAAAAAGTGCCGGCCTCTCTGCTGGCCAGGACCGTGGGAGCGCACATAGGCTAGTGCTTTTTCCTATACTGTGCAAGCACGACAACAATTGCTGGAATGTAGGGTGGTCATAACCATGGAAATGAGCAGTGTATAATGTGATAGAAAAATTAATAAAGCCAGCAAAAGAGGCAATATGAATAATCACAATACATCAGTAAGTGACTTGTATTAACTTTCTGTACATAATAAATGCTATTTTCTGAAGTGATACAACCCCTTTAACTGAGGGCCTTTGACACAGGGAGACAGGACCCACACTACAAGAGAGATGAAATATCCCCACTATTTCAATTAACAGTTCCTAAAAAGAAGTTCACCCCTTTAACCTCTGGCAATCTAAGTACCATGTCTTATGCAGTCAGCAGGGTTGCCAACTGTCCAGAAATTTCTTGACAGTCCGTAAAAATAGGTGACTTTTTTCCTGTGTCCATGAAAAAAAATAGACCTGTCCGTGATTGTTTTTTTAGGCTGGTGAAATGTTTTTTACAGCTTACAGTAAAGGCAGGTAATATTACCTAAATATTACCTTTAATAGTTATCATCTATTATGGTTTTCCATTTTGTCCGTAAAAAATGTGGGTTGTCCAGGATTTTGGGATATGTTGTCTAGAACACAACACCAAAAATACCACACATATTTTAATAATGAACATATTTTTATTTTTATTTATAACAACATGACAATATATAAATACATCACATTTAAAAAGCAGCAAAATGTTGATTGTATGCAGCAGCACAAAGAATCCCCCATCTACCCACGGTAAAAAGGGCTTCTTCACACGCCTCCAGGAAGAAGCTCAGGCGAAACATACGTCGGGGTCACTGGTCATCTACCTCTCTCACGGTATGCACCGAGTTGTTTCTCTTTGTATTTACTCGATAGGCTTGTTTGGCACTTTACTCTCTTCCTCAGTTGAGGTGTTTTACTACGTAGGGAATTGTATCTTGTATGCCATACCTTAATCTAAGTGCAACTACATGGGCCCTGGAAACAGTGTGTATTTAAGGCTATATACACTGCTATATATATTGTATGGCCCTTTTTACCGTGGGTAGATGGGGGATTCTTTGTGCTGCTGCATACAATCAACATTTTGCTGCTTTTTAAATGTGATGTATTTATATATTGTCATGTTGCTATAAATAAAAATATGTTCATTTTTAAAATATGTGTGGTATTTTTGGTGTTGTGTATTGAGACTCCACACATTTTTTGTGAATTATCTCAGATTGGTGATTCTATGTTGTCTAGAAAAAAGAAAAATTCTGGTTGGCAACACTAGCAGTCACGGACAACTTTCTTAAAAGGTTTGTAGTCCATCATGAGTGGCCTTTCTGTCTGAAAGGATTTTGGTTTTAGGTTAAAGGAAATGTGTCATCAGAAAATGACCTATTGTTTAACCCCTTACGGACCGGGGGTTTTGGGATTTTTGCGTTTTTGTTTTGCGCTCCCTGCCTTCCAAAAGCCATAACATTTTTATATTTCCGCTCACATAGCCATATGACGGCTTGTTTTTTGCGGGACAAGTTGTACTTTTTAACGCTACCATTTGGTTTTGCATGTGATGTAGTGGGAAACAGGAAAAAAATTCCAAATGGGGTGAAATTGCAAAAAAAAAGCAATTTCACCACAGTTTTACGGGTTTTTAAATTACAACGTTCGATTTGCGATAAAACTGACTGGTTAATTTTATTCTTCAGGTCAGTACGAATCCGGAAATACCTAATATGTATAGTTTTTCTTGCGTTTTGATAGTGAAAAAAAAATTAAAAGTGGGAATTTTTTTATTTTATTTTTTGTCGCCATGTTTTGACCCCTATAACTTTTTTGTAATTATGCGTACAGAGCAGTGTAGAGGCTCATTTTTTGCGGGGCAATCTGAACTTTTAATTGATACCATTATGGGGTGCGTATGATGTTTTGATCACTTTTTATTAATTTTTTTTTTAGGAAATGAAGCGTCCAAAAATGGCGAATTAGCCATTTGGACGCTTTTTTTTCGTTTTTATGTTTACCGTATGGTGTAAATTTTTTATTTTTTTATTTATTTTATTTTCATTTTGGGGAAAGGGGGGTGATTTGAATTTTTATATTTTTTTTATTTTATTTTTATTTTTTAAACTTTTTTTTTTTTTTTTTACCACTTTCTTATAGTTCCCACAGGGAACTATAAGATGCAATCATCAGATTGCTATTCTCATATATTCCAATGCAATAGCATTGGAATATATGAGAAAATCGCGTATTTCCTATGGAGCCTATTACAGTCATAGGCTCCATAGGAATACTATGTAGCAACCTAGGTTTCATTCACAGAAACCTAGGCTACTATGCATGCTCCGGCTCCCCCTTGTGGCCATCAGGGGAGCCGAGCACAAACCGAAGTGAAACTTTCGGTTTGTGCTGATCAGATGCCGTGGTCAGGATTGACCACGGCATCTGAGGGGTTGACTGTCCGCGATCGGCATCGCTGCCGGTCGCGGACATGAGCTGCGGGTGTCAGCTTGATGAATCAAGCGTTTACCCGCAGCTCATGCGCCCGCTCCGTGCGGGCGCCATCTTTAAAGTGCGGATGAAGGGCGTACATGTACGCCCTTCGTCCTTAAGGGGTTAAAGCACGTTTTTATGTTTAACATATTAAAGAATTTTTTCCATGACACTATATTTAAACAAAAACCATAAAATCCTGCAGTTTTCGCACTGACCACTAAGCCTAATAGGTGCCACTTCTTGGTCTGTACAGAGCACTTTACTGCAGTAATAAATTATTCTAAACCGGCCTGCAATGATAAGGAGAAAGCACCTCTGTGTATAGATAAGACAGGATCCACCATTCATAATAGGTGATTGTCAGAGCTTATCTATTCTTTCCTTGTACAATGACCTCTGCACATATCACAGAGCATGATGAGAAAACTCTTCCATAGAAGTCAATGAGGTCCCCTCCTGACCATTGTGTCTATGGCCCATGGGGCTGCCATAAAGCAATTTTTAATGCTCTCTAAATGCTGTTAGTCCTCTTTCACACGAACGAAACGGATTGGCTCAGGATGTGTTGAGGATGCGTTCAGTGAAACTCACAACATTTCACAAGCAAAATCAGTCAGTTTTGTCTGCAATTGCGTTCGATGTTTCAGTTTTTTCCGCATGGATGCAATCAGTTTTGATGTGTTTTTCATGATATGTTTACAAACAACATCCTCTTTCAACCATCAGTGAAAAACGCATTGCACCCAGACCGCATCCAGATTACATTTGGATGCAATGCATTTTTCACCAAAGTCCCATTCATTTCTAAGGGGGCTAGGGCTGCTTGAAAATTGCAGAATATAGAACATGCTGCGTTTCTGACACAACTCAGAAATGATGTGTGGAAAAAAAAAACGCTCATGTACACAGACCCATTGAAATAAATGGGTAAGGATTCAGTGTGGGTGCTATGTGTTTACTTCACACATTACACCAGCATGGAAAACTTGCTTGTGTGAAAGGGGCCGTAAGGAGAGCTCAGGCAAGGTGGCAGCCGCCATAATGAGAAAAAGGAAGAAAAGGATGCGTGCCACTATCTGGTTTTAAGTGGCAGATAACATTTTTGGTGACATATTTCCTTTAAATTCCTTTAATAGGAATTAAAGCAGCAAAGCAAATCTACCTCACATTCTGGAGGTATTACACTAAATACACACGATCAGGATTGCGTGTGGATTTTCTGCGTGGATTTGCGTGTGGAAAATCCGCACCGCAGGTCATGTACATTGTATTCTATGAGAAATTGAAATTCTCATGCACACAATGGGGATTTTTTCAGCGCAAATTTTGACCTAAGGTGCGGATTTAAAAATCTGCAGCATGTCAATTTATTTTATCTTTCCTGTCTAGATTTTCTCTATTCACTTCAATTGGGACAGTAAAATCCACATGCGGAAAATCGACACTGAATCCGCGTTCAAATCTGCAACAATTGATGCGGATTGACAGCATGGATTTCCCTGTGTACACCTGCAGATTTCAGTGCAGATTGTCCGCACATAAATCCTGAACGCGTGCATTAACCCTAAAATTTTTTAATATTTTAAATTTTCTCTAGATACACATGTAGTATACTCTTTGCTGTAAGATGTACAAGAGAAAAGAAAGTGCTACCATTGTATTTTTGTTTTGTTTTTATTGCGTTTACTGTGTGCTAAAACTGACATGCTACCTTTATTCTGTGGGTCAGTAAAACTACAGTAATACCAAATATATATAAACTCATTGACAAAAAAAAGTAAAAGAAAAAGTTTTTGGATTCAAATGAAACTTTAAAAAGCCTTGAAAAAGTACTGATACCCCTTGAATTTTTATGTGACAGACCAAAACAAAGTAGTGAGTATGTCTAAAGTGTCAGTATAACTACAGATGTTCTGTGAAGGCCTCAGAGGTTTGTTAGTGAACAGTAGTGATCAAACAGCATCAGAAAAGTCAAGGAACACACCAGACAGGGATAAATTTGTGGCGAAGTGTAAAGCAGGGTTAGGGTATAAAAAAATATTCCAAGCTCTGAACATATCACGGACAGGGGCGGATTGGCCATAGACCTTACAGGGAAATTTCCCGGTGGGTTGATGCCCAGGGGGCCGCCCAGGCCCTCCTCACGGCCAGCCAGTGGAAGTTTTTGAGGATGTATTTTGTCCTGCTGGAAGTAATTTGTTACGGACTATGGTATTTGGCTCTGTTGGGGTGGTATAATGTGCCACAATATGGTACTGCTGGCCCTGCCTTCCATCAATTTGGAACCAACTACAAAACGGGGCCACTTTTAGTATTTTTTCCAGGGCCACTTTAAGTTCCCAGTCTGCCCCTGCTCACAGAGCACTGTTCAGTCCATCATCTGAAAATGAAAGGAGTATGGCACAACTGCAAACCTATTAATACAAGGCCGTCCACATAAAATGACAGCCCAGGCAAGGAGAGCAATATTTAGAGAAGCAGCCGCCAGGCTGATAGCCACTCCGAAGGAGCTGCAGAAAGCCACAGCTCAGGTGGTAGAATCTGTCCACTATTAGTCGTGTACTCCACAAATATAGCCTTTATGGAAGAGTGGCAAGAAGAAAGCCAGTTTTGAAAGCAAGCCATAAGAAGTCCCATTTGCAGTTTGTCATAAGCCATGTTGGGGACACAGCAAACATGTGGAAGAAAGTACACAATCTGGCACCTGCAGGTAGCAACCCTCACATCACATCTTTCTACCTTGCCCCATCGAACATAGCAGCAGACGCACCTCATTGTCTGTGGAGAGAGCATACACTTCAGTGCACACAGATTCACCTCTCTGACATGCTAAAGAGTTATGCGGTGCTTGCCCAGTGGAGCTTAGAGATCCCCTTCCGCAACACTCCACCATCAAGGAGAGGATTGTGGAACATCTAAAAACCCATGGTTGATTGATAAAAAACAGCATGGGTTTACTTCAGGGAGATCATGTCAAACTAATCTTATTGACTTTTTTGATTGGGTGACTAAAATAATAGATGGCGGAGGTGCAGTAGACATCGCTTATCTGGACTTTAGTAAGGCATTTGATACTGTCCCACATAGAAATCAATAAACTGCAGTCTTTGAGCTTGGGCTCACATATTGTTGAATGGATTAGGCAGTGGCTGAAGGACAGAAAACAGAGGGTTGTAGTCAATGGAGTATATTCAGACCATGGTATTGTTACCAGTGGGGTACCTCAGGGATCTGTTCTGGGACCCAGAATTATCAGCGAAATTGCAGAAGGCCTCAATGGTAAGGTGTGTCTTTTTGCTGATGACACAAAGATTTGTAATAGGGTTGATGTTCCTGGAGGGATACACCAAATGGAAAAGGATTTAGGAAAACTAGAGGAATGGTCAAAAATCTGGCAACTAAAATTTAATGTCGATAAGTGCAAGATAATGCACCTGGGGCATAAAAACCCAAGAGCACAATATAAAATCAGTGATACAGTACTAACCTCAGTATCTGAGGAAAGGGATTTGGGGGTCATTATATCAGACGACCTAAAGGTGGGCAGACAATGTCATAGAGCAGCAGGTAATGCCAGCAGAATGCTTTGGTGTATAGGGAGAGGCATTAACAGTAGAAAGAGGGAGGTGCTCGTGCCGCTCTACAGAGCACTAGTGAGACCTCATTTGGAGTATTGTGTGCAGTACTGGAGACCATATCTGCAGAAGGATATTGAAACTTTGGAGAGAGTTCAGAGAAGAGCTACTAAACTAGTACATGGATTGCAGGACAAAACTTACCAGGAAAGGTTAAAGGACCTTAACATGTATAGTTTGGAAGCAAGAAGAGACAGAGGGGATATGATAGAAACTTTTAAATACATAAAGGGAATCATCACGGTAAAAGAGGAGAGAATATTTAAAAGAAGAAAAACTGCTACAAGAGGACATAGTTTTAAATTAGAGGGGCAAAGGTTTAAAAGTAATATCAGGAAGAATTACTTTACTGAGAGAGTAGTGGACGCATGGAATAGCCTTCCTGCAGAAGTGGTAGCTGCAAATACAGTGAAAGAGTTTAAGCATGCATGGGATAGGCATAAGGCCATCCTTCATATAAGATAGGGCCTGGGGCTATTCATAGTATTCAGCATATTGGGCAGACTAGATGGGTCAAATGGTTCTTATCTGCCGACACATTCTATGTTTCTATGTAACACTCCACCACCAGGCAGCCACCATCTTTCCTCACTGGCTCCGACCCATAGCTCTCTTCGGGTAGTGTAGAGGGAACAGCAGCCCTAGCCATGTCAGACAAGGGGTCTTCAGAAAGTCAGCGGGACTGTAGGGAGCACATCAAGTTGCTGCCAAGGCAGGAAATGGAGAAATATATGGAAAGTTTGGAAAACTCATATAAGCAAGAACTGTCTGCTGTAAAAATGAATCTGCAAGCTATTAAAGAACGGGTAGAAACGGTTGCTCCTATGCATGATAACCTATTTACGAGGATCTGGTGGCTCAAGGGGGACACTCATGATCTCCATATCTGTCAACTTTAATGTCTTCAGAAGAATAAGGGGCCTCCCAGACTCTACCAAAACAGAGGACAATACCAACACTTCAAGGCCTGTTTAGTACCATCCTTAGTATTCCTGTTTTTGACAGGCTGGAAATTGATAGGGCCCACAGGACTTTTGCAACTCTTAAGGGCTCATTCAGACGACCGTGTGCTGTCCGCAAAAATGCGGATCCGTTTTTTTGCGGACAGTTCAGCATGTCCGCAAAAAAACGGATTGCATTCCGTTTTTTTGCTGATCCATAGACTACAAAAGGATCATGTCCTGATTTTCACTGACAAGTATAGGACGTGTTTCATTTTTTTGCTGAGCCGTGCAATAGAAGAAAAGGGCCCCATAGAAGTGAATGGGACAGCATCTAATTTTGCGGACAACATACGGTCGTGTGAATGGAGCCTAACAAAGATCTCTCCCAGCTAAGGGATGTTATTTGTATCTCCCCTACTACCATGGTGACAAGTGGGCGGGGATAACCTCAGCGTGATGTTAATGAGTCGGCGCTCAGCTGTACTAAGAGGCTGGACATGGGTCATGTGAGGATGGCCACGTCACATGACCAATCAAAAGGACCTATTTAAACAAGTAACCTGCTGGCCAAAGGTTGCCTGTGATTGGTCATACTTCATATCTACCGATTCCTGTATGTGCGACTTCTACCTTTTGACCTCGGCATGTATTTGACTCTGACCTGGTTTTACCCCCTGTATTGACGCAATCTCTTTGCTCCTGACCTCGGCTTGTATTCGACCCTTACCCGGTGTTACCCCTGGTACTGATGTGAGCTCCTGGCTTTTGATCTTGGCTTGTACTCACCTGGCATTATAATATATTGTGTGCTTGTGTACCCTCCTATCCTTGACCTTGGCCCTTTGCTTCTATTGCTATTCTGTGCCGGCCTGGGAAGCCTTGCTTCTGTGTGATCTGTCTCACTATTGTGTACTTACTGTGTTGTTCCTTTCATTAGACCCCTGCACATACCTAAGCTAGGGACTGCCGCCCAGTTGTACACTGTTGGTTAGTACAGACCATGCAAGCAACATATAAACATAGAATTTGTCGGCAGATAAGAAGGAGGGCAACTAAAGTACCGTATTTTTCGCCGTATAAGACGCACTTTTTTCCCCCCCAAAATTGGGGGAAAATGTCCCTGCGTCTTATGCGGCGAATGCTGACTTTTTTTTTTACATCGCAGGCTGCGATGTATGAGCGGGGAGTGACAGGGAGGAGGAGCTGGGGGCCGGCAATTGCAGCGGGGACGGTCCGGCCCCGCCGCTCACAGTGTTGTACTATAAAATTATAAAATATCTCCAAGTGCAAATAAACTTATTAAAGATCACCCTTATTAATGTACTGTAACACAGACCCCAATACCTCCTTTACAATGCGGGCAGGCCGGGCGGGCGGGAGGAAGCGTGACTCTCTGACGTCACATGCCTGCGCCTGCTTTATGAATGAAGCAGGCGCAGGCATGTGCCATCGGAGAGTCACGCTCGCCGGCCAGCCGGCCTGCCCGTATTGTAAAGGAGGTATTGGGGTCTGTGTTACAGTACATTAATAAGGGTGATCTTTAATAAGTTTATTTGTACTTGGAGATATTTTATATTTTTATGGTACAAAATTGGAGCTGCAGGGGGGGGGGTCTGTGGATGGCACTGTTATGGGATGGGGGGGTCTGTGGATGACACATTTGTAACAGTGCCATCCACAGATGGGCCCCCATTAACAGTGCCATCCACAGATGGGCCCCCATTAACAGTGCCATCCACAGATGGGCCCCCATTAACAGTGCCATCCACAGATGGGCCCCCATTAACAGTGCCATCCACAGATGGGCCCCCATTAACAGTGCCATCCACAGATGGGCCCCCATTAACAGTTCCATCCACAGGGGCCCCCATTAACAGTGCCATCTAAAGATCCCCCCATTAACAATGCCACCCACAGATCCCTCCATTAACAGTGCCATCCACAGATCACCCCATTAACAGTGACATCCACAGATCCCCATTAACAGTGCCATCCACAAACCACCATTAGTTCCAGACCCACCAAAAATATTTTTTTTCTTATTTTCCTCCCTAAAAACCTAGGTGCGTCTTATCAGCCGGTGCGTCTTATATGGCGAAAAATACGGTAATAACTGGAATGAGGGATCTACAGTACCCTGAAAGGTTATCAAAATTAGGGTTATTCACGTTAGAAAAAAGACGACTAAGGGGAGATCTAATAACTATGTATAAATATATCAGGGGTCAGTACAGAGATCTGTCCCATCATCTATTTATCCTCAGGACTGTGACTGTGACGAGGGGACATCCTCTGTGTCTGGAGGAAAGAAGGTTTGTACACAAACATAGAAAAGGATTCTTCACTGTAAGAGCAGTGAGACTATGGAACTCTCTGCCTGAGGAGGTGGAGATAGTGAGTGCAATAAAGGAATTCAAGAGGGGACTGGATTTATTTCTGGAGTGTAATAATATTACAAGCTACAGCTACTAGAGAGGGGTCGTTGATCCAGGGAGTTATTCTGATTGCCTGATTGGAGTCGGGAAGGAATTTTTTTCCCCTTAAGTGGGGAAAATTGGCTTCTGCCTCACAGGGTTTTTTTGCCTTCCTCTAGATCAACTTGTAGGAAACAGGCCGAACTGGATGGACAAATGTCTTTTTTCAGTCTTATATACTATGTTACTATAGAAGAACCATTTGACCCATCTAGTCTGCCAAATATACTGAATACTATGAATAGCCCCTGGCCCTATCTTATATGAAGGATGGCCTTATGCCTATCCCATGCATGCTTAAACTCCTTCACTTTATTTGCAGCTACCACTTCTGCAGGAAGGCTATTTCATGCATCCACTACTCTCTCAGAAAAGTAATACTTCCTGATATTGCTTTTAAACCTTTGCCCCTCTAATTTAAAACTATGTCCTCTTGTAGGTAGGGATAGAGGTGTGGGTGGAGTTTAGGGCTGCACTCATCCCTACCTCTCGTGACAGCAACACACTTGAAGATACTTGTGGACTTGGTGATTGATTTCAATAGGGCTTTACTGCCATAATGTGTCTCACTTTGTTTGTCAGGAAGGGGTACCTTGCAGATATATGCTAGGATGTCTGTGAGCCTTTTGCAGTTCAGGAGATCTAATCTATATTAGTTTAAGCAACTATGGTGCATGTTATACCGTATTGCCAGATTATTGATCTCTCATCTGATTTGATGGCCTATTCATCCTGCCACTACTCATCAGCCTGACTAGATTTTTGGACATGTCGGTGTTTACCTGTGTAGATTTTTATTTTTTATTTCCTTTTTGTTCATTTCTTCAGATCAAGCTGATGAGAGATGAATGGCCTACTTGTTTAGATCTCCGCTGATCTAGTTCCTTATTATTATTTTTTCTGATCCTTTTGGTGTTCTGCATTCCTGTGACGATCACAGGGGTTGGTTATTTTTTTTTGTTTCCTTTCTTCTCTCCCTATTCCCCTGGTTCTTCTCTGGACCCAGTGGCAAACCTCCCATAGAGGCAGATCATGCAGCTGCTATAGGGCCCCTGGGGAAGGGGCTGCAATGAAGGATAGGCCCCGCCCCCTAATTACCTTCAATACTGGCTCCTGTCCAGCCTCATTCAGGAATTTCCTATCATCAGTGGAGAAAGGTAAAGGATCTTTGATGATGTCATTACAGGTCTTCTAAGGTAACTGCAAAGAGTATAGTGTAGTTCCCAGGCTAGAACAGTGCATCTGCTAGGCCCTGTGATGACATCATCTTCAGCATCACAGATCCTGCAGGATCTAGTAAAGGAACTGCACCACGGAACTGCACTAAGTATAGTGTAGTTCCCAGGATAGAAAGGTATATCTGCCAGGACCTGTGATGACCTCATCACAGGTCCTACAACCCCTAACAACAGGGATTAGATGTGAATAATGTGCTCTGCATTGATCCATTGAGACTCAAATGGAGTGGTAAGAAGCGGTCTTCCACTTTTTACATCTTAATTCCAAGCTTACTCTGCTTCTGGGCTGTATACAATCTTCTTGCAAATAAAGTGCTACCATACTTAGATGTTTGCATTCTCATCAAAAGTTCCTACTTCCTAGAGAGTCTGTTTTTTTCAGGTCCAAACAAAAGTCCTAAAGCCTCAAAACCAAACCTAGGCAGATGGATTAACCCCTTTGCTATAAGCGCTGTACATGTACAGTGCTGGTGATGTCTTTAAACACGGCATCCGTGCGCGCGTGGAGCTTGCTCCAAAACCAAAGGGTCTCTGGTTTTTCAAACAGCATTGGTCCGTGGCCAATGTTTTTGCCTGGCAATTACAGTCGGTGGACCGGCAATTACAGTTGGTGTCTGCACAGCAGTAAAACACAGTGAACATTATTCCGGACAGTGTGGTAATACTGTATATATCTCAGAGCTTTTCCCTATGTAATGTAACGCAGTGTGAAGTGTATCCAAGCTGTTCTCTATAGAATGTTAAGCCAGGACTATGAGGGAAGTATTTAAACCATTAGTAATAAACTGCACAGTGTCTGGTAGCAACAAAGTAGAGGAGATTTTAAAGGGGTTATCCGAGGAATAAAAAAAAAAAAAAAAAAATTATAAAACTCATCAGGACTTACATTTACATTAGTTAAGCTTGATTTTTGAAGAGAAAAACCATACTTACACCATTGCATAGTTCTGTTATTCATGCTTTGTTTATATGCTGCAGCAAAGCTGTGGGGACGTGTAACAACGACTAAAGCTCTCCCTTATGAATATTTGTGGGTGTGAATAATCTGCTCTCCCCCTCCCCCTGCACTGCTTGCTCTGCACAACCTAACCTATACATATATAGATATATATGTATACAGAGATGTAGATCAGTAAATATATATCTCCACATACATATATATAGATTATATATAGATCTCTCTCTCTCTCTCTCTCCCTCTATGTATGTATATATATATATATATATATATATATATATATATATATATATAATCTTAGACATCTATATATCTTTTTACTCATTGGCAAGATTTACTTGTTTTTGTTCGTGGGGGTAGCTTTAGGGTCTGATGGCCAGTGGATCAGGGCGATATTTTTTTTACAAGGCTGCGGGCACTGGTAAGGATCACGCATGTGCGATCCCTCACAGGAGCCAGCCGGCAGCCAGATACAGAGGGAGGGGGGTGGGCACTCCAGTGGATCTGGCGCAATGCTCTTTTCACAAGGCTGACGCCACGATTAAGGATCGCGCATGCACGATCCCTCACAGGAGGCGGCCGGCAGCCAGACGCAGAGGAAGGGCACACAAGGCTCTAACGTTTAGTGTACAGAGTCGGGCCACTCCCTAAGGCAGGGATAAGCCTGTACATGAAACATCAGTACAGGGAGCTGGCTGGATGACGTCGCGGGTCACGTGACCTGCATCAGCACAGAAGAAACAAGATATTATAGTAAAGAGAGTAATTTACAAAGGTATTATTAGATATGTTATAAAGCAGATTGGCCTATATTTATATAACTCGGACAACCTCTTTAACCTCTTAAGGACGCAGGGCGTACATGTACGCCCTAGCGTCCTGGTACTTAAGGAGCCCTGAGAAGTTCCGATCACCGCAGCGCTGCGGGTGGTGATCGGAACAGGATGCCTGCTGAAATAATTCAGCAGGCATCCTGTGACAATGCTGAGGGGGTCATGTGACCCCCCGTGTCGGCGATCGCAACAAACCGCAGGTCAATTCAGACCTGCGGTTTGTTGCGTTTCCGGGTACATCGCGTCACCTGTGACCCGATTACCCGGAAATGACGGTGATCGGATGGCGTAAGAACACCATCCAATCACCGTCATGCATGTCTGGAGGCGGTGGAGGAGAGGGGGCCCTGTGATTGGCTACCGGGGGGCCTCTGTGATTGGCTGCCGGGAGGGAGGTGGCTGCTGCGGCGGCAAATTCAAATCTCCTCCTCTCTTCCAGCAGCTTCCTTTCGGTTCCTGCTCTTGGAGAGAGGAGACGTGCCGTGCAGCCCCGCGCAGCCCCCCGCAGCCCCAGCAGCCCCGATCCAGGGTTTGGTCAGGCAGGGTCAGTTTAGGGACAGATCTTTTTTTTTTTTCTTCCATTTCATTTAATTCATTTTTTTTTTTTTTTGCAGTTAGTTGGTGTCTGGGGTCCACAGCACACTCAGCTGGGAGACCCTAGATTTTGTGCACTGATTTTGGTCGGCGCTCTTTAGTGTCCGGCCACACACACGCACAACACACACACCCATGGCCCGCCGGCTGTTCACGGTGGAGGAGGCATACGCCCAGATGCTCTCCAACACCGAGAGCGCCAGTGAGGATGAGGATGACCCCACCTTCCTCCTGTCGTCCTCATCCTCATCATCATCTGATGATGATGAGCCCCCAAGGCGGCGGAGCCAGGGCCCTCACGCGCTAGGGACCCCGTGGCCCATCCCAGTACGAGCAGCCCTGGGGTTTGTACTGGTTTCCTGGCCCACCAAACAAGTGCACCGGAGCCCCCACCGGTGACCTTAGCTGGTGTCCCCCAGTGGACTTTGAGCCTGCGAAAAAAACCAGTCCTGCAAAATCTGCCATTCAAAACCCATATGGCGCTCCCCTCCTTCTATGCCCTGCGGTTCGGCCAAACAGTAGTTTAGGACCACATATGGGGTGTTTTTGCAAACTAGAAAATCAGGGCAACCCATACTGAGTGTTGTTTGGCAGTTAACCCTTCCTTTATTACTGGAAAAAATGTTTTTATTGGAAACTTTTCCAAAAAATTGAAATTTCAAAATTGTTTCTCCATCTGCCATTAACTCTTGTGGAGCACCTAAAGGGTTAACAAAGATTGTTAACCCAGTTTTGAATACCTTGAGGGGTGTACTTTCTTAGATGGAGTCACTTTTTTGGAATTTCTATGCTAGAATGCATCAGGGAGGCTTGCAATAGGACATGGTGTAAAAAAAACAGTCCTGCAAAATCTGCCATTCAAAACCCATATGGCGCTCCCCTACTTCTATGCCCTGTGGTTTGGCCAAACAGTAGTTTAGGACCACATATGGGGTGTTTTTGCAAACTAGAGAATCAGGGCAACCCACATTGAGTTTTGTTTGACACTTAACTCTTGCTTTGTTCCTGGAAAAAATTGATTATAATGGAAAAATTTCCAAAAAATCGAAATTCTGAAATCTCATCTCCATTTTCAATGAATTCTTGTGGAAGACCTAAAGGGTTAACAAAGTTTGTACAATCAGTTTTAAATACCCTGAGGGGTGTTCTTTCTAGAATTGTGTCATTTTTGGGTGGTTTCTATTCTGTAAGCCTCACAAAGTGACTTCAGACCTGTACTGGTCCATAAAAAGTGGGATTTGGAAAATTTCAGAAAAATTTCAAAATTTGCTCCTATACTTCAAAGCTATGTAACATCCCCAAAAAATAAAATGGCATTCCCAAAATGATGGAAACATGAAGCAGACATATGGGGAATGTAAAGTAATAACTATTTTTGGGGGTATTACTATGTATTAGAGAAGTAGAGAAATTGAAACTCTGAAATTTGCAAATTTTTCCAAATTTTTGTTAAATTTGGTATTTTTTTATGCAAAAAATTTAACTTTTTTGACCCGATTTTAGTAGTGTCATGAAGTACAAGATGTGACGAAAAACAATCTCAGAACGGCCTGGGTAAGTAAAACCGTTTTAAAGTTATTCAGACATAAAGTGACAGTGGTCAGATTTGCAAAAAATGGCAAAGTCCTTTAGGTGAAATAGGGCTGAGTCCTTAATGGGTTAATAAATGTTATTCACACGCTGCAGAAAAAGTGTATGTGGACTCTGCATAAAAATTGATATACAGTGCAGATTTTAAATCTGCAGCTTGTCAATGTGTCTTACAGGTACAGTGTCTTGAAAAAAGTATTCATATCCCTTGCACTAAAGGATTAGATGCAAGGCAGCTCTCATCTTCCTGCTTTGCCGTGAGCACGGAACCAACAGCCTCTGGAAACAGCTGAATGAATAGCAAAAAGTGAAGAAAAGGTTCCAGCTTCAACGGTGCAGTACAAAATAGGTTTATTGAAGCATATAGCTTTTCCAGTGCAGATAAAAAGACTTAGTCTACGCGTTTCGGACCTTTACATGTTCATGACATGAATACATACACAGCAAGACTGACTTATAAAGAGCCCCTGAGTACCCATAATGGCGCATTTTTTCATGCTACACCCACAAACTTAAATGTTTATTATTGGAATTTTATGTGATCGACCAACACAAAGCAATTATGTGGGAAATGAAAAGAAAATGATATAGTTTTCAAAATTTTATAATTTTTGATTATTTTAATAAATAATAAATACAAATCTGGAAAGTGTGGAGTGCATTTGTATTCACCCTTGAATCAATATTTTGTAGGACCACCTTTCACTGCAATTACAGCTGCAAGTCTTTTGGGTTATGTCTCTACCAGCTTTGCACATCTAGAGGCTGATATTTTTGCCAATTCTTGTTTGCAAAATCGATCACACTCAGTCATATTAGATGCTGGCGTCTGTGAAAAGCAATGTTCAAGTCTTGCCACAGATGCCAATGGGATTTACTTTGAGTGTACCATTCTAATGCTTGAATTAGCTTTGATTTAAACCATTCCATTTTAGTTCTGGCTGTATGTTTAGGGTCGTTGACCTGCTGGAAGGCGAACCTCTGTCCCAGTCTCAAATCTTTTGCACCCTTTATCAGGTTTACCTCCAGGATTGCTCCTTATTTAGCTCCATCCATCTTCCCATCAACTTTGACCAGCTTTCCTGTCCCTGCTGAAGAAAAGCATTCCCACAGCATGATGCTGCCACCACCATGTTTTGGTGGGGATGGTGTGTTCAGGGGGATGTGCAGTGTTCCACCACGCATAGCATTTTGCATATAGGCCAAAACTTTCAACTTTGGTGTCATCTGACCAGGGAACATTCTTCCACATGTTTTGCTGTGTCCCCTACATAGCATGTGGAAAACTGCAAATGGGACTTCTTATGGCTTACTTACAAACCTGGTTATCTTCTTGCCACTCCTCCATAAAGGCCAGATTTGTGGAGTACATGACTAATAGTTGCCCTGTGGACAGATTTTCCTATCTGATCTGTGGAACTCTGCAGCTCCTCCCGAGTGACCATAGGTTCTTGGCTACATCTCTAATTAGAGCTCTTCTTGCCTGGGCTGTCAGTTTAGATAGATGGCCATGTCTTAGCAGTGGCGCTATAAGGGGGTATTTTGTTCTGCTGGCACACATTACATGGGCTTTATTACTACTAGGGTACTACAAGTGGCAATTGTTACTTCTGGAGCATACTATAGGGGCTTTTGTACTACTGGGGGTACTACGGTGGGTGTTATTACTACTAAGGGTATATTTATTACTGGGGCACACTGTGACAGGTTTAATACTTTAATCTGTGTGGTATTTTCAGGGGGACTATCTGCTCCTGCAGTACAGTATTGGGGAACACAGAACTCACACAGCTCTCTAGAGCAAAATAAATGTATACTTCTCAGAAAATAGCATGTTCAAAAGCAACATGGTGCCCATAAACCAATCCATCAAAATCTGTGCTGCAAGATCCAAAAGGTAGTCTGTTCCTTCTAAACCCTGCAGTGTACCCAAACAGCAGTTACATTCAAATTTATGGCATTTTAGTGCACAGTAGAGCCCGCCTAACAACTTAAAGGGCATGGTGTTTCCCATGCTGGACACAACATATTGGGCAATGAAATGCCATATCTGTCAAAAATTTTAAATTTCCACATTTCACAGTCCACTGTGCACTCATTGAAAAAAAAAAATACCTGTGGCATCAAAACGCTCACTAACCCCCTTAATACATTGATGGGCGGAATTTTCAAAATGGCATCACTTCTTGGGGGTTCCATTTATTATTTCCCCCCAGAACCTCTACAGTTGCCAGCACAAGATGCGTAAATAACCACACTGGGTCTCTTTTACTCCTGAGCCCTGTTGTATGTAAGATTAGGGTCACATGTAGGGTGTTTATAAAAACATGAAGCACAGCATAATAATAAGAGGGTTGACTTTTCACACTGGCGCATGAAGGACACAGCATATTGGGCACTGAAATGTCTTATCTGTGGAAAAATTCCAATTTTCACTTTGCACCGTCATCAACTAAAATAGAATGTATGAGGTCAGGCACTGATGTTGAACAAGAAGATCCGACTACCAATCAGCACTTCAATTCATCCTCTGTTCAATCACTCGAGTTCTTTCACACCAAACATGTCAAAGACTTTATGGACCTCGGTTTGTGAACAGGGTACAGTCACGGTTCAGAGTTGGTAAAATTGTAGAAGAATCAACACCTCACCTATCACTGCCATTCTAGTTTCAGTAGCATGTTTAAAATGCAACCCATACTGTTTCAATGTCTGTATGAGGGTAGTTATCATAATTTTGTAATATAATATTTCCTCCACAAATACAGAGGCATAACATTTTGACTTTATTTGAAGTCAAACAGATTTTAAATGGAAGCTGCAGGTCCAACTTCTGTAATCCCAGCAGAAGTGACTCAACTACAATAGACCTTGATCAAGTGCATTGAAATTAATGTTTCTACTAGTCCACTAGATGGAGTATGTGTGATAGCTATGAAATGTTTCCAGGTTATCGGATGGGAAAGTTAACAAGTTATTAAAGCTGATGTTCACTTTCAATGATTTTCTTTAAGTTTCCCCAAAAGCATGTTTTGTAGCACTTCTGAGGACTCTTCGGACGAAAATCCAGGTAAAGCCACAAAGAATCTTGGCTTTAAAACTATATGAAGAACGCAGCTCTAATCATGACCAAGCCTGAATTAGAGCAGGTTGTGAGAACTACATATGCTGTACTTGCAGCTCTCACTTCAGCCTTTGTGAAAGAAAAAAGGGAGGCTAGAGGAGGACAAGCAGGCAATATAAAGAGAGAGGATAATGCTCACAGAGCTTCCTCTTGTCTCTGTATTGATTTAGACATTAAAAGGGTTTTCCGACAATTTAATACTGATGACCTAACCTAAGGATCGTTCATCAGCATACCTCCCAACTTTTTGGACGGTCAGAGCTGGACACTTATGGTTCATTGCGGGAAAGTTCATTTTTCCTGTATATTTATACACTTTAATAGTTTTCTTAGCGCACAATAGGGCAAGAATTATCTGAATATATAAATTTCTGAAATCCAAATTGCATCAAATAATGAAATAATATACAAGTTGGGGTATAATAGAGAGGAACCAGACAAACACTTTCTGGGTCAATATTGTAAATGTAACAATGCAAATCTATACCTCAGATCAAAAAGAGGGACATTTAAGAAGCAAAAAATGACGGAGGGACCTGGGTCCAAAAGAGGGACTGTCCCTCCAAAAGAGTGACACTTGGGGGGTCTGCATCAGTATCTGTGAGTGGGGGACCGACATCCGGGACCCCTTGCCGATCAGCTGTTTGAGAAGGCAGCGGCACTCCTGTGAGCACCGCTGCCTTCTTATAGCTTACCAAGCACAGTGCCATACATTGTATAGCGGCTGTGCTTGGTATTGCAGCTTGAGTACATTCACTTGAATGGGGCTAAGCAGCTCCTAGGCCACATGAACGTTGAACGTAACATCATTGGCCTAGGAAAAGCAGCGAGAAGACTGGCATGCTCACCGTAGTGCTGCTGCCTTCTCAAACAGTTGATCGCCAGGGGTCCCAGTACCAATCAGATACTGTTCACCTATGCTGAGGATAGGTCATCAGTAAAAAAAAATCTCAGAAAACCCCTTCAACTCTTCATGTTTTTCACTCCATAACAGTCATAGAGCCTACTTTCTCCATGGTGATTGCATACTTTATGATGGGGTTCCTTTTTTTGGAAAAGGAGTAAGATGACTGCTCACTCTTCTAATTGATCCTCTATGTTTAAGTAGCTGTTTATAAAAATAAAAAAAATACTTTTCTCCCATATACTATTGAAAAATAAAAGTTAAAAGATATGTTGTATCCATAATGACCCATAGTATAAAATAAATGTAGTACTTGTTAGTCACTGTAAACATTATGAAAAAAAAACTAAAAAAATTAACAAAAACAGAATAAAAGCAAAGATGGTTCCAATGAAAACTACAAATCATCGCAAATCATCAAAAAACAAGCCCTCACACAGTTACTCTTAAGAACATATTGTCATGAGTTTTGGGTCTTATAATGCTGCAACACAAAAACGAATTATTTTGTAAAAAAATGTGTTTTAATTATGCAAGTAGAACATAAAAACTACATAAAACTGGCATCTTCATAATCTTACTGACTTACATCAGGGGACATTTATCAGTCTTAACGCCACCATTGAAAAAGTTGCAAATTATAGCACATGCCATATTTGCTCCATAATTTGCGATTTTTTGAGTTTCTCTGCACTTTTCTATAGGTGAGAAAATGGCCGGGGCTGAGCATGTCCCGCAAGGAAGATGAAGGAATTTCAGAGAGACACAGACACATGTTGCCTATATGGTGAAGAGAGGGAGAGAAGTAATGAGCTGCAGAATGAGAGAAATGCAGAATTTGGGTTTCTTATACTGTATCTACCTGTACTATAAATTTATGCAAAGTTTGTTGAAAATTACAATATTATTTGACACCATAATACGGGAATACGCCCCTTGAGAAAGCAGAGCGAAACGTACGTTGGGGTGGGCTCTCCTCTCTGCTAAGAAGCCCGTGTCCTCCTTTTCAAGTGTCCCTCAGGTATATCTTTATGGAACATATGTGTCTCGTTGCTGTATTGTATGTGCGCTATTGCCCATCAGGCTAGTTCAGTTAGGCACTGTTCTATTTTATATATATTCCATATTGAGGGTGTGTTTGTTCATGTCAGCACTGTGATAGGGTTTTCTTACCCTATATAGGAGAGATAATCGGTGTCTTCTACGCATGGGAGGGGGGCCACATGTCTTGGCTACCATTTGTATTGCTGCCATATATATATATTTTTTAATATTGACATTATGTGTATTGTTGGTCTTTTTATCAACTAATAAAGTTTATGAAATTGTATTGCGTGTCCCTTTATGGTCATTTGGTGATATATTGTATAGTCACGCATTGTATTGTGATTGAGTTGCGTTGGCACTATTACCATAAGATGCACCGGTCCATAATACATACCTAGAATTTAGAGGAAGAAAATAAGAAAAAATATTTTTCATCAGATGTTAGATAAGACCCCAATGTTAGTCAGGAACCCAAATTAGATCCCCAATCCTCATCAGACTTAAGATCAGACCCCAAATCAGACCCCCAATCCTCATCAGACCTAAGATCAGACCCCAAATCAGACCCCCAATCCTCATCAGACCTCAGATCAGCCCTCCAATCTTCATTAGACCCCAATAACTCATCTGTACTCAGATCAGACCCCTATTCCTCATAAGACCCCCATCAGACCTCAGATCAGATAAAACCCCCATTTCTCATTAGACCTCAAATCAGGCTTCAGATCAGACCCCCATCAGACAAAAAATAAATAAATTAACTTACCTCTCTAGCTCTGGACCACGCTGCCACTCTTTAGATGCAGCGCCTCCTCCTGTACTCACTACACACTGGTCTCCTCCAGGTGCCTTGCTGCACTGTGAGCTAATGTTGCACAGCATCAAGTCATTGTGCGCGCACTAACTACTGATGCTGTACGCTGTCAGGACAGTGAAGTGTGGCAGAAGACCAGGGGGCGGAGAGAACAGCCAGCACCAGGAGTGCTGTATTCACCGCTTCCTACACCTCCTGTGTACTAGTGAGCTTTTCCATAATGGAAGCGCTCACAAGTATCCGCTCCATAAGGCCCCCCCCCCCTATTTTGCCCTTGCTTTTGGGAGAAAAAAAAGTCTTATGGAGCAAAAAATATGGTAAATTCAAAATCTAAAATAGGTAGTGATATTTTGGCTTCAAAATGTTTTTTTTATGAGGTTCACTGTGCTGTATAAATTACGTTATTTTATTCTTTGGGTTAAAATGTTTATGGCAATACCAATTGTTTTTTATGTTTTATTACTTGAATAATAAAATCACTTAAAAAAAACTAAATGAATTGTATTTTTTATTATCATATTCAAAGAGCTTATTTTTTTTTAAACTTTTTCCAATGATCTGTGATAGGGCTAGTTGATTATTAGATGGCTAAAGTGTTTATTGGTTCTATTTTAGGGTCATTTTTCATATTTTGGGGAGGCAAGATGAACAAAAAAGCTAGCATTGTATTTTATTTTTTTAATTTTGTCTGGCTTTCAAAGAGCAGAATAATTAACCACTTCTCAACATCTACTCTACATGTAAAGTGGATGTTGGTGTGTTTAAATATACTTCAGCTCAGGAGGCAGGGTGCCTGCTGATCACAGCTAGGGCTGGGGGTAAGCAGTGACTTTGGCCATGACAAGCATTGTGCAGCCAAAGATAGCTGTGTGGCAATACAGTCCCACAAGTGAATAAGGTTATAGTGTGACTAGCATGTTGCTGTGACAGTGATCAAAGAATCACAGAAAATCCATTACTGTTTGATATTTGCAATTCTGGAGTTGCAGCAACTATGGGAGAATTTGATGCAGCCACATTGACTTGTAACTGCGCATCCCCAGCCAAAAAGTAAAAATGTAAAGAAAAAAAAATGTAAATACAATTACCTAGCATTCCCTGGTGTACACAAAGATACCATACTACTTAGACATACAGGCCATTTTTGATACATTAATAGAGTCTATCACCCGAATAAATTGATTTTTGGTAAAAGGAATGGAATTTATTCTGCACCACAATGTTTTCACTTTTTTCAAAAAGAATGGATATTCCGAGAAATGAATATATACACCCACAATACAGTTAAAACTCTGACTCAGCAACAAGTGATGCAGAAATCACATGTCTAATGTATTCAGGTCTATTTCCACATCTATATTCCCTCTGTGCTACTTTCCCATCACTAACACTGAAAAATACCTCTGTTTGCATTTTCTCATTTCACGCTCCCACTGCCGCATTTTACTTTTCAATTGTTGGGCTGAGCTAGCTTGGCCTCTTGCATGAATGTGCTCACCCACAATTTCACTGTGCAGCTTTGATGTACTCTATATACTTTATTATATCACATTCTGTAGTACTTCTATCTCTGTGCCATCGGTTCTCAGTCCCTTTGCAGTGCTCTTCCACTCCTGAAAACAAACCCAATGCAACCTATATATCTATCCCCGTATCAATGTATCTATCCATCCATCCATCCATCTATCTCTCTGTCTATCCCTCTATCTAACTATCCATCTACTATGTATCGTTCTATTCATCCATCAATCTTGTCATGAACCAACAGGTGTGAACCCACTGTGCCACGTGTCCTACCTCCTCTAAGGGAGATGTCTAAGTGAACCCCTCGATATTCACAGTACCCCTGATGGTGGGGATAGACTTTCCAGAGTGGCATACAAGGTCGCTATCTCTTGAGGAGGATTGGCACATGAGGCAGGAGGTACCTGAGCAATGTACCAGAGGTACCGACGTAGTCAGAAGGCAGAGTCGTAACCAGGATCAACAGTGCAGGACTGAAGGATGAGGCAGAGGCAAAGTCAAGCAAGCAATAGATTCAGGCAGGCGGCACCGTTACAGGTCAGGCAATCCAGGGCAACAGGAGAGTCAAGGCAAGCAGTCAGGGATCAAACAGGTAGTGGAGTCCAGAAACACAAGCATGGGTCAAGTACACAGGAACATAAGCAGAGATAACAGCAACCTTGGTAGGACACGAGGACCTTGACGCTGAGGCATCTGGGAAGGTGGCTGAGCCACTTATATATGTGCAGGAGTGCTAGCATAGGTCAGCGAGGTCACATGATCTAACCCATAAAGCACAGGAAGTGAAACGTGCCGGCCCTTAAGGAAGTGCTGCAGGGAACAATTGTAACAGGCGCCTCCCCCTAGGGCCCTCTATAACGCGACCCAGATGTAGGAATGCCAAGTGGTATAGTGCGACCTAAAATGTCTGTTTATGTGTGTCATGGTGTTCCTACCTGGATATGACTTGACCCCAGGCTTTGGCACTGAAGCAATAAATAGGAATAATTGAGGGATAAAAGAATAACTTGAGTCCAGACTTTGAGATGACGTTCAATGGCAGCTTTACTTTGCATAAACGTTCTCCAAAATGGTTTACAGATTTTGTCTTGGTTCTAGCAGGCATTAGCATGAGACTGCCAGGCAAACTCCACTCTGCTATATCTGTTTCTCTCTGACTCTGCTGTACTGAGAGGCTGGCTGTATAACTCAGCTTCTTCTGTATGCTGCATTTCACTTTGTAGTCTGACTCTAGGTTATGCCAGGGAACTTTCCTCCTGGCTCCTGAGGCGTCAAGCTTTGGGCTCCATGGCCAGAAGAGCTTAAGGTTTTCTGGCTGGCGTGGACTCGTCCAGCAGAGACGTGCCTGTGCACACCCTTCCCCTAGCTGGGGGTAAACTAGACTGGAACTAACTGGTACCCACCTTCCCTTCAGGAAGTTTGACTAGCTCACTTCCCTACAGAGGGGGGTTAGTATGAAATGGAGAGTTCCACTCTCTCTAAGTACAGCTCTGCCATATTTGCTGCCACCTGTTGGTGAACCAGGTATATTACATGTTATAAACAGTTGCAAACATTATTATAGATGCAAATTATGGAGAGGACTTGGAACAATGCATAGAAGACTTTATGTTAGACCATTAAGGACAGTAGCAGGGTGTAGGAGTGGCAACACCACTCGGGGGTGTTACATTCACCCATACTTAAAACCAAGCAGTCCTCTGCTTGTGCTTAGGTTGTGCTCTAAAGAAGTGTTTTCCAACCAGTGTGCCTCCAGCTGTTGCAAAACTACAACTCCCAGCATTCCCGGACAGCCTTTGGCTGTGCGGGCATGCTGGGAGTTGTAGTTTTGCAACAGCTGGAGGCACACTGGTTGGGAAACACTGCTCTAAGGTACCCATTGAAAGTTAGAGTGCTGCAGGAGACTATTTATTATTATTGTATACATAGACTGATATAGCAACGGCTACCACTGGGTTCCTGCCCATATGAGTAGTGTGTCCATTCACAGTTGTCCCTCTCGTTAATAACCAAAGAACCAAAAGACTGCACCAAGCGATCATTCCTGGCTTCCTTTAGAGTATACTGGCCATGAATACCAAAGGAAGAATGGGGGTGTCTTTACTCTGTAATTCCACCACTATACAATGAAAGTCCACAACTAGAAGGGTGGCTTCATACTGTATCCCCTTCCAAGCACCAATGCCTAATCATGCTTTACACTTTGTCGCCATGATGACTGAATAGGTAGCTAAACATGTATGTCCATAAGGTGGCACACTAAGCCTTAGGACACACCAAACTAGGAGGAGGAGCCGATTCACTCCCATATATGCTAGCAATATGTCCCCATTGTCCAAGATGGGAATACCCCTTTAAGCACCACCCTGTCTTCCACCAAGTCCAGTCCCAGCAGCAAAGGCCCTCGCATATAACTTTTTACAGGGTCAACTCACCTGCAGGCTCTCACCTACAACCTTTTAGAGGGTCAGCTCAGTAGCAGGCCCTCACATATAATGTTTTACAGGGTCAGCTCACCTACAGGCCCTCGCACATAATTTTTTACAGGGTCAGCTCACCTTCAGGCCCTCACCTACAACCTTTTAGAGGGTCAGCTCACCAGCAGGCCCTTACCTACAATCTTTTACAGGGTCAGTTCACTTGCAGGCCCTCGCATATAATGTTTTAAAGGGTCAGCTCACCTTCAGGCCCTAACATATAATGTTTTAGAGGGTCAGCTCACCTGCAGGCCCTCACCTACAAACTTTTAGAGGGTCAGCTCACCAGCAAGCCCTCACCTACAATATTTTACAGGGAAAGCTCACCAGCAGACCCTCAGCCCTAATGTTTTAGAGGGTCAGCTCACCAGCAGGCCCTCGCTCCTAATGTTTTAGATGGTTAGATCAGCAGGCCATTGCTCCAAATGTTTTTGAGTGTCACCAGCAGGCCATCAATGTATGATGCCCTCCTTTATGTGTAACAAAGGGTGAATTGGAGAGTCGGTTCCTTGTTATTTTTGGCAGCCCTTTCACTTAGGGCTTAGGCTTTATGAGTGTAGTAGTCCCACTACATGAACAATTGTACCACAATGTGAATGAGGCCCTCCTTTATGTGATATACAGGTTGTATCGGAGTGCCTCTTGCTTGTAATTTTTGGCAGCACTTTGGCAGCACTATAGTAAATATACAGGAAAGAATGTTTCCTAACAATTTTTCCTCTAAAATCGATTTTTATCTTCAGTTTTGTGCGTGTTATTGTCAGTCTGTAAAAGTGGCGTACTACTCAGACAACATCATTCCCAGCGGCGACCTGGGAGTCCAAGATGCATCCTGACATCCTCCCCATGCTGTTCCTGAACCATTTCGGTGGTGTTTCCATCAATTTCTGACCTTTTCCTATGAACCAGGCACCCTCCCCTCTTCAGAGCAGGGGGTGCCTGGTTTAATGCATGGGTTCTCCCATTGACTTTCATTCCGATGTGTTCGGCCCGAGCACCCGACCCAACACTACCCAGAAGTATTGACCAATCACACCCAGCCTCACACTGAGCATGTGTGGGAAATCCCCTAGCGGAATCGTCTGGAGTCAGTATAGACAAGAGAAGAAGAGCTGAAGAGTCACATCCAGTCAGAGCTCTGTTTTATGGGAACAAGAGGCCAAATAGGTATTTAGAACAGTTAGATGATGTTCATATTGCTAATATTGTTATTAGAACTGTATACTGAACCAGTTATATGTTTGTTTACAGTTCCATCAAACTACACACAAACTGCGCAAATCATATCTCAAACTGCGACCAAACTACCATAAAAGCAATCAATCATCAAATCTCAGATATACCTCTTAGAGTGATTATAAAGTGCTTATATAACTTAAAGTGAAAGTACAGATATTGAAGAAAGAAATATATCCACCATTTATGTTGAATGACAAGATTGAAAACCACCATTTTGTGCATACTGCCATTTTGTGATACTTTATGCAACACGTGTTTGCACATGGACTATCTGCTGCGGAGATGGCAGTGTGATATATATGAAGAAATGTTGACGTTAATAAAGAAGTTATTTTAAGTATTTAGTGTGCTCTTTAAGCCCACTGTTTCCATAGAACGGCATTAGAAGAATTAAAGCAGAGTAACAGACAGTCTGGCTGGACTAAAAAGTTAGAGATATCAAATTCTTCTAATGCCACAGCGCAAAAGGCACTTAATTGTGCTGTGCCTATCACAGTGGAACTATCAACCTCAGAGGGCGAAGCGATAGAGCTCCTCAACTAGCACAGTAAAGAGCACATTAGAGCAGAGGAGCACCAGCATATACCGACGCACAGCAACTGTTCTCTGAGTGAGCAAGCAAAGACACCTCAGCGGAGCCACCATAGATGCCATAGAACGTGTGTATTAGTCAAACTGCAGCCGACCCTAAAGTGGTAGAACGGCAAAGGCAAGATAGTCAGAGAAAGAGCGTCAACCCTCCTGCGATCCCTAGAGAGAGAAAGAGACACATGGTGGGAGGCCAAAGTCCAGAGCTAAAGTGCCTGCACCACTTTCCATGAAGAGGCCACGTACTGCAGCCAGCTAGTTTCCCGCCATTAGGCCCAAAGTCTGCAGCAGCGTATTCAAGCCAGCGCATCGCAAGTCAGCGCAGAGCATCGCAAGTCAGCACAAAGCATTGCAAGTCATCACAGAGCATCGCAAGTAAGCGCTGAGCATTTCAAGTCCGCACCGAGCATCGCATCACATTAAGAGAAACTGATTGAGCAAGTGCAAGCAAGAAAAGACACATCTCCTTTAAGACTGAAATTTGTTCCAGCAACCTTCAGATCACAGTATCCTGCTCTTCAAAAAGGTCAGAGCTTTGCTTTTTATTACTTATCATTGCATATAGGCATAGAGACATTTTCGTGTTCATGAATAAAAGACTTTAAAGTAAAACAAAGGACAGTTTGTAGTACACGGACTCTAAAGTATTTAGAGTAAAAGTCATTTATTGCCTGCATTTATTGCTGTTACATTTAATATTCGTATTGATTATTATAGCATTTAAAGTAAAATGTCTGAATCTGGTATTACCATGCCTCTGTTAGAGGATACAAAGATAGATAGGATAGAAGATGAACAGCAAGAGAGCCTGTCTGAGTTAGAAGAGTCTGATAGCTTGCCTCAAACAAATATAGGCCAAACAAATGAACTAAGAAGTTCACCATGTACCAGAAAACCGACCTCAAAGGTGCTGAAAAGTTTGGAGCAAGAAGAAGCATTAAAAGAGAAGAAGTTCACCCGAATGTATGATAGGTGGAAATCATACATTAAAGACATTCATAGAAAGTATAAAAGTATAAAAAGGAACTTGAGTGATATGGTAGAGAGACGGTAGAAGAATCTGAATCAGAGCTTATGGCAGCATATGTCAACCTGCGGTCGTTTACGACACCTTCCCAGAATATTGTAAGGAACATGGACACATGTAATGCGGTCACTAAAGATTTAGTAAAGCTCATGAGAGAACTATTGTCTGCAGCAAATTATGATGAAGTTAAAGCAAGAAAGAGAATGAAAAACCTTTTTTGAGAGACTATGCTAAGTCCTTAGGTGAAACCACAATCTCGCTAGCAGAAGTGCCAGCCACATATTAGAGTCCTCAAGTACTTTAGCCAAAAGAAAGGAATTGGCTGAACAACTTGCTGTCAAGACAGCATAAATTGAGATGGAAGCTGCCATCAAGGCGCAGCGCCAACTGATGGCTGCAATGGAAGCTGAAAAAGATGCACAGCGCCATCAAATGGAAGCTGAAGAGGATGCACAACGCTGGTGTGTCAGGAAAAAGGTATGTGAATTTACCCTCTATCTCTACTGGAAAAGATGAAGAAAGGGACTCACCTAATTCAGAACTAAGTGAGAAAATAGAACCATGTAATTCTATTCCTAGATGTCATGGCAGCGGTCAGGAGAATGTTATAACTATTGTCCCAGCTAGACAACAGAACAGTCCTTGCTAGACTTCCCCTTCAGAACGTCTCCTGAAAATACAGTAGGTTCCAGAAGTTTATAGAGTGGAAGGCAAGTTTTAAAATGATCATCGAGCATCATTGCTTCAGTCCAGTCGACAAGTTATCTACTATCTGCAGAGATATGTTGGTGGAGAAGCAAAGGAAGTTCTTAGGGGTAATTTCTATAGAAAAGACGAAAAAGCCTACAAGCAAGCTTGGGAAAAATTGAATGCAAGATATGGTCATCCTTTCTTAGTACAAAGAGCTTTTAGAGAGACATTAAATAACTGTATGTAACCAGAGGTTTGGTGGCTCACCTTCTTAAATTGTATGGATGAGGTGCACGGTTCATATAATTCCACCCAAATTATAATGCAAACTATTTCATACAAAAATTGAACCGGCACTCTCAATCTGAGTCTATAGAAAAAATGTAATAAAGGGCATACACTTTAAAACATTCATTTAATATTATTTTGCGTAATGTTCTTTTTGTCCTACCAACATGTATTTTTCTGTGTCTGCTTTCACATCGGTTATTAACAAAATTCCCAAAAAAAAACACCAATGTGAAAGCAACCAATAGTACATACGAATATATAATTAAAGATTGCTTAACATGTGACTCTACGAACATCATATATATAATCCAATGCCCATGTAATAAACAGTATGTTGGTAGGACAAAAAGAACATTACGCAAAAGGGTCTCAGAACATATAACAAAGATCAAAAATGAATATGAAAATCATACACTTTCCCACCATTTCAAAATCACTCACAACAAAGATCCCTCTGGGCTCATTTTCTGTGCGATTGAAAAAGTTGAACCACACTGGAGGGGAGGAGACCATATTGGAAGAATGTCGAGGTTGGAATCGAGATTTATCTTTGATTTCAACTCCTTTACCCCACAAGGCTTAAATACTGAATTGGAGTTGTTTGGGTTTTTGTGAGGTTGGGTGTCTCCTGCCAGGGGGGGGGGGGGGGCCCGTGTGTATATATATATCCGGGTCGGCCCCTGGCGGGGGACCCCCAACAACTAACCGCAAGCAACACGTGAAAGTGCAATATATAAGGTATCTATATATCATTTCTGATTCCACAGAAACACTAACATGTCTGATGTAACACCATATAAGGAGTATGCTATTTTATATTTTGTACTGCTATGTTTAAATTTTTAGGTTTTATAAGGGACATGATGTTGATGGAATTGACTCATTAAAATTCCAGATCCAGGTCTTGTCACGGACCTAGTATTGATCCACCAAAATCCTAGATCCAGGTATTATTATGGACTCAGAACCACAGGTATTTAAACGGCACAGAGAAGGAGCAGGCATTTTACCACTGAAGAAGGGACAGAGTACAGTCCCGAAACGCGTATAGTCTGAAAAGTGCCGCTCCTTGAAACCATACGAAACTTACAGTCGACTAAAAAGGAACAACGCGCGCCTACTCCAAATTCTACCTTGCTGTGGACACCATTCCCTTTCCAGCGCTGCAGGAGACCAGCCCTCCGATCACACAAAGGAACTGACACTGAGGCTGGACCGCTCTCGCCGTTTTCCACGTGGGACGCCACGATCGGCCGAGTTCGGTGAAGTCCCTCAGCAACTAACAGTGAGTTACAAAATATACACTGTGTGTAGTACGGAGTGAATAGGCTGGGGTCCCTGAGAGAGCGCGGTGAATAACAAATCAAAGGAAGTGATTTATTAACTTTGAACAGCTATCTTCTGTTACACTGTACAAGACTTTAAGTATATGAGATACTACACTGATCGGAATACCGTGGACAATATAACATCCAAAAGATCGCAACATCTGCTGTGACCCGGATACTTACCATCTCCACAAATCCAAATGTTTTTTTTTCCCTTTTAAGGAAAAACGCATCACTATTATTTCTGCTAAGTCTGAACAGTGCACAAAATTCTTGCTGTGAAACCAGCAAGACTTTTCCTTTAATTTTTTTATTTCTTTTAATAAGGTGATCAGAGATATTATGTGGTGTGATTAGGTATACTAACACTCACATTGCGCCCTTTTATTATTTTTCTGCTGGAATATTCAATTAATGTTTTAAAGTGTATACCCTTTATTAAATTTTTTCTATAGACTCAGATTGAGAGTGCCGGTTCAATTTTTGTATGAAATTAAATAACTGGCCTAACATAGGTCCTAAAGAACATTTTAGACTCCAAAAGTATAGTGACTTTCTGCAAGCATGCAGCAATGCTATCCCACATGTTCAATGACTAGAAATACTGAACTACTATCTAGAAAACCACAGGATGCTGGCTAAGCTACCTGAAGAAGTGGCTTCTAGATAGTCTCTATGTGACTAAACAGTTAGATCTAGGTAAGAACTTCCCAAATTTTAAAGAGTTCTCTGAGTTTGTCAATAAGGAAGCATGAGTAGCATATAATCCTGTAACAGCATCTTACTTTTTAAAAACCTTAGAAGAAATACCTGCAAGACATATAAGACGTGCAAGAGCAACTAGATTTGCAACCAACACAGCAGCTAAAGGTCCAGATATCTACGAGAGCAAGTTCAAAGTCACTACTGGGATTAGTAAAGAGACAGAACCAACAAATCTTCAGCCTATCTTCAAATGTATGTTCTGTGGAGAGAACCACTCCATACACAAGTGCCAACAATTGAAGAACTCCCCAGATGAAAAGAAAACTTGATAACCAACAGTGTTTCGGATGCCTAAGAAAAGGCCATGTTACTAAGGAGTGCAAGAAAAAGGGCACATGCAGCATTTGCAAAGGATGCCATCCTACACCACTACATGAAGAACGTACAAAGAAAGATAAATCCTCAATACCTAAAGATGCTGAGTAGGAATAGAAAGTGGTTCTATTTTGCTGAGGAAGAAGGAGAAAGCAATGGCACATAAATGGTTATACCAGTATGCATTTCAAATCCTAAAAGGAGGGTCAAAAAGGTATACGCCTATGCGCTCCTGTATGCCCAGAGTGACGTCACCTTCATTGATCAAGAAATCTGCAAGAAATTACAAGTGGCTACAGAACCAGTGAAGCTCAAACTCACCACAATGATGGGAAGAGACACATTAGGGAACAGTCAAAGGATCAAGGACTGAGAGTTAGAGGACTTCATAAAAACTTCACATTAGATTTACCTCCAGCTTATACAAAAGATGATATACCTCTAAATCGAGATCGCATACCTACCTGTGAAACAGCCAATAAATGGGAGCACCTATCTGTCATATCTCATGAAATGTCCCCGCTGAAGGAGTTTGGTGTCGGACTGGTTATGATTGTCCTGAAGCCTTGGTACCATGAAAGGTGATCACAGAAGGAAAGGGTGAACCCTGCGCTGTTCAAACTGATCTAGGATGGGGTATTGTTGGAGGAAAACAGCAGATAGCAAACTCAAGACAGGTGACAGGATTGTGTCATCGAATATTTGTCCATGAGTTACCAACCGTAAGTCCAGCAAAAGTAATCAAAATCCTTGAATCTGATTTTGAAGACATAAATTCTAAAGAAAAGAGTGTATTCCAAGAAGACATAAAGTTCGAACACACTCTAGAAGAGAGCATTAAGCCGAATCAACAAGGTAATCTTGAAATGCCCTTTAGGAAACAACCTCGTCTGACAAATAACAGAGATATTGCCCTAGCAAGATTGAAGTGTTTGAAGAAAAAGATGGGAATAGATCCCAAATTCAAGAAGGGTTATTTGAAATTCATGGAAGGCATCCTCAAAGAAGGATATGCAGAGAAAGTAAATCGTGGACCTAAAGAAGGAGAAGTGTGGTACATCCCAGGATCCCAAGGAGTTTACCACTCAAGAAAACCAGATAACATTAGAGTAGTATTTGATTGCTCAGCAAAATACTATACCATACTAAATCTATTAAAAGGACCAGATCTTACGAACACTCCTTGGGGTACTCTGTAGATTTAGAAAGTATCCCGTAGCAGTGATATGTGACGTTGTAAAGATGTTCCACCAGTTTCGTGTGAAGAATAAAGATAAAGACTTCCTGAGGTTCCTATGGTCGGAGGATGGAGATACAGATACAGAGTCAGCAGAATACAGAATAAAAGTACACTTGTTCGGAGCAGCATTGTCTCCAGGTTGCACCAATTAGGGTATAAAGTACCTGGCCAATCAGAATGAAAAGGATTTCCCATCAGCAGCAAATTTTCTTAAGAAAAACTTTAATGTATTTGATGGTCTTCTAATTCTAGAGTCCACGGAATCTGCAATCAAACTAGTGAAAGAAAGCCAAGAGTTATGCGCAAGAGGAAACCTGCGCCTTCACAAATTCATCTCAAACAACAGAGAAGTACTGGAATCTATCAGTGACTCAACGATGAAGAATGTAAATTTCAATTATGAGCATCTTCCAGTTCAGAATGTACTTGGATTGGGATGGAATGTAGAGAATGAAAAGTTCATCTTTGAAGTATCTACGGAAGTAAAAGTTGCAAATTGACATACCATTCATTCCGCAGTGGCTTCTATATTTGATCCATTGGAATTCTTGGCCCCAGTGATCCTCAAAGCAAGAGAAATACTGCAAGAATTATGCAGACAGAAGTTAGGATGGGATAAACCCATACCTGAAAGTTTGAGGCCAAGGTGGTAGATATAAGAGACTTGCAAAACATGAGAGAAGTTCGGATACCCAGGAATTTTGTACCTCATGATTTCGGAAAGTACAAGAAAATAGAACTTCATCACTTTACAGTTATGGTTATGGTCAGTGCTCCTACATCAGAGTGATAGGAGAAGGAAAAATACACTGTGCCCTGGTTATGGGAAAATCCAGAATTGCTCCTACCAGTATTCAGACAATACCAAGACTTGAACTGACAGCAGCCATAGTTTCAGTATCAGTAAGCACGTTTCTAAAAGAAGAATTGGAATGGAAAATAGATGAAAAATATTTTTGGACAGACTCACAAGTTGTCCTAGGATACATAAACAACAAAGCTTGAAAATTCCATATCTTTGTCACCAACAGAGTTCAGAAAATTTGAGGAAATAACAAATCCAGAACATTGGCATCACATGGATACAAAGCATAACCCAACTGATCATGCTTCAAGAGGTCTGAATGCAAAAGAATTGAAGAATTCAAATTGGTTTACAGGTCCAGAGTTCCTTTGGGAAAAGGAAATCATGCCCAGCAAAGGTTATACAGCATACTTGAAAGACTAGCTAGATGTTCAAAATGGAATACAGTCATAAACGTAGTAGCTCGAATTCAACGTTTGGAAAAGGGAATCAGAAAGAAGGAATCATTGAATGTAGAGGAAAGAATGAAAGCTGAAGAAACAGTCATAAGACTCATTCAACAGAGATTCTACAGTGAAGAGTTGAAGAGACTTGGTCAAGAACCTAAAAGGCTTCCAAACAATCACCCAATGTACAAGATTAATCTTGTTCTGCAGGATGGTATACTGAAGGTGGGAGGGAGATTTGAAAATGCATCTACCAGAGTTAAGCATCCAGCAATTCTACCCAAAAATTCTACCTTCACAAGATTCATTATTGATCGCTACCACAACAAATCCTTACATGAGTGAAGAAGCTTTACCCAAAGCTGTTTGAGAGAAGGTGGTTACTAGCAAAGTTATAGCAAAGTATATAAGTAAATGCGTAGTCTGTAGAAAGGCAGGTAGACCTACTGAAGAACAAAGAATGGCAGATTTACCGACAGATCGTGAAAAGCCATCACCACTATTTCTTTATAGCGGAATGGATTGCTTTAGCCCATTCATCACCAAGCAGACCCGCAAGGAGTACAAGAGACTAATATTTAAAAGTCTAAGTTCCAGAGCAATTCACCTGGAAATGTTAGAAGATATGTCAACTAATGCCTTCATTAACGTCTTAAGATGTTTCATAGCAATTAGAGCTACTGTCAGAGAGCTTAATTCTGACCAAGAATCAAATTTTGTTGGCGCAAAGAATGAATTGAAGAAAACTCTAAAGGAGATTTATAAAGAAAAGGTAACAGTATTTGTTAGAGAAACAGTGTGATTTTCACATGAATGCTCCAAATGCAAGCCATATAGGAGGAGTTTGGGAAAGACAAATCAGAACTGTAAGAAATGTGTTAAATTCAGTGTTGAAAAAGAATGCTGGAAGAATGGATGATGCTTCACTTAGGACCCTATTCTATGAAGTAATGTCTATTGTTAACAGTTGTCCACTTACAGTTGATAACATCAACGATCCAACAAGTTTGGACCCTTTAACTCCCAACCATCTATTTCACCTTAAGTCTGATTATATACAGCCGCCGCCTGGCAAGTTCACCAAAGAGGATTTATATGCTAAAAGGAGATGGAGAAGGGTTCAATATCTATCAGAACAGTTTTGAAATAGATAGAGGAAAGAGTACTTAGCCAATCTGATGCTAAGAAGTAAATGGCAAACACCCAGAAGAAATCTCCAAGTTGGTGACATAGTGTTAGTAAAAGAAGAAGATTTACTTAGAAGTCAATGGAAATTGGCCAAAGTTCTAGAAGTTCAAAAGTATGAAGACAGACTAGTAGGAAGAGTGTTGTTAGAAATAGGAGACTCAAAACTTGACAAAAAAGGTTGGAACTTCCTATACAGAAGTTAGTTGTTCTACTTGAGAGTGATAAAATACACTTGGAAAGTTGAGATCCTGATCAAAATTTCCAAAATTCATATTTAAAGGGGTTATCCAAGTTATATTTATTGATGACCTATCCTCAGGATAGGTCATCAATATCAGATCGGCGGGGGTCCGACACCCAGCACCCCCGCCGATCAGCTGTTTGAAGAGAAGGCGAGCGCCGTGCCAGCGCTGCCTCCTCGTCATTGTTTACATGCTAGCCGTTGCATCTGCAGCGGTGAGCAGGTGTAATTACACCCAAGCCGTTCCATTCATTTCAATGGGACGGCTCGTTTCTATACAAGTGTATACTACAGAGCCGTTCCATTGAAATGAATGGAACGGCTTGGGTGTAATTACACTTGCTCACCTCTGCAGATGCAACGGCTAGCATGTAAACAATGACGAGGAGGCAGCGCTGGCACGGCGCTCGCCTTCTCTTCAAACAGCTGATCGGCGGGGGTGCCGGGTGTCGGACCCCCGCCGATCTGATATTGATGACCTATCCTGAGGATAGGTCATCAATAAATATAACTTGGATAACCCCTTTAAGTCCTACTACTAAAAATATAAAATTATTGGTACTTTTGGTGGGAGTGTAGCTGGCCAGCTAAAACCTGTCCTAGGTTGCTAATTAGTGTTGAGTGCGAATATTCGAATAGAGAATTATTCAAGCGAATATCGGCACTTCGCAAATTCGCGAATACTGTGAATATAGCGCTATATATTCGCTATTTTGAATATTGTTTTTTTTTTTTTTTAAGTTGTTTTTCCTTGTTGCTCTCTGGTTGTCTTCCCACTTCCCAAAAGCTGTTCTTACCTGTCCGGAGGATTCTTGGCTTCCTGCCTGCTCCAGTCAATGCCCGTTGCCGCTTCTGCCGACTTCCCGTGTGCATGGGAACGGCTCCATGCTAAAATGTACTGTCAGATGTGAGAATCACGATCTCACAAATTTGACTAAGTTGTAATCGCAATGCGATTAATATAACCTAAATTACTCGCATTGCGAATTTTACTTAGAGCTGGGTTCCTAATGGTTGTTTTGCTAGAATATAACGAATATCACAAATTCACGAATATAGCACTATATTCTCAATCTTCGTTATATTCTAGCAAGCCAACCATTAGGAACCCAGCTCTAAGTTGAATTCGCAATGCGAGTATATGTTCGCATTGTGAAATCAACTTAGAGCTGAGTTCCTAATGGTTGTTGGCAGTTGCTAGAATATAACAAAGATTGAGAATATAGTGCTATATTCATGATATTCATTATATTCTAGCAATATAACCATTAGGAACCTAGCTTTAAGTTGAATTCGCAATGCGAGTATATGTTCGCATTGCGAATTAAACATAGAGCTGAGTTCCTAATGGTTGTTGCTAGAATATAACAAAGATTGAGAATATAGTGCTATATACGTGATATTCTTTAAATATTCGAGCAATACAACCATTAGGAACCCAGCTTTAAGTTGAATTCGCAATGCGAGTATATGTTCGCATTGCGAATTAAACATAGAGCTGAGTTCCTAATGGTTGTTGCTAGAATATAACAAAGATTGAGAATATAGTGCTATATACGTGATATTCTTTAAATATTTGAGCAATACAACCATTAGGAACCCAGCTTTAAGTTGAATTCGCAATGCGAGTATATGTTCGCATTGCGAATTAAACTTAGAGATGAGTTCCTAATGGTTGTATTGCTAGAATATAACGAAGATTGAGAATATAGTGCTATATTCGTGATATTCGTTATCTTCGTCCATTCTAGCAATACAAGTTACAACCATTAGGAGCTCTAAGTTTAATTCGCAATGCGAATATAAATTTGCGTAACATTTGCAATATATAGAATAATGAAATATCGCAATATCAAATATTGCACCTCCTGCTCATCACTATTGCTAATATGACTTATATGTTATACAGCTAGACCTGCCAATAATGTTAATACAGTTCCTATGTTTATATGTTAAAGACAGAAAGAGAGTTATTTACAGTGACTTCATGTTTCTGGATGTCATATAACAGTTATATATTGTGTTCACAGAAGCAGAAAGAAAATATGCCTTTAATATTCAGTAAATGAATCCAAGGTAAGCTCAATGACAAAGCAGAATTAACAACAGAAAGCATAGAGTTAAACTGTTGTTACTGACCAGGAGTCTTGACCAATCACAGCCAGCCTCACACTGAGCCTGTGTGGGAAATCCCCTAGCAAAATCATCTGGAGTCAGTATAGACAAGAGAAGAAGAGCTAAATAGTCACATCCAGTCAGTGCTCTGTTTTATGGGAACAAGAGGCCAAATAGGTATTTAGAACAGTTATATGATGTTCATATCGCTAATATTGTGATTCGAACTGTATACTGAACCAGTTATATGTTTGTTTACAGTTCCATCAAACTATGCACAAACTGCGCAAATCATATCTCAAACTGTGACCAAACTACCATAAAAGCAATCAATAAATAATTGCATACAAACAAATCAATAGCAAATCTCAGATATATCTCTCAGAGTGATTATAAAGTGCTTAAACAACTTAAAGTGAGAGTACAGATACTAAAGAGAGAAATATATCCACCATTTATGTTGAATGACAAGATTGAAAAGTTAAACATTTTGTGCATACTGCCATTTTGTGATACTTTATGCAACACGTGTTTATACATGGACTATCTGCTAAGGAGGTGGCAGTGTTATATATATGAAGAAAAGTTGAAGTTAATAAAAAGGTTATTTTAAGCATTTGGTGTGCTCTTTAACCCTACTGTTTCCATAGAACGGCGCTAGAAGAATTAAAGCAGAGTAGCAGACAGTCTGGTTGGACTAAAAAGTTAGAGATATCAAATTCTTCTAATGCCACAGCGCAAAAGGCACTTCATTGTGCTGCACTTGTCACAGTGCCAGCTGTATGAATAAGGATATCATAAGTAAGAAATGATCTTTATGTTCTCAATGTAATGTTTTTATTTCAGATCCCATAGACACTTATATGGATTCAATTTTTGACATTTCATATGTAGCAAGCAAAGCATAAATTAGTATTGGATAGGCTACCTTTTGTCAGAATTACACGGGGCAATTATCAGGCTGATTATCAGGAACAATCGTTAGTTTGAATGCCCATTTCCGATCATTAGCCCATGTAAAGGTGCTACAGAACAGCCAATGCTTGTTCATCAGGTGAAATAATCGTTTATGCGGACACAAGAATCATTGTTCTGCTGCCTAGAAACCATGATTCTGAATCACCTCTACAGGGGAGGATTGCTGCATGCAAATGCAGCTCTTTACCTCCACTGACAAGCAGGCAGCTATAGAGAAGGAATGGCTCCTTCCTCCATAATTGCATGCTGAGTCGGCAGTTAGCGCCTTTAGTTATCAGCTTCCCATCTTTGTCTTTATTGCTTTATTAATCTATATATCACTTGCTACCTGCGATAATGCTTGACATGTGTTTTTGTTATTCTACATGTAGCTGTAGATAAGTCTATGGAACCTTACGTATCTATATGTAGACATTATCTCTTTATCTCATATATCTTATCTGCTTTATCTCTGTGTAGCACAATCCCTACTATTTATCACTTCCATGATACATTTCTACTTAGAACCAGATACTGAAACATACACATTTTCTAATCACTGTTTATTTTCTTTGTAGATTTTGTATTTTTTTTTTGCTTTATTTTCTGTACGATAATTGCTAGATAGTCTAGGGGAGAGTTCACATCAATGTTATTTTATCCGATCTTCTGATTCAGACAAACAAAAAAATAAAGAAAATACGGATCCTGTAAAAAAAAAAAAAAAAGAGATCCTGTGCATCCGTTATACACACTTGGCATCCATTTTAGCCATTTCCATCTGAGATCTATTTTTTTTAGACTGGGAAACAAAGTCCTGCATGCTAAAATGGATGCCAAATATGCATAACGGATGCACAGGATCTCTCTTTTTTTTTTTTTACAGGATCCGTTATTTTCTTTATTTTTCTGTTCTTCTGATGGATCAAAAGAACTGAAAAATAACGGTGATGTGAACTCTCCCTTACATGTATAGAGATGCATACAGAGACAGCTGTTTGAAGAGAATGCAGCGCTCATGCGAGCCCAGTGTTCTCCTCACTGTTTACCACTGTAAACAATCCTATTCACTTTAACCACTTGAAGACCACAGGTTTATACCCCCCTAGTGACCAGGCCCTTTTTTACAATTCCGCACTACACTACTTTCACCGTTTATTGCTCCGTCATGCAACTTACCACCCAAATGAATTTTACCTCCTTTTCTTCTCACTAATAGAGCTTTCATTTGGTGGTATTTCATTGTTGCTGACATTTTTACTTTTTTTGCTATTAATAAAAATTTAACGACATTTTTGCAAAAAAATGACATTTTTCACTTTCTGTTGTAAATTTTTTTTAAAAAAACTACATTTCTATATAAATTTTTCTCTAAATGTATTGTTCTACATGTCTTTGATAAAAAAAAAGTCCAATAAGTGTATATTTATTGGTTTGGGTAAAAGTTATAGCGTTTACAAACTATGGTGCAAAAAAGTGAATTTCGGCATTTTGAAGCAGCTCTGACTTTCTGAGCGCCTGTCATGTTTCTTCAGGTGCTAGAATGCCAGGATAGCATAAGTATAAATACCCCCCAAATGACACCATTTTAGAAAGAAGACACCCCAAAGTATTCGCAGGGGGGCATGGTGAGTTCATGTATCATTTCATTTTTTTTCACAAGTTAGCGGAAAATGACACTTTCTGAGGAAAAAAAAATAATAATAAAGTTTCCATTTCTGCTAACTTCTGGCAAAAAAAAAAATAATCTCATACGGGCTCATTATGCCCCTCAGTGAATACCTTGGGGTGTCTACTTTCCGAAATGGGGTCATTTGTGGGGTGTGTTTACTGTTCTGGCATTTTGGGCGGGGCTAAATTGTGAGCAGCCATGTAAAAACTAAAGGTACTCATTAGTTTAGGGCCCTTTAGGACTCCAGGCTGCAAAAAGTGTCACTCATGTGGTATCGCCGTACTCAGGAGAAGTAGGCAATGTGTTGGGGTGCATTTTTACATATACCCATGTTAGGTGAGAGAAATATCTCTGTAAACTGACAACTTTGTATAAAAATTTTAAAAATTGTCGTTTACAGAGATATTTCTCACACCCAGCAGGGGTATATATAAAAATACACCCCAAAACACATTGCCCCACTTCTCCTGAGTACGGCGATACCACATGTGTGACACTTTTTGCAGCCTGGTGCGCAAAGGGCCCAAATTCCAATGAGTACCTTTAGGATTTCACAGGGCATTTTTACGCATTTGGATTCCAGACTTCTTCTCACGCTTTAGGGGCCCCTAAAATGCCAGGGCAGTATAAATACCTCACAAGTGACCCCATTTTAGAAAGAAGACACCCCAAGGTATTCCGTGATGGGTATGGTGAGTTCATGTAAATTTTATTTTTGTCACAAGTTAGTAGAATATGAGACTTTGTAAAAACAAAATAAAAAAAATATATATCAATTTCCGCTAACTTGTGCCAAAAATGAAAATTCTGTGAACTCGCCATGCCCCTCAGCGAATACCTTGGGGTGTCTTCTTTCCAAAATGGGGTCACATGTGGGGTATTTATACTCACCTGGCATTTTAGGGAACCTAAAGCGTGAGAATCCAAATGCGTAAAAATGGCCTGTGAAATCCTAAAGGTACTCATTGGTTTAGGGCCTTTGCATCTTGGCTGCAAAAGTGTCACTCATGTGGTATCGCTGTACTCAGGAGAAGTAGGGCAATGTGTTTGGGGTGTATTTACATATACCCATGCTGCGTGTGAGAAATATCGCTGTAAACGACAACTTTTTAAATTTTTTATACAAAGTTGTCAGTTTACAGAGATATTCTCTCACCCAACATGGGTATATGTAAAAATACACCCCAAAACACATTGCCCTACTTCTCCTGAGTACGGCGATACCACATGAGTGACACTTTTTGCAGCCAAGATGCGCAAAGGGCCCAAATTCCATGAGTACCTTTTAGGAGGGCATTTTTATGCATTTTTCTTCTCATGCTTTAGGGCCCCTAAAATGCCAGGGCAGTATAAATACCCACATGTGACCCCATTTGGAAAGAAGACACCCCAAGGTATTCCATGAGGGGCATGGCGAGTTCATAGAAAAAAATTTTTGGGCACAAGTTAGTGGAAATTGATTTTTTATTGTTTTTCTCACAAAGTCTCCCTTTCCGCTAACTTTTGACAAAAAGTTTAATTTTCATGGACTCACTATGCCCCTCAGCGAATACCTTGGGGTGTCTTCTTTCCAAAATGGGGTCACATGTGGGGTATTTATACTGCCCTGGCATTTTAGGGGCCCTAAAGCGTGAGAAGAAAATGCGTAAAAATGCCCTCCTAAAGGTACTCATTGGAATTTGGGCCCTTTGCATCTTGGCTGCAAAAGTGTCACTCATGTGGTATCGCCGTACTCAGGAGAAGTAGGGCAATGTGTTTGAGGTGTATTTTACATATCCATACTGGGTGAGAGAAATATCTCTGTAAATTGCCAACTTTGAATAAAAAATTTAAAAAGTTGTCGTTTACAGCGATATTTCTCTCACTCCAGCATGGGTATATGTAAAAATACACCCCAAAACACATTGCCCTACTTCTCCTGAGTTCGGCGATACCACATGTGTGACACTTTTTGCAGCCAAGATGCGTAAAGGGCCCTAAAACCAATGAGTACCTTTAGGATTTCACAGGGCATTTTTACGTATTTGGATTCTCACGCTTTAGGACCCCTAAAATGCCAGGGCAGTATAAATACCCTCATGTGACCTCATTGTGGAAAGAAGACACCCCAAGGTAATCCGTGAGGGCATGGCGAGTTCACATTAAAAAAATTTTTACACAAGTTAGCGGAAATTGATATATATATATATATATATATATATTTTTTTTTTTTTACAAAGTCTCATATTCCACTAACTTGTGACAAAAATAAAATTTTACATGAACTCGCCATACCCCTCACGGAATACCTTGGGGTGTCTTCTTTCTAAAATGGGGTCACATGTGAGGTGTTTGTACTGCTCTGGCATTTGAGGGGTCTCCGCAATCATTACACGTATGGCCAGCATTAGGAGTTTCTGCGATTCTCCGTATATTGAGCATACGGGTGATGAGATTTTTTTCCGTTCAGCCGCTGCGCTGAAAAAAAAAAATGAACGGCACAGATTTTTTCATTCGCATCGGTCAATGTGGATGAAAAAATCTCTGCCAAAATCAGTGACTGCGGTGCGGTGGGCTGGGCGCTAGCTACCTAACAAGTAGCTAGCTAACTGGCGGTGATAGGGGACCCTTATGCCCCATTCACACGTCCGAAATTCTGTTTGCGGAACGGAATTGCGGACCCATTCATTTCTATGGGGACAGACTTTGTCCCGCTCGGATCCGAATTACGGATCCGCGCTCCGGGTCTGCACTTCCGTTCCGCAAAAATATAGAACATGTCCTATTCTTGTCCGCAATTGCGGACAAGAAAAAGCATTTTCTATATAGTTCTGTGCGGATCTGCAAAATGCGGAAAGCGCATTGCCGGTGTCCGTATTTTGCGGATCCGCAGATCCATGGATCCGCAGATCCATGGATCCGCAAAACACATACGGACGTCTGAATGAGCCTGTAGGGGGTGATTAGTGACAGGGGGGGGTGACAGGGGGTGATCAGGGGGGGGTGACATGGGTGATCAGGGGTTAATCAGTGATGGGGGGGGGGGACCACCAGACGAGCAGACATTAGGCATATCAGACGCTGATATGCGATTTAAATGCGGTTTTTTCCGCATCTACAGCCTGCCAGCGCATGATCAGCGCTGGCAGGCTGTAGTTTCAGTTGTCCCGGCTCCGATCACATGAACGCGCGCGCACGCCGCGCGCGCGTTCATGTGAAATCTCAGGTCTCACGAGATGACGCCGATAGGCGTGACTGAGACCTGAGAGAGCCGCCGCGCTGACGCCCATCGGCGTTAGCGTGGCGGCAAGAGGTTAATGGGAAGGAGCAGATGGAGTATTGTCATGAACTAGGGAGTGGGGAAGAGGAAGTGCACCCACTAGCTGCCACCCACGCCTCTGTCCCTGCCTACTTACACTACCCGTCCTAGGCGACAGGGCATAACTGGGTGACGGTCCCTAACCTCTATAAGTGCAGAGAGGCAGAGCGGACAGAGACAGAATATAGCCAGGCAGAGGATCCGAAGTCATGAAAGTGTCAGGAGCAATACTGAAATGCCAGAGATAAACACTTACGTAGGCCAACAGGGGTAACAAGGACAGTAAATAAACACGCCAAGGGTCAAACCAGGATATCATGTCAGTACACAAGGAATAGCAAGGATGAGTCAGAGTACAGGCCGAGGGTCAAACCTGGAGGTCACGTCAGTACACGAGGGCAGGCGAGGACAGGTCAGAAACAGAAGCCAAGGGTCAAAATCCAGAGTAGCAGAAGCACTAAGTAGTAGCAGTTATTCACAGGACCAAAATCGCAGGCAACCTGTGGTCAGCAGGCTGCCTATATAAATAGTGAAAGGCTAAGGTCATGTGACGTGGCTAGCATCACATGACCCGCTCAGAAACAGAAGCCGAGCACTGAGGGGCCAGCTCGGTGCTCAGCCTGATACTGTTTTCAGGGGAACGGAGGACGCCAACCGCACAGACAATAGAAGCGCGATCGGGTCCGCTCTGCCCCCTGTCACCTGGGAAAGAGGCAGGACAACGGCGGCGCAATGCAGGAAGATCGCGTTGCCGCCGCCCTGTAACAAGTATACAGTGCCTTGAAAAAGTATTCATACCCCTTGACCTTTTCCACATTTTTTCACATTACACCAACAAACTTAAAGGGGTATTTCCATCACAGACAATGGGGGCATAGCGCTCAGCTATTTTTGGCGGCCCCATAGAAATGAATGGAGGGTGGCTGCACATGAGCAGTGCGCCCTCCACTACTTTCACCACTCTGTTCTCTGTGTAGGTGCGGGTCCCAGAGGTGGGACCTGCACCTATCAGACAATGGGGGCATATTCTAGTGATATGCTCCTATTGTCTGTGATGGCAAAACCCTTTAACCTGTTGGGGACACATGACGTACCGGTACGTCCTGGTGTCCTGGTACTTAAGGACACATGACGTACCGATAGAGCAGGCTGGAGTACCTCGGGAACTGTAGGCGCCCGAATCGTCCCTAGCCAACACTTTCCAGGTGTGGTCCCCAATACTAGAAAGAAGGGATGAACCCAAAAAGGGTGTGAAGTGTGTCAGAGGAGGGGGATACGGAAGGACACCACCACTCAGAGTGACAAGTGGCCCGATCATCCGGGCCTCTGCATTATTGGTTGCTTCAGGGAGTACCACACTTCCATGGAGTACTAAATTTATTATCCTCTTTTCCATGTAGCCACTGACAATCGGATAAAAAATATGGTTCTCAGACTTGAGACACCCAAAAAATTATTTTTTTTAAATGATAGTTTACAAATCTAAAATTATTAAAAAAATTATTAAAAAAGTAGGCAAATTAGGTATCGCCACATCCGTAATAATGTTCCCTATAAAAATACCCCATGACTTAACCTCTTAGATTAACATGGTAAAAAAAAGTGCAAAAAAAGGAATTTTTTTGCCACCCTACATAACAAAACGCGTAATAACAAGCGATCAAAAAGTCATATGCCACCAAAATAGTGCCAATAAAACCGTCCTCTCATCCTGCAAAAAATGAGCCCGTACCTAAGACAATCGGGTAAAAACTTTAAAAAAAACTGACTCTTAGACTGTGTAGATAGTTACATTTTTTTAGTTTGTTTTAAATAGGATAATATAGTGTTAAACCGAAATAAATTTAAAAAAGTAGACAAATTATGTATCGCCGCATCCGTAATAATCTGCTCTATAAAAATTCCCAATGACCTAACCCCTCAGATTCACACTGTCAAAAGAGTAAAATAAAAACGGTGCCAAAAGAGCTATTTCTTGGCAAATTTTCCATTTTAATAAATTTTTTCCAGTAACAAAGCAAGGGATAACAGCCAAATAAAACTTAAAATGTATTGCCCTGATTCTGCAGTTTACAGAAACACCCCATATGTGGTGGTAAACTGCTGTATGGCCAAACGGCAGAGCGCAGAAGCAAAGGAACGCCATATGGTTCCTGGAAGGCAGATTTTGATGGCCTTTTTTTTTTTTACACCATGTCCCATTTAAGGAACCCCTGATGCACCCCTACAGTAGAAACTCCTTAAAAGTTACCCCATCTAACAAACTAAACCCCTCAAGGTATTTAAAACTTATTTTACAAACTTTGTTAACCCTGCAGGTGTTCCTCAAGAGTTTATGGCAAATAGAGATGAAATTTCAGAATTTCTATTTTTGGTAACCTTGCGTCACACGAATGTAATACGTCCCCTAAAAATAGTCCCAACAAAACAGCCTTCTTATCCCGTAGTTTCCAAAATGGGGTCACTTTTAGGGAGTTTCTACTCTGGGAGGGGGTGGATTAGTCCAGCAAAATCTGCCTTCCAAAAACCACACAGCGCTCCTTTCCCTCTACACCCTGCCGATGGATCAGGGAAAGGATTATTTTCTTTTCACGTCACACATACTTGCTACTTTGAGTTAGTCTATTACATAAAATCCCAATAAAATGCATTTAAGTTTGTGGTAGTAACATGAAAAAATGTGGAAAAGTGAAGAGCCATGAATACTTTTTCAAGGCACTATAACTACTCTTCCCCATTGAAGTGAATGGGACAGAGTAGTTGCAATTACATGTGCTCGCTGCTGCAATGTCGACAGTGAGCAGATAAACAGAGAAGAGAACACAGCGCTCATACAAGTGCTGCGTTCTCTTCAAACAGAGGATTGGGGTGCCTTGAGTCATTCCCCCACCGATCTGATATTAATGACCAATCCTGAGGATAGGTGATCAAAATAGGCAACTGTCCAATGCTTTTAACCTCTTGGGGACATAGGACGTACAGGTACGCCCTGATATCCAGGTACTTAAGGACACAGGGAGTACATGTGCGCCCTGTGTATTTCAGATCACCGCCGTGTGGCGGGCGGTGATCGGAACAAGGTACCTGCTGAAATCATTCAGCAGGCACCTTGGTACAATGCCGAGGGGGGTCCCCCCACTGTATCGGCAATCGCTGCAAACCGCAGGTCAGTTCAGACCTGCGGTTTGCTGCGCTTTCCGAAGTTTCTGATCGCGGGGATCAGAAACTTAAAAATTGCACTTTTTTAATTTTAACCCCCCTCCTGCAGCCCTCTATGAGTTGTGCCGGCAGGTGGTGCAGGGGGAGGGTGAGGGTGGTGCTGGGGCCGAGCGGGCAGAGTATCAGCACACAGCTGTTTAACCCCTTCCATGCCGTGGTCTGTAGGGACCGCTGTATGGAAAGGGTTTACAGGGAGGGAGCTCCCTCTCCCATCGGGGGTTGCTGTGCATTTGCAGCCACCCAACAAGATGGGATCACAGAGGCAGGGGGCCCCCCTCCCTTCCCAGAAGTCTGATCAGACTGTGTAAAAGTGAAAATACAGTACAGTACATTGGGTCAAAAAATGTAAAAAAAAAGTGAAAAAAAGTAAACATAAAAAAACACTTTTATCACAGAATAAAAAAAAAAAATACACTACACATACTGTATTATGTATCGCCGCATCCGTAAGAACCTGCTCTTAAAAAAATATCACATGACCTAACCTTTCAGATGAACACCATAAAAAACAAAACAAAAAAATGGTGTAAAAAAAAGCCATCTTTTGTCACCTTATATCATAAAAAGTGTAATACCAAGCGATCAAAAATGGGGGAAAGCCTACCAAAAAAGTACGAATCAAACCACAATCTCATCCCGCAAAATATGAGCCCCTACATAGCACAATTGCCCAAAAAAATAAAAAAATATGGCTCTCAGGCTATGGAGACACTAAAACATGATTTTTTTATTCAAATATGCTGTTATTGTGTTAAAATAAAATAAATAAATAAAAGTATACATATTATGTATCACCGCGTCCGTAAAAACCTGCTCTATAAAAATATCACATGATCTAACCCCGCAGGTAAATACTGTAAAAAAAATTAAATAAAAACAGTGTAAAAAAAACTGTTTTGTCACCTCACATCACAAAAAGTGTAATAGCAAGCGATCAAAAAGTTATATGCCTCCCAAAATAGTGCCAATCAAACTGTCATCTCATCCAACAAAAGATGATACCCTACATAGGACAATCGCCCAAAAAAGTAAATTAATATGGCTCTCAGACTTTGGAGACATTAAAACATGATTTTTTTTGTTTCAAAAATGTTATTATCGTGTAAAACTTAAATAAATAAATAAAAAGTATACATATTATGTATCGCCGCGTCCGTAACAACCTGCTCTATAAAAATAACACATGACCTAACCCATCAGGTGAACACAGCACAAAAATAATAAAAATACAGAGTCAAAAGTAGTGTTGAGCGAACAGTTCGAAAATCGTTCGGGTCCGTACCGAATTTTGGGGTGTCCGTGACACGGACTGGAACCCGGACATTTTCAAAAAAGTTCGGGTTCGGGTCCGGTGTTCGTCGATTACTTCCCGCTTTCTGAAGGGCTGCACAGCAGCCAATCAGCTAGCGTTTTACTTCTTGCCCTAAGGCTAAGAGCCCATCACAGCCATGCCTACTAATGGCATGGCTGTGATTGGCCAAGTGCAGCATGTGACCCAGCCTCTATTTAAGCTGGAGTCACGTAGCGCCGCACGTCACACTGCTCTGACTAGTGTAGGGAGAGGATGCAGCTTCTGTGAGGGCGAGATAGGCAGGGATAAAGAAGTGATTGAATGATCTACCTTTCTACACCTGTGCATCAGAACAACTCAGCTGAGCTGTTCACTGAAAGTCACTATTTTGTTGAGACTGGCCAGAGCGATTTTTACTGGCACATGTAACTGGGCTGACCGGCGGTGGCCATTTTGGGACTTGTGGTGCGCCAGCACAAGCTGCCACAGAGTCTAAACCAAAGCTCCAAAGAAGTGAAAAATCTACACCTGTGAATCAGAACAACAGCGATTCAGCTGCTCAGTCAAAGTCTATTTTTTTTCTGGCTGGGCAGACCGTTTTCTGGCACATGTTACTGGGCTGATAGGCGGCGGCCATTTTGGGACTTGTGGTTCTACAGCAAAAGCTGCCACAACGTCCATTAATCTCATGTAATAGTCGATTTTTTCATAGATATACTACATCAGGGGTTTGGCTGTGCTTGTGTCACCCATACTAACTGCAAAGATATTTAATATATCAGTGGTGAAACTGAAAGTAACCCACTTGGATAGCAAATCCCATGAATGTGCTGTTCCAGCTAGGCTAGCCTGTGCCAGAAATATAAATTAGAAAAAGCTTTCACCGTAATAATAAAATTATTCTGGTGTTAGACCAGAAGAAGCACTCCTGTTGTAATTAATACTGTAAAAAGGCTTAGGCAATATTTCTCCCAGTGTGGGAAATTTATCTAGCAAAACTAGCATTTTAAAAATTCCGGTGAAATACCAGCAGTCCTCTTGTAATTAATACCGCAAAAAGGCATTATATCGTCCAGTGTTGTAATTTTGGTGAAAAAAAGGCCAATTAAATCAATCTGGTGTTAGTTAGACCAGAAACAGTAGGCCTCATGTTTTTACTCCTGTAAAAAGGAATTATATCTCCCCGTGTGGGAATCTATGTACCAAAACTAGCATTTTAAAAATTCTGGTGTCCAATTTGCAGCAGTTTTCTTGTAATTAATACTGGAAAAAGGAATTATATCTTCCAGTGTGGGAATTTATGTACACAAACTAGCATTTTAAAAATTCTGGTGTCCAATTAGCAGCAGTCTTCTTGTAATTAATACCGCAAAAAGGCATTACATTGTCCAGTGTTGTAATTTTGGTGAAAAAAAGGCCAATTTAATCAATCTGGTGTTAGTTACACCAGAAACAGTAGGCCTCACGTTTTACTCCTGTAAAAAGGAATTAATACCGCAAAAAGGCATTACATTGTCCAGTGTTGTAATTTTGGTGAAAAAAAGGCCAATTTAATCAATCTGGTGTTTGTTAGACCAGAAACAGTAGGCCTCACGTTTTTACTCCTGTAAAAAGGAATTATATCTCCCCATGTGGGAATCTATGTACCAAAACTAGCATATTAAAAATTCTGGTGTTCAATTTGCAGCAGTTTTCTTGTAATTAATACCGGAAAAAGGAATTATATCTTCCAGTGTGGGCATTTATGTACACAAACTAGCATTTTAAAAATTCTGGTGTCCAATTAGCAGCAGTCTTCTTGTAATTAATACCGCAAAAAGGCATTACATTGTCCAGTGTTGTAATTTTGGTGAAAAAAAGGCCAATTTAATCAATCTGGTGTTAGTTACACCAGAAACAGTAGGCCTCACGTTTTTACTCCTGTAAAAAGGAATTAATACCGCAAAAAGGCATTACATTGTCCAGTGTTGTAATTTTGGTGAAAAAAAGCCCAATTTAATCAAGCTGGTGTTTGTTAGACCAGAAACAGTAGGCCTCACGTTTTTACTCCTGTAAAAAGGAATTATATCTCCCCGTGTGGGATTCTATGTACCAAAACTAGCATATTAAAAATTCTGGTGTCCAATTTGCAGCAGTTTTCTTGTAATTAATACCGGAAAAAGGATTTATATCTTCCAGTGTGGGAATTTATGTACACAAACTAGCATTTTAAAAATTCTGGTGTCCAATTAGCAGCAGCCTTCTTGTAATTAATACCGCAAAAAGGCATTACATTGCCCAGTGTTGTAATTTTGGTGAAAAAAAGGCCAATTTAATCAATCTGGTGTTTGTTAGACCAGAAACAGTAGGCCTCACGTTTTTACTCCTGTAAAAAGGAATTAATACCGCAAAAAGGCATTACATTGTCCAGTGTTGTAATTTTGGTGAAAAAAAGGCCAATTTAATCAATCTGGTGTTTGTTAGACCAGAAACAGTAAGCCTCACGTTTTTACTCCTGTAAAAAGGAATTATATCTCCCCATGTGGGAAACTATGTACCAAAACTAGCATTTTAAAAATTCTGGTGTCCAATTAGCAGCAGTCTTCTTGTAATTAATACCGCAAAAAGGCATTACATTGTCCAGTGTTGTAATTTTGGTGAAAAAAAGGCCAATTTAATCAATCTGGTGTTTGTTAGACCAGAAACAGTAGGCCTCACGTTTTACTCCTGTAAAAGGAATTATATCTCCCGTGTGGGAACTATGTACCAAAACTAGCATATTAAAAATTCTGGTGTCCAATTTGCAGCAGTTTTCTTGTAATTAATACCGGAAAAAGGAATTATATCTTCCAGTGTGGGAATTTATGTACACAAACTAGCATTTTAAAAATTCTGGTGTCCAATTAGCAGCAGTCTTCTTGTAATTAATACCACAAAAAGGCATTACATTGTCCAGTGTTGTAATTTTGGTGAAAAAAAGCCCAATTTAATCAATCTGGTGTTTGTTAGACCAGAAACAGTAGGCCTCACGTTTTTACTCCTGTAAAAAGGAATTATAACTCCCCGTGTGGGAATCTATGTACCAAAACTTGCATATTAAAAATTCTGGTGTCCAATTTGCAGCAGTTTTCTTGTAATTAATACCGGAAAAAGGATTTATATCTTCCAGTGTGGTAATTTATGTACACAAACTAGCATTTTAAAAATTCTGGTGTCCAATTAGCAGCAGTCTTCTTGTAATTAATACCGCAAAAAGGCATTACATTGTCCAGTGTTGTAATTTTGGTGAAAAAAAGGCCAATTTAATCAATCTGGTGTTAGTTACACCAGAAACAGTAGGCCGCACGTTTTTACTCCTATAAAAAGGAATTATATCTCCCCGTGTGGGAATCTATGTACCAAAACTAGCATTTTAAAAATTCTGGTGTCCAATTTGCAGCAGTTTTCTTATAATTAATAACGGAAAAAGGAATTATATCTTCCAGTGTGGGAATTTTTGGGCTAAAAAATAATATATTTTATTGTGGTGCGAATTGAATCGCAACAATGAGGAAACATTCTATTAAGGGACGAGGACGCGGTTGTGGTGGTGTCCGTTGAGCCTCTGTTGCTGGCAGAGGACGTGGCCGTTCGGCCTCAGGCGCACAAAGTAGTGAACCAACTCCCTCAAGTAGCCGGCAGAATTTACAGCGATATTTGGTGGGGCCCAATGCCGTTATGAGGATGATAAGGCCTGAGCAGGTACAGGCATTAGTCGATTGGGTGGCCGACAGTGCTTCTAGCATGTTCACCACATTGTCTTCCACCCAGTCTTCTGCGGAAAGCGCACAGGTGGCACCTGAAAACCAAGCCCATCAGTCTGTCACATCACCCCCATGCATATCAGGGAAACTGGCTGAGCCTCAAGTTATGCAGCAGTCTCTTATTCTGTTTGAAGACTCTACTCCCACGGTTTTCCAGGGGCGTCCACCTAGCCCTTCCCCAGCGGTGGAAGACATTCCATGCACTGACGCACAACCACTTATGTATCCAGATGATGAGGACATGGGAATACCACCACAGCAGAGTGACCGAGTCTCTGATGATGACGAAACACTGGTGCCCACTGCCGCGTCTTATTGCAGTGTGCAGACTGAACAGGAGGAGGTCAGGGAGGAAGACTGGGTGGAAGACGATGCAGAGGACGATAAGGTCTTAGACCCCACATGGACTGAAGGTCGTGCCGCTGACTTAAATAGTTCAGAGGAAGAGGCAGTGGTGAGACCGAGACAACAGCGAAGCCAAAGAGGGAGCAGGGGGCAAAAGCAGAACAGCCGCTGTCCAGAGAGTTCGCCTGCTATTGGCCAGCGCCAACAGGGACCCAGCACCCCAAAGGCATCTTCAAGGAGTTCCCTGGCATGGCACTTCTTCAAACAATGTGCTGACGACAAGACCAGAGTGGTTTGCACGCTTTGCCATCAGACCCTGAGGCAAGGCATTAACGTTCTTAACCTGAGCACCACCTGCATGATCAGGCATCTACATGCAAAGCATGAACTGCAGTGGAGTACACACCTTAAAAACAAGGAACCCGCTCAGGCTCCCCCTGCTCCCTCTAGCGCTGCTGCCTCGGCTTCCGCCTCGAGAGGAATGTTGCCACCTGCCGAGCAGCAAACAGAGGATGTGCCACCGACACCACCACCGCCACCTAGCGTCTCCACTATTTCACACAGCAGCGTTCAGCTCTCCATCTCTCAAACCTTTGAGAGGAAGCGCAAATTCCCACCTAGTCACCCTCGAGCCCTTGGCCTGAATGCCAGCATTTCTAAACTACTGGCCTTTGAAATGCTGTCATTCCGGCTGGTGGACACAGACAGCTTCAAACAGCTGATGGCCATGGCTGTCCCCCAGTATGTGGTTCCCAGCCGCCACTACTTCTCCAAGACAGCCGTGAATTCTCTGCACATGCAAGTGTCCGATAAAATCAAGTGTGCACTGTGCAACGCCATTTGTGGCAAGGTCCACCTAACCACAGATACGTGGACCAGTAAGCACGGCCAGGGACGCTATATCTCCCTAACTGCACACTGGGTAAATGTAGTGGCGGCTGGGCCCCAGGCGGAGAGTTCCTTGGCGCACGTCCTTCCGCCGCCAAGGATCACAGGGCATCATTCTTTGCCTCCTGTAGCCTCCTCCTCCTACTTGGCTTCCTCATCCTCTGATTCCACCAGCTCATCCAGTCAGCCACACACCTTCACCACCAACTTCAGCACAGCCCGGGGTAAACGTCAGCAGGCCATTCTGAAACTCATATGTTTGGGGGACAGGCCCCACACCACGCAGGAGTTGTGGGGGGTATTGAACAACAGACCGACCAGTGGTTGCTGCCGGTGGGCCTCAAGCCCGGCCTGGTGGTGTGCGATAATGGGCGATAATAGTGGAGTTTCAGCTGCAGCACGCACGGGTCAGTCGCACTGCGAAACAGCACCACTTCACCACCAATGATTGGGCCTCCATGCGAGACCTGTGTGCCCTGTTGCGCTGTTTAGAGTACGCCACCAACATGGCCAGTGGCGATGCCACTGTTATCAGCGTGACGATACCAATTCTATGTCTCCTAGAGAAAACGCTTAGGGCGATGATGGAAGAGGAGGTGGGCCAGGGCCAGGAGGAGGAGGAGGAGGATGACGGGTCGTTTTTAGCACTTTCAGGCCAGTCTGTTAGAAGTGGCTCAGAGGGAGGTTTTTTGCAACAGCAGAGGGCAGGTACAAATGTGGCCAGCCAGGGACCACTACTGGAGGACGAGGAGGATGAGGAGGAGGTGGAGGAGGATGAGGATGAAGCAGGTTCACAGCGGGGTGGCACCCAGCACAGCGCAGGCACATCCCTGGTGCGTGGCTGGGGGGATACAGAGGATGATGACGATACACCTCCCACAGAGCACATCTTGTCCTCAGTCCTTACCTCTAGGGAGCCTGGCACACATGAGCGATTACATGCTGCAGTGCCTGCGCAATGACAGCAGAGTTGCCCACATTTTAACGTGTGCTGACTACTGGATGGCCACCCTGCTGGATCCACGGTACAAAGACAATGTGCCCACTTTACTTCCTGCACTGGAGCGTGATAGGAAGATGCGCGAGTACAAGCGCACACTGGTAGACGCTCTCCTGAGAGCATTCCCAACTGTCACAGGGGAACAGGTGGAAGGCCAAGGCCAAGGCAGAGGAGGAGCTAGAGGTCGCCCACGCAGCAGTATCACGGCCAGCTCCTCTGAGGGCAGGGTTAGCATGGCAGAAATGTGGAAAAGTTTTGTCTCCACGCCACAGCTAACTGCCCCACCACCTGATATGGAACGTGTTAGCAGGAGGCAACATTTCACTAACATGGTTGAACAGTACGTCTGCACACAACTCCACGTACTGACGGATGGTTCGGCCCCATTCAACTTCTGGGTTTCCAAATTGTCCACGTGGCCAGAATTAGCATGTTATGCCCTGGAGGTGCTGGCCTGCCCGGCGGCCAGCGTTTTATCTGAACGTGTATTCAGCACGGCAGAGGGCGTCATTACTGACAAACGCAGCCGCCTGTCCGCAGCCAACGTGGACAAGCTGACGTTTATAAAAATGAACCAGGCATGGATCCCACAAGACCTGACCCTCCCTTGTGCAGAGTAGTCCTTAATAACTGCCTTAAACCATGTTGTCTTGTACTCCTGGCCACTTCTTCATTGAAAAATCAATTTTTGAAATTAAGTAGGATCTTGGTGTGCAACCCAGAGTTGAATGAACCTTCCCTCTGTCTGGGTGCCGGGGCCAAAGTACATGAAAGTGTCCTTCTCCTGTGCTGGGTGATGTAAAACTGATGCTTATGAATGTTATACTTGTGCTGTCTGACATGTCTTCTTTGTGTGGGTGCAGGGGGCCAAAGTCACTGAAAGCGGCCTTCTCCTGTGCTGGCTGATATAAATGCCTGAGTCTGCTGTGGGACCTCTCTCCTCTTTCTGGGTGCAGGGGTCAAAGAAACAAAAGGTGGCCTACTCCTGTGGTGGTTGACATGATGCCTGATTCTCTGCTGTGGGACCTCTCTCCTCCGTGTGGCTGCAGGGGTCAAAGTCTCTAAAAGTGCCCTTCTCCTGTGGTGGTTGATGTAAAACTGATGCTTGTGCTATCTGACCTGTCTCCTCTGTGTCGGTGCTAAGGCCTAAGTCACTGAAAGCGGCCTTCTCCTGTGCTGGCTGATATAAATGCCTGAATCTCTGCTGTGGGACCTCTCTCCTCCGTGTGGCTGCAGGGATCAAAGTCTCTAAAAGTGTCCTTCTCCTGTGGTGGTTGATGTAAAACTGATGCTTGTGCTATCTGACCTGTCTCCTCTGTGTCGGTGCTAAGGCCTAAGTCACTGAAAGCGGCCTTCTCCTGTGCTGGCTGATATAAATGCCTGAATCTCTGCTGTGGGACCTCTCTCCTCCGTGTGGCTGCAGGGGTCAAAGTCTCTAAAAGTGCCCTTCTCCTGTGGTGGTTGATGTAAAACTGATGCTTGTGCTGTCTGACATGTCTCCTTTGTGTGGGTGCAGGGGGCCAAAGTCACTGAAAGCGGCCTTCTCCTGTGCTGGCTGATATAAATGCCTGAATCTCTACTGTGGGACCTCTCTCCTCTTTCTGGGTGCAGGGGTCAAAGAAACAAAAGGTGGCCTACTCCTGTGGTGGTTGACATGATGCCTGATTCTCTGCTGTGGGACCTCTCTCCTCCGTGTGGCTGCAGGGGTCAAAGTCTCTAAAAGTGCCCTTCTCCTGTGGTGGTTGATGTAAAACTGATGCTTGTGCTATCTGACCTGTCTCCTCTGTGTCGGTGCTAAGGCCTAAGTCACTGAAAGCGGCCTTCTCCTGTGCTGGCTGATATAAATGCCTGAATCTCTGCTGTGGGACCTCTCTCCTCCGTGTAGCTGCAGGGGTCAAAGTCTCTAAAAGTGCCCTTCTCCTGTGGTCGTTTATGTAAAACTGATGCTTGTGCTGTCTGACATGTCTCCTTTGTGTGGGTGCAGGGGGCCAAAGTCACTGAAAGCGGCCTTCTCCTGTGCTGGCTGATATAAATGCCTGAATCTCTGCTGTGGGACCTCTCTCCTCTTTCTGGGTGCAGGGGTCAAAGAAACAAAAGGTGGCCTACTCCTGTGGTGGTTGACATGATGCCTGATTCTCTGCTGTGGGACCTCTCTCCTCCGTGTGGCTGCAGGGGTCAAAGTCTCTAAAAGTGCCCTTCTCCTGTGGTGGTTGATGTAAAACTGATGCTTGTGCTATCTGACCTGTCTCCTCTGTGTCGGTGCTAAGGCCTAAGTCACTGAAAGCGGCCTTCTCCTGTGCTGGCTGATATAAATGCCTGAATCTCTGCTGTGGGACCTCTCTCCTCCGTGTGGCTGCAGGGATCAAAGTCTCTAAAAGTGTCCTTCTCCTGTGGTGGTTGATGTAAAACTGATGCTTGTGCTATCTGACCTGTCTCCTCTGTGTCGGTGCTAAGGCCTAAGTCACTGAAAGCGGCCTTCTCCTGTGCTGGCTGATATAAATGCCTGAATCTCTGCTGTGGGACCTCTCTCCTCCGTGTGGCTGCAGGGGTCAAAGTCTCTAAAAGTGCCCTTCTCCTGTGGTGGTTGATGTAAAACTGATGCTTGTGCTGTCTGACATGTCTCCTTTGTGTGGGTGCAGGGGGCCAAAGTCACTGAAAGCGGCCTTCTCCTGTGCTGGCTGATATAAATGCCTGAATCTCTACTGTGGGACCTCTCTCCTCTTTCTGGGTGCAGGGGTCAAAGAAACAAAAGGTGGCCTACTCCTGTGGTGGTTGACATGATGCCTGATTCTCTGCTGTGGGACCTCTCTCCTCCGTGTGGCTGCAGGGGTCAAAGTCTCTAAAAGTGCCCTTCTCCTGTGGTGGTTGATGTAAAACTGATGCTTGTGCTATCTTTCCTGTCTCCTCTGTGTCGGTGCTAAGGCCTAAGTCACTGAAAGCGGCCTTCTCCTGTGCTGGCTGATATAAATGCCTGAATCTCTGCTGTGGGAACTCTTTCCTCCGTGTGGCTGCAGGGGTCAAAGTCTCTAAAAGTACCCTTCTCCTGTGTTGGTTGATCTAAAACTGATGCTTGTGCTATCTGACCTGTCTCCTCTGTGTCGGTGCTAAGGCCTAACTCACTGAAAGTGGCCTTGTCATGTGCTGGGTGATAAAAATGTGATACAAGTGCCATCTGACATGGTTGAAGCTATCAAATTAACTAAAGGTGGCCGACTCCTGTAGTGGGTGATCAGTAAAACTGATGCTTGTGCTATCTGACCTGTCTCCTCTGTCTCGTTGCTAAGGCCTAACTCACTGAAAGTGGCCTTGTCATGTGCTGGGTGATATAAATGTGATACAAGTGCCATCTGACATGGTTGCCGGGGTCCCATTAAATGATGGCCTACTCCTGTGGTGGGAGATCTAAATGCCTGATTCTCTGCTGTGAAAACCTCTCTCCTCCGTCTGGGTGCAGGTGTCAAAGTCTGTCAAAGTGGCCTTCTCTTGTGCTGGGTGATGTGAAACTGATGCTTGTGCCATCTGACATGGTTGCCGGGGTCCCATTAAATGGTGGCCTTCTCCTGTGGTGGGTGATCTAAATGCCTGATTCTCTGCTGTGAAACCTCTCTCCTCCGTCTGGGTGCAGGGGTCAAAGTCTCTCAAAGTCGCCTTCTCCTGTGCTGGGTGATGTAAAACTGATGCTTGTGCCATCTGACATGGTTGCCGGGGTCCCATTAAATGGTGGCCTACTCCTGTGGTGGGTGATCTAAATGCCTGATTCTCTGCTGTGAAACCTCTCTCCTCCGTCTGGGTGCAGGGGTCAAAGTCTCTAAAAGTGGCCTTCTCTTGTGCTGGGTAATGTAAAACTGATGCTTGTACCATCTGACATGGTTGCCGGGGTCCCATTAAATGATGGCCTACTCCTGTGGTGGGTGATCTAAATGCCTGATTCTCTGCTGTGAAACCTCTCTCCTCCGTCTGGGTGCAGGGGTCAAAGTCTCTAAAAGTGGCCTTCTCTTGTGCTGGGTGATGTAAAACTGATGCTTGTACCAGCTGACATGGGTGAAGGGGTCAAATTAACTAAATGGTGGCCTACTCCTGTGGTGGGTGATATGATGCCTGAATATGTGCTGTCGGGCCTCTCTCCTCTTTCTGGGTGCAGGGGTCAAAGTAACTAACAGTGGCCTTCTCCTGTGCTGGATGGTATAAATGTAATGCTTGTGCTATCTGACATGTCTCCTCTGTCTGGGTGCTAAGGCCTAAATCACTGAAAGTGGCCTTCTCCTGTGGTGGTTGATATGATGCCAGATTCTCTGCTATGGGACCTCTCTCCTTTGTCTGGATGCTGGGGTCGAAATAATAGTAAGCGACCTTCTCCATTGGTGGGTGATTTGAAGCCTGATTCTGTGCTATGGGACCTAACTCCAATTAATATTGGTTAATTTTATTTTATTTTATGTTAAGTCATCATCTCCCTATCTACATTTGTTTGCAGGGGATTTACCTACATTTTGCTGCCTTTTGCAGCCCTCTAGGCCTTTCCGGGAGTCTTTTACAGCCTTTTTAGTGCCCAAAAGTTCGGGTCCCTATTGACTTCTATGGGGTTCGGGTTCGGGATGAAGTTCGGGTTGAGTTCGGATCACGAACCCGGACATTTTCCGGAAGTTCGGCCGAACCTCTCGAACCCGCTCATCTCTAGTCAAAACCCATTTTTGTCACCTTACATCACAAAAAGTGTAATAGCAAGTGACCAAAATGTCATATGCACCCCAAGATAGTGCCAATCAAACCGACTTCTCATCCCGCAAAAAAATGAGCCCCTACATAAGACAGTTGCCCAAGAAAAAAATATGGCTTTCAGAATGTGGAGACACTAAAAAATAATTTTTTTCAAAAATGCTTTATTATGTAAAACTGAAACAAAACCCCCCAAAAAGTAGTCACATTTGGTATTGTCGCGTCCGTAACAACCTGCTCTATAGAAATAGCACACGATCTAACCTGTCAGATTAACGATGTAAATAACAAAAATAAAAACGGTCCCAAAACAACAATTTTTTTTGCAAATTTTCCATTTTAATCCATTTTTAGACTAACAAAGCAAGGGTTTACAGCAAAAAAAAAAACTAAATATTTATTGCCCTGATTCTGTAGTTTACAGAAACACCCCATATGTGGTCGTAGTCGTAAACTGCTGTATGGCCAAACGGCAGAGCGCAGAAGGAAAGGAAAGCCATATGGTTTTTGGAAGGCAGATTTTGCTGGACTGTTTTTTTTGACACCATGTCCCATTTGAAGCCCCCCTGATGCCCCCCCTAGAGTAGAAACTCCAAGAAAGTGACTCCATCTAAGAAATTACACCCCTTAAGGTATTTAAAACTGATTTTACTAACTTTGTCAACCCTTTAGGTGTTCCACAAGAGTTATTGGCAAATGTTTTTCTATTTTTTGTTACCTTGTCTCAAAAAAAAGTGTAATATAGAGCAACCAAAAATCATATTTACCCTAAAATAGTACCAATAAAACTGCCACCTTATCCCGTAGTTTCCAAAATGGGGTCACTGGTGTGAATAATCCAGTTCAGCAAAATCTGCCTTCCAAAAACCACATGGCGCTCCTTTCCTTCTGCATCCTGCCGCGTGCCCGTACAGCAGTTTACGACCATATATGGGGCGTTTCTATAAACTACAGAATCAGGGCAATAAATATTGAGTTTTGTTTGGCTGTTAACCCTTGCTTTGTTACTGGAAAAAAATGGATTAAAATGGAAAATGTGCCCAAAAAAAAAAATCTAAATTCAGAAATGTTTTCTCCATTTGCCATTAACTCTTGTGGAACACCTAAAGGGTTAACGGCATTTTTAAAATCAGTTTTAAATACCTTGAGGGATGTAGTTTCTATAATGGGGTTTTTATGGTGGTTTCTATTATGTAAGCCTCACAAAGTGACTTCAGACCTGAACTGGTCCTTAAAAAGTGGGTTTTGGAAAATTTTTGAAATATTTCAACATTTGCATCTAAACTTGTAAGCCTTGTAACGTCCCTAAAAAATAAAATGGCATTCCCAAAATGATCCAAACATGAAGTAGACATATTGGGAATGTAAAGTAATAACTATTTTTGGAGGTAGTAAGGTGAAATATGGCCTTGTCCTTAGGGGTTAATCACAAATTATGCTTAATTTTTTCCTACTAAAATATATATCAATCTGCTCAGATACTCGTCCACAGATCTGACTGCCTTTTCAATGTGACTTGTTACCTTTAGTTCTATTAATTCTCATAACTGTATCTTTTACATGTCAGTATGATGCCCATATGTTGTGGAATAATGTTCATTTTAGTACATCAAGTGTAGTTACATGGATTTTAGCCAATTAACTCAATGTCGTACATGTATGGCATTTTGCGCAATGGCTTGTGTCTGTGGAACAGGCTGCTGCACAGAGCACACTCCATACATGGCAGACGCCAGCTGTATAATACAGCAGGCACCAAGCTGCAATGACTGGGATCAGCGATAATGAAGAAACAGGTCATTTAACCCCTTAGTAGTGATTGCGGCATCTGTAAGGTTAGGAAGGGGGAGAGGGCTTACCCTGACACTGTGGGCCCTGGTGAAGGTTCCCAGAACTGTCATGTTAGGCTGTCGGCTGTGCTGTTGCTGCGCACAGTGTGAAGGCGCTCTATGACCTCACGCTGTGCGCATCGGGTCACAGCACAGCCAACGGCAGGAGGAAGAAGATCGCTGGTGGTGAGGAGTGTTGGCATCCAGAGCAGGAGATGTAAGTGTTTTTTTTTATATTTTATGTGCTCTGTGGCATGGGAGCTAATCAGAGGTATGGGGTCTGATGAAAGGCTTGGGGGCTGATGAATGGTATGGGGCCTGATGAGAGGCATATAGGGGCTGATCAGATGCATATGGGGGCTGATGAGAGGCAAATGGGCGCTGATGAGAGGCAAATGGCCGCTGATGAGAGGCATATGGGGGCTGATGAGAAGCATATGGGGGCTGATGAGAGGCATATGGGGGCTGATGAGAAGCATATGGGGGCTGATGAGAAGCATATGGGGGCTGATGAAAGGCATATGGGGGCTGATGAGTGGTATGAGGGCTGATGAGAGGCATATGGGGGCTGATGAGAGGCATGGGGGCTAATGAGAGGCATATGGTGGCTGATAAGAGGTATGGGGGCTGATAAGAGGCATATAGGGCTAATGAGAGGCATATGGGGGGCGGTTAAGAGGCATGAGGGCTGATAAGAGGCCTTGTGGGTCATTCACATTGGGGTCTGATCTGAGGTCTTATTGGGGTCTTATTAACATTGGGGGTTTGATGGGTGGTCTCACCTGAGGTCTAATGGAAAATCATTTTTTCTTATTGTTCTTCTCTAAAACCTAAGTGCGTCTTATAGGGCGAAAACTTTAATATTTGCTGCAGAGCTGTTCTTTATCTCTCCAGAGCTTACTAACAGAGAACAGTGCTGCAGCGAACAGTAAGTGCTAAACACAGGCCCCGCCACATGGTACAGTTTTGCCTATAATGTTCCTTTAATCCACATGTAGTCAGAAATCTTTATTTCAGAAATGTATCTATAACTGGTTAATTCCTTTATAAACGATTTTAGGCACCACTGAACTGACTAGAAATGATGTAGGAGATATTACTGCAGGTTTTAGATATATATAAAAAAAAAAAGGTCAGGTGTTATAAATATCAAACATTCTCTATCCTTAAGTCGAAAGAGCAGACAGGAAACATGAAAATATGTTTTTTTAATGAAATAAAAATTGTTAATGTCAAAGTGAATGCTGTCCACCTTTTAAAAATGCTATTTTTTTGCGCATTGCTTCAAAGCCCCTTCATAGATATGGAGTCACATGTAAAATTCTGTCTACAGCCACCACTAGGTTAACTTGGGAGCTTGTCATTACGTCATCAAAGGTCCCTTGGGTCCGGATTCAGTGCGGGTGCAATCCATTCATGTCACACATTGCACTCGCACGGAATTCTCACCCGTGTGAAAGGGGCCTTAAGGGGGAAAAATTTCTTCCCGTCTCCGATCAGGCAATAAGAATAACTTATAAAATGCTATTATTTTCCTTTACAACCATGTTATAAGGGAAAATAATACAGTAAATTGACTTTTATCAATTTACTTACATCTTCTTCTAGCAACCATGCATGAAAATCGCATTGCATCCGCACTTGCTTGCGGATGCTATGTGATTTTCACGCAGCCCCATTCATTTCTATGGGGCCTGCGCTGCGTGAAAAACGCAGACTATAGAACATGCTGCGATTTTCACGCAACGCACAAGTAATGCGTGAAAATCAGTGCTCATCTGCACAGCCCTATTGAAGTGAATGGGTCCGGATTCAGTGCGGGTGCAATGCATTCACATCACGCATTGCACTCGTGCGGAATTCTCACCCGTGTGAAAGGGGCCTTAAGGGAGAAAATCCGATCAGGCAATAAGAATAACTCCCTGGATCAACGACCCTTCTCCAGAAATCTAATAACTATAACCTGTAATATTATAACACTACAGAAAATACTTCATAAAATAAATGCATGAATAAATAATTAAATGGGTTCTCTGGTTCTTCTTTTAATATTGATGACCTATCATCAGCCATCTCCTCATTCAGATAATTGGCAGGGGTCCCGGGTGTCGGATCCCTGCCGATCTGATATTGATGACCTATCCTGAAGATAGAAAAACAAGTAGTGCAGGAACAGCACACACCGGTCAGTAGTCCTAGTGGAAAGATGCAACAGCCCCGCATCAGCCGCAGATCCAATCAGCCAGAAAATACGTAGAAATCAAATAGCAGTGGCAGCATCTCCCTTTACTTCATCTTTATTGAAGACTTCACAGCATACCAAGAATTTACAACGTTTCGGCTGTGCAACAGCCTTTGTCAAGCATAAAAGACATATGATATACATGCATATAAATATTAAAATCATGGTCCACCCCTTGCCCTCTATTCCAATCAGGCTTCACCCTAAGCACACCCACAAGTTCCTCTTCCTATCAATGTACAAATCCCATCATTGTGTTCATTAAAACTTCACCTGCAATTGGCGTCCATAGCTGCTGTCACCATGTGTTCTCCCATGGTTCGTGTCCTCATATTCCTACTGCGCATGTCCCCACACCAGCGGCTCCATTCTGGGATGTGCACAATCGTCAGACGCAAGATCTTGCGAGGGCTGACGTCAGCGACCAGCTGATCGCAGCATGACCGAAATCTCGCGCTGCTCGTCAGCGCAATACCAGGACTGAGCATCGCGTTGTCAAGGGGATCCCACGGCAACAATATGACAAGATCACATACCATCCAATCATATGCACAGGTCAAAATAACAGGACAATAACAGTGACAGGACCCTGACGTCACATGACCGGGACATCCCTCATAGTAAAAAGATGACCAAGTCATGTAATTCGGGTCTGGCAATAGCACAATCATTATAAACATCATATGGGCCATATTACATACCATCATATAGCCACATATAAAGATCTAACATGCTAGTGGGTAATACAGGATAAATCCAAGTGACCAAATTATAGACACTAATGTGGGTGGACACATAAAAATATATATTCTATAGAGCACCGATGTGGAACAAGCACCATCATTAATCTATGCTGGCTACATTGAATTCAATGTTCAGCCCATAGGGCTGCAGTGATCTCAGAATGTGGATCCATTTTAATTCTTTCCTCCTAAGTAGTTTATTTTTATTACCACCCCTCCTTAGTGGCCTTACAGAGTCTATAGCATGAAAATTGAGCTGATTAATGGAGTGTCCGCAGTCAATGAAGTGTTTCGCTATCGGTTTATCTATCATGGCCTTCCTGATTGTACTCTTGTGTTTGTTAATGCGCTCCCTGTGCTCCATGGTGGTTTCTCCCACATAAATGTAGCTACAGGGGCACTGTATCATATAGATAACATCCCTAGATCTACAGGTATACTATTCCCTAATTTTAAAGGTTTTGCCACTGTATGGATGGGTGAAAAAATCACCCTTCATAATTCCACTGCAATTGCAGCATGCTAGGCAGGGAAAAGGAACTTGTGGGTATGGAATAGAGGGCAAGGGGCGGACCATGATTTTAATATTTATACGCATGTATATCATATGTCTTTTATGCTTGACAAAGGTTGTTGCATAGCCAAAACTTTGCAAATTTTTGGTATGCTGTGAAGTCTTCAATAAAGATAAAGTAATGGGAGATGCTGCCACCTCTATTTGATTTCTATCCTGAGGATAGGTCATCAATATTAAAAGTCCAGAGAACCTCTTTAACTCCTGGTTAATGCATCTTAATGACCAAGTAATTTGTTTTCATTATTCTGACTCTGATTGTTGTAGTAGCGATTTATCCCTAGTGAGACCTCTATGCCTGGCCTGTATAAGCAGATATAATCACTGCGGACAATCCTTATCAGATAGCTTAAACTCACCAACACTGTGCTTATCCGTGTAACTTGCTTTATTCTTTATATCAGATAACAGAGTATAGCAGAACAGATGGATTCCGGTATTGTGCGGTCAAAAGATGATGCTTTCATTAGTGTACTTGAGAATACATGTGTACCTGATTCATGAAGCTGAAGCTGTATGGAAATACAGGAAGTGAAGTACACAGAAGAAGGGTGGAGCATAGAAAGGAAATGAGTCATAGGTATGAAAAAATATGAGAACAAGAAAAAACAACTGTACTACCAAAAACAGCCACTAGATGGGAGCATATAACCACATATAGAAATACTGCATATGAAATGGTTCAATGAATTAAACTATATAAATCCACATAAATTCAACCACATGGCAGCACACTCTCCGTCTGGCACTGAAAATGTCACTATTTTAACCATAACGGTAGTTATGTGTGCAAATAAACAACAGTGCAATTTGCTTGACGTCTTGAAAACCAGAAAGACATAAAAAAGAAACATGCATATAATGCAACAACTATGAATGCAAATCTTCAAGTTATAGCAAATAAAGTTCAAACTCTTTTTGAAGTCTCAAGTAGAAACTAGCAGCATAGGCAAATAATCATAAATAATCATTCTCCAAAGAGCACCTTTCACCTCCACCTTGCATACCTTACCCCTTTCATGGTAGTGCCTTATGAACAAAGTGGTGATGTGGTGGCGAGCAGGTATAATGAGTCTTTGCTCAGTTCTGGTGACAAGGGTTTTAAGGACAAATCTCTGGATCCCTGTCAGGTTCTAGAAGATTGAAGACGTCAGCTGTGGTCTCTTCTGTGTGATTCAGCAGGAATTAAGGACCTGTTAACCAGGAAGAGTTTGCAAAGACACTTGCGGACACTGGCCTGGTGGCATGATCTTCAGATGGGACATATTGCCATTGTTCAGGTTTAGATGATTTCCTGATTCTTTCTACACGGTTGATGACGTAGACATAGAAACGTTTAGTCTGGTTGAATATGTAGCCCAGAACAACTTTACTGTCTGTGTAGAATTTGGTGTCATCTATCTGAATGTCTAGCTCGCGCAATATGAAATCTGCGATTTCTACAGCTAGCACAGTCCCACAAAGTTCAAGCCTAGGAATTGTGTGCTCAGGCTTAGGCGCTAACTTAACTTTCCCAAACAGAAACCCTATGTGGGTTTGATTAGAGGAGTCTCTCACCTTGAGGTAGGCAACAGCCGCTATGGCCTCAGTAGATGCGTCTGAGAAGATGTGAAGCTCTTTTCTCCGGCTTGTAGCAAGAGAGGCTGGGGTGTAGCAGCGCGGTATATGGATTCCATCTAAGGCGTGTAGAGATTGCTTCCAGAACTCCCACTTTGAAAGCTTGTCAAATGGCGGTGGATCATCTCAATCTTTATTAGACTCTGAGAGCTGTCTAAATAAGGCTTTACCTTGTATGGTGATGGGAGCCACAAATCCCATTGGATCGTATAAGCTGTTCACCACTGACAGAACATGACACTTGGTAAATGGCTTGTCTGTAGAGCTGACTTAAAAGCCGAAAGTGTCTTTTAGTCCCACCGTAGGCCCAGACTTCTCTGTACAGGTGGCATGTCCATTCCCAGATTTAAGTCTTTAAACCCTGTGGCATGATCGCCAGGTTGAAAGGCTTTCATAACCACAACACTGTTTGAGGCAATCTTGTGTAGTCTGAGGTTAGCCTCAGAAAGCATACCTTGTGTCCCTTGGAGCAGGTCTATGGCTTCTTCGTCTTTAGGTAAAGACTTAAGTTAATCGTCAACATAAAAGTCTCTCTCAACAAAGTGTTGAGCATCCGCACCATACTTCTTTTCTCCATCAAGGGCAGTCCTTCATAAACCGTATGTTGCAACAGGGGTAAGGGACTTTTACCGAAAACATGCACCTTTATGACGTATTCAATAATCTCATTGTCTATGTTGTTGTTACGGTGCCACAGAAACCTTAGGAAGTTCCTATGATCTTCGTGTACAATGAAGCAATGAAACATTTGCTCAATACCAGCAGTTATGGCAACTGGTTCTCTTCTAAACCTCATAAGTACGCCTACAAGGTTGTTGGTTAGATTCAGGCCAGTGAGAAGAACATTGTTTAGGGATACACCTTGATGTACCAGATGTTGTGCTCACTTGTAGTACAAAACACTGTGGTACCTAGGTTGATATCACAAAGGACAGGAGTAACATAAGGTACTTGGTTGATGTTAAAAACCTTCTCCTTTACTTCATAATGGTGAGGGCACTGTTTGAAGTGGGATGCACGTCTATTTGCCAACATGTAAGTCTTGAAGGAGTGGATCTCAGATGATGTACGCATCTTGTTTAAGCATACATTGCCCACTATTACCCAGCCTAGGTCAAGTCTTTGCGCATAAGGGGCATCGTCAGGTCCATCGCACTGGTCGCGTACTTTATGTACTCTGAGAATGTCCAATCCTAACAGGACTAAGATTTCAGCACTCTTCTCCATTGCAGGAAACTCATCAACAAGGTGCCTTAAATTAGGATGTTGATACATAGCTTCTGGAGTGGGAATCTCTTCCCTTTCGTCTGGTATCTGGTTGCACTTGACTAACGTTGGTAGGGGTATGCCCTCTCCTTCGTTGATATGAGAGACCATGAACCCATCAACCCTTCTGCCAAAGGTCTCTACACGACCAGAACAGGTTCTGAGAGTATATGGTGTGGCGTGACCCTCTATGCCAAAAATCTCAAAGAATTTAGGCTTAACCAGGGATCTGTTGCTCTGTTCATCTATTATAGCATACATCCTAGCAGCATTCTCAGGATGACCCTTTGGGTATATCTTGACTAGGCATATCTTGGCACAGCATTTGTGATCCATACCTTTTTCACAGACTTCTGTACATGAAGAAGAAACATTATCTTTGGCTGGGGCATGACTTTGTTGCTCTTCGCCATGATTTAAAGGGTTTCTGTCACCAACTTTTGACATTATAAGCTGTCTGACATTAGCTATGTGCTAATGTCAGACCAGCTTGATAATGTCTTTTTTATAAAAATCCGCTGTATATATAGTCTGAAAAACTTACTTTTATATTATGTAAATTAGCCTCTAGGAGCAGGGGGGGCGTTGCCCTGCTCCTAGCGGCTCCGTCCGGCAACCTGCTGGCACGCCCCTTCACACTTTGATTGACAGTGCAGGGCAGCGATCCTCCTGCACTGTCTCGTTCTGAAATCGCGCGCCCGCGCCGCTCTGTATTCGGCGCAGGCGCGGTGAGCAGAGGACAGCAGGCACCAGCGTCCTCTGCTCACCGCGCCTGCGCCCGAATACAGAGCGGCAGCGCGGCGCGCGATTTCAGAACGAGACAGTGCAGGAGGATCGCTGCCCTGCACTGTCAATCAAAGTGTGAAGGGGCGTGCCAGCAGGTTGCCGGACGGAGCCGCTAGGAGCAGGGCAACGCCCCCCCTGCTCCTAGAGGCTAATTTACATAATATAAAAGTAAGTTTTTCAGACTATATATACAGCGGATTTTTATTAAAAAGACATTATCAAGCTGGTCTGACATTAGCACATAGCTAATGTCAGACAGCTTATAATGTCAAAAGTTGGTGACAGAAACCCTTTAAGGCAATAATAAAGGTAGGTAGCTGTTGTGGGTTGACCGAAAGTGGAGTAGGATGCATGACTGTAACATCTCTGTCGCTATCACGTTTTGTGCACTTGACAACTTTACAGTCTTTAGCAAAATTGCTATAAGAAGCATAGCACTTGTAGCATATTCCAAGTTTCTGAAGAATCTCCCTGCGCTCTTGTAAAGTTTTTGCCCTAAGCCCATGACATTTCTTAAGAGGGTGAGCCTTCTTGTGAATAGGACACTGACGATTAGGGTCTTTATCTCTGTCATCCATAATGCCCTGATCAGTAGGTGAGGTTGTGAAGGGTGAGATGTCTGTCCTTTTAACAGATATTGCTCGATTTAAGTCTCTATATTTAGCTGCTGTGTTTTCATACCTTGATGATGGTGAGGATGAAGCAGGCAGGTTGGGTTCACTGAAGCTGAGATCGTTTCTCATCCAGGCTTGATCACTAATGATCCTGCAGAAATATGAGAATGGAGGAAAAGATACGTTATTGTCTCTTTTGTATCTTGAGACCTGTTGTACCCATTTCTCTTGTAGGCCATATGGCAGTTTAGACACCACTGGGTTGACACCATGAGCGATGTCCAGGAAGCTTAGTCCAGGTAGACATGGGTCGGTCTTTGCCAATTCTAGCTCCATGAGGAGGTCACTTAGATCTTGGAGCTTGCAATAGTCTTTGTTCCCTATTTTTAAGAAGTTTTGCAGTCTCTTGAATAGAGCGCTTTCTATGGCTTCAGAGCAACTATAGGCTTGCTCAAGTCTTGCCCATGCAGCAACAAGACCTGCATCTGGGTGGTCAACATCTACTGTTTTGAGTCTTTTAACACGACCTGCAGATTCTGGTTCCAGCCACTTTATGAGCATAAGTTCTTTCTTAGTAGTAAGGTTGAGATTAGCAATAGCAGCCTTAAAGGTTGATCTCTAGGCCCTGTAGCTCTTCCTACGCGCTGTAAAACGCTCAACGGGCGAAAACCCATGTTTCCCTATGGGCATGGTTCTCACCTGAGCGTTTTACAGCGCGTACGAACGCGCTGTAAAACGCCCTACGCCCAAAGAAGTACCGGAGCTTCTTTGGGGCGTATTGTCACGCGTATTGTGATTGACGCCACAGTGGTCAATCACACAAACGCACGTACGACGCGCGTTTCCTATTTCCAAAAACGCGCTGTAATACGTGCAACAAAAACGCGCGTAAAACGCGCGTATCAAATACGCTCAAGTCTGAACCCAGCCTAAGAGTCCTGCAAGAAAGCTGAGTATTTTGCAGACAGCTGCTGGTAGTTTACATATGCAGCAAATAGGCGATTTATAGAGTCTCTTATTTCAGCTGGTTGATCATTGTGACAGTGTGACAAAACTGACATGCAGTGTGAGGTTCTGTCCCAGAGGTCTGACAGATTACTGGAGAACTCATCTTCAGTGGCTTCAAAGTTTTTCCTGAGTTTCTGTGTCGTTTTATTGTACGTTTGGGTCTTACACTCTGTTCGGTAATATCTGCAGAATCTGCTCCCTGTATGTGTGTCAGTTCAGAGGCATTATGTATATGCGTTGGTTCAGCCATAAAAGAGTATTCAGAGCCTTGTCTAGACCTTTTTTATGGTTTTGCAAAAAAATTTACTGTCTCTTTAAGAAGACGAACAGCAGCTTAGACAGGTGAGGTAACACAGTTCAATGTAGAGAAACAGTTTTCAACATTCATGTGAAGTGCAGTAAGCTTGTGTGACCATGTGATTTCACAAGATGGCGGATGGCACTGAGCTTGATTGCAGATTAGGCACACACGTATACACAGCAGGCTGGAGGAATTCTATGCATCTTTTGACTATTCTGACTCCGATTGTTGTAATAGCGATTTATCTATCCCCAGTGAGATCTCTATGCCTGGCCTGAATAAGCAGATATAATCACTGTGGACAACCCTTATCAGATAGCTTGAACTCACCAACACCGTGTTTATCCGTGTAACTTGCTTTATTCTTTACACCAGATAACAGAGTATAACAGAACAGATGGATTCCGGTATTGTGCGGTCAAAAGATGATGCTTTCATTAGCGTACAAGAGAATACATGTGTACCTGTTACATAAGGCTGAAGCAGTATGGAAGGTACAGGAAGTGAAGTACACAGAAGAAGGGTGGAGCATTGAAAGAAAATGAGAACAAGAAAAAACAACTGCATTACCAAAAACGGCCATTAAATGGAAGCATATAACCACATATAGAAATACTGCATATGAAATGGTTCAATGAATTCAACTATATAAATCCACATAAATTTAACCGAGTGGCAGCACATTCGTTTTTTGACTGTTGGATTCCAAGAGCTATAGCAGAGGTGTAACTAGGCTTTCCCGCACCCAGGGCAAAGATTCAGATTTGCTGCAGCCCCCCCCCCCCCATGCCACTCAGAATTATATAACTTCCAATAAATTAAAGAATCAACTGGTCCTACCTCATCCAGGGTGTCGCTGGTATGTCGGCGTGATATCCACTGGAACAGAAATAAGGTTCCTGTGGTGATAAAGCAGAAAGAACAATAACATAAGGAAGGGATAGTGACTGTACCTGGTAAATACCTACGAGGGGGCGTGTGCTGCCCTGTAAGACTAATCCATCCCAATGTACAGTATAGCAGGGTAATCTAGGGCATTTCCCCTTTGTGCTACCATACAGTACTAATGCCCACATTGTGCCCCCTCACAGTAATTATGCCCACATTGTGCCTCCTTTACAGCTCAAATGCCCACATCGTGTCCCCTCACAGTACTAATGCCCACATTGTTCTCCCTCACAGTAATTATGCCAACATTGTGCCATTGTGCCTCGTTTACAGCTGAAATGCCCACATTGTGTCCCCCTCACAGAACTAATGCCCACATTGTGTCTCCTTAACAGCTAAAATGACCACATTGTGCCCCATTACAGTAGTTATGCCCACACTGTGCCTCCTTTACAGAAGAAATGCCCAAATTGTGCCCCCCTCACAGTAGTTATGCCCACTTTGTGACCCCTTCACATTAGTTATGCCAATCTTTGTGCTCCTTCACATTATTTATGCCTATCTTTGTACTCCTTCACAGTAGTTATGTCCTCCTTGTTGCCTCTCACCTTTGTGCTCGTCAAAGTAGTTATGCCCATCTTTGTGCCCCTCAGAGTAGTTACGCCCAACTTTGTGCCCCTCACAGTAGTTATTCCCACCTCTGTGCCCCTCACAGTAGTTATGCCCATCTTTGTGCCCCCTCACACTAGGTATGCCCATATTTGTGCCCCTCATAGTACGTATGCCCACTTTTGTGCCCCTCACAGTAGTTATGTCCTCCTTGTTGCCTCCAGTGCCCTCTCCGACCTGGCAATGCGCTCCCACACATTTCAGTGCTGCTGGTTGAGCAGGAGCCTCAGCTTTCAGCACTCCTCCCACACAGCTAGCAGTATAATGTGTGGCCTGAGGGGCGGGGGCACTGGAGATCAGTGGACAGCTCTCTGCTTCACTATGGAAACGAACTGCCCGGCGGTGAAAGAAAGGAACGCACGTCCCCCCAGCCTCTGCGCCTGGGGCACGTGCTCCATCTGCCAGCCTCTCTCTCTGTAACCTTGATTGTTATTTTATCTTTCCTTCGATGTATCCGAATGAAGACTTGTTTTTTGCACGACAAGTTGTAGTTTTGATTTGTCATTTTGTGGTACATTACACTTTTTGGTCGATTTTTATAATTTTTTGTGGAGAATATGCAAAAAACAGCAATTCTGACCTTTTTTTTTTTACAGCGTTTACCGCAGTGGCATAGTGTGTATGTGTAGTTGTGTGTATGTGTGTGTGTGTGTGTGTGGGGGGGGGGGGGGAGGCGGTTGCCCTGGGTGCCCAATTGCAGGGCGCGCCAGGCAGCAAGTATTTCAATGAGGGCCACGGGTGCCTCCGTTATGCCTTATATGCTTCAGGCTACTAGGCCTGAGGCCTATGAGGCAGTAGAGTGGCGCAGGAGGTCACAATTACCTCACTGTGACCTCCTACATTGGGTCTCGTGAGATGATGCAGTGCAGGAAGGCACAGTGAGGAGTTCGTGACCTCCTGCACCAGGAAGCCACAAGCTGTGATGGAGAGAGGTAAGTATTTAAATTTTTTTTTAAATGTATGTACTAGGGATGAGCGAATCGACTTCAGATGAAACATCCGAAGTTGATTTGCATAAAACTTTGTTTCCATACTGCACGGAGCGAGTGCGGGGTGGCCATCGGGTCCCGCGCTTCCTTAGGCATCGTGACTGCATTCCATGAGAGCCTGTGAGATCTAGCCCCCCGGATCTCATAGGCAAGCAAGCTGTAAGTGTATTGCAGTGTGTAGTACACTCAGGGGCGGATTAAGTGCATGATAGGCTAGGGGCTGTCTACCTAACTCGGGCCCCTCCCTCCCTCCATTTTAAGTTTAAGTTTTAGTTTTTTTTCTGTATGAAGAGGCTGCGGTGCTTCGTGAGCGCCACAGTCTCTTCCTAGGCCATATGACATCACATTCATTGTTCACATGGCCTAGCTGCAGCTCTGTCCCATCTTAGTGATTGGGTCTGAGCTGAAATACCAAGCACAGTGCTATCAAATGGACAGCGCTGTGCTTGGTAAGGAGAAAATAGGCTACGGCGCTCACTGGGACATTGCGGTCTCCTCAAACAGCGGATTGGCGGGGGTGCCAGGAATCTTCCCCTCACAAAGTAATTTGACCCCCATACTGCCCCTGTTAAGTAATAACCCCCCACACTGCCCTCCATTAAGTAATTTGCCCCCACACTGCCCCCATCAAGTAATTTCCCCCCACACTGCCCTCCATTAAGTAACTTGCCCCCACACTGCCCTCCATTAAGTAATTTGCCCCCACACTGCCCCCCATTAAGAAATTTGCTCCCACAATGCCCTCCATTAAGTATTTTTCCCCCACACTGCCCTCCATTAAGTCATTTGCCGACCCACTGCCATCCATTAAGTCATTTGCCCCCACACTTCCCTTCATTGAGTAATTTGCCCCCATGGAAACATTTGCCCCGACTGTCCCTGCAGTAATATTTATTCCTGGGCCCCCAAAGTTGGCACATACACAATACAAAAAAAACAAGCACCCTTATGTGACAGTAGTCCCCTTATGTGCCAGTAGCCCCCTTCTGTGCCAGTAGATCCCTTATGTGCCAGTAGTCCCCCTTATGTGCCAGTAGCCCCCCCACTTATGTGCCAGTAGCCCCCCCACTTATGTGCCAGCAAGCCCCCCTTATGTGCCAGCAAGCCCCCCTTATGTGCCAGCAAGCCCCCCTTATGTGCCAGTAGTCCCCTTTATGTGCCAGTAGCCCCCCTCATGTGCCAGCAAGCCCCCCCTTATGTGCCAGCAGTCGCCCCTTATGTGCCAGTAGCCCCCTTATGTGCCAGTAGTCCCCTTATGTGCCAGTAGTCCCCCTTATGTGCCAGTAGCCCCCACTTATGTGCCAGTAGCCCCCTTATGTGCCAGCAAGCCCCCTTATGTGCCAGCAAGCCCCCCTTATGTGCCAGCAGTCGCCCCTTATGTGCCAGTAGTCCCCTTATGTGCCAGTAGTCTCCTTATGTGCCAGTAGCCCTCTTATGTGCCAGTAGCCCCCCTTATGTGCCAGTAGCCCCCTTATGTGCCAGAAGTCCCCCTTATGTGCCAGTAGCCCCCCTTATGTGACAGCAAGCCCTTCTTATGTGCCAGCAGTTGCCCCTTATGTGCCAGTAGATCCCTTATGTGCCAGTAGTCCCCCTTATGTGCCAGCAAGCCGCCCTTATGTGCCAGCAAGCCCCCCTTTTGTGCCAGTAGCCCCCTTATGTGCCAGTAGCCCCGGCCCCCTTATGTGCCAGTAGCCCCCTTATGTGCCAGTAGTCCCCCTTATGTGCCAGTAGCCCTGGCACTTATGTGCCAGTAGCCCCCCTTATGTGCCAGCAAGCCCCCCTTATGTGCCAGCAGTCGCCCCTTATGTGCTCCACACTAACTCCAAAAACACACACAAAAAAAACACATACTTACCTCCATGGCAGCGATGCGATGCAGGCCTCTTCCGGCCTGTGTCCCGCGCTGTAGGCTCAGGCGACACGATGATGTCATCGCGCCTCCTGGACTGGCCTCTGATAGGCTGCCGGCCTAGTGCTGGTAGCCTATCAGATGAACCGGGGACGGGTTCCTCCTGCACGCTCCGCTGCCGCGACTCTGCTCACTGCAGGCTCCCAGCATTGGCTGGGGGCATAATGCCCATTGCCCGCAATTTGGCGCCTTCAGGCGGGGCGACCGCACCGAGTGTCACCCCAGGGACTGGTGTCACCCGGTATGGTCCGCACCCCCCTCAGGCGGCGCAGCATGCCGCCACTTTCCCTTCCAACCATGTTTTTTTTTAGTTTTTTTTTGTTAATCGTAGGGTTCCGGCGGCGCCCCCTGCTAAATTGCGCCCTAGGCGGTTGCCTAGGTCGCCTTACAGGTGGTGCCGGCCCTGTCTGTATGGACGCTAGCACAGTATTGGGGGCAGCAGGATGACAGTGTTGAGACACCAGGAAGGAGAGGATGATAGTAAAGTGAGGAATCAAAATTTTTTTCTGTTAAACTTTGCAGAGACGAGAAGTGGCTGAAATGAAGACATTGAGGAAAGAGTCTGCAGACCAGCCCCAGACTTCAGGTCACACTGGGTGTGTGTTCTGAATTCTGGGGGCTCACACCAATCTACCACATTATCTGTACTCAGAGCAGGGGCGTACATAGAATTCACTGGGCCCCATAGCAGGAATCTGAAATGGGTCCCCATGATCCTTCCCAAGCCCCTCTGACTAACCATTCCTGGTCCCTTCAACCTTCAACCTTCAACCTTCAACCTTCAACCTTCTACCCCAGCCCCTCCCTTACCCATTGACGGTGCCTTAAGTAGGTACATTGGTGCTACATTACAGATTATTACTGTTTTTGATAACCTGGGGTGTTCTCGCAAAACACATAGTGTGACCGCGTTCCCATTGCTGTTAATTTTCTGTTCTTATCCGTCAGAAGAAACAAAAAATATATAAAATAACGGATCCTGTATTTTAAGCATCCCTTATGCTCAGTTATGCACATTTTGCATCCGTTTTAGCCATTTCTGTCTGAGATACGTTATTTTAGACAAAAAAAAATACTTTGTGTAGAACTTTTTTACACATAAAAAAAAAAACTAATCTCAGACGGAAATGGCTAAAGAGGATGCAAAATGTGCAGAACTGAGCATAACAAATGCCTTAAATACAGGATCAGAACAGTGATGTGAACGCGGCCTAAGGCTTCATTCATATCTCAGGTGACTGTATCCCACAGAGAACATCCTGCCAGAGCTCACCGTTTCGGCGTACAGGGTTCGGATTATCTAAGCAAAGAATCCCGTTATGGATTCCACTTCCACGGAAGCCCATAAGAGGCATGCTGTATTGTATTCCGTCATAAAAGAAGTCTATGGCCAGCATGCAATGCGGAATGCCTCTTATGGGCTTCCGTGGAAGTGGAATCCATAACGGGATTCTTAGATGATCCGAACCCGAACCTTGTACGTCAAACTTGAAAAAACAAGTTCGCTAAATACTAGTCATAACACATTAAATAAATGTGAAAACTCATCAAGTGTGTGTTAACTCTGCTATATCTGTGTGTGAATATATATATATATATATTCACAAACACTGTATATACACACACATGAAATACATCTACAGTATGACTGACTAAGGCCCCTTTCACACTAGCGTTTTTGCTTTCCGTCCTAGAGTTCCGTCCTCGGGGCTCTAGGACGGAAAGATACTGATCAGGATTATCCTAATGCATCCTGAATGGAGAGAAATCCGTTCAGGATGCATCAGGATGTCTTCCGTTCAGTATGTGAACGTTTTTTGGACGTTGACAAAAGCGCAGCATGCTGCGGATTTGTCTCTGTCCAAAAATCCGGAAGACATGCCGTAACGCCAGATCCAGAATTAATGCCCATTGAAGTGCATTAATCCGGATCCGGCCTTAAGCTAAACGTCGTTTCGGCGCATCGCCGGATCCGATGTTTAGCTTTTTCTCACTTGTTACCATGGCAGCCAGGACGCTAAAGTCCTGGTTGCCATGGTAAAATGTGGTGGGAGCGGGGGAGCAGTATACTTACCATCCGTGCGGCTCCCGGGGCGCTTCAGAGTGACGTCAGGGCGCCCCACACGCATGGATCACGTGATCCATGGGCATGGGGCGCTCTGATGTCATTCAGGAGTGCCCCGGGAGCCGCACGGACTGTAAGTATACCGCTCCCCCGCTCCTACTATGGCAACCAGGACTTTAATAGCGTCCTGGCTGCCATAGTAACCTGAAAGCATTAGAAGACTGATCAGGATCCTGATCAGTCTTCTAATGCTTTTAGGCGACTTGCGTTCTGATGGATCCGGCGGGACGGAAGTGCCCGCTGGATCCTCAGAACGCAAGTGTGAAAGAGGCCTAAGGGTACTTTCACACTGGCATTTTGGATTCCGTTTGTGAGATCCGTTTCAGGCCTCTCACAAACGGTCCAAAACGGATCAGTTCAGCCCCAATGCATTCTGAATAAATAAGGATCTGTTCAGAATGCATCAGTTAGGCTCCGTTCAGTCTCCATTCCGTTCTGAAGGCGGACACCAAAATGCAGCATGAAGTATTTTGGTGTCCGTCTGATGATGCGGAGCCGAATGGATCCGTTTTGACTTACAATGTAAGTCAATGGGGACGGATCCATTTTCAATGACACAATATGGTGCATTTGAAAACGGATCCGTGCCCCATTGACTTTCAATGTAATTCAAAACATTCTGAACGGATACAAACGTTTGCATTATAGGTGCGGATCCGTTTGTGCAAATAACAGACGGATCCGCACCAACGCAAGTGTAAAAGACATATAGTATACAGACATATACATTTACTCAGTCATACTCTAGATGCATTTCACATCTCTAATTAGACAATTACACATACATATGTACTGAGTACAGTACACTACACAGGAACACAGACATCTTCCACTTACCTTCTGTGCAGGTCTCCAGGGTATACAGTCAGGATTGATGGGAAGCCGTCTTCTCCTCAGCAGTCCCTGCAGCAGGCTCTCTTCCCCCTACCTCTGTCCCGACTGCTGCACATGGTTAACATAACAGCAGAGTAGGAGCAGAGTGGGGGAGGGGAGCCCTGGTGAGACTTCTGATGGCAGCAGCACATTCTGCTGTAGCTGCTGAAAAACCAACCTCTTCTCATCAGTGCAGCTCTGTGAACATGTTGCAGACTGCTAACTGATGGTAGTGTAGTGTACGGGAGCTGTAATGCCCGTCACTACAGAAGGGTCACTTGTGTGCTGTTGTTCCCCTCATGTATGGGGAGTTTGGTATAAATTATCATCCATGCAATGTAATGTGATTTACTTCCCTGTTACTGTGATATTGCCATGTGCAGGCCTGCTAGGGGTGTCATTCCAGCTCTAAGTCACTAGAGGGAGCTAGGGAGCCCTAGTTTATAAATAGGCCCAGTCAGGGGAAGGAAAGGCAGATTAGACTGTGTCTAAGTTAAGTGCAGGCCATGAGTCTGTGAAGTCCAGCTCAGGCCTTGAGCCTGTGAAGGCAAGGCCCAGGCCTTGTACCCGCTAAAGTCAGCCCAGGCCCTATCGCCTGTGGGGGTCCAGCCTAGGAAGATTCATGCCCTAGGAGGAGCAGTCCAGACCCTAGAACTAGTGGAGAAGTGTTGCCTCCTTAGTCAAGCTGCAAGCAGGACAAGTATCCCTGGAGAGAGAGGACAGTTGCCTGAAGTGTGTTGCTGCATTAAGAGTAAGATTAAAGCCCTGATCTTAAGAGGCCTGTCTTGAGGATGGCCCTTTGGGACTGTGATTACTAACTTGAACCACTTCTGTGACTGTATTGTAACGTGTGGAACATTCTGGAGCTGTACTTGATAACTGTTCATCTGTCTGCAACTACGTTCAGTAAAGTTATCCCGTTATTTAAAGATACAGAGACTCCTCAATTATTCCACCTGTCACTACACGGTGTGCCACCGTTCAATTGGCACTGGCGTCACGACATTCATCACCTGCCTGTTCCAGTGCTGACCCGATTGAAGACAACAGTCGGTCCCAGGTTAGTGGGTTGCCCTGCACTACAAAGCCCAGCATACCTAAAGCTACACTACTGACCCCCTGGGACACTGCAGTAGGATCGGGCCCTTGCTGGGTGGTGGGGTGAGGAGAAGCAGTGAGGGGAGGTGGAAGGCGAGCCAGAGGCCCTGGCAAGGACTCTAGGCAGGAGCTATTGCACTAATTGTAGTAAGGGGGCAGGGCCTTTCCTCCACAGCCGGGCCCCCTTCCCCTATGGGCCCCATAGCAGCTGCGTGGTCTGCCTCTATTAGAGGTACGCCACTGACTCAGAGAGTTGTCACTGTGTTATCTGTGGAGTTACGTAGGACTGTAAGTGATCTACTACATTATCTGTTAAAAGGGGCATGCCCACAGGCTGGGTGGGGGCACAATTTTTGGCTTCCCCCGGGTGCTGGCAACCCATGCTACGCCACTGGTTCACCGTATGGGGTAAATTAGATGATGATTTTGTTGTATAGGTCATTACAGATGCAATGACACCAAATATGGGAAGGGAATATTATTTTTACAACTATTTAACCACTTCCAGACCAGGTCATCTACCCCCTTCCTGACCAGGCCTAATTTTGAAAATGTGACATGTGTCACTTTATGTGGTAATAACTTTGGAACACTTTTACTTATCAATTTGACTCAACATGTTTTTCCTTTATTTATAAAAAAAAAAAAAAAACAGTTGAAAAAATGAGAAAAAATTCACTATTTTCTAAATTTGAATCTCTCTGCTTTTAAGACAGATAGCGAAGCCTCATAAAATATTTATTAATTAACATTCCCCATATGTCTACTTTATGTTGGCATCATTTTAGTAATGTAATTTCATTTTTTTAGGATGCTAGAAGGTTTAGAATTTTAGAAGCAATTTTAGAAATTTTAAAGAAAATTTCCAAAGTCAACTTTTTTAAGGACCAGTTCTGAAGTCACTTTGTAGTGCTTACATAATAGAACCAACCCAATGATCCTATCTTGGAAATGACACCCTTTAAACTATTCAAAACTGGTTTTAGAAATGTTGTTAACCCTTTAGGTATTCCACAGAAATTAAAGCAAAATAGAGGTGAAATTTCTAAATGTCACTTTTCTTGCAGATTTTCCTTTTTTAATAAATTTTTTCCTGGAACACATCGAGGGTTAACAACAAAACAAAGCTCAATATTATTCTGAAGTTTACAGATACACCCCGTATGTGGTCGTATACCGCTGTTTGGGCACATGGCAGGGCACAGAAGGCAAGGAGCGCCATATGGTTTTTGGAGGGCAGATTTTGCTGGAACCATGTTGCATTTGAAGAGCCCCCACAGTGAAAACCCCCAAAAAGTGTTGACATTTTGTAAACTACACCGCCCAAGGAATTTTTAAGGGGCGTAGTGAACACTTACCTCAACAGTGAACAGTTTCATAGAATTTTTAATACTTGTGAAAAATGTGTGAAAATGAAAAATTACATTTTTTTTACAAGAAAATGGTGCTTTAGGCCCAAACTTTCTTTTTCACAAACGATAAGAGGAGAATATCCTCTCCCCCACCCAATTTGCTACCCACTTTCTCCTGAATACAGAAACACCCCAATTGTTGTCATAAACTGTTATTTGGGGATACGCCAGGGCTCAGAAAGGAAGGAGCGGCATCTGGATTTTCTAACATGGAATTTTCTGTCGTGGTTTTTAACCTGTTACGGACACAGGATGTACCAGTACGCCCTGATGTCCTGGTACTTAAGGACACAGGACGTCCCGGTACGACCTGAGTATTCTCGCTCACCGCCGCGCAGAGCGGGGTTATCGGAACAGAGTGCCTGCCGAAATCATTCGGCAGGCACTCTATTACAATGCCTAGGGGGTCCTGTGACCCCCACCCCCCGCAGCGGCAATCGCAGATAACCACAAGTCAATTCAGTCCTGCGGTTTTCGGCGTTTCCGGGTTATTCGGGTCTCTGGTGACCCGATAACCCGGAATAGGATGCTGATCAGTGGTGTGATAACACACCATCAATCACCATCCTTCGATCCTGTGAGGTGATGGTGACATCACCTCACAGGATCGATTTCTATGGGCTGCACGGGTGGGCGGGGGGTTAACTCCCCCTGCTTTCCTCCATTTCCTCCATTCTGCGTCTGGAGCGAGGAGAAAGACCAGCCTGCACGTGCAGCAGCAGCAGCACCCTCCAAAGTGCCATCTGGCACTATCAGGTAGGTTAGCGACAGCTAGTGAAGGCTTTAGGTCAGGCAAGGAGAGTTAGGGAGAGTTTAATGTAAATTTTTTAAAAATTTTTTTAACTCTTGCATCACCCTCTTAGGGTGTCTGGGGTCCACAGCACAGCTGTGTGACCCTAGACCCATCCAGGGGTACTGCAGCTTGCCCCCCTCCCCACCTTTTTTTGCGTACGCTAACAGTGGGCGGCACTCTTTAGCGTCCGGCCACTTTTTCACATTTTTTTCGCTCTTTTTTTTTTTTTTTAGTTAGTTCTTCTTTTTTCCTGTTAGGTTTAGGGAACAGTCCGGGAATACCCGTGCCCCCACACACACTGAATAAAGTTTTCCACGCACGCACATACACACTCCCCTATGGCCCACCGGACGTTCTCGGCTGAGAAGGGCATACGCCCAGCTTGCCTCCGAATCCGAGAGTCCCAGTGAGGATGAGGATGACCCCACGTTCCTTTTGTCATCCGCGTCCTCCTCATCATCTAGCGATGATGATGAGCCCCCAAGGCGGTGGAGACGCCGCCAGGCGGAGCAAGGGGACCGCCATGTCAGGGACCCTGTGGCCCACCCTAGGTTCACCTGAGCCCCCTACCGGTGAACTTGGATGGTGTACCCCAGAGAATTTTCAGCCCGCGATTCCTGATTTTGTTGGTCAACCAGGAATCCAGATTCCCACAGTGGGATTCACTGAATACGACTATTTCAGTCTTTTTTTCAGTGACCCCCTTGTGAATCTGATGGTGGAGCAAACGGATCTGTATGCCCAACAGTTCGTTGATGAACATCAGGGCATTTTTTTGGCTAGGCCCGGTGGCTGGACGCCGGTCAGTGCAGCCGAGATGAGGACGTTTTGGGGCCTCGTGCTGTACATGGGTCTAGTCGAAAAACGCAGTGTCAGGCAGTACTGGAGTGGGGACGTCCTCTACCGGACCCCATTTTACAGTACGGCCATGACACGCTCCCGGTTTGAGGCCATCCGGAAATGCCTGCATTATGCACATAATGCAACATGTCCCCTCCAAGGTGATCCTGCATATGACCGCCTGTTCAAAATCAGGCCGGTCATCGATCACTTTGGGCCAAATTTGTGGAGGCCTATGTACCTGGAAGGGAGGTCGCGGTTGATGAGTCTCTCATTGCTTTCAAGGGGAGACTCATTTTCCGCCAGTATGTTCCCTCAAAGCAGGCGAGGTATGGCCTAAAGCTGTACAAACTTTGTGAGAGTACCTCAGGGTACACTTACAAGTTTCGTGTGTACGAGGGGCGAGATTCCCGTATTTAACCTCCAGAATGTCCCCCCACTCTGGGTGTTAGCGGGGAAACTTGTGTGGGACCTTATGCACCCACTGCTAGATAAGGGTTACCACCTGTACGTGGATAACTTTTATACTAGTATCCTCTTGTTACCAGTCCCTTGCCGCCAGATCCACGTCCGCTTGTGGGACTGTGCGGAAAAATCAATGTGGCTTCCCTACCTACCCCCTCCAGGTACCTATCCCCAGGGGTGAGACCCATGCCCTTACCATACCAGTAAAAACCTGTTGCTGGTCAGATATAAGGACAAGAGGGATGTCCTTGTACTGACCACAATTCATGGTAACGGCATCTTCCCTGTCCCTGTGCGAGGTACCGCGGCAACGGTCCTCAAGCCCAATTGTATCGTCGACTACAATCGGTATATGGGAGGAGTTGATGTCTCTGATCAAGTCCTCAAGCCATATAATGCCATGCGCAAAACCCGGGCATGATACAAAAAAGTTGTGGTCTACTTGGTACAGGTTGCCATGTACAACTCTTTTGTGCTGTCCCGAAGCGCTGGCAACACAGAGAAATTCCTTCAATTCTATGAGGCAGTCCTCAAGGACCTGATCTTTCCTGACCGGGAAAGAGCAGGCCGGAGGACCTTGGGAACTGGAAGCGCCCGGATCGTCCCTGGCCAACACTTTCCAGGTGTGGTCCTCGATAATAGAAAGAAGGGACGAACCCCCAAAAAATGCAGAGTGTGTAACAGGAGGGGGATACGGAAGGACACCACCACTCAGTGTGAAACATGCCTTGATCATCTGGGCCTCTGCATTATTGGTTGCTTCAGGGAGTACCACACTTCCATGGAGTACTAACTGTACTATCCTCTTTTCCATTTAGCCACTGATGATCGGATAAAAACTATGGTTCTCAGACTTGAGACACCCAAAAACTTTATTTAATCAAAAATTATAGTTTGTAAAACAAAATAAATTAGTAGACAAATTAGGTATCGCCGCGTCCGTAATAATCTGCTCTATAAAAATACCCCATGACCTATTCCCTCAGATTCACACGGTAAAAAAATAAAAATGTGCAAAAAAAGAATTTTTTTTCTCACCTTACATAACAAAACGCGTAATAGCAAGCAATCAAAAAACCATATGCACCCCAAAATAGTGCCAATAAAACCGTCCTCTCATTCGGCAAAAAATGAGCTCCGACCTAAGAAAATCAGGTAAAAACTTTAAAAAACTGACTCTTAGACTGTGTAGATAGTTACAAACCGGATTCCAAAAAAGTTGGGACACTATACAAATCGTGAATAAAAACTGAATGCAATGATGTGGAGGTGCCAACTTCTAATATTTTATTCAGACTAGAACATAAATCACGGAACAAAAGTTTAAACTGAGAAAATGTACCATTTTAAGGGAAAAATATGTTGATTCAGAATTTCATGGTGTCAACAAATCCCAAAAAAGTTAGGACAAGGCCATTTTCACCACTGTGTGGCATCTCCCCTTCTTCTTACAACACTCAACAGACGTCTGGGGACCGAGGAGACCAGTTTCTCAAGTTTAGAAATAGGAATGCTCTCCCATTCTGGTCTAATACAGGCCTCTAACTGTTCAATCGTCTTGGGCCTTCTTTGTTGCACCTTCCTCTTTATGATGCGCCAAATGTTCTCTATAGGTGAAAGATCTGGACTGCAGACTGGCCATTTCAGTACCCGGATCCTTCTCCTATGCAGCCATGATGTTGTGATTGATGCAGAATGTGGTCTGGCATTATCTTGTTGAAAAATGCAGGGTCTTCCCTGAAAGAGATGACGTCTGGTTGGAAGCATATGTTGTTCTAGAGCCTGAATATATTTTTCTGCATCGATGGTGCATTTCCAGACATGCAAGCTGCCCATGGCACACGCACTCATGCAACCCCATACCATCAGAGATGCAGGCTTCTGAACTGAGCGTTGATAACAACTTGGGTTGTCCTTGTCCTCTTTGGTCCGGATGACATGGCGTCCCAGATTTCCAAAAAGAACTTCGAATCGTGATTCGTCTGACCACAGAACAGCCTTCCATTTTGCCACACTCCATTTTAAATTATCCCTGGCCCAGTGAAAACGCCTGAGCTTGTGGATCTTGCTTAGAAATGGCTTCTTCTTTGCACTGTAGAGTTTCAGCTGGCAACGGCGGATGGCACGGTGGATTGTGTTCACTGATAATGGTTTCTGGAAGTATTCCTGAGCCCATTCTGTGATTTCCTTTACAGTAGCATTCCTGTTTGTGGTGCTGTGTCGTTTAAGGGCCCGGAGATCACGGGCATCCAGTATGGTTTTACGGCCTTGACCCTTACGCACAGAGATTGTTCCAGATTCTCTGAATCTTCGGATGATGTTATGCACAGTTGATGATGATAGATGCAAAGTCTTTGCAATTTTTCGCTGGGTAACACCTTTCTGATATTGCTCCACTATCTTTCTGCGCAACATTGTGGGAATTGGTGATCCTCTACCCATCTTGGCTTCTGATAGACACTGCCACTCTGAGAAGCTCTTTTTATACCCAATCATGTTGCCAATTGACCAAATTAGTGTTAATTGGTCTTCCAGCTCTTCGTTATGCTCAAATTTACTTTTTCCAGCCTTTTATTGCTACTTGTCCCAACTATTTTGGGATTTGTTTTTTTCCTTTAAAATGATACATTTACTCGGATCAAACGTTTGATCTGTCATCTACGTTCTATTACAAATAAAATATTGACATTTGCCATCTCCACATCATTGCATTCAGATTTTATTCACAATTTGTTTAGTGTCCCAACTTTCTTGGAATCCGGTTTGTAAATTTTTTTAGTTTGTTTCAAATAGGATAATATAGTGTTAAACCTAAACATTTTTTAAAAGAGTAGACAAATTATGTATTGCCGCGTCCGTAATAATCTGCTCTATAAAAATACCCCATGACCTAACCCCTCAGATTAACACAGTCAAAAAAATTAAATAAAAACGGTGCCAAAAGAGCTATTTTTGGGCAAATTTTCAATTTTAATCTATTATTTCCAGTAACAAAGCAAGGATTAACAGCCAAATAAAACTTAAAATGTATTGCCCTGATTCTGCAGTTTACAGAAACACCCCATATGTGGTGTAAACTGCTGTACGGGCACACGGCAGGGCGTAGAAGGCAAGGAGTCCAAAAACCACACAGCGCTCCTTTCCCTTTATGCCCTGCCGCGTGGCCATACAGTATTTTACGACCACATATGGGGTGTTTCTGAAAACTACAGAATCAGGGCAATATGTGACGAAAAAACAATCTCAGAATGGCCTGGATAAGTAAAAGCGTTTTAAAGTTATTTACACATAAAGTGACACTGGTCAGATTTGCAAAAAATGGCCTGGTCCTTAAGGGGTTAAGAGCAATAACTTTTTTTTATTTTTTGTTGAATGAGTTGCTTGAGGGCTTATTTTGTGCGAGACAAGCTGTAGTTTTCTATTGGCACCATTTTGGCATACATTTGGATTTCTGGTTGCTTTTAATCTCATTTTTGGGAGGTGAAGTCACAAATAAAGCAGTTTGGTGTAATTTTCCTATTTATTTAATTTTACACCGTTCACTTGGGGGCAGGTTATGTGTTATTTTTATAAATCGTTCATTATGGACGCAACGATACAAAAAATGTTTTTGCAATTTTCATAGAGACTTATTCTATTTATTTTTCTTTTCTGGCTATAGTCTTGTGTTAAGGCTTGCTTTTTGCGGGACGAGGTGACGTTTTCATTGCTACCATTTGGGGCTACAGTTTGCAGTGCAAACTGAGCAAGCTCGATCAGTAATGGACACTACTGATCGGTGCTCAGTGGTTGCAAAATGGACTGCATTGCTCAAGGAGTGCTGCCTCATTTTTAAACTACAGTCGTGGCCAAAAGTTTTAAAAATGACACAAATATTAGTTTTCACAAAGTTTGCTGCTAAAATGCTTTTAGATCTTTGTTTCAGTTGTTTCTATGATGTAGTGAAATATAATTACACGCACTTCATACGTTTCAAAGGCTTTTATCGACAATTACATAACGTTTATGCAAAGAGTCAGTATTTGCAGTGTTGGCCCTTCTTTTTCAGGACCTCTGCAATTCGACTGGGCATGCTCTCAATTAACTTCTGGGCCAATTCCTGACTGATAGAAACCCATTCTTTCATAATCACTTCTTGGAGTTTGTCAGAATTAGTGGGTTTTTGTTTGTCCACCCGCCTCTTGAGGATTGACCACAAGTTCTCAATGGGATTAAGATCTGGGGAGTTTCCAGGCCATGGACCCAACATTTTGGTCCCCGAGCCACTTAGTTATCACTTTTGCCTTATAGCACGGTGCTCCATCGTGCTGGAAAATGCATTGTTCTTCACCAAACTGTTGTTGGATTGTTGGAAGAAGTTGCTGTTGGAGGGTGTTTTGGTACCATTTTTTATTGATGGCTGTGTTTTTGGGCAAAATTGTGAGTGAGCCCACTCCCTTGGTTGAGGAGCAACCCCACACATGAATGGTCTCAGGATGCTTTACTGTTGGCATGACACAGGACTGATGGTAGCGCTCACCTTTTCTTTTCTGGACAAGCCTTTTTCCAGATACCCCAAACAATCGAAAAGAGACTTCATCGGAGAATATGACTTTGCCCCAGTCCTCAGCAGTCCATTCACCATACTTCTGCAGAAGATCAATCTGTCCCTGATGTTTTTTTTTGGAGAGAAGTGGCTTCTTTGCTGCCCTTCTTGACACCAGGCCATCTTCCAAAAGTCTTCGCCTCGCTGTGTGTGCAGATGCACTCACACCTGCCTGCTGCCATTCCTGAGCAAGCTCTGCACTGGTGGCACTCCGATCCCGCAGCTGAATCCTCTTTAGGAGACTATCCTGGCGCTTGCTGGACTTTCTTGGATGCCCTGAAGCCTTCTTAACAAGAATTGAACCTCTTTCCTTGAAGTTATTGATGATCCTATAAATTGTTGATCGAGGTGCAATCTTTGTAGCCACAATATTCTTGCCTGAGAAAGCCATTTTTATGCAACGCAATGATGGCTGCACGCGTTTCTTTGCAGGTCACCATGGTTAACAATGGAAGAACAATGATTTCAAGCATCACCCTCCTTTTAACATGTCAAGTCTGCCATTTTAACCCACTCAGCCTGACATAATGATCTCCAGCCTTGTGCTCGTCAACCTTCTCACCTGAGTTAACAAGACGATTACTGAAATGATCTCAGCAGGTCCTTTAATGACATTTTTTTTAGGGAGTAAATTAATTTTCATGGCAAAGAAGGACTATGCAATTCATCTTATCACTCTTTATAACATTCTGGAGTATATGCAAATTGCTATTATAAAAACTTAAGCAGCAACTTTTTCAATTTCCAATATTTATGTAATTCTCAAAACTTTTGGCCACGACTATATATATATATATATATATATATATATATATATATATATATATATAACTAACTACCACTAACTGCAGGTCTTTTTTCACACAAAAAAAATGTAAAAAAAAAATGAAACAAAATGTGCAGATGCAAATGAGCACACTAATGTTCGGTGCTCTGCAGCACGCATGCACACAGATCGTGCGTTCGTGCAAAACTCTAAACTGACACTAACTGAAATTTATATATATTAAAAAGGGGAGAGCAGCACTCCATTAATTGTGCAAAAATATATAGGTTTTATTTACCCATACTCATGTTTGCGAGCCGAAACGTCGCCACACCATATGGGTAAATAAAACCTATATATTTTTTCACAATAAATGGAGTGCTGCTCTTCCCTTTTTTAATATAATCACGGACTGCTTATCCGAATTTTGAGCGTGCACCCGATATCGTTGGTCAGTGCTGATTTATATATATAAAATATATATATATATATATATATATATATATTTATATATATCAGATTTACATATATATAAAAAACTCAAAAATGTGCAGATATATATGGGCACACTACTGATCGGTGCTCTGCAGCACGCACACACACACAGATTGTGCGTGCGTGCAAATACTGTAGTATAAAAATTCACCGGCTAAAAATTAACTTATATCTATAAATATACAACTCTATATATATTTATATAAAACCCTAACTACAATTTCTTCAGGGTTTAGGGACAGGGACGGAGGGTGGTTTAAGGATCTGGAACAGCTGCTTCTTTGAGCAGGAAACGGTTAAAAGCGCTATGGTGGTGCACCACAAGTCCTAGCAAGCAAACAGCAACACAGAAAGGCACATAACCTCTCTACATGCAGTCACCAGCTAAAATGGGTGCATGAAGAGAAGTTCAACCCTTTCCTGTGCAGCTATAGCGCTGGCATTGGCTGGAGCGTTGTTTCAGCCAAACAAAGCGCTGGCAGGGGACGCCAAACACTGGAGTCCACTCCCTGACCTCGGAGGAGACCGGTGCTGACCAGTTCAGCACCGGTCACCACCCCCTGCCCCGCCTGGATGCTTCTTACAGCTTCCGACCCTGCGATGTGCGGTCTTCATTAATCGGCCAATCGCAGCGCTTGGAGCCGCAGGGGGGTGGTGCAGCACCATGCTGCCCTTACCCGACATGGTGGCCTGCCGGTAAGAGCAGCCATGGTGCCGCGATTCCCCCCAGATCGTTCCCCAGAGCCCCGCGAACCTTGTGACGTACATGTCACTGGTCTTTAAGTCCCATCAAGATATGGCGTAATTGTGCGTTATGGGTCCTTATGGGGTTAAGAGGCATTCGGTTTTGTTCTGTCATAATAGAAGTCTACGGTCTGTCGACAGGACTTTTTTTTCCGTTCTGCATAACGAAGACCAGACAGATCCGTTATGATTCCCATAGACTTCTATTATGACGGAAAGCAAAACGGAATGCCTTTTAAAGCCTTCCATTGTTCATTCCATCATAATACAAGTCTATGGGCAGCATGACGGATCCGTCCTGGTTTCCGTTATGCAGGACTGGACTCCTGCATAACGGATCCGTTATGCTGCCCATAGACTTATATAATGAAGGATCAAAACGGCATGCCTCTTAAAGGCTTACGTTTTGACTTCCGTCTTATGGATTCCATTATTTTCCGTTATAACCATGTTATAAGGGAAAACCATGATGGAATCCATAAAGGTGATGTGAACCCACCCAGATTCCACCATTTATTTTGGACAGCTCCTTTGGAAAACAAACTTTTGAATCTGATTGGTTGCTATGGGCAACTAAGCCACTACTTTACACCAGCTTGATAAATGAGTCCCCTAGTTCAGCCCCAGTCCCAACTCTCTCCCCAAGCCCAAAGCAGTGGTTTGCTTTGATGTAAAGTGTGTGTATGGAGAGCGTGTACTGCTTTGTTGGCCGGTGTATGTATCTCCATTTATCTATATTGTTTTTGTGGAATCATGAGACTTGCTGGGCACTTGTGTAATGTCGCCGCATGGGTTAAGTCCGTTCTCTTTAGAGTAGGGTGGCCAGATATCCGGTTTTAGGCAAGACAGTCCGGCTTTTAAACTCCTGGTCCTCCGTCCGGCGCAAGGCCAGGACAGACTGCCAGAAGTCCTCCTTTTTTAGGGTTATCGGCGACTCTAGGCTCGGCGAGTACGGGGCACTTTAAGTATCACTCACATCACAGCGCCGAGCGCAATGACGTCACTCTACACGTCCGGCAGCGCCAGCATTGTGCCAGGAAATTCTGATTTGTGCAGACGTGGCCGCGCGGGATGTGGAGGAATTGACTCTGAGGAGCGCAGTTGCGCTGAGGTACTCACTGGTCTGTGCTCCTGGCCGCCGGGGATTGGTAAAAGGGGAGAAGGGCAGGTGCTGCTGATTTTGAAAGGGGTTAATAATAACTACTGTGTGGGTCCTGGGGACAGCTGAAAGGGGGGAATAAATGAGTGTGAAGAGGAGACTGAAAGGGGTTAATAAATACTGTGATAAGGTATCTGCTGAGGGGTTAATAACTACTATGAAAGGTCCTTCACAGTAGTTATTAACCCCTTTCATCAGTCCCCCATTCACAGTATTTATTAACCCCTCAGGGGACTGCTGAAAGGGATTAATAAATACTGTGAATGGGGGACTGCTTAAAGGGGTTAATAACTACTGTGAAGGGGGGACTGCTGAAAGGGGTTAATAAATACTGTGAATAGGGGACTGCTAAAAGGGGTTAATGTGAAGGCCCTTCACAGTAGTTATTAACCCCTTTCAGCAGTCCCCCATCCCCCATTCACAGTTTTTATTAACCTCCTCGGGGGAGCGCGGGAAAGGGGTTAATAAATACTGTGAATGGGGGACTGCTGAAAGGGTTAATAATTATTGTGAATGGGGGACTGCTAAAAGGGGTTAATGTGAAGGCCCTTCACAGTATTTATTAACCCCTTTCATCAGTCCCCTATTTACAGTAGTTATTAACCCCTTTCAGCAGTCCCCTATTTACAGTAGTTAATAACCCCTTTCAGCAGTCCCCCATTAACAGTAGTTATTAACCCCTTTCAGCAGTCCCCCATTTACAGTAGTTATTAACCCCTTTCAGCAGTCCCCTATTTACAGTAGTTATTAACCCCTTTCAGCAGTCCCCATTCACAGTAGTTATTAACCCCTTTCAGCAGTCCCCCATTTACAGTAGTCATTAACCCCTTTCAGCAGTCCCCCTTCACAGTAGTTATTAACCCCTTTTTAGCAGTCCCCCATTCACAGTATTTATTAACCCGTTTTAGCAGTCCCCCATTAACAGTAGTTATTAACCCCTTTCAGCAGTCCCCCATTCACAGTATTTATTAACACCTTTTAGCAGTCCCCCATTCACTGTAGTTATTAACCCCTTTCAGCAGTCCCCTCTTCACAGTAGTTATTAACCCCTTTCAGCAGTCCCCCATTCACAGTAGTTATTAACCCCTTTCAGCAGTCCCCTATTAACAGTAGTTATTAACCCCTTTCAGCAGTCCCCCATTTACAGTAGTTATTAACCCCTTTCAGCAGTCCCCCATTCACAGTAGTTATTAACCCTTTCAGCAGTCCCCATTTACAGTAGTTATTAACCTCTTTCAGCAGTCCTCATTCACAGTAGTTAGCACCCTCTAGCAGTCCTCATTACAGTAGATATCCTCTGCGTGTCCCATCACAGTAGTTATAACTCCTTCAGCAGTCCTCATACAGTAGTTATTAGCCCTGTTCAGCAGTCCTCATTCACAGTAGTTATTAACCCCTTTAGCAGTCCCTCATCTCACATGTAGTACCTAGCTGTTAGTGCAGTCCCTATTAACAGTAGTTATTAACCACTGTTCAGCAGGCCTCGCTACAGTAGTTACTAGCACCTTTTAGCAGTCCTCACTCACAGTGGTTATTAACTACTTCAGCAGTGCCTCACTGCACAGTAGTTATTAACCCCTTTCAGCAGTACTCACTGACAGTAGTTAATAGCCACTGTGCAGCAGTCCTGCATTCACAGTAGTTAATAGCTACTTGCAGAGGTACTCGCTGAAAGGAGTTATTAACCACTGTGAACGGGGACTGCTGAAAGGGGTTAATAACTACTGTGAACGGGGACTGCTGAAAGGGGTTAATAACTACTGTGAATGGGGGACTGCTGAAAGGGGTTGATAACTACTGTGAATGGGGGACTGCTGAAAGGGGTTAATAACTACTGTTAATGGGGGACTGCTGAAAGGGGTGAATAACTACTGTGAATGGGGGACTGCTGAAAGGGGTTAATAAATACTGTGAATGGAGGACTGCTGAAAGGGGTTAATAAATACTGTGAATGGGGGACTGCTGAAAGGGGTTAATAACTACTGTGAATGGGGGACTGCTGAAAGGGGTTAATAAATACTGTGAATGGGACTGCTGAAAGGGGTGAATAACTACTGTGAACGGGGACTGCTGAAAGGGGTTAATAACTACTGTGAATGGGGACTGCTGAAAGGGGTTAATAACTACTGTGAATGGGGGACTGCTGAAAGGGGTTAATAACTACTGTGAATGGGGACTGCTGAAAGGGGTTAATAACTACTGTGAATGGGGGACTGCTGAAAGGGGTAAATGTGAACGCCCTTCACAGTAGCTATTAACCCCTTTTAGCAGTCCCCCCTTCACGGAAAGCGGCCACCCTACTTTATAGGTCCCAGGTATCTTGAGCAGATAAGGCGCAGATTTCTCCAGAACAGGCAGGGATGTCTAGTGAGAGGCAGGCACTGGCAGCGACTTGCGCTCACCTGGGCCACAGTGAGGGCGGGACGTGGCGGGGGTTATTTAAGCGCCGGGACCGGCAGGCAGAGAGCACTGACACCTGGTGACAGCCGCGATGCTGCCAGCCGGCTGTGTAGCCATGTGCTTCGCTGTGGCAGGTGAGTCGGGGCAGATCAGCCGCCTGGGCAGGCAGAGAGATGGCTTTATGCAGTGGGCACTGTGTGGTAATCCTCCCTATAGCCGGTGAAGGGTCGCAGCTGTCACCTCTAGACCACACGGGCACATATCACAGCGGTACCTAGTGAGTAGGTGACATGGGGAGTCGTGCTCAGGTGAGTCCTCTACTTCTGTGCACTTACTGTAAGGTGTACTTACCTGCGATCTCCCTGCAGTATTACATATAGTTCCGATACTTTATGAAAAGTAGAGCTGAGGGCAGATGACTACCAGGGTCACACATGACAAAGTGACCACTGACTATGTCTGTCTGTCCTGCGTGCTGCCCACTGTCTGTTACCCTATTAGTTGTGGGCAGCTAAGCTGAGAAGTGAAATCCACAGATTATTCCAGCTGAACTGCTGTGATCAGGAAAAGTTGGGTAGAGCTCCCCTCCTCTGTATGTCACTTCTGCATGTGGCAGGTTTCTGCAGTGCACACCTTAACCCCGTGATGCCTGGCTAATAGAGATGAGCGAATGTCATATTTTGAAATTCGTTCCCGCTTCGTTTGTTGGTAAAAGGTGAATTGCGTTATGGATTCCGTTACCACGGACCATAACGCGATCTATAACAGCATTCCGTTATTCATTCCGTCATAATAAAAGTCTATGTGCTGCAAAACGGATCCGTCTGCTTTCCGTTATTCAGAGGAGTCCTCTCCTGCATAACGGAAACGGGACGGATCTGTTTTGCAGCCCCTTGACTTCTATCATGACAGAATGAATAACGGATTGTCTCTAAAGGCATTCTGTTATGCATTCCGTCATAGAATTGCGTTATGGTCCATGGTAACGGAATCCATAACGCAATTAACCTTTTACTACTAAACGAAGTGTGAACGAATTTCATAAGCGGAAATTCCCTCATCTCCAATGGCTAACCTCCGGGACTTCAGCTGTGGTGGAACTACAACTCCCAGCAACTCGCAGCATGCTCCATGTAAAACTACTGATGTGTGAATACACACATTAAAGTCAATGGGTACCTGAGAGGTCAGGGGAGACGGACAGCACATGTGATTCTCTGACATGTGAGAGGGCTAGCGCGTCTGGGTCCAATGGCCGATAATAATATATATACACTCCGGCACTCCAGCTGTGGTGAAACTACGACTCCCAGCATGCTCCATTCATTTTTATGTAGTTCTGAGAACAGCCATCAAGTGTACATCTTGGGAGTTGTAGTTTTACCACAGCTGGAGTGCCGGAGGTTAGCCATCACAGCCTTAACCCCTTCTTGCAGGGTCTGCGTGGAGCCAATTCTCTAGCGCTGCTGATGTAACGTGTCATGGATAAGAACTCCACCGGGGGTTTTCCTATAAACCTATATGGAAGAACTCTGCCAACCTCATTGGAAGGGGGGGATCACTTTATATAATTGGCATAGGACTATCTATAATTTGCATGTTCTACCCATAAGTCCCATTCTGTGTTGCTTATGTTATGTTCAGTGCAAGCTATACCATTGATTTAAAGGGCAATAATGGTCTTTCTTATGCCATCTGTGATGGGCACTGTAGATTTTTTTTTAACTTTCGAGTCAAATGAGGCCATATGTCCTCCTGATGTGGGTAGTGCCAGCGATGCGGCAAGGTTAGCAAACAAAGAAATGCTAATTGGAGTCCTAATGACCCGAGGATGATTTTTATGCAGGGTGTGATACATTTTCTGGGCAATTAAATATCTATACATCTGATTTATATGTTTTCTTGCCTGAATTAATGATACTTCTGTGCCCACCTACATGACTTGTTGGTAGGACCAGCCAGTCTTATGTTCTTGGGATTACCATGCAGTGCTGCGATCTTTCGGAAGACACCAGTTTTCTTTTTTTTTTAACAATCTTTTTATTTTTCTAGTTACTGCCACCATTTCTTTACCAGAGATCTCTTCAGCTGTGCCACCAAACAGTCACCCGCGGGTAAAGAGATGCTCCTGTAATAACTGGATGGACAAGGAGTGTATATACTTCTGTCACCTGGATATTATTTGGGTGAACACAGGAAGGTGAGCATGACTAAATACTATACTGTAAAGTGTGCTGGTAATTTAGACTGTAGACCAGGGATCAGCAGCCTCTGGCACTCCAGCTGTTCTGAAACTATAACTCCCAGTATGGGAGTTAGAAGAACAGCTGAGCATGTCGGATGCTGGAAGTTGTAGTTTCACAGCAGCTGGAGTACCGAAGGTTGCTGATTCCTGCTGTAGACTATAACCTGGATTTCACACCTTATACAACAGCCATTGCAGGTAGCTAGAATGCGTTCCTTGTCCTGTATACACTCAGATCCAGGCTCGGACTAGCCCACAGGGGAACGGGTGAATCCCCCGGTGAGACCCTGACAAAGGTGGGCCCCCAGTCCCTTGCACATAACACAGAAGACTGGCCGCACCGCATACAGATATGCAGCTTACAGAATTTCAATCTGCCTATGTCCATATAAAAACACAGTTTATTACTATAGAGAAGACTTCTTTCCTGAAGGACCTGCCTTCTCAAAATCGCTACAAGGGCCCCTATAATCAATCACCTTAGGCATCTTGCTGCTGCCTGCCGTTGTGATAGCAGGTAGTATTTGCTTGTAGCTTTACAGTGGGCCCCTAGAATAAATTTTACTGGTGGGCCCGACACCCCAGTCCAACACTGCTCAGATCAGTCTACTGCTTTGCATCTGTACATACAGTATATTATATATCATATAAATGGCCTCATTGTAGATACTTCAGTCCTAAATAATTTATTATTTGTTTTACGAATTCTCATAGCCAAATGCTTCCTTATGGCCTAGGGAGCCCAGGAAGGCGCAGGAAGAGAGCGCCTGCACGATGTCAGTGCGGGAAGGCAAAGGACAGAACGTGCAGTCGTTTCTGCCAGAATACAACATGGTAAGTGGGTGGCTCCAGTTATCCAGAAATCTCATTGTGTAATATGTAATTGTGATCGGCTGCGCTGAATTGCTGTGAGACCGTTCAGCAAATTTCGGGAATTTGTCTATTATAGTCTACTGTATACAGACCATTTATTACGGTATTGTTTTTGTTTGAGTATTGTTAATGTTAGTGCCCAGGATTGAATGAAAAGACCAGCAGTATGTTAGCAGTGGCCCTTTAAGCGTGTTAACGTTAAATGACATTTCCGAACTCGATCATAAATCCCTTCTAGTCATTTTACTGTGTTACTACAGGATTATATAGCAGTTTATTTCATGCAGCAAAAATATGAATAGTTTTAGTTTTTTTTCTTACATTCCAGCCATGTAGAGTTAGCTTTTCAGTTTCCATTTTAAAAGGGTTGTCCCTGGACAACAACTTATCCCACATTGACAGGATAGGGGATAAGTATCTGATTTGCGGGAGCACCCTACCGATGTCTACAACAGGGGCCATCTCCGGCAGTCCCATAGAGGTGAATAGAGCGGTGGCTTAATTCAGATAGAGGTTCTCTTAGGCCTCATGCACACGACCGTATGTGTTTTGCGGTACGCAAATTGCAGATCCGCAAAACAAAAACCGGTATGATATCCGTATGGCATCCGTTTTTCTTTTGCGGATCCGTTATTTTTGCGGATCCATTGTAATAATGCCTATCCTTGTCCGCAAACTAGAAAAAAAATAGGACATGCTCTATTTTTTTTGCGGAGCTACGGAACGGACACACTGATGCGGACAGCACATGGTGAAATAACTGGGTCTGCACCCTATCAGCAAAAAAAACGGAAGGGACAAGGAAACAAAATATGGTCGTGCATGAGTCCTTACAGAGGATAAGTTGTTATGGCACAAGCCTTTTAAGAGTTCAGTATTTGCCAATCCAAAGCTGGCAACAGCTAAGCCCCTTTTCACACGAGCGAGTTTTCCACGCGGGTGCAATGCGTGATGTGAACGCATAGCACCTGCACTGAATCCTGACCCATTCAGTTCTGCGTTGCGCGAAAAACACGGCATGTTCTATATTCTGCGTTTTTCACGCAGCTCTGGCCCCATAGAAGTGAATGGGGCTTCAGTGAAAAACGCATTGCATCTGCAAGCAGGTGCGGATGCAATCCGCTTTTCACTGATGGGTGCTAAGAGATGTTGTTTGTAAACCTTCAGTTTTTTATCACGCGCGTGAAAAACGCATTGCACCCGCGCGGAAAAAACTGAACAACTGAACGCCATCGCAGACAAAACTGACTGAACTTGCTTGCAAAATGGTGCGAGTTTCAGTGAACGCACCCTGAACGCCTCCGGAGCCAATCCGTATTGTTCGTGTGAAAGAGGCCTTAGAATTAATGTTGGCCTACAGAATTCATACAGGTGGTTTTTGAACTGTGGATTGTAATTAATGATCTTCAGTGAGTATATAGTTTCCACCAGGACACTTTTATCACATGGGGTAACGTAATGGCTTGTCTCGTGCAGAAAACTCCTTTTCACATAAACCTAAATAAACTAATGCTTTTTGGTACTCATCTAACCAGAAGGGATTGGCCAAAGCAAAAAACCCCTTTTAAAAGGGGTTGTACAGAATAAAAAATAAAAAATAAACTCTGCTGTCTTCCTGAATCAGCGCCACACATGTCCTCAGGCTATGAGTGGTATTGCACCACAACGCCATTCACTTCCTCTACCATGTACAGTTGCTGGTGCTGTTTCTTACCCTCTACAGTCCTTTCAATTAGTCATGAAGGTAGAGGTTTGGTAACATGCATTTTGAACCTGCTTGAAGGGGTCAGATTGGCTGGAGCGATGCTCTGTTCTCGTTGTACTGGAAAGTAAGGGTGCATTCACACAACTGCTTTGGCTCCCAAATTGTGGATCTGCAAAATATGGATGCGGTCCATGTGAATCCCGCACTTTTCGTGAACCCCATTTAAAAAATGCATATTCTTGTCAACAAAATGGGCACGAATAGAACATGTTTTATAATTTGCGTCTCGGCTGCACTGATTCCGACAGCACATGGACGCCATCATCCGTGTGCGGTCCATTTTATGTAGCCCCATATAATGCACAAAAATGTGGATCGGACGCAGACCAAAAATGCGATCGTGTGAATGCACCCTTAGGGTGCTTGTAAACTGAGTTTACTGTTTCCAACAGGGAATCAGTTTGTCAATTTTTATTTCACCTACAAACAAGGCAAAGATAGAAAAAAAGTGGAGTTTTGACTTTGAGACCTGTGATTGGTGTGTCAATGGGGGGCATTTGTATTTCACTAAATGGATGGGAAAAATCGGATACTTCTGTATACAATCCCTGTACCAGATGCTTCTATTACTTTCAATTGAATTTTTTGCTGGATTGCAATGAAAAGTGCTGCATTCATTTTTTGCTGAATGGAATAGCACATACATCTGCGTTTTCCCATCCCATCCTCTGTATTGAGGTTGTACAGTGCTGTACAACTTTCCTGATGGCAGTATTCCTCCCTGTCAGCCCCAGTTACAGACGGAATCGGCAATAAATTAAAAAACAAAATGTAATATTAAAGATCTCCCAAAGGTCTTGTATGCACAAAAAATAAAGACAACATAAAAAAATTAAAAATACTGTACTTTTCGCTTTATAAGACACACTTTTTCACTGCAAAAGTGGGGGGAAAATGGCTGTGCGTCTTATAAAGCAAATACTAGTGAGCGCTTCTATCATGGTAGCGTTTACTAGTATATATTAGGTGCAGGGAGAGGGTGAAGCGATGTGAGCGCTGCCGGTACTCACCCTCCCTTGTCTTCTTCTCGGGGCCACGCTGCACTGCTGGTCCTGACCGCATACAGCGTCAGGACGTAGTGTGCTCACTATGACCTGACGCTGCACGCAGTCAGGTGACAGTGCAGCACAGGCCGGAGAAGACAAGGGAGGGTGACTGGAGAAGCGATTGCCAGAACTGGAGAGGAGCGTCGGAGCAGCAGAGGTACGTGAATTTCTTTATTTTATCTCGGATCTAAGGTCTGATAGGGGTCTGGCTTGGAAGTCTGATCTGACGTCTGATGGGGGTCTGGCATGGAAGTCTGATCTGAGGTCTGATGGGGGTCTGACATAGAGGTCTCATAGGTTTCTGGCATAGATGTCTGATCTGAGGTCTGTGATGGGGGTCAGGACCTTTTTTCACATTTTTTCATTTTTGTAAAAAATAAAAACAAAATATACTAAAATAAAAATGACAAAAATAAAGCCCCATGTATCAATGAAAAAGACTTAAGAATTATTTACTTAACCGAATGGAAAAAAAAAAAAAGATGCATCGAATAATGGTCTTGAAACTGGTTAAATATACCACAATAAAAATCTATGTTCTGTCAGCTGTATAAGGGTTTGCGTTTTTTTGCAGGATACTTTGTATTTTTTATTGGCACAATTTTGGGGTGCATATAATGTACTAAATACATTCTATTAACTAAGTTTTACTACTTTTGTACAATGAAGACACTTTTTATGGAAAATTATTTTAATTTTGCATTGCCACATTTTGAGATCCATAACTAAACGTTGCTTTATAAGAACTTGATTTTTGCAGGCAGAGTTGTAGTTTTCAATGGCCCTATTTTGGGGGTACATAAAAGTTATCAATTAGCTTGGCGGTCATTATTGGTGATCATTATTGACCACAGCGTATAAGGGGTTATGTTCCACAATTTGTGTTATCTTCATTCCTGGCCTTTGCAGAAGGGTTTGCTGCTGTATATTAAAATGAACACCCATTGCTGAAGCGTTGGCACACCTTCTGTGATCGCACCTCTTCAGTGCCCTAATACTACAGCGTGGTTTGGGAAGTTTCTGTTCACAATGACGAACTATTAGAACATTGTGTGAGTGGAGGTTAAAGGGTTATTCCCATCTTGAACATCAGGGGCATATTGCTAGCATATGCCCCCAATGTCTGATAGGTGCGGGTCCCACCTCTGGGACCGGAACCTATACCCAGAATGGAGCATGCACGGCCGCCCTTCATTTACTTCTCTGGGACTGCCAAAAATAGCCGAGCGGAGCGCTCAGCTATTTTCTGAAGTCCCATTGAAATGAATGGGAAGTGCACAGCACAAGCGTAGCCACCACTCACTTCTATGAGGCTTACGGAAATAACCGAGCCAGCGCTTTGCTATGTTCAGCAGTCCCATAGAAATGAATGGAGGGCAGCAGCGCATGCACCCTTCGGGACTTTGCGGGCTCTGTTCTAAATATATGTGCGAGTTCCAGAGGTGGGACCCGCACCTATCAGACATTGGGGGCATATCCTAGAGAAAGGCCCCAATGTCCAAGATGGAAATAAGAATTTAAGAAGAATACTTTTTGCTTCAGTGAAGATCAGATATATGATCATTTATACGAACCTGCTGGATGTCTGGTCCAGTTTTATACTCCTAGTCTATTGACAACTGGCATTCAATTGAATTTGAGGAGATGGAACACTGATGGCGACAGATAGCAATTATTTTCCCATTAGTTTCTGATCTATTTTTTTTACAGGAAACTGGAAAAATAACCTTCCAGACTTACAGAACAGGAGATGGAATTGAGTTATTAAAGAAAAGCGGATCACAAATGGATTGCAAGCAGATAATTTCATTTCACTAGCAAATGGAGAAGAAAACTGATCAGAAACTGATGGGAAGTTGACATGAATGTCATCTATATTCCCTTATTGTGATGCTTATTGTGATATCCATGCTTAGTAGCATTAAGATTAGTCACCCATCTCACAAAAACTAAATTAGGCTAGGTTTACAGCTGTAGCAGAGGTTCCTTTAGGAGCCTCTACTGCAGAATTGGCGCTTTTGGGTTTCTTTTCATTTTTCTGTTCCTAGACTGGAAGAGAAAGATGAGAAACATGCTGCAGATCTGAACCTATTCTAATACAGTGACCATTTCAGACACCAATGTTTTAAGTGTAGAGTACTTGTTAGTATTTGTTTTTTTAAGTTTTAGTGAACTGTTGCATCCAGAGTGCAGATAACAAACTAACAAGCAAACAAACCAATTTTAACTTGTGTACAATTTTTTTTTTCCCTCCTCTTTAAATTATGTTTATTTTTTGAAGTTTTTGTGTGTACTAATTTTTTTAAAGAGCATCTGTCAATGGCGCAGGTCTGAGAAGACATGGCTAGATGACATGTCTCACCCTGTCAATCCAAGGGAAGGGGGAGTAGCCATAACAGAGGGGTGTTACAAAACTAGTGCTCTGAGAGCTCTGGCCAGCTCCTTGGTACTCCAGCCATCTAATTTGCATAATTATAAAAAGAGTGATTTCTAGAGCATGATAAACCCTACCAGACAGTATGCCTGGTTTGGTAGGGTTGATGGTGCTGACAGATGCACTTTAAATGTGCATGGCTTGAATATATTTTTGTTTCTTGCTTTTTTAGTTGTGTTTTTATTTGTTTTCATAATTTAGTTCATTACCGTAGACCACAAAAGATGACATCCATACATCTTATGTCATAAATAAAGTTGTTATAATGACAGTGATAGCAATGATGGCAGTGATTACTGGCAGTGCTGTAAATGTTTTCATCCCGTACATAGTACTTCTATTATGTACAAGGCTATCTACTTTTTCAACACTTTGGTGTTTGTGCAGAACAAAAATTTAAAGTAGGGTGTATATAGAGGAATGAAGAATACCCAAGGTAGTGTAGTTCCACTACGCCTGGTAATATTGAATGTGGTTGCGTTGCAACCCACAGACTGATGCAACCATGACACAACAGTCAGCTATCCAAATCTTTTGGATTTTTGTACTACGACATTCACTTTGATTGGGTGCACTCATATTGCTGTGTAGCCTTAAAGGGGTTGTCCGAGTTATGAAAAAAATATATACAGTACAGACCAAAAGTTTGGACACACCTTCTCATTCAAAGAGTTTTCTTTATTTTCATGACTATGAAAATTGTAGATTCACACTGAAGGCATCAAAACTATGAATTAACACATGTGGAATTATATACATAACAAAAAAGTGTGAAACAACTGAAAATATGTCATATTCTAGGTTCTTCAAAGTAGCCACCTTTTGCTTTGATTACTGCTTTGCACACTCTTGGCATTCTCTTGATGAGCTTCAAGAGGTAGTCACCTGAAATGGTTTTCACTTCAGAGGTGTGCCCCGTCAGGTTTAATAAGTGTGATTTCTTGCCTTATAAATGGGGTTGGGACCATCAGTTGCGTTGTGGAGAAGTCAGGTGGATACACAGTTAATAGTCCTACTGAATAGACTGTTAGAATTTGTATTATGGCAAGAAAAAAGCAGCTAAGTAAAGAAAAACGAGTGGCCATCATTACTTTAAAAAATGAAGGTCAGTCAGTCCGAAAAATTGGGAAAACTTTGAAAGTGTTCACAAGTACAGTCACAAAAACCATCAAGCGCTACAAAGAAACTGGCTTACATGCGGACCGCCCCAGGAAAGGAAGACCAAGAGTCTCTGCTGCGGAGAATAAGTTCATCCGAGTCACCACCTCAGAAATCGCAGGTTAACAGCACTTCAGATTAGAGACCAGGTCAATGCCACACAGAGTTCTAGCAGCAGACACATCTCTAGAACAACTGTTAAGAGGAGACTGTGTGAATCAGGCCTTCATAGTAGACTATCTGCTAGGAAACCACTGCTAAGGACAGGCAACAAGCAGAAGAGACTTGTTTGGGCTAAAGAACACAAGGAATGGACATTAGACCAGTGGAAATCTGTGCTTTGGTCTGATGAGTCCAAATTTGAGATCTTTGGTTCCAACCACCGTGTCTTTGTGCGACGCAGAAAAGGTGAACAGATGGACTCTACATGCCTGTTCCCACCGTAAAGCATGGAGGAGGAGGTGTGATGGTGTGGGGGTGCTTTGCTGGTGACACTGTTGGGGATTTATTCAAAATTGAAGGCATACTGAACCAGCATGGCTACCACAGCATCTCGCAGCGGCATGCTATTCCATCCAGGTTGCGTTTAGGTGGACCATCATTTATTTTTCAACAGGACAATGACCCCAAACACACCTCCAGGCTGTGTAAGGGCTATTTGACCATGAAGGAGAGTGATGGGGTGCTGCGCCAGATGACCTGGCCTCCACAGTCACCAGACCTGAACCCAATCGAGATGGTTTGGGGTGAGCTGGACCGCAGAGTGAAGGCAAAAGGGCCAACAAGTGCTAAGCATCTCTGGGAACTCCTTCAAGACTGTTGGAAAACCATTTCAGGTGACTACCTCTTGAAGCTCATCAAGAGAATGCCAAGAGTGTGCAAAGCAGTAATCAAAGCAAAAGGTGGCTACTTTGAAGAACCTAGAATATGACATATTTTCAGTTGTTTCACACTTTTTGTTTTGTGTATAATTCCACATGTGTTAATTCATAGTTTTGATGCCTTCAGTGTGAATCTACAATTTTCATAGTCATGAAAATAAAGAAAAATCTTTGAATGAGAAGGTGTGTCCAAACTTTTGGTCTGTACTGTATATAACACTGTAAATCTGATAGGCATCAATTCATAACTGAGCTAAGCAAGATTTAGGTAAAAAAAATATATTTCCTCATTTCCCTGGTTCTCTTCTTGCCCTTTGTTTAGCTGCAATAACAACAATCTCTGCCCCTTCCTGTGCTCTGCAAAGGGAGCGAATACAAGTGCTGCCCTGAGTGACATGTCTGCCTGCTATGGGATACTCAGCAGCATGTTGTATGTGGACTACAAGTCCCAGCTGTACAGTGACACTGCTGATACACAAAAGATCTTCTCCCTACCTGTTCTTGTGCAGAACTCATCTAGTCTGTGAGCTCCTGTGCCCAGCATTTGTCTCCTCACTGCCTGCAGCTACTCAGTTAAGCCTTTAGCCCTGAGTCTGTGCTCCTGAAGGGGTTAATCTTTCCTTGAAGTATCCAGTGGGAGGGAGACACAGGGCAGAGAGCAGCAGAAGGCGGCAGTGCAGGGGGCGTGGCCAGAACAGTAACGTCTGGTGTACAGACTCATATCTGCTCTCTCAGGCTTGTGTATGAAACATCCTCAGAGCAGGGAGAGGAGCTGACATCACAGGTCATGTGACCCTCAGTGAAATCTGAAAAAAGGAGCAACTACAGATGCAGTAAGTGCATGGCAAAGCTGTTACATTTGATTAGTTAGAAAAATACAAAGAATAAAAAAATAACTTGGACAACCCCTTTAAGGTGGATCTAGACGAGATAATCATTACAATTCGAACACAAGTAATGCAAAATAGACGAGAATTGTTTTATGTAAATGTTTCTAACGATTCAGCGCCTGTGAAATCATTAATGCGAACAAGTACAATTAACGCATTTCGTTAATAAATTGCATTATGTAAATGTGCATCGGGTACATTCTTGACGATGGAGAGCCCTGTGTAGGCAAGCTAATCCTTTTATTTAAATGCTAGTTGTCTACTCGAAGGTTCAATCAGTAGTCGCTTGTGTCGGTGATCACTTAAACACTTATCTGTTCATCTAAATCCACCTTAAGCCTTATTATATACCCAGATTATTTTTATTATGATTCTACATGTTCTAGTGAAAGACTCCCGGTAATAGTTAGAGAGGACCTGTAACCTCTCCTGACATGTCTGTTTTAGGAACTACTGTACTTGCATTCCCAAGGTAATAACAATTCTCCATGTTACGCTATTCTGCTTTTCTATTAGAGGGTTATGAAAATTTCCAAGAGTCTGCACTGGCAGCACTGATTGGATAGTGGCAGTCTGTGCAGAACCCCCGAATGGTAGCACCCAAATGGTCCTTGATTGCAGACTATTTGCAATTCATTTATAAACTTCTAGTAGGAATAATGGAAGAATGGCACAATATAGAACTAAGATATTAGAAAAGATGCTCCAGAATTATTACATGGGGAAATGCAAGTAGTTACTAAAATAGACATGTCAGGAGTGGTGAGAGGTCCTCTTTAATTTGGTTACAAAATTATCAGACAGCTAGTCATTTACCTGGCACATTTTTGCTCCGTAATTGGTAAGCATCCATCTTTTTTTGCCTGAGTGGCGTCAGTGGAAAGGGACCAGCATGCCAGCCGTCTTATATTGCTCCAATAAAAAGCATGCAATAAAGTGATAAAAGAAACAAGCATTTAACCCTGTCATTGCAGTGGTACAGGCAAATCAATCTGAAGCTGGGCTCACAACACCCATGTCCCAGACAAATATGTACAATAATAATGGAGGATGATACCATTTGTTACTTTACCATTTCTTTCATTGCGACATATCCAGTAATAAGCATGACTCAATTACTTGTATCTCCTTAGGGCCACTGCTGATAGTAAACTAAGATCAAGTAAGGAAATAAGCCCAGTAAACAAATTCTTAAACATGAAGTCTCAAGTCCGTCTTTTGCGTGCGTTCCGGTAAGGTGATTACTAGTTACTACCTTTTCACTATTGGAAGGAAGATCTGAATGTAGAATACCTACTTTAAAACATGAAAACAGCATGTGCTTATCTGTGTGAAAGTAATGAATATGTAACTTACAATGCTAATAAACTTGGTAAAGTTCACAGTTATATCCAGGGATGGGAAAGGAAATTCTTTGGCATGTGAAATCCTTGGCACTACATTTTACATTCAAGTATAACTCCTGTTCGAGAGATTCTCTAGTCAAAAATCTTTGGCTGCAGAACACTGTGATTTACAACAGTAATGGTTTACATTGTGGCATAATTGGCATAAAATCCCACAGATTCCAAAAGCTGTAGAAGTCTACACAATTACCTCATACTTGCCAAGTGTCCCAATTATGCTGGGACAGACCCACGAAAGGGACAGGACTTATGTAAGTGCTGGGTCTACAACAAAAGCCCACATAAAAAAAAAACATAGATATTTATATTTCTAAATAACCATTAATCTCCAATGTATAAAAAAGAATAAATGAAACCTATACCCAAAGTGGGCAGTTTGGGGGTGGGGCTTAAACATCCAAAACTTTACCTTTTAACATGTTGGTAAGTTTGCTACCAGCAGAGAATAGACATACTCTGTACTGACTAATACCTTAATATGAAAGCCATCTCCTATGGAATGACGTGGACAGCATCACAGTTACCAAGCCTTTCTTTCAGTATCTCTGCCTTAGATGTCTTATAGATATGTCTGTCGGGTTAAATTCTAATTCTGTTCATAATATTATATAAGAATGCTAGTTTTTAGTAACTCCATCCTTACAACATTTCACTACTTTAGATTAAGAACAACCCTCTTATTTAAGTGACATAAATCAAGTGTCATTTTTATGTTCCTTACATTAAAGATGTTGTTTTATCTCAGACAATGGGGGCATATCTATCTCTAGGATATGCCCCATTGTCTTATAGGTGTGGGTCCCACCGCTGGGAGCGACACCTATCTCCTAAACGGAGCCCCACAAACTGGTAGCTGGAGGACTCCGGTCCGGCCACCACCAAGTGAATGGGAGCACAGCACGCATGACCGGATACCGCTCCCATTCACTTCTATGGGCCTTATGGAAATGGCCGAGCCAGCGCCCAATAGAAATGAATTGAGGCCCAGCAGTGGGACCAGCACCTTACAGACAATGGGGGCATATCCTAGCGATATGCCCCCATTGGATGAGATGAGACAACCCCTTTAATCTAGTATGTACCATCCGATCCATAAGATGCACCTGATTATTTTAGAGGATGAAAATAAGAAAAAAATATTTTTCATCAGACCTCAGATCAAATCCACATCAGACCCCCAAATCAATTACCAATCTTTATAAAACCTCAGACCCCCATTCCTCACTAAATCTCAGAACAGATGAGACAATAAATAAAGATGGCACCGCCACACACTGATCCAGCACACTCTTTTTGCACTCACCGCTCCCTGGTCTTCTGCCAATGTTGTTCTGCACTGTGACTATATGTTGCGCACTGTCAGGTCATAGTGCATATAATGTGTGTCCTCAGGTCACAGCACAGTGTGCAGCGCCGGCAGAAGACCTGGGAGCGATGTGTGTAGCCAGCTCTGGTCCTGCTGTGTACTAGAGAGAGCTTCCATAATGGAAGCACTAACTAGTATTCACTTCATAAGACGCACTTCTATTTTCCCCCAACTTTTGATGCAGGAAATACAGTATTTTTTTTACAAGTCTGTCTAAATGGTCAATATCAATGGAAAGTCTGCAAAGGAAAGTTGCATAAGAGGCTATCTGCTCCTGTTTACACCTGTGGCCTCACCTAAATCTTAACTTTTACCTTCTGTTCCTTCCCAGTTTATAGGCACTGGAAGGACACAAATTGCTCTATAAAAATTACATAGATAAGAGGTATAAACAAATGTGAAATTGAATTCCTCTGCAGTAGATTTCAAGGACTTCGGTATAGCTGAGGAAAGCTAAGCAACTTTTGTACTATGCCTGTACATTAAGGATATGTAACCACTGCTTGGCAGACAAAGGAGTCCAAACTTTTCTTTAAACGTCAAGTCCATAACTAAATCAGTATGAACAATAAAATATATAACTATTATAGGCACCTAAATCATAATGAGTCTGACCATTGCTAGCATGTAAATAGAAGAAACTCTACTCTTCTGCCCAAGTGTCAAGGATTAAAAGATGAATACATATATGTACATGTGTATATATATATATATACATGACTTACAATATTCTTTCTTCTTCCACAGAGATGTTGCTTCATACAACACACAAGTTGCATATTTTGGAAAGCAATTCGCCACCACTGCCTCTAAGTTACCATCAGACTCTACAGCTTGGAAAAGAAAAAGCTAAGAAAGTAAAGGGACCTGAAAGCTAGAAGAAAGAGAAGGGGAGTCTTGCTGCTGGGGCACCTAGCAATAGAGGCATCTCTGTCACTCAGGGAGTCTTCATACAGGAGACAACTCAGGCTGTTCAGCCATTTGAAAAGAGCAGATCAAAGATTTCCGGTGATAAAGAAAGCAATTTAAACCTAAACGATGAAGTGTTCCACTTAATAGTTGCATATTCTACTAGATTTGAAGGAGATAAGAAGAGAAGACTAAGAAGGCTCCTAATTGAATGGCTCCTTCATCCTTATCATTGGGCAAAAGAGCGGACAAGTCAAGTGTTATTGAATATTACTGAGCGTAAAGGAAGCAAAGCTCTGAAAATCTATTGTAGCATTATTGTCTCTGTGTACGTAGGGACCAGTGTGAGGTCAGCATCACGATGGTAATATTTTTGAAACTAATGACTGGCTGACTCACTTCTGACTATATTATAGTATACCATGGAGAGTATTGAACCAATTGTAAAGTGCCAGTGAGTTAAATCCTGACCGAAAAGTCTTGTTTTTCATTTTCAAATAATAATCTTCTATACAAAAAATATTATCACTGTTTATTGAATTGTAATATAAATGGTCACCATCCAACTTGTCCTACTGTAGTACTATAGATAATAAAAAATGTAATAGGTTATACCAATTAAATGGTTGTTAGTACATACAGTAGTTGTAAAGGTGGGCAGCATGGAGGATAGTATCATAGCTTGCAGAATTTTTACTCTTTGCCCACATTCAAAAACTTACTGATTGACTTCTTTTGATAGTGGCCCAAGTGTGTATGTGTATAAGGAAATTAGATTGTGAGCCTATTGGGGACAGGGACTGATGCAAATGACGAAAATCTCTATTTAGAACTCTGGCACATATTTCAGATGAAAAAATAGATTAAATATACATACCCATCCCATGGTCGCAAAAAAATAAATAAAATAAGAATCAACATAGTATACATATTAATCATAAAAAAAATTTGGCTAATTGGTGATGTGCGAAAATTAACTGCGAATTTAGGACACAGTACATAATATGATTACATACAATTGTAGAGTATACAGCAGTTATGTGCACAGATAATTTGCATGTACAGATGCTGTATAAGATCCTTAATGTAATAGTTTTAACATTTGAAATAAAGAAAACTTCACCATTCTGACTGTCAAGCCTATATAAACCCAACAGCAATTGGGGTCAGAGAGCATTTTGCAACTTCACACACTTTTCAAAGTCACATCTGTATCACCTTATGAACTACAACATTGTTGATAAGATAAGTTGAAGTATATGAAGTGACATCTCTGTCTGTAATTTATGTCGTAGCAATTATTATCCACATGATCGTTTATCTGATCTGCACTGTAATTATTAGTGAATAATGATTCCATGTACTGTATGAATGCATAAAAGACAGTTTTTACTGTTCTCTATGATTGTGCAGAACACTCATGTTTGGTCATTATTCTGTTGGTTGCGCATCAAGTGCGCAATGTCCTCATACAACTGCAGGACAACCAGTTGAGCATCACTCCTGTAAACCCAGAGCACGGGAGAGGCATTACTGCAAAGTTGAAGCGTTTAGGATCCACAGCAACTCAGCCAAGAAGTGGTTGACTACGTAAAGTTACAGAGTGGGGTTGCCAAGAGCTGTGGCATATAGTGCATAATAGTCTCCATGCTCTGCTGACTCAATAACTTCAGAGTTCCAAACCGCCTCTGGCATTAACCCTTTCACTACTGGAGGTTTTTTCGTTTTTGAGTTTTCATTTTTCTCCCCTATATTCCATGAGCAATAACTTTTTTATATTTCCGTTCGCATAGCTGTATAAGGGCTTATTTTTTGCTGCACAAGTTGTACTTTCTAATGCCACCATTAATTATGGCATAAAATGTAGTGGGAAGCAGTAAAAAAATTCTAAATGGGGTGGAATTGGAAAAAAACCTTCAATTCCTCCACCAGATTATGTTCCCACTGCGTTTCGTTTACAGAAAAACTAACCCATGTCCTTCATTCTCTGGGTCAGTATGATTACAACGATACCCCATATGTATAGGTTTTTTATGTCTAAATAGTGTAAAAATAAATGTAAACTTTGATCAAAAAATTTTTGCAGAACAATCTGTAGTTTTTATTGATACCATTTCGGAGTGTGCATGACTTTTTGTTATCACATTTTATTGAATTTTTTTGGGTAAGAGAAGCAATGAAAAAATGGCAAATCGGCCATTTTGACCCTTTTTCCCATTACGCCATTCGCCGTATTGGAATTTTTTTTCAATTTTAATAGTATGGGCGTTTTTGGTCGCAGTGATACCAATTATATTTATATATATTGTTATTTAGGAATTTATTTTTTAATTATACAGAAAGGGGGGTGATTTAAACTTTTATATTTTTTATATATATATTTTTTTTTTAAATTGTGATCATTTTGTGACTCATATATGAGCTTATACATTGAGTTTTTTAATTTTACATTTTGGCCTACCAGGGATTTTTTAAATGCCATTGAAAGTTGATTTTGCTCATTTCTTATCCTAGCCTGCCACCTGGTGGCCAAAATAATAATTGCAGCATAAACACTTTCAACTTCGTCAGCGAAGCTAAAAGTGTTCAGCTCACCTACCGATGCCCGAATTGGCCACATGGGGCATCGGTAGGAAGCCCAGAAGCGCGAGCTTCTATGTTTTTGTGCATTTAGGTGCTGTGATCTCACTTGATCACGGCATCTAAAGCATTTAATTACTGTGATCGGCATTATTGCCGGTCACGGTTAGTAGCCGCAGGTCTCTAGTGCATGAAACAGCAGAGATCTGCTGGCCATTGCGAGCGGGCGTCATGTTCGCACATCGCTCCAGCACCATAAATGTACGGCGCTGGTAGCGAAAGGGTTAGCATCACCAAAAAAATGTGCGGCAGAAGTTTCATGGCATGGGTTTCCATAGCTGAGCAGCTGCATACAAGCTTTACATCACCAAGCACAATGCCATAGTTGCCAACAGTTCTGAAATCACAGGGAATGTCCCTAATTTTCAGAGACAGTTCCGGCAAATTCAGGCTAATATGAGACCCACCCACAGGGCCTTCCTGTTTGGGTTGGGGGCATGCTCTGAATTTACAAAGTACACTGTTTGTAACTAACATAACCAAGTGTCAGATGTAGTGGTGTAAAGCATGCTGCCACTGGACTCTGGAGCAGTGGATACTTGTTATGTGGAGTGACAAATCATGCTTCTCTATCTGGCAGTTTGAGGAATATGTCTGGGATCTGCAAATTCTAGGAGAAAAATACTTGTGCCACAATCCCTAGCGGAGAGGAAGATGGGAGTGGTAATAGCTGTGGCTGCAACAGGTATTCACAGTGGCAATCCTCATACCTATTTTTCTATTGGTCTTCATACACGTTCACACAGTGTGCAGTCTGACATTCAGCATAAACCATTCCTGTCTTCCAAATAAGGGGACTGTTCTTTGTAGTCTAACTGTATATTGGTAAAACAGGATTGTTGATTGGTAAAACTACAAGAATACAAATAGCATGTATAATTATAAAGTATAGATAGTATGTACTATAATATTACATAAAAAAATGGTTGCCTGTACATAAGCTTGCATGGCTAGCTAACAGTAATAACAACTCCCTGAGTAACAATTACAACTAGATGAACAGCTCTGCAACACACAATATCCCTGAAATGAAGGTAGCTCTCTCACCAGATATACTTTTACAAGGATGGTAAAGTTTAAGAAGGAGATATGCAAAAGAACAGCTCTGCTGATGTGTCCTGGGGACTGGCTTCTCTTTCCCATGATGCTTTGCACTTCCACAATGCAGTGCACCACCCATAATGCTAAATGGTGCTATAACCACATTAAACACTTGAGAAATACCAAGACTCTGGCAGAATGAACTAGAATCATTTTCTAATCCTGCTGGGCAGAACACCTATGCTCCCTAGGGCTGGGCAGTGGCAGGAAGGCACACCCTTTCTTCTGTAGCTGCACACCCTGATAGGTTGCCCTTGGTGTAATTAGTTTGGTACAGGTGCAAGACAGGAGGTGTAGGGGCTGTGGCCAGTAAACGGTGCTGGAGTCAGTAACCAGGTCAGTTGTAGAAAATATTTAAGTCTCTCTATAATAAAAGGGTAGTATGAGGGTTGTAGTACATACATCAAACAATGTGCAAATCTTCACAGACAGCGATGTATGGATATAAGAAAGCATGGGGGTTGTAGTATTGCTTTCTTCTATCTTTCCAAAGTCTTTTTCTGCAGAATCTAAGGGTGGCAAAAAGGTTATCATTATTATTTATTATTAAACTACCATTCATTCCATGGCACTGTACATACGAAAAGCAGTGTATATACATAACATGATAAAAAAAAATTGCAATAAGCATGAACAAGACCAGTTAAAAACAGATACAGAAGGGGAGTGAACTCTGCCCACAAGGGGTTACAATCTACAAGGGATGGATAGTAGGTGATGGTAAAGCTACTCATACAGAGATATATGTACTGGCAGCAGGGTTACTGTACATGTACTGTAGGCTTGTCTGAAGAGGTGGGTTTTTAGGTTTCTTTTGAAGGTTTCCAAGGTAGTTGAGCATCTGATATGTTGGGGTACAGATTTCCAGAGTATGGGGGATAGACAAAATAAATCTTGGAGGTGAATGTGGGATGAGCAGATAAGAGGAGAGTAGAGAAAGAGGTCTTGTAAGAATTGGAGATTGCATCTGGGACCTGGGAGATCTGGACACAGATGTATGGCGGAAACAGGTTGTTGATCGGGTAGGGAATCAATTGAGTATGACCGTTGAGGGCGACCTGTCGAAGCCTCTTCAGAAGAAATGTGCCTTAAAATGGAGGCCATGATTTTGAAAGATCGTCGGGTCAAAGTCAGTGTTATAGCTCATTAATTAGGCATTTCAGTTGGCATAGTTTCCAGAATGATTCATGATATTTGATGATGTCAAAGGTCTGTTCCCGGTGGGTGCCACGAATGTTAATGTCTGAGCAAAAAACTTGTCGCCAGCAATTTAGCTAAGACAATTTCGACATGCTTAGAGAAAATACAGGAGACTTTATTCTCAAATTATTACGGGTGATGAAACATGGTTGCACCACCATAATCTTGAGACCAAACAGTCCATGCAAAGGAAGCAGAAGGGATCACCAACTCCAAAGAAATTTTGTCTGCAGCAGTCAGTTAAAAAGATTATGGCAACAGTTTTTTGGGATACTGAAGACATTTTTTGCTAGAATTCGTGCAACACAGGACATTAATTACTGGAGACAGCTATGTTTCAACAAGGAAAGCGTTACATGAGGCAATCAAGGAGAATTGCAACGGGAAGTTGTCGACAGGTATGTTGCTGCTTCACAACAATGCAGTAGCTCAGAAGTCTCACAAATCACAAAGCTGCTATCAGGCGTTTAGCCTGTTATCTGGATCAACTTGCAGGATAACAGGCTGGACTGGATGGATAGATGTCTTTTTTCAGCCTTATAAACTATGTTGCTATGTTAGAGAATGTGGCTTCATGGAGCGTAACTATCCCCTCTCAGTCCAGACCTGGCTCCCGGTGATTACTTTCTCTTTTAGAACCTGAAGAAATTTCTGTGTGGGAAATGTTTTTTTGATGATAATTCAGTCAAAGAGGTGGTAACAGGGTTCCTGCATCAGCAAGAAATCTCCTATTCGGAGGTTACCTGATCACTGAAGGCGAAGCAGAATATTTGTGTTGAAGACAAGGTGGATTACATTGAAAAGTAATAAATTCAATTCTCTCAGAAAATTTCGTTTTATATTCAGGTAGCTAACATATGTAACACCCCTTGTATCTGTAACTCCCAGCTGAGGTGTACAGGACTAAGATATGGCTATCCAGAACAATTTCAAAGTGTAAAAGGGTGTACTAGCAATGTCCCTCTCACTGCAGTAAAGTCTTTATCAGCCATAAACAGCGAATACCTTACTGACTCCCATGCTCAGCCATGCAGATTCTGGAACTTCTGGTTCTTTCGTCCTCTCTCTGTACTGTAAAGTAGAGATGGCTTTCTTGATGCAAATCTCCAAGGCGTGAGCACATATAGCTCCTTTCTTTTCCTCAGCTAAGAGTGAACTAGGGGTGGACCATCACCTAGCTTCCTACAAGGGCAGAATCAGGATTGTTAACCCTTACTGATTCATATAGAGCTATAAATGGGTTTTACAGTATACATTAGAACATTATACAACCAGAAACAATTTGCAAGAACCCTATTTTAGGATACTCCATCTGCCAAAATGCATTGTGCTAATTGTAAAGATTGTTGGAGGAGGGATCATTATTCTTCAGGGGATTGGCTTAGTTCCAGTGAACAGAAATATTATTGCTTCAGCATTGAGAAAGGCCCAACAGTAAATATTCCATAATTAGAGTTGAGTGAACCCGAACTGTATAGTTCGGGTTCGTACCGAATTTTGGGGTGTTCGGGACCCGGACCCGAACATTTTCAAAAAAGTTTGGGTTCGGGTCCGTTGTTCGGCGATTTCTTCCCGCTTTCTGAAGGGCTGCACAGCAGCCAATCAGCTAGCATTTTAGTTCTTGCCTTAAGAAGCCATCACAACTATGCCTACTAATGGCATGGCTGTGATTGGCCAAGTGCAGCATGTGACCCAGCCTCTATTTAAGCATCACTCTGCTCTGATTAGTGTAGGGATATGATGCAGCTGCTGTGAGGGCGAGATTAGGAAGGGAAGACTCAGCAAAACCACTTAATACAGTGTTTCCCAACCAGCGTGCCTCCAGCTGTTGCAAAACTACAACTCCCAGCATGCACGGACAGCCTTTGGCTGTGTGGGCATGCTTGGAGTTGTAGTTTTGCAACAGCTGGAGGCACACTGGTTGGGAAACACTGACTTAATGAAGTGATCGATCTACATCTGTGAATCATTCAACTTCTGTTAGTTCATTGCTCACTGGTTTTTAGGCTGCCCAGAGCATCCTAGTGAACCAACTACCTCAGGTCCCAGTAGCCGCCAGAATCTACAGCGATATTTGGTTGGGCCTAATGCCGTTCTAAGGATGGTAAGGCCTGAGCAAGTACAGGCGCTAGTCGATTGGGTGGCCGACAGTGGATCCAGCAGGTTCACATTATCTCCCACCAAGTCTTCTGCAGAAAGCGCACAGGTGGCACCTGAAAACCAAGCCCATCAGTCTGTCACATCACCCCCATTCATATCATGGAACCTGTCTGAGCCTCAAGTTATGCAGCAGTCTCTTATGCTGTTTGAAGAATCTGCTGGCAGGGTTTCCCAAGGGCATCCACCTAGCCCTACCCCAGCGGTGGAAGACATAGAATGCACTGACGCACGTCTCTGATGATGACGAAAAACAGGTGCCAACTGCTGCATCTTTCTGCAGTGTGCAGACCGAACAGGTGGTCAGGGCGGAAGACGATGCAGAGGACGATGAGGTCCTAGACCCCATATGGAATGAAAGTCGTGCCACTGACTTTTAGAGTTCAGAGGAAGAGGCAGCCGTGAGACCGAGCCAACAGTGTAGCAAAAGAGGGAGCAGGGTGCAAAAACAGAACAGCCGTCGCCAAGAGAGTTCGCCTGCTACTGGCCACCGCCACCAGGGACCGAGCACACCAAAGGCAGCTTCAAGGAGTTCCCTGGCATAGCACTTCTTTACACAATGTGCTGACGACAAGACCCGAGTGGTTTGCACGCTGTGCCATCAGAGCCTGAAGCGAGGCATTAACGTTCTGAACCTTAGCATAACCTGCATGACCAGGCATCCACATGCGAGACACGGGCTGCAGTGGAGTAAGCACCTTCAAAACCAAGAAAGGGCTCAGGCCCCTCCTGCTCCTTCTTCTGCTGCTGCCTTGGCCTCTTTCTCCACCTCTGGAGGAACGTTGGCACCTGCCGCCCAGCAAACAGAGGACACGCCACCAACACCACCCCCTCCCTCACCAAGCATCTCCACCATGTTACACGGCAGCGTTTAGCTCTCCATCTCACAAACCTTGGAGAGAAAGCGTAAATTCCCACCTAGCCACCCTCGATCACTGGGCCTGAATGCCAACATTTCTAAACTACTGGCCTTTGAAATGCTGTCATTCAGGCTGGTGGACACGGACAGCTTCCACCAGCTGATGACGGTGGCTGTCCCACAGTACGTCGTTCCGAGCTGCCACTACTTCTCCAAGAGAGCCGTGCCTTCCTTGCACAACCAAGTATCGGATAAAATCAAGTGTGCACTGCACAACGCCATCTGTGGCAAGGTCCACCTAACTACAGATACATGGACCAGTAAGCACGGCCAGGGACGCTATATCTCTGCACACTGGGTAAATGTAGTGGTGGCTGGGCCCCAGGCGGAGAGCTGTTTGGCACATGTCCTTCCACCGCCAAGGATCGCAGGACATCATTCTCTGCCTCCTGTTGCCTCCTCCTCCTACTCGGCTTCCTCCTCCTCTTCTTCCACCTGGTCATACGGTCAGCCACAGACCTTCACCACCAACTTCAGCACAGCCCGGAGTAAATGTCAGCAGGCCGCTCTTAAACTCATGTGTTTGGAGGACAGGCCCCACACCGCACAGGAGTTGTGGCGGGGTATAGAACAACAGACGAGTGGTTGCTGCCGGTGAGCCTCAAGCCCGGCCTGGTGGTGTGCGTTAATGGGCGAAATCTCGTTGCAGATCTGTGACTAGCCAGTTTGACGCACATCCCTTGCCTGGCGCATGTGCTGAATTTAGTGGTGCAGAAATTCATTCACAACTACCCTGACACGTCAGAGCTGCTGCATAAAGTGCCTGTCTGCAATACAGCGTAACTTCGGCCTTCCCGCTCACCGCCTCATATGCGATGTGCCCACCAGGTAGAACTCCACCTTGCACATGCTGGAGAGACTGTGCGAGCAGCAGCAAGCCATAGTGGAGTTTCAGCTGCAGCATGCACGGATGAGTCGCACTGCGGAACAGCAGCACTTCACCACCAATGACTGGGCCTCCATGCGAGACCTGTGTGCCCTGTTGGGCTGTTTTGAGTACTCCACCAATATGTCTCCTTGAGAAAACACTTAGGGCGATGATGGAAGAGGATGTGGCCCAGGAGTAGGAGGAAGAGGAAGAGGGGTCATTTCTAACACTTTCAGGCCAGTCTTTTAGAAGTGGCTCAGAGGGAGGTCTTTTGCAACAGCAGAGGCCAGGTACAAATTTGGCCAGCCAGGGCCCACCACTGGAGGACAAGGATGAGGAGGAGGTGGAGGAGGATGAGGATGAAGCATGTTCACAGCGGGGTGGCATCTAACGCAGCTCAGGCCTATAACTGGTGCGTGGCTGCAGGGAAACAGATGACGATACGCCTCCCACAGAGGACAGCTTGTCCTTACCTCTGGGCAGCCTGGCACACATGAGTGACTACATGCTGCAGTGCCTGCACAATGACAGCAAAGTTGCCCACATTTTAACGTGTGCTGACTACTGGGTGGCTACCATGCTGGATCCCTGGTACAAAGACAACAAGCCCACCTTAATTCCCACACTGGAGCCTGATAGGAAAATGCGTGAGTACAAGCGCACGCTGGTAGACTCGCTCCTGAGAGCATTCCCACCTGAAACGTGTGGGACAAGTGGAAGCACAAGGCGAAGGCAGAGGAGGAGCAAGAGGTCACCAACGCAGCTGTGTCACGGCCAGCTCCTCTGAAGGCAGGGTTAGCATGGCCGAGATGTGGAAAAGTTTTGTCACAGCGCCCCAGCTAACTGCACCACCAGCTGATAGGGAACGTGTTAGCAGGAGGCAGCATTTCAACAACATGGTGGAACAGTACTTGTGCACACACCTCCACGTGTGACTGAGCCAGTGTATTGTCTGAAAGTGTATTTATCACTGCAGGGGGCGTCATTACTGACAAACACAGCCGTCTGTTTACAGCCAACGTGGACAAGCTGACGTTCATAAAACCAGGCATGGATCCCACAGGACCTGTCCATCCCTTGTGCAGAATAAATATTTATAACTGCCTCGCCCTCAACCATACATTCTTCTACTCCAGGGCACTTCTTTATTGAATCCTCTTTTTTTAAGTGTACCATTATTTGGGGGGCAACACCAAGTTGAATGAACCTCTCCTCTGTCTGGGTGCCAGGGGCCTACATTTCAGCTAATCGCCTGCTGCTTTGGTGCATGACATTAACCTCTTTTTGCTGTCAAATGACCTCTCCTCTGTCTGGGTGTCAGGGGCCTAAAATTCTGTTAATCGTCTGCTGCTTTGGTGGGTGACATGAAGCCTGATTTTCTGCTATGGGACCTCTCTCCTCTGTCTGGGTGCTGGGGCCTAAATAACTGAAAGTGGCCTGTTCCATTGGTGGGTAACATGATGCCTGTTTTGCTGCTTGGGTCCTCTCTCCTCTGTCTGGGTGCTGGGGCCTAAATAACTGAAAGTGGCCTGTTCCAATGGTGGGTAACATGATGCCTCTTTTGCTGCTATGGTCTTGGGTGCCAGGGGCCTACATTTCAGATAATCGCCTGTTGCTTTGATGCAGCGTTTCTCAAATAGTGGGGCGCGAGGCTCCGTAAAGGGGGGCTCCAGGTGACAGGAGATGAACGCTTCCACTGTGGAAGCGTTCACCTCCATAGTGATCTGTATCGCCGTCCTCTGGACAGCGATACAGATCGCTGTGCAGTGCGGCAGGGGAGGGAGAGGCGTCTCCCTCCCCTGCTCCTCTGATAGGCTGTGGGCCTTGTGCCGGCAGCCTATCAGAGCAGTTCAGGCGGCGCGATGATGTCATCGCGCCGCCTGAGCAGAGTGCAGAACGGGACACAGACCGGAAGAGGCCTGTATCCAGCGCTTCCAGGGAGGTAAGTATTGGGTGGGTGGGTGGGGACCCTGGACCCTATTGGGGGAGAGAGCCTGCACATAATTTGGGGGAGGGAAGCCTGGACCCTGCACATGATCTGGGGGAGGGTTAATGTAGCCTGCACATGATTGGGGAGGGGAGTTAATGGAGCCTGCATATGATTGGGGGGGTTAATGGAGCCTGCACATGATTTGGGGGGGGGGTTAATGGAGCCTGCACATGATTTGGGGGGGAGGGGGGTTAATGGAGCCTGCACATGATTTGGGGGGGGCGGGTTAATGGCCCTCACCTGTGGGGAGATTGGTGTACTTATAACAATTTTATAGACAGATGATACTATTTACAGTCGCGCGGGGGGCGCAAAATGTTTTCTTCTTCCTAGGGGGGGGATGACAGAAAATAATTGAGAAGCACTGCTTTGGTGGGTGACATTATCCTCTTTTTGCTGTCGAATGACCTCTGCTTTGTCTGGGTGTCAGGGGCCTATATTTCGTTTAATTGCTTGCTGTCTTGTTGGGAGACATTAAACTCTTTATACTGTCAAATGACCTCTACATTGTCTGGTTGTCAGGGGCCTATATTTTGTTTCATCGCTTGCTGCATTGGTGGGAGATATTAAACTCTTTTTACTGTCAAATGACCGCCCCATTGTGTGGGTGTCAGGGGCCTATATGTCGTTTAATCATTTGTTGCTTTGGTGGGTGACATTATCCTCTTTATACTGTCAAATGACCTCTACATTGTCTGGTTGTCAGGGGCCTATATTTCGTTTAATCGCTTGCTGTATTTGTGGGAGATATTGAACTCTTTATACTGTCAAATAACGTCTCCTCTGTCTGGGTGTCAGGGGCCTACATAAATGATAATGGCCTGTTCCATTGCAGGTTGACCTAAGGCCTGTGTTGCTGTTACGGGACCGCTCGCCTCTTTGCGGGTGCCATGGTCCTGCTGAATTTGTAAATGAGGCCTGTGGCACTGCTGGGTGAGATCAATACTGATTTGGCATGATTGTAACTCTCCTCTTTGTGGGTGCCATGGGTCTGAATCTGTGAATGAGGCCTGTGGCATTGCTGGGTGAAATCAATACTGTCTTGGAGTGATTTTAACCTCTCCTCTTTGTGGGTCCCGTGGGCCTGAATGTTTGAATGAGGCCTGTGGCCCTGCAGGCAGACATGATTCTTTCTTGGCTGTGATGACAACTTCAACTCCCATGTATGACACTGCTGGCACACGTGAATCCTTCTTGGCTGTGATGTGAACTTCAACTCCCATGTATGGTTGCCATGGCCCTGAGTCTGTAAATGAGGCCTGTGGCACTGCAGGCAAACATGAATCCTTTTTGGCTGTGATAAGAACTTCAACTCCCATAGCATTCCCACCTGACGCCACCCCAACCTCCTATTCCACCTCCTCCTCCAAGTTGCCAATTGATATTGGTTAACTTTTATTTATTTTATTTTATTTTAAGTCATTTCCTTATCCACATTTGTTTGCAGGATATTTACCTACATTTTGATGCCTTTTGCAGCCCTCTAGCCCTTTCCAGGGCTATTTTACAGCCTTTTTAGTGGCCAAAAGTTCGGGTCCCAATTGACTTCAAGTTCGGGTCGAGTTCAGATGCTGAACCCGAACATTTTTGTGAAGTTCGGTCGAACTTCTCGAACCCGAACATCCAGGTGTTCGCTCAACTCTATCCATAATGTGTTTTTGTATGGTGGTGGAAAGCGTTTTCTTCACTGAAATCTGTTATTATAGTCATCTCACATGAAAACATACTGTTTGGCCATTGTGCTTATCCTGACGTAGTTCTACATGTTGCTGCTCTGAACACTCACCTACTCATAACTGGCAATTTTTCTATGATTGCATATTACTCATTTTTGGCTTTTAATTAAAATATTAAGCCATTCTGTCACAAAGGGTTAACTGTTTTTCTGGCTGTGTGACTGGTATTTTCACTCTGTGCCAGTCATCTATCAAACCTTCTCTCTAAAGTACTGAGAGGTCATAACACTTATTTAAAGTGTAACCACCATGTTTTCAGCAAAAAATAAATAAATCTATTTTAGCATATGTTACTTCTGCTGCAGCATTATGCATAAAGCAATCTTTAGTTTCTTCACATACCACTGTTTTCTTTGAGTTTTTTTTCCTTAGTTATGGCTGTTTTAACCTCTACAATATGAAGACCTTCTCAAGATGGCTCCTCTGCCAGTTCTCTGAGGCCAAAACTGCTTTCCCTCACTTCACATACGCACTTGCTGTAGCCAGCAGCTCCCTGCCAGCCAATTAGATTGGATTACTGAGAGACATGCCTCCGCACTCTAAAGCTTAATGCAGACATGCAGTGTGAAGAACCGCCCCTCCGTCTTCCTGTCTTCTTAGCCAGAGACAGACAAGCCATAGCAACTGTCTTTTAAGGGAGAAGTGGAATGGGATGTGGACACTAATGAAAGCTGGTATTAAAAGGTAATTACAGATCTTCTGACAATCATTGACAGACTAACTCAGGTATACATGCCTAGCTCTCATAAAGTAGCATATAAAAAAAAATATGACAGTTACACTTTAAGCTCAATTTTTGTCAGTAAGATAAAAACTGAGACATAATGAGTGTTTATAATGTTAGAGGGCAGAGATAAGGAGTCCAGCTGCTCCTGGTCTGATGGAAAAGACAGAAAATCCAGAAGCTGCTTCTAGAGTGTGTCAGCTCTGTACAGAAAAAAGAATGCCATATTTTTAATAAAGACCAATTAAAAAAATTATTTTTCGCTCAAAATGAGTACAATACAATAGTAAAAAAAATTGCCCCCAAAGTGTACATTGCCGTTAAGCCTATGGACACGGTATCCCCCCATCTGGCCTAGGTCTCATTCACATGACAACATTTTTCTTCAGCATGATATGCATTTTAAAAGTTTCCTCAGCACAGAATCCAGCTCAATCCCTTTTCTGTAGTTTTTTGCACTTGAGTTCCTCTAGCAAAGAAGCACACTGGTTTACTGCAAACCAAGTTTGGCACACCTGACATATCTGCATCAACAGTTTGTAGCACAAGCAGATGGAATTCACCTCTACAGAACTTCTACTCTGCTGCACCTTTCATTCTTGTGGCCTGCTTTTATAGGTGTTCTCTTGTTCTATCTGGACTTATTTCCCATGGGGTGCACCACGTCTTACCATCCCCTCTGGAGAGCTGAAACAAGTGGTGACACCTCAACTGTGTCTGGGGGACCAAGCGTAGCTTTGTGACCACCCCAAACCTGGCCTTTGCATGTGCAGTAGTTGGTAGGCACACCCTTTCTTCCCTCAGAGCACACCCTAGACTTTCTGAGACTACTGACAAGTGGGGGCTGGGATGCCCTTGATGTTAGGTAAATGGTTGTTAGAAAGTAGTGCAGGCATAGGGACCAGCGAATATTGTAGGCAATGTCCAGGCCCTTTTGGTTGTAATAAATAAAGTCTCTCTTTACTGTATAGATGATGGAGGTTGCAGTACAAATGCATGCAATACGCACAGTTCCGAGGTATTTGGCGCAGCAAAAGACTCCCAAAAGTTGTATATCGAAGGTGGCATTGATGATGGTAGTCCTCCTTGAGTCACTCTGGAACAGTGGTGCATAACCTGCGGCCCTTGATATCATTCTGTGCGGCCCCCAACCATCTGGTGACAGACATGTATGTCTATGTCTTGTGGCTGCTCACATGCATTTTTCATGTATTCTCCCGTGAGATGGGAATCCTGGAGGTGTAACCAGACATTTATAGTATATACTGTGTGTACAATATGCAATAAATACAGTATATCAGCTGGTTATACCCCTTTAACTTTTATTTTCGGCCCTTGGGATTCCTTCAGTCTGACAATGTGGCCCCCAACCAGAAAAGGTTGTGCACCCCTGCTCTAGATACACTTTGCAATCTTCCCAAAAAACCACAGGTATGCGATCAGTTCTTAACAAGTTCTGCAATGCATCCAGTCCTTAGATCTGGATGACTAGTCCCTCTCAGAAGTGTGATGGGTGCAGAGGCAAATAACCCACAAGCAGTAAAGTCTGTTACTATAAACATATGATTACATTACTGTCTGTCCAAGAAACTGACTGTTCTGCTTCTCTCATGGGTAGTCTCTCAGTTCAGATGCTTTTCTGGCAGCTTTTAGTCTCAGGGATGAAGGTTCCCTGGATTATGCCTAGTTATCAGCAGCTCACACATACACATCGAGGGCTTCTAAGCAAAGACTCCCAAACCTGGGGGTTGGGGCCAGCCCATCACCCTGGCAACTACACTAAGACTGCCAGTTTTAACTTTTTACTGCCTATACACAACCATTTGGGATTCAGAATGCACAAGAAAAATAATACATTAACCATTAAATATAAAATATACTATTTAAATGTAACTCAAAAGCATTGTGTCATCATGATGTTTTTGCATGGTCCTTTCCATATGTGAAAAAGAATAGTGTTTGTGGTATGTTCAACCTGTGTTTATGTTTTTTATTTCTGGGTACTCTGGGTTTGAAAAAGGCTGAAATGTTGCTTCACTGTTTGTATATCTGCTGTATATGAAATCAAGTGGACTTGTGATTTTTATTTGGAGCTTGGTGCAGTGGTATTTTATTCCTGAACTACTACAGATGGCTCGTAATGGTTGGGCCAGGAGCCACTGCACTGATGCACAGCCAATGTTTCATGGTGCTGAGGCATAATTTTAGATTTCTTTTGTTTCCTCCCATACTCCAAAAAAATACTGATAGGATCTTTTGGAATAGATAGGGACAAATAAATGATGAAAATCCATGTACAGCACTATGGAATACGTTGATGGTTCTGTCTCTGTTGTTTCCCAGCTGTCTTCACTGCACCTCGGTCCCTCTGGCATGGACGGCCATCACGTACACTAATGCAGCCAATGACTGGCTTCAACAGTGATGTGTCCCTAAGCAACACATCACTGCTTAGCCGAGTCATTGGCTGTAGCAGCACATGTGAAGCCCGTTCGTCCTGGAAGCTTACATGTTGGGACCAAAAAGCAGTGAATACAGCCATGGATTGACATAGTCGGAACCAAGGGATGTTGTGCAGGTAATCATGCTTCCCTTCACAGGTCTGAAAGAGGGAGTAGGAATTAAATAAGTCAATTCTGGACAACCCCATTAAAAATTCAGTCAAATTTTTCAGATATAAAATTTTTTTTTTAAGGGGGGGGGCTATTTTTTGCTACTTTTTAACTGAATTTTTTTTTATGTCAGTCCCTTATGGCAGTGATAGACACTAGGAGGCACATTTATTAAGACCAACGATTTAGACGCAGGTCTTAATGGGCCCTATATCCGGCAGTGGATCCGCCGAAGTTATGAAGAGGATCCACCGCCACTTCTAAATGTAAGACAGCTTTAGAGGCGAGAGGTCATCTACCGGTCGTGTATTGACCAGCAACCCAGCAGTTCTTGATTGGTTAACTCGGTCATCCACGTAATCCCAAGTGGCATTAGACACACCCAGCTAACAGTCCTTTACTGCCCACTGGAATGTAGTTCCTGCACAGCCACACCAGCAACTTGGACAGGTCACACCGCTTCAGCCTCCACGTTGTCACGCCGTCTGTACTGCGACAATGTCCGCCTCTGCCTCCTCATCCTCCACCATGTCCTCAGCCTCCACGGCAGGGACAAGTCACAGTGCCCCTCCAGCATACCACATGTGCAGGGCTCGGCGGTGTCACTCTGTTCTGCACCTGGTTTGCCTTGGCGAACTGAGTCACACAGGGGAGGAACTGCTCCGTGTAATGCATCAAGAAATTGAATCCTGGCTTTCTCCGCGACAACTGAAAATCGGAACCATGTTGACCGACAACGGGAAGAACATGGTGTCGGCGCTACATCAAGGAAGGCTGAGCCATGCGCCCTGCATGGCACACGTGTTGTCAAGCGGTTCCTGAAGTCTTCCACCCATCTGCAAGACATCCGAAAAACGGCTAGGAAACTTTGCATGCACTTCAGCCACTTGTACACCGAAAAGCACACTCTCCTTGAGCTGCAGCGGCAGAACAGCATCCCCCAACATAGGCTGATATGCGGCTTTTCCACCTGTTGGAATTCCACCCTCCATATGTTGGACCGACTATATGAACACAGAAAGGCTATCAACGATTTCTTGATGATGCAAGCGGATAGGAGTACTCCCCTGTGTAACTCCGATGTCAGCCAGTGGCAGCTCATGCGTGACACCTGCCGTTTGCTCAGGCCCTTTGAGGACGCCACGTTATTTGTCAGTCGCCAGGACTACTGGATGAACAACGTCATTCCACTGCTTCATGTCCTGGAACAGATGGTGATAACAATGGCTGGTCAGGGGACAAGAGACGTGGCGCCTCGATCTCATGGCCACATGAGCCCTGTGGGGGCTGAACTGGAAGAGTAGGAGCAGGGGGAGGAGGACATTGGAGCACAGGCAATGTGTAGCCAAATGGGTGTTTTTTCTACTCAGCTGACAGGACAGGAGGAGCAGGAGCAGCCAGAGGAGCTACAGGGCGATGAGGAAGACGAGACAGAGGAACCTGACACACCGGGGCAGTATACAGTGGAGATGGAGGCAGGGAGTCCCTTCGAGTCACTTGCACAAATGGCCTGATGCCTGTCCCCTTCTTGCGTAGCGACAGCCGAATTGTCACCATTCGGCAGAGGGATGACTTCTGGCTCTCCACCTTGTTGGACCCTCGATACTGGTCCAGAATGGGGGCCTTTTTTACATCCACCGAGAGGGAGGACAAACTGAACTACTGCAGAAACATCCTATGTAGTCAGTTGGCCGCTGCCTCGTCCATCCTCTCGCAGGTCTGACCATGGGGGCCCTCTGCACTCATGTTCCACTGCCATGGCTGCTAGGTAGAGGGGTTGACAGGAGCAGTACTAGCTCCATCAGCAGCAGCCTGAGTCTACAGTCGCTGATGAGTAGCTTTCTTCGTGAAGAAACTACTCACCAGAGCAGGACCTGAACTAGCAGGTGGTGGCATACTTGGACTGCACCCTGCCACCCCACATTGAAGATCTGCTGGACTACTGGGTAGCTAAACTGGATTTGTGGCCGCAACTAGCAAAGTTTGCCCTGGAAAATCTGTCCTGCCTGTCCAGTAGTGTGTAGTGTTGAGCGAACAGTTCGAGCATAGTTCGGGTTCGTACCGAATTTTGGGGTGTTCGGGACACGGACCCGAACCCGAACATTTTCAAAAAAGTTTGGGTTCGGGTTCGTTGTTCGGCGAAGTGCAGCATGTGACCCAGCCTCTATTTAAGCTGGAGTCACATAGCGCCGAACGTCACACTGCTCTGATTAGTGTAGGGAGAGGACGCAGCTGCTGTGAGGGTGAGATTAGGCAGGGAAAAGTCTGCAAAAGCACCTAATGAAGTGATCGATCTACAGCTGTGAATGATTGAACTTCTGCTAGTTACTTGCTCACTGGTTTTTAGGCTGCACAGAGGGTTTTTCTGTCACTTATTTTCTGGGGTGATCAGCGGCCATTTTGTGACTTGTGGTGCACCAGAACAAGCTGCCACCAAGTCCATCAATCCATCAATACTATTTTTTTTTTTTTTGCTATATCCTACATCAGGGGCTTGGCTGTGCTAATTGTCACCCCTAGAAACTCAGGATAGCAATTTCTATATTTTATTAAGGGGTTAAATACAATTGCCAAAATACTAATCCCCTAAATCTGGTGTCCCAGCACTGGCTAGCAAACTTTAATAGTGTCGGCCAAAACATATATATTGTTCTGTGGGGAAATTCAATTGCCAAAATAGCAATACCATAAATCTGGTGTCACAGCACTGGCTAGCAAACTATAATAGTGTCCACCAAAACATATATTTTGTTCTGGGGTGAAATTCAGCTGCCAAAATAGCAATCCCCTAAATCTGGTGTCCCAGCACAGGCTGGCAAACTATAATAGTGTCCGCCAAAACATATATTTTGTTCTGGGGTGAAATTCAATTGCCATAATAGCAATACCATAAATCTGGTGTCCCAGCACTGGCTGGCAAACTATAATAGTGTCCGCCTAAACATATATTTTGTTCTGGGGTGAAATTCAATTGCCAAAATAGCAATACCATAAATCAGTGGTTTCAGCTGTGGCTGGCCAAGATTCATAGTGTCCGCAAAAACATATATTTTGTTCTGGGGTGAAATTCAATTGCCAAAATAGCAATACCATAAATCAGTGGTTTCAGCTGTGGCTGGCCAAGTTTCATAGTGTCCTGCAAATTATATATTTTGTTCTGGGGTGAAATTCAATTGCCAAAATAGCAATACCCTGAATCTGGTGTTCCAGCTGTTGCAGGCGTAGTTTAAATCTGTCCGTAACAGGGTATATTTTGTTCTGGGGTGAAATCCAATTGCCAAAATAGCAATACCATAAATCAGGGGTTTCAGCTGTGGCTGGCAAACTATAATAGTGTCCGACAAAACATATATTTTGTTCTGGGGTAAAATTCAACTGCCAAAATAGCAATCCCCTAAATCTGGTGTCCCAGCACTGGCTGGCAAACTATAATAGTGTCCGCCAAAACATATATTTTGTTCTGGGGTGAAATTCAATTGCCAAAATAGCAATACCCTGAATCTGGTGTTCCAGCTGCTGCAGGCCTAGTTTAAATCTGTCCGTAAAAGGATACCTTTCATCCAGGGCCTAAATACTAGCCCTAAAAGAGATATTCCCCTAAATCAGTGGTTACTGCTGTGCCTGGATTAGTGTAATACGCTACATAAATAAATAGGCAGATAGTGTTAGGTGCCTATAAAAAAAAAGGCCTGAATTTGAAATCAATACATTAGGCCAAATATTTTTTTTCTTATTGTGGTGCTTGGTCAACGGTAACAATGAGGAAAACATCTAGTAAGGGACGCGGACGCGGTCATGGTGGTGTTAGTGTACCCTCTGGTGCTGGGAGAGGACGTGGCCATTCTGCCACAGCCACACATCCTAGTGAACCAACTACCTCAGGTTCCAGTACCCGCCAGAATTTACAGCGATATTTGGTGGGGCCCGAGCACGTACAGGCGCTAGTCAACTGGGTGGCCGACAGTGGATCCAGCACGTTCACAACATTATCTCCCACCCAGTCTTCTGCAGAAAGCGCACAGGTGGCGCCTGAAAACCAAGCCCATCAGTCTGTCACATCACCCCCATGCATATCAGGGAAACTGTCTGAGCCTCAAGTTATGCAGCAGTCTCTTATGCTGTTTGAAGACTCTGCTGGCAGGGTTTCCCAAGGGAATCCACCTAGCCCTTCCCCAGTGGTGGAAGACATAGAATGCACTGATGCACAACCACTGATGTTTCCTGATGATGAGGACATGGGAATACCACCTCCCCGGAGTCCGCACGTCTCTGATGATGACGAAACACAGGTGCCAACTGCTGCGTCTTTCTGCAGTGTGTAGACCGAACAGGAGGTCAGGGAGGAAGACTGTGTGGAAGACGATGCAGGGGACGATGAGGTCCTAGACCCCACATGGAATGAAGGTTGTGCCACTGACTTTCATAGTTCAGAGGAAGAGGCAGTGATGAGACCGAGCCAACAGCGCAGTAAAAGAGGGAGCAGGGGGCAAAAGCAGAACAGCTGGCTCCAAGAGAGTTCGCCTGCTACTGGCCACCGCCACCAGGGACCGAGCACCCCAAAGGCAGCTTCAAGGAGTTCCGTGGCATGGCACTTTTTTAAACAATGTGCTGACGACAAGACCCGAGTGGTTTACACGCTGTGCCATCAGAGCCTGAAGCGAGGCATTAACGTTCTGAACCTTAGCACAACCTGCATGACCAGGCATCTACATGCAAAGCATGAACTGCAGTGGAGTAAACACCTTAAAAGCAAGGAACTCACTCAGGCTCCCCCTGCTCCCTCTTCTGCTGCTGCCTCGGCCTCTTCCTCCGCCTCGGGAGGAATGTTGGCACCTGCCGCCCACCAAACAGAGGATGTGCCACCGACAACACCACCTGCGTCACCAAGCATCTCCACCATGTCACACGGCAGCGTTCAGCTCTCCATCTCACAAACCTTGGAGAGAAAGCGTAAATTCCCACCTAGCCACCCTCGAGCCCTGGGCCTGAAAGCCAACATTTCTAAACTACTGGCCGTTAAAATGCTGTCATTCAGGCTGGTGGACACAGACAGCTTCAAACAGCTGATGTCCATGGCTGTCCGACAGTATGTTCTTCCCAGCCGCCACTACTTCTCCAAGAGAGCCGTGCCTTCCCTGCACAACCAAGTATCCGATAAAATCAAGTGTGCACTGCGCAATGCCATTTGTGGCAAGGTCCACCTAACCACAGATACGTGGACCAGTAAGCACGGCCAGGGACGCTATATCTCTTTAACTGCACACTGGGTAAATGTAGTGGCGGCTGGGCCCCAGGCGGAGAGTTCCTTGGCGCACGTCCTTCCGCCACCAAGGATCGCAGGGCATCATTCTTTGCCTCCTGTAGCCTCCTCCTCCTACTTGGCTTCCTCATCCTCTGATTCCACCAGCTCATCCAGTCAGCCACACACCTTCACCACCAACTTCAGCACAGCCCGGGGTAAACGTCAGCAGGCCATTCTGAAACTCATATGTTTGGGGGACAGGCCCCACACCGCGCAGGACTTGTGGCGGGGTATTGAACAACAGACCGACGAGTGGTTGCTGCCGGTGGGTCTCAAGCCCGGCCTGGTGGTGTGCGATAATGGGCGAAATCTCGTCACATCTCTGGGCTGGCACATCCCTTGCCTGGCACATGTGCTGAATTTGGTGGTGCAGAAGTTCATTCACAACTACCCCGACATGTCAGAGCTGCTGCATAAAGTGCGGGCCGTCTGTGCGCGCTTCCGGCGTTCACATCCTGCCGCTGCTCGCCTGTCTGCGCTACAGCGTAACTTCGGCCTTCCCTCTCACCGCCTCATATGCGACGTGCCCACCAGGTGGAACTCCACCTTGCACATGCTGGAGAGACTGTGCGAGCAGCAGCAGGCCATAGTGGAGTTTCAGCTGCAGCATGCACGGGTCAGTCGCACTGCGGAACAGCACCACTTCACCACCAATGATTGGGCCTCCATGCGAGACCTGTGTGCCCTGTTGTGCTGTTTCGAGTACTCCACCAACATGGCCAGTGGCGATGACACCGTTATCAGCGTTACAATACCACTTCTATGTTTTCTTGAGAAAACGCTTAGGGCGATGATGGAAGAGGAGGTGGCCCAGGAGGAGGAGGATGAGGGGTCATTTTTAGCACTTTTAGGCCAGTCTGTTAGAAGTGGCTCAGAGGGAGGTTTTTTGCAACATCAGAGGCCAGGTACAAATGTGGCCAGCCAGGGCCCACTACTGGAGGACGAGGAGGATGAGGAGGAGGTGGAGGAGGATGAGGATGAAGCAGTTTCACAGCGGGGTGGCACCCGACACAGCTCAAGCCCATCACTGGTGCGTGGCTGGGGGGATACGGAGGACGATGACGATACGCCTCCCACAGAGGACAGCTTGTCCTTACCTCTGGGGAGCCTGGCACACATGAGCGACTACATGCTGCAGTGCCTGCGCAACGACAGCAGAGTTGCCCACATTTTAACGTGTGCGGACTACTGGGTTGCCACCCTGCTGGATCCCCGGTACAAAGACAATGTGCCCACCTTACTTCCTGCACTGGAGCGTGATAGGAAGATTCGCGAGTACAAGCGCACGCTGGTAGACGCGCTCCTGAGAGCATTCCCAAATGTCACAGGGGAACAGGTGGAAGCCCAAGGCGAAGGCAGAGGAGGAGCAAGAGGTCGCCAACGCAGCAGTGTCACGGCCAGCTCCTCTGAGGGCAGGGTTAGCATGGCAGAAATGTGGAAAAGTTTTGTCTCCACGCCACAGCTAACTGCACCACCACCTGATACGGAACGTGTTAGCAGGAGGCAGCATTTCACTAAACATGGTTGAACAGTACGTCTGCACACTCCTCCACGTACTGACTGATGGTTTGGCCCCATTCAACTTCTGGGTCTCCAAATTGTCCATGTGGCCAGAGTTTGCATTTTATGCCTAGGAGGTGCTGGCCTGCCCTGCGGCCAGCGTTTTGTCTGAACGTGTATTCAGCACGGCAATGGGCGTCATTACTGACAAACGCAGCCGTCTGTCCACAGCCAACGTGGACAAGCTGACGTTCATAAAAATGAACCAGGCATGGATCCCACAGGACCTGTGCCTCCCTTGTGCAGAATAGACATTTATAACTGCCTCCCCCTCAACCATGTACTCTTGTACTCCGGGGCACTTCTTTATTGAATCCTCATTTTTTTAACTTTACCATGATCCTGCGGTGCAACCCAAAGTTGAATGAACCTCTCCTCTGTCTGGTTGCTGGGCCGAAATAACTGAAAGTGGCCTTCTCTAATGGTGGGTGAAATGACGCATGATTCCTTGTTGTGGGACCTCTCTCCTCTGTCTGGGTGCTGGGGCCGAAATAACTGAAAGTGGCCTTCTTCAGTGGTGGGTGATATGACGCCTTATTCCTTGCTGTGGGACCTCTCTCCTCTGTCTGGGTGCTGGGGCCTAAATAACTGAAAGTGGCCTTCTCTAGTGGTGGGTGAAATGACGCATGATTCCTTGCTGTGGGACCTCTCTCCTCGGTCTGGGTGCTGGGCCGAAATAACTGAAAGTGGCCTTCTCCAGTGGTGGGTGATATGACGCCTTATTCCTTGCTGTGGGACCTCTCTCCTCTGTCTGGGTGCTGGGGCCGAAATAACTGAAAGGGGCCCTCTCCAGTGGTGGGTGATATGACGCATGATTCCTTGCTGTGGAACCTGTATCCTCGGTCTGGGTGCTGTGCCGAAATAACTGAAAGTGGCCTTCTCCAGTGGTAGGTGATATGACGCATGATTCCTTGCTGTGGGTCCTCTCTCCTCTGTCTGGGTGCTGGGGCCGAAATAACTGAAAGTGGCCTTCTCCAGTGGTGGGTAATATGACGCCTTATTCCTTGCTGTGTGACCTCTCTCCTCTGTCTGGGTGCTGGGGCCGAAATAACTGAGTGGCCTTCTCCAGTGGTGGGTGATATGAGGCATGATTCCTTGCTGTGGGACCTCTCTCCTCTGTCTGGGTGCTGGGGGCGATATAACTGAAAGTGGCCTTCTCCAGTGGTGGGTGATATGACGCATGATTCCTTGCTGTGGGACCTCTCTCCTCTGTCTGGGTGCTGGGGCCGAAATAACTGAAAGTGGCCTTCTCCAGTGGTGTGTGATATGACGCCTGATTCCTTGCTGTGGGACCTCTCTCCTCTGTCTGGGTGCTGGGGTCGAAATAACTGAAAGTGGCCTTCTCCAGTGGTGGGTAATATGACGCATGATTCTCTGCTATGGGACCTCTCTCCAATTGATATTGGTTAATTTTTATTTATTTTATTTTAATTCATTTCCCTATCCCCATTTGTTTGCAGGGCATTTACCTACATTTTGCTGCCTTTTGCAGCCCTTTAGCCCTTTCCTGGACTATTTTACAGCCTTTTTAGTGCCCAAAAGTTCGGGTCCCCATTGACTTCAATGGGGTTCGGGATAAAGTTCGGGTCGAGTTCGGATCCCGAACCCGAACATTTTCGGGAAGTTCGGCCGAACTTCTTGAACCCGAACATCCAGGTGTTCGCTCATCTCTAGTAGTGTGGCATCAGAGCGGGTATTTAGAGCGGCTGGGCCATAGTTACCCCAAGAAGAACTCGCCTGTCCACCCAAAATGTGGAGAGACTGACCTTTGTCAAGATGAATCAGGCGTGGATCAGCCAGAATTTCCAACCACCAATTCCTGATGGGTCAGACTAGATCATCTATTGTGCCACAACAACACTTTGATACAAGAGACCGATTTCTTCAGACTACCTGCCTTAGCTACTACTTTGATGCTGCAACCCTCCTGATGCCACAAATCTGATGACAAGTGCTTCTTACTTCACCCATCATCGTCAGTGGGTACTGGTATTACCACCCACCGCCCCACTCTGTTACCAGGTCACTTTGTGGTCTCCTGATGCAGCTGCTGCCATCTCCAAACTATGTCACCTTGCCACTCTGTGGTATCCTCCTGATGCTGCTGCTGCTGCCACTGCCATCTCCACATTATGTAACCTAGCCACTCTGTGGTCCCCTCATGCTGCTGCCACCTCCACACTCTGTCATTGTGCCACTCTGTGGCCTACTCATGCTGCTGCCATCTCCAGACTCTGTCATTGTGCCACTCGGTGGCCTTCTCCTAATCCTGCTGCTGCTGCTGCCGCCACCTACAGACTCCGTCAATGTGCCACTCTGTGGTTCTCATACTGCTTCTATCTCACCGCTATGTCATAGGTCCACTCAGTGGACTTCTCATGCTGTTCCCACCCTCCCTACTTCTTGACTGGTCCACTATTGTGGCTTTCAGCCTGGCTGACATCATAATTTTTTTGACACTTCTTTGGATCTGTCAGAAGGAAGGAAAAACGAGATGCACAACAGATCCTGTCTGTGTAGCAGCTTTAAGGCCTGTATGGTCCCATCAGAAATGACTTATGATTTGGTAGCCAAAAGAAGGAGTGAGTAGAAAACACGCAAATGTTCTATTCAAGTGCCATCTCCGTTTTAGATCCACTCCATTAATATTTTTTTTTGCCTTTAGCAATACTGATGGGTTATTAAGCAAATGCTGACCGAGAGAAGGCAGATGCTCCACAGACAGGATCCGTTTTTTTGTGGGTTATTGTTCTGACGGTTTAGAGGAAGGCCATAATAATCGGTGATATCAATACAAACTTACTGCTGACACGCTCTCCACTCTGTGTCTCTAGATGGTCGGCAATGCTGTTTGTAATTTGGCGGTGCACGTGTCAGCGGGCGGGCTTCCCAGTATGCAATATAGCAGAAAAAGACTGCAACTCACGCTGTAGAATTTCTGGATGCTAGATTTATTGATGTCACATATTTACATCAGACTATATACATGCGTCCTACCCATTGTACCTTATATAGAACAGGCAGAAACATAGGAACTGACGTCATACAGTAGGCTCCCCCTTAGTGAGGAAGATACAAAGCATATAGTAGTGAATGGATTTTCCCAGGTAATATATAGCAGAGAGTTCAATTCCGCTGCAAGAGAAATGAAGAAATGATTAGGTATTATATCAAAAGAAGCCACATACATTGTATTCTCTAATCAGGCCTTTTGGTTTCAATATGCCTCTCTTTTTAGTAACAATTTGTTTCTGTCACCACCGCGGCGGGGTAATGGAACACTTTCAATGACCTGATGGAAGAGTTGTGATATGGAGTGTCTCTGTTGGTGGAAATGTAGTGGTAGTGGGAGTAGTAGATTCCCCTTCTTAATTTTGAAATTCGACAGCGCGAGTGTCGGTCTTTTTCTGCTATATTACCCTCTCCACTCTGTCAGGGGGGCTCTACTTATAAGCGTTTAATAGAACAGGTTCTGTAGACCTCTATGTGGATTCAGCTGACGAGGGTGTAAAAGGAGTGAGCTTCTTGACGCTAACATCTACCTGTAAGGCTGAGTTCATACTTGAGTTATTTGGTCAGTTTTGGCTCTGTGACCGCCCAAATAAGTGAAGTATGCAGTGATTCTAAGAGCGACGCCTGTCATCTGCCTGTTATACGGACTCACAGTATTATTTCACTCAGGGGCGTAGCTAACGGCTCATGGGCCCTGGTGCAAGAGTTCAGCTTAGGCCCCCCTTCCCTCAGTGCTTTGTGTGTCTTCTTATGCGGCACCAGGGTCTTTGGGCCCCCTCAAGCTCCTGGGCCCGGTAGCGACTGCTACCTCTGCACCCCCTATAGCTACGCCCATGATTTCACTACCAAAGCAGACTCCCTATGCGTGTTACTGCAAGGCACAGTGTTTTACACCACTATAAAGGCACTCAACAGCCATGAAATAGCCATTTTTAAGGCAATTCGCAGCGAATATATTCTGATCGAATCAAATTTTTTCTACTCATCTCTACTGACAATCAGCCTCATCTGCAAGTCTAATACAGCTGTAAAACACACAAACAACAGACAAGGCAAACAGAGGACATATATGGAGGAATAAGGAAAGGAAGTGGAGAAGGGGGGGAAGGGAGACAATTAAGCTACAGTATAGTCCCAGAGAGGGAAAATCACACCAAGAAATGGAGTGACACAGAGTAGGAGCCCCATGGCAACCAGAACATCTCCATTGTAGTGTTAGGGGATGCCGTAAGGGACTTCAAAGACCTGATGTACCAAACTCTGGACAAAAACATTGATTTTGTAGGAGGGGCAGTCTGTTTCAAAGATTTACAAAGTCCAGTAGATATTACTGCATGGCTCAATTATCCTCACGACCAGGAGTTGTAGAGAATCTTCTTTTATTGGTACAGTATCTTAAAGCAACATATACCACATGTTTCGGGGATATTAGCTTCCCCTTCATCAGGTAAAAATTGCTTATATAAACATACAGTTTACATAAGGTCTTTCATATTTAAAAAAGGAGCCAAAAAGGGGCACACTAATTGAGGGCTTTCCCTAATTGTCAAAACTACACCCCTCATTTGCATATGTATAAATGCTATTAATTTAATCTTAAGTAAAATATCCATGTAAAACAAAGATCGCTCCATTCAAATCATGACAAGACACATAACATGAATGAATAAAAATAATAAATAAAATAAATCTACTTCATAAAAAACTGTTTTTAGATGGTCCTGTTTTAGTCTTTTGCATTTGAGATCAGTGATCAGCGAGAGCATTAGAGTGGTAGCCAATAATATTCATGGAGAGGATCACATGGCCACAACTGCAGTCCGTGACCGGTGAGTGTTGTTGGCAACCACAATCCTTATAAAGGGATGTTGTTGCCCTTGGGGTCACATGACCTAGACTTGATACTCACGTGACTGAGATCAAGGAGTCACATGATTGCATGGGAAGTCACGTTAACGAAGCTGTCAGAAGGATTCTAGACTTATTGCAAGAGACTTGAATACACAATGATATGATCATATGATAACAACTGTGAACCGGATAGCAGTTCAGTTGAGATGGATAGCAGTACTATTCCTGACATTTACTATTCATGATTTTGGTCTATATTTCACCTTCACGGAAGAGGCAAAATAAAATAAAGTATATTTATAAATGTGGATCATAAAATCATATGTATAAAAATAAATAAAATATATATATTAATTTAAGGATAATTATTTACCACCATGGGGCATACAGAAACATACAAAATACAATGGTAAGTAATGGCAATAATAATAATATATAATGATTAAATAATCAAAGAATAATATCAACGGTGAAATGAAATAAAAGAAAATAAAAGCTCAAGCCTGCACTCCACCACAACAGAAGATCACGCTGGCCATAGATTTTCACGCCGATGGAATGCATCGGGGTGGAGTGCGGTGAAGGGTGCCACTTGTGGGCTTCCGTGGTGTGTGCCATCGTGGAGTTCTGTTGTGGACCGTGGTGGCGGAGTCCATGACGGGGTTGTTGTGGAGTCCGGGCTCCGGGAATCACTGAATCGCGCGTATGACGCGCGTTTCTTAGTGACAAAAACGCGCATCCAAAAATGCGCGTAAAACGCGCGTCATACGCGCGATTCAGAAACGCCTAGGTGTGTTTTCAGCCTTAGGGAGGGATTTTAACAAAGCCACTGCACCAGGTGGGGGAAAGGGTAATTTGCACGATAATAAGTAGTCCTGAACACGGGAAAGTGAGGAGAGGTTATATAATTAGTAGTAATACTCTTGGAATAGAATAGCTATAGCATTAGGTTAATACTTGTTGGAAACCAGCAGAGTCTTTCACAGCCTGGGAAGCGCAGGTAAAGGTTGTATACCGCAGTTGATGAGCCAAGATTGTGCAAGCCTTTTTCCCCATTTCATAGTAACACTGCCTATAATAAAGCAGCAAGCCATTCAACATTGTACATGGCAGCGTCCTTCAGTTGAGTGTGGGCTGCCATGAGCTCCCAAAGATGAGAAAGAGTAAGTAACCAATATTGCTGGGAGTCAGTTTGTGCTGTAAGTTCTCGAATGTGCAGGTTTCTATTTTTTTTAGACATAACGCTAGCCCAATGCTGTGGCCATATAAGCCTCCCATAACGTGCCTAGAGGGGAGACCGAAGGGGCATTTTTATCAAAGAATGTGCAGTTGTAAGACTTAACGTTGTTTCTAGTGGCAGGGGATTTAAGCAAAGAGTTGTTAAGGTGCCAGTGACAGGTGTGGTAAGAGAGATAAAATGATGTTGACTGGGAGCTTTATCTGACCAGGAAATAGGTTCAATGAAGATGTCAGGTAACCTTTTCTGGATCAAAGCATTGCCAAAAAAGTAGTCAATCCTGGTGTGGAGATTGCGAGGGGTTGAGAACAAGGTGAACGATCATTCTTTACATTAAGGGGTGTGAATCTCTGGAATAGCCTGCCACAAGAGCTGGTCACAACAAATACAGTAAATGGCTTCAAAAAACGTTTAGATGACTTTTTAATTGAAAATAATATTGAGGAATTATGACAATGTAAAGAAATCATGTTCTACACACTTTTTCCTTTGGCCCAACTTCTTTTTAAAAGGAAGATGGACATTGAATCGCATTGCGATTTCAACTTAATTCTCAGATCCGACAGTACATTCTACTGGAGGAGGCGTTCCCATGGTGATCGTTAGCTCAAAGTTGTAATCGCAATGCGTTTATTGCGGTATATTATCCCTCTGGGTGTCTTTTAAAGCCTTTTTAGTGCCCAAAAGTTCGGGTCCCCATTGACTTCTATGGGGTTCGGGTTCGGGATAAAGTTCGGGTTGAGTTCGGATCACGAACCCGGACATTTTCCGGAAGTTCGGCCGAATCTCTCGAACCCGAACATCCAGGTGTTCACTCATCTCTATTTAGGTCCCCTAGTAGGCTGACAAATGGGTTGGAAACTGTGAGGGAGACGTCAGGAGCAGGCAAATCCAAGGCGGAGCAGGAGGGACTGAGGTCAGCATTAAGAGCTCATGGAGGCAGAGTGTCCGTCCTTGTGAGCATTGAAAGCAAAAGAAAAACCCCCATAATAAGGGATCTGGCATTCCTTTAGAGCACAGATGTCAAACTCATGGCCCTCCAGCTGTTGCAAAACTACAACTTCCAGCATGCCTTGATAGCTGTAGGATGTCCAGGCATGATGGGAGTTGTAGTTTTGCAACAGCTGGAGGGCCACGAGTTTGACATCCCTGCTTTAGAGCATCCAGAAGAGGATGAAGGTGACGTCTTCTCTGCAGGCTTATCCAGGACAAGTCTGGGAACAACTGAATGCGAGCATCCTGAAAGTCAAGATGTTGAAGATTTTTGGCTTTCGCTATGATGGCGAAATTGTGAAGACAACAGATAAAATCTCTAGACTAGGGAGACTACGCCTTAGGCCTGAGAGCCCTGTGGAGCCCTACGATTCCCTGAAGACCTTCCTCCTCTGAGGTTTCTGGAAAGCCACAGATTCTAATATTATTCCTTCTCCTGTGGTTATTTAAATCTTCCAAGTGATGCTGCATGTCATGGAGCACATTAACTTGAGAGAATACTGTAGTATGAAGTTGTGAGATGTGTGACTGTGTGGCTTCACGATCACCCTCTAGGGTCTCCACGCTAGAAGGAATAGACTGCAGGTCGCGGCTCACCACAGAGATTGCAGAGCAGCCATGTCGCCGGTAAATTAAATAACAGAGGCCCGATCCACTGGAAGGGAGCACTGAGGGTAGAACACCATTAGTCTGTGTATGGAGAATGACCTGGGCTGGCAGCAGCTTACCCTGGCATAGATGAGGTGGCTCCCAGATCATCCACGTGGTCCAGGGGGGAGAATAAGCAGTATTCTCTGATACTGGACCCTCAGTGTGATTTGGTTGAAGGGCAGGGGAGACAGGCAAGAGAGGTGCAGGGGTCCCAATATAGTCACAGACTTTTGGAGTCATCTTCGAAGCATCTGCCAGCAGGATGTGTGTGTGCACCATGTTTGGAGCGGTGTCCTGTCGTGCCCTTATCACGGGCATCTGCAGGGAGCTGTGGGACCGAGAAGGCTCCAGAGGGGAAAGCAGGCCAAATGTGGGGCGCAGGAGGCGCAGGCTGTGTCCAGTCCTGCTCTGGTCTGCTGCACTGTGGAAGCGCAGTGGAGGGAGCTGGTGGGAAGGAGGCCAGCAAGTAAGATGGCGGCAGGGGCGGTGTGTTCGGAGCTGGCTGCATAACAAAGTCTCAAAGGGTGCTCTGCTGAGGAGTCAGGAGGAGGTATGACCCCCAGGGAAGGCTTCCCCATGGGGACTGGTGTAGATCACTCAAGGCCATGAGGAATGTGGCATGGATGTGGAGCCCACTGCTGTTTGGGAAAATGGCAGTGCCCAGTAGGAAGTGGATTTTGGACCATGGATTTTGTTGAAATTATTTTTTAAGAGCAGTATTTTTTTTATTATATGTTTGTTGACTGAGCAGTGTGAGGAATCATATTCGGAAAAATAAGCTGTAGTTTTTATTGGTACTTTTTTGGGATACATATGTTTTTTTATTGCTTTTTATTTTATTTTTGAGAGGTGACGTGGCCAAAAGATTGTAATTCTGTCAGTGTTTTATTCTTATGTGGTTCGCTGTGCAATATAAATGACATCCATTTTACTGTTTGTGTTCAAATAATTATGGCAATACTTTATACTTTAAAAGCCATAACCTTATGTTTCCATTGATGGACCAGTTTTTTTTTGTGGGAAAGGCTGTCGTTTTTATTGGTTTGGGGTACACATAGTAACATAGTAACATAGTACATAAGGCCGAAAAAAGACGTCTGTCCATCCAGTTCAGCCTGTCATACTGCTAGTTAATCCAGAGGAAGGAAAAAAAATACCTGTGAGGCAGAAGCCAATTTTCCCCACTTAAGGGGAGTAAAAAATTCCTTCCCGACTCCAATCAGGCAATCAGAAGTACTCCCTGGATCAATGACCCCTCTCTAGTAACTATAACCTGTAATATTATTACACTCCAGAAATACATCCAGGCCACTCTTGGATTCCTTTATTGTACTCACCATCACCACCTCCTGAGGCAGAGAGTTCCACAGTCTCACTGCACTTACAGTGAATAATCCTTTTCTATGTTTGTGTACAAACCTTCTTTCCTCCAGACGCAGAGGATGTCCCCTCATCACAGTGACAGTCCTAGGGATAAATAGATGATGGGAGAGATCTCTGTAATGACCCCTGATATATTTATACATAGTTATTAGATCTCCCCTCAGTCTTCTTTTTTCTAAAGTAAATAACCCTAATTTTGATAATCTTTCAGGGTACTGTAGTTGCCCCATTCAAGTTATTACTTTAGTTGACTTTTTGATTGCTTTTTAATTCATTTTGCAGAGGTGAGATAAAACAAAACTATTCTTCCAGTGTTCTCTATTTTTTATGGTGCTCACCATGCGTATAAATGAGTTGATACAATTACGGGAGTACAACATTTATGTAGTATTTTTGTAATTTACTACTAATTTTGCATCGTACAATCCAGTTTTTTATTAAAAATCATTTTTTTGCAGCCATATTCTAATACTCGTAACATGTCTATTTTTCCGTTGAGAAGGACAGCTTGATTTTTTGCATAATGGGCTGTAGTTTATTGGTACGATTTTGGGTACATATGACTATTTGATTGCTTTTTAACTTTTTGGGAGATCAGAAGAACAAAAACAGCTATTATGTGTGTTTATTTTGAATTATTTTGCTTACCCAAGATATTTTGCAGGGCTGTGCTGAGAGGGTTACCATGCCAACCAGTCAAGCTCTGGTTGGTTGATCTATCAGTGAGGCTGAAAGCTGAGGCAATAAGGTTTATGACTCCATGTCCAATCTCAGAGCTCGGTGGGGGATTTAGGGTACGTTCACACGACGACAATTGTCGCGCGACAAAAAGTCGCGCGACAAATAGGGCACAACTTCACTGCAACATTTGTCGCGCGACATTTTGTCGCACTATTGTCGCGCGACAATTTTTATAATGGGAGTCTATGGTGTCGCATTGCGACATGCGACATGCTGCGACTGCGACGCGTCAGTCGCAGAAAAACCCATCTTGAATGGATTTTCTCCGACTTTCGTGTCGCAGTCGCAGCATGTCGCATGTCGCACTGCGACACCATAGACTCCCATTATAAAAATTGTCGCGCGACAATAGTGCGACAAAATGTCGCGCGACAATTGTCGTCGTGTGAACGTACCCTTAAGCTTGCTACTCAGTGATTGGCAGTTACTATACCTGTGCAGTGAGCCCGAGGAGCCAGATCAGAGGAGTGGTAGTGGCCCTGATGAGGATGTGTCAAGGTGTATTACCTCAGACTTTCGCTCACTGGGATTGGTGCAGTGTAGGAGGGTCAACCTATATGCCCTTGGAGCACTCCCTGTAGCTAAGGTTCCTGCCTGATGGTAGTTTGGAGGTGCCCTTGATGTTAAATGTCCGTGTGAGTGCAAGGCAAGTCTTAAAAATTATGCAATGGCCAGTGTGTGGTTATATGAGGGTAAGTAACGAGGCCACATTGAACTTAGCAAAAGTCTCTCTTTACTTTGCACAAAATAGGTGTTGTACTACATCCAATACAGCCAACAATTATCTGTACACAGCGCAAATTCTATCCAGATGTCCAAGCTTGAGCTAAGCAAGTAGTTTCCAGCAGTGGCACTCTGATTACTCTTTCTCTTGCTACAGTTTCTAATACTGGGCTCTCTAGTTAGCAACTTTAATCTGCCACAATGTTTGCATGGTAGCATAAGGTACCTAAAGTGTGCAGCGTGGCTTAAGTAGTTATCCTTCCACTGCAGCAAGGACTGAGAATGTTGTATATTGATCACCTTGCTGACTAAAATATTGTACCCCTTGAATCCACTAATCTAGGGATCTGCATATGGTTTCTTAAATTGTTTACCAAGTCTGTAATGCTCTATGCTGGTTACCTTGCTGACTCACACTGTATCCACAAAAAAATTCTCCAAAATCTTTTCTCTCTGATAGTAGTGGAGGACACACAGGGATCTGTTAGTTTCTGAAAGCATTAAAGTTGAATGTCTGAGAAAAGGAGCACTAACTGTCTGTTCCCTGCCTCCTCCAGACCCATCCTCACACTGCCTAGTCCTAGCATAACTAGAATCCTCCTGGAACTAGGGGAGGGGCCAGCCCATACCCTAACCTCTAGAGAGGGCAGGATCATTAACTCTAGCAATACCTATCTCAAGCTTAAGCATACTGGGAGTTTCACATTACATAGTTGTGTCACATTACAGTACAGTACATTACCAAACAATTTCAGATACCCCTTTCCAGTGGGCTACTGCAGCTTTGATTGCGTTAATATTCTGGCTCTACTTATACTTCTGTGCTTTCTGCTTAAGCTCAAGACTTTCTTGTTAACCCTCTGCAGACAGACCTTGGCTTGTTTTCTACTGATTTCCCTGCTATCCTGACTGTGGCCTATTTCAGAATGAACTTCTCATCCTCTATTTTGGCACTATACAATTCTCCTGGTTTTGATCCTGCTTGTCTACTACTCTTTGCACCCCATTAATTCTGGCAGTTCTGGATCTAGCAAGATTGCACCGGTTTTCAAAAACTTTACACCACAAACTTAACCTGGTCCCTAGCAATCAGATCCATACAGCATTGCAGGGGGCTTTAGTGAAGAACCTAGGCCTAGCCTTAACGAGGACCTTTCATTGGTCAAGATATTACAATATTAGTACCTGGCAGTGTACGGCATGATGAGTAGATGTCCATGCAGTAATTTTTTTTTTTCATATGGGGTGCTCTGTTCCCCAGCTGTGCCCCCCTTCTCTTTTGCTGCCCTGGATGCTAATTAATAGCATTGGTACAGGGAGGAGGAGACAGCCGTGTTTCTCAAGTGGCATCTCCTTCTGCCTGGCTGTAATGCGCTCCGTTGTGATTGGGCAGCTCACAGCCAGAGAGAAAGAAATGCCTCTTGAGAAACCAGACCGTCTCCTCCTTCCTGACCAATGCTATTAATTAGCATACAGGGCGGCAAAAGAGAACAGGGGGCACAGTGGGGGAATGGAGCAGCACATCTAAAAAAAATGACTGCACGGACATCTACTCATCAAGCCCTACACTGCCAGGTACTAATATTATAATATCAGGACCCGTGACAGGTCCTCTTTAAAGAGGTTGTGCCACTAATATAAATGTATTTCCTTTCTCAAATGCCACCATTTATCAAAACTGCCTTACCCTCAGTTCACACTTGCGCGTTTTACAGCGCGTTCCTACGCGCTGTAAAACGCTCAACAGGAGAAAACTCATGTCTCCCTATGGGCATGGTTCTCACCTGAGCGTTTTACAGTGCGTTTGAACGCGCTGTAAAACGCCCTACGCTCAAAGAAGTTCTTGAGCTTCTTTGGGGCGTTTTGTCGCGCGTTTGCACCCATAGACTTCAATGGGAACGCACGTAAAATGCGCGTTTAACGCGCATTAAGTGTAGATATGCCTTTTTCAATTGGTCTCCAGAGTCATGATTTTCAAAACGCACTGTAATACACGCGTAAAACGCACGACAAAAACGCGCGTCTCAGAAACGCTCAGGTGTGAACCCAGGGTTACTCTCAAGTTATTAGCCTACCATTGTGCCCTCTGTAACCCCTTAAGGACACGGCCATATTTCACCTTAAGGACCAAGCCATTTTTTGCAAATCTGACTAGTTTCACTTTATGTGGTGATAACTTTAAAACACTTTTACTTATCCAGGCCATTCTGAGATTGTTTTTTCGTCACATATTGTACTTCATGACACTGGTAAAATGGAGTCAAAAAATTCATTTTTATTTATAAAAAATTACAAAATGTAACAAAAATTTTGAAAAATTTGCAAATATCGAAGTTTCAATTTCTCTACTTCTATAATACATAGTAATACCGCCCAAAAAGTTATTAATTTACATTCCCCATATGTCTACGTCATGTATGGATCATTTTGGGAATGACCATATGGCGTTCCCTTCCTTATTCCTTCATACAGCAGTTTACAACCACATATGGGGTGTTTCTGCAAACTACAGAATCAGGGCAATATATATTGAGTTTTGTTTGACTGTTAACCCTTGCTTTGTTACTGGAAAAATGGATTAAAATGGAAAATTTGAATAAAAGCTTTTTTGGGACCGTTTTTATCTTTTGTTATTTACATCGTTTATCTGACAGGTTAGATTGTGTGCCGTTTCTATAGAGCAGGTTGTTACGAATGCGACAATACCAAATATGACTACTTTTTGGAAATGTTTGTTTCAGTTTTTGATTTTTTTAAAAAAGGATTTTTTTAGTGTCTCCACATTCTGAAAGCCATTTTTATTCTTTGGGGGACAATCTTATGTAGGGGCTCAATTTTTTGCAGGATGAGATGGCGGTTAGATTGCCACTATATTGGGGTGCATATGACATTTTGGTCACTTGCCATTACACTTTTTGTGATGTATGGTGACAAAAATGGCTTTTGACACCGTATTTATATTATTTTTTTGCTGTGTTCACCTGAGGGGTTAGTTCATGTTTTATTTTTATAGAGAAGGTTGTTACGGACGCGGAAATACCTAATACGTATACTTTTTATTTATTTAAGTTTTACACAATAATATAATTTTTGAAACAAAAAAAATCATGTTTTAATGTCTCCATAGTTTGAGAGCCATATTTTTTTATTTTTTTGAGGTTATTATCCTATTTAGGGTACTTGCTATCACTTGCTATCACACTTTTTGTGATGTGAGGTGACAAAAATGTTTTTTTAACATAGTTGTTATTTAATATTTTTTACGGTATTTACCTGAGGGGTTGGATCATGGTATATTTTTATAGAGCAGGTTTTTATAGATGTGGCGATACCTAATGTGTATACTTTTTTAATTTATTTTACTTTAACACAATAAAAGCATTTAAAAAAAAATAAATCATGTTTTAGGGTCTCCATAGTCTGAGAGCCATATTTTTTTATTTTTTAGGGCGATTGTCCTATGTAGGGGCTCATTTTTTGCGGGATGAGATGGTGGTTTGATTGGTACTATTTTGGGAGGCATACGCCTTTTTGATCGCTTGGTATTACACTTTTTGTGATGTAAGGGGACAAAAAATGGCTTTTCTTACACCATTTTTTTTTATGGTGTTCACCTGAGGGGTTAGGTCATGTGATATTTTTACAGAGCAGGTTTTTATGGACGCGGTGATACATAATATGTGTAGTGTTTTTTGTTTTTTTTATTTAGTGATATGTGTTTTTTTTTATTTTTTTTACTTTTTTTCACTTTTTTACATTTTTTTTCACCCAGACCCACTTGGTTCTTGAAGATCCAGTGGGTCTGATGTCTGTATAATGTCTGTATGATGTACTGTACTGTATTTTTTACTTTAGACTTAGTCTGATCATCCTGCTGCCATGGTAACCATCCCCCGCTGCCAGAACACCCGCTGCCGATACGGGGGGGGGGGGGGGGCCCCCCACCACACTCAGCATTGTCCCAGAGTGCCTGCCGAATGATTTCGGCAGGCACTCTGTTCCGAGCACCCCGCACCGCACGGCGGTGATCGGAACTAAACAGGACCTACATGTACGTCCTGTGTCCTTAAGGACTCGGACATCAGGGCATACCTGTACGCCCTGTGTCCTTAAGAGGTTGAATTTTCAGTTGCTGTTGGTTACGTCCTATAGTGGAGTCTTGTTGTACAGGACGCACATGCTCAAGGCACCTCTTTTCTTTTCTTTCAATTACCACTCCTCTATGTGCCAGTTACATGTCAGTTACAGTGTTAGTTATGGATAGGTAGATACAGTAGATAGATACAGTGGATGTAAAAAGTCTGTTTGTTTTTCAATTGAGTTGTACAGTTTATAGGTCACATTAAAGGTGGAAAAAGTTCTGAAATATGATTTATCTCTGTCTTATTTTTTTACAGCACAGAAACCTGACATTTTAACAGGGGTGTGTAGACTTTTATATCCACTGTAGATAGATAGATCGATAGATATGAGGTAGATAGATAGATAGATAGATAGATATGAGATAGATATGAGATAGAGATATATGAGATAAACAGATAAACAAACATAATGATGACTTTTGCTCCAATGAATAATGGCATTAGCACAAGTTGGGTGAAGTTACACAGAACATTTTGAATATGTGGAGGTAGAAAATGAACTGGTTAGTGTCACATGTCCTGCTGTTGTCAGGATACATATCAGTGTCCTAAGGCATATTGGGGCTGCAGTCACATGACAAAGCAAGAAGTAGTATTCAATCATTGGAGGATAAGAGAAAACTGCAAATGAGGAATTTGAAAGAAATAAATGGAATGGAAGAGGAATGGAAGCTACAATACTTGATGAAAATAAACTTTATAATGAAAAGTAGTTTATGGCACAGCCCCTTTAATTTCCTACTAACAGGTGTAATTAAGGGAGACTGATAAGGGCTCTTGCAGACAAGCGGATTTCCTGCGTGTTATCCGCAGTGAGAATGAGAGCCAAGCTGCGCGGTAGACATCAGAGGCACGAAGCAGTAACATGATAGATACTGCTCGTGCCTCTCTGTGACCCTTTCACTACAAAATCACTGTGACAACTTTATCTCACCGTGATTTTGTAACACGCAGGAGATCCACTCGTCTGCAAGAGCCTTAAGGCCCCTTTCACACGGGCGAGTTTTCCGCGCGGGTGCAATGCGTGATGTGAACGCATTGCACCCGCACTGAATCCTGACCCATTCATTTAAATGGGTCTGTGTACATGAGCGTTTTTTTCACGCATCACTTGTGCGTTGCGTGAAAATCGCAGCATGTTCTATATTCTGCGTTTTTCACGCAGGCCTAGCCCCATAGGCCCCTTACACACGAGCGAGTTTTCCGCGCGGGTGCAATGCGTGATGTGAACGCATTGCACCCACACTGAATCCTGACCCATTTATTTCAATGGGTCTGTGTACATGAGCGTTTTTTTTCACGCATCTCTTGTGCGTTGCGTGAAAATCGCAGCATGTTCTATATTCTGCGTTTTTCACGCATCCTTAGCCCCATAGAAATGAATGGGGCTGCGTGAAAAACGCATTGCATCCGCAAGCAAGTGCGGGTGCGTTGAGTTTTTCACTGATGGTTGCTAGGAGATGTTGTTTGTAAGCCTTCAGTTTTTTATCACGCGCGTGAAAAACGTATCATAAAGCATTGCACATGCGCGGAAAAAACTGAACAACTGAACGCAATCGCAGGCAAAACTGAATGGCTTTGCCTGTGAAATCGCACAGTTTTCAGTGAACGCATCCGCAATGCATCCGGACCTAATCCGGACACGCTCGTGTGAAAGGGACCTAAGGCCTCTTTCACACAGGCGTCATGTTTGACGCCTGGATAAGAGGCGGGTACGTTGCGGGAATATGCGCGATTTTCCCGCGCGGGTGCAAACGTTTGTAATGCGTTTTGCACGCGCGTGAGAAAAATCACCATGTTTGGTACCCAGACACGAAGCCGGACTTCATCACTGAAGTCCGGTTTCGGGTATTCTGGAGAATTTATGGTCACCATGGTAAGATGGACCATGTGATGTGACGTCATCACAGGTCCTTTAGTTGTTAGCTGATGCTGGGAAAGAGAGGACAGATCGCAACTACGCGATCAAGTGGCTAAGTTAAGTTAACTTTTATTATTTTTAACCCCTTCCTCTTCATTTTACTATGCATTCTTTATTAAGAATGCTATTATTTCCCCTTATAACCATGTTATAAGGGAAAATAATAAAGATCTGGTCCCGTTGCTAAGCAACTATGCGGGAAAATTGCACTGCATCCGCACTTGCTTGCGATTTTCCCGCAGCCCTATTCACTTCTATGGTGCCTGTGTTGCGTGAAAAACGCACAATATAGAGCATGCTGCGATTTTCACGCAACGCAGAAGTGATGCGTGAAAATCACCGCTCATGTGCACAGCCCCATAGAAATGAATGGGTCCGGATTCAGTGCGGGTGCAATGCGTCCTCCTCACGCATTGCACCCGCGCGGAAAACTCGCCCGTGTGAAAGGGGCCTAACTGTTTCAGATAAAAAACTGAAGGTTTACAAACAACATCTCCTAGCAACCATCAGTGAAAAACGCATAACACCCGCACTTGCTTGCGGATGCAATGCTTTTTTTTCACGCAGCCCCATTCACTTCTATGGGGCCAGAGCTGCGTGAAAAACGCAGAATATAGAACATGCTGCGATTTAAAAGCAACGCAGAAGTGATGCGTGAAAAACAACGCTTATGTACACAGACCCATTGAAATGAATAGGTCAGGATTCAGTGCGGGTGTTATGCGTTCACATCAAGCATTGCACCCGTGCGGAAAACTCGCTTGTGTGAAAGGGGCCTAAGTTTGCTGACTGCGGTTCCAAACGGTGACCATGGTTTTTCCTTCCAGGCTCACAGCGCTGTAAAAGTGACATGTTAATTTTATTATTCGGGTTCATACGATTAATACCAAATTTCGTTTTTTTTATGATTTTTTATTTTTATTATTAAAAATCATGTATAACTTTATTCACTAAAATCATTATTTTTTGTGTAGCTATATTCTAACACCTACAATATTTTTTTTAATTTTTTCATAAAGGCCACTGTATGAGGGTTTGTTTTTTGCACTGTAATTTTTATTGGTATCATTTTGGGGTTCATACATCTTTTTAATGATTTTTTATTCCATATTTTGGCAGGTGAGATGGCCAAATAGTAGCACATCTGTCATTGTTTTTTATTCATTTATTTTTACCATGAAGTGCAAATAATATGATAACTTAATTCTGCAAGTTAATACAGTTGCACAGATACCAATTTTTTTTATAGTTTTAAAAAAAATACTATTGCACCATAAAAACACGTTAAAAATGATTGTCCTTTTGTGTTGCTATATTCTAGTGGGACAATTCAGAGGGGATGCGAAGATGGAATTATTGGTACTGTCTCTGTTGGTGGTAGTAGTACTTATAGTTCACGGCAATCTTCCCTCTGGTGCTCCCCAGGCTGTGCACATTAAACGGAGGGTGACCCTTTTCTTCTCACGGGGTACTCCCTGACTTTCTGGGGCTCCTGCCTGGTAGTAGTTAGGGTGCTTTGATGTTGAATGATTGGAAGGTTGCTAGGAAGGAGTAAAAGAGCAGGGTCTGGCAGATGATGGAGGCAATAACCAGGCCCAGTTTAATTGGAATAAATAAGGTCTGTCTTTACGGAGTAGATGTTTAGAATACAAATAGCAGCAATTGGTACATTTCTAAAGTATATCACAGAGCCTACTTTTCCCAATGACTGTGTATGGGAATTGACAATAATGGGGGTAATATTCCTTGGGCCAATTTCGGAATACACTTTGCAGCTATCCTAGCTTACCACAAACATGCAATTCAGTTCTCATTAACTATTTTTGCAATTCCCAGTCTAAGAGGGACAGATCTTACATCTGGATGACCAGTTTGACTTTCTATAAGTCTTTATGCCATAAACAATTGGTACCTTACTGTCCGAATCCAGTGCATGGCCTTGGTGGTTCTAGACCTTCTATGTTTGCCTTCTCTCTTTCTCACAGAGGTTTCCTTTCAGTTAAAAAGATTTCTGGCAGCTTTTTTGAATCAAATCATTTTTATTATGAATTTTTCTTTAAACTAAAAAAAAAAACAAAGAGTACAAAATCCAAGAATCAAGCTTGTACAGGATATAGCGCATGTGGTACAAATACATTATAATCATGTATCTTAGGAGACAGCGTCCACATCACTTTGTACTCTGACAAAGATGCATAGGAATACAACTAACAGGTAAACATTACCCTCCCCCCCCCCCACCCCTGGAGCCGCACCACACCTGAAAGCCCATTTCAGAAATGAAAAGACCAGCCAACAAACCGCATGCACACCTTATGCCCAAGTCAGTTACCATATCCCCAGCCTACTATTTAGATCTTGAATTAGAAGGCGACCTGATGGTAACCCCTGCGTCGTAAGCCAGGGGGCCCCATATAGAATCTAATTTTCGGATTGTGCCCCTCTTTATGTAAATCCCCCGTTCTAATTGTATTATCTCGTTCATACGAATAATAAATTCTGCCTTAGTAGGTACCTCCGTACTGATCCAATACCTAGCGATCATTTTCCTAGCATTATATAATATCCTGCGTATGCCTATGGATGCTCCCACTTCTGCGTCGTCCTGCAGGAGACCCAAGACACAAGTTAAAAGTTCACACCTCAATCGTATATTATAGACTCTATAAATAATACCCAGCACATCCTTCCAAAAGTCCCCCAGATTCACACACTCCCAGAACATATGCATAATATGAGCATCCGGAGCATTACATTTGGGACAATTAGATGGGTCTCGTATACCTAACTTGTGGAGGAACGAGGGAGTTCTAAATTTGTGTACTAAATATAGCTGCGAAAGTCTATGCGACTAGCATAACGACAGTAATGGCCCAGACTCTAAGGCCCCTTTCACACGGGCGAGTTTTCCGCGCGGGTGCAATGCGTGAGGAGGACGCATTGCACCCGCACTGAATCCGGACCCATTCATTTCTATGGGGCTGTGCACATGAGCGGTGATTTTCACGCATCACTTCTGCGTTGCGTGAAAATCGCAGCATGTTCTATATTCTGCGTTTTTCACGCAACGCAGGCCCCATAGAAGTGAATGGGGATGCGGGAAAATCGCAAGCAATTTTCCCGCATTGTTGCTTAGCAACGGGACCCAATCTCTATTATTTCCCCTTATAACATGGTTATAAGGGGAAATAATAGCATTCTTAATAAAGAATGCATTGTTAAATGATGAGGAAGGGGTTAAAAATAATAAAAGTAAACTTACCTTAGCCACTTGATCGCGTAGTCGCGATCTGTCCTCTCTTTCCTGCAGCATCTATGATCTAAAGGACCTGTGATGACGTCACATCACATGGCCCAATCACATGCTCCATCACTATGGTGATGGAGCATGTGATTGATCCATGTGACCATGTGACATCATCCAAGGTCATAAACACTATCCTCAGGCTGTGGATGAGTGGTTAAGGACCTTGGATGATGTCACATGGTCACATGGACCAATCACATGCTCCATCACCATAGTGATGGAGCAGGTGATTGGGCCATGTGATGCTGTGTTATCATCACAGGTCCTTCACATCTTTCAAGCTAACGGAGAGGAGGCCGGGCTTCGCGATCAAATGGAACAGGTAAGTAATTATTAGTTTATTATTTTAACTCATTCTGCACCAGTTTAAACATTAGGGAGATGGCCAATGGTATTATTTTACATTATAACTATGTTATAATGTGAAATAATACCAGCGGGACAATTTCTGACCCAAACATGCACTTCTGTGAAGAAGTGCAGGTTCGGGTCTGGGTACCAAAAGTGCCGATTTTTCTCCCGCGCGTGCAAAACGCATGACAGCGCTTTGCACTCGCAGGGAAAAATCGCGGCGATTCCCGCAACGCACCCGCACTGTTTGACGGAGTGCACCCGCAACGCCCGTCTGAAAGAGGCCTAACACTTCAGTCCACTGAGTTTTGTCAAGCTGACCCAGGTCCCTGTCCCATTTGTTTTTTACTGTGAGTGGAAATTTGTCCTGATAAAAGGACAGTAAAAGTCTATAGAAGGTTGAGATAACGCCTTTCGTGTCCCCCCCCCCCTTTTCTTATTTGGTCAGCAATACAGGAAGCCCATATAGCAAGGTCTGTTTCCTTCCCTTGCTTCTCCAAGGCATGGCGCAGCTGAAGGTAGCGAAAAAAAAAAACAGAGTTAGGCAGACCAAATTCTTCCTTCAGCTGGTCATAACTTTATAGAATCCCTGAGGTATATAACTGCGACAGCCAAAAAATACCCTTGTCCCTCCACAAACCAAATCCCTCCAGATTCTTTAACTCTGGCAGACCCCCATGGTCCCACAAAGGAGTCAGGGCTGTACAGCCCGTAAGTTTTGTGATCTCCCTCAGTTTTTGCCAAACCTTCCGGAATAAAAAAATCGTGGGAAGACTGTCCGGTGGGCGGGTATCAGAACTCAGCTCTAGAATGTAACTCGGAGGTCTGTCCCCCAGCAAGTGTGAGACCAATAAGCCAGTCGAACTGCTGCTCCCCCCTGTGCCCCATGACTTAAAATGTTGGGCTTCTGAAGCCAAGAAATACAGCCATGGATTAGGAATTGCTAAACCCCCATCAAATTTTTCCCTTTGCAGAGTCTCTAGCCTAATCCTAGGCGATTTCTTGTTCCACACCAGGGGACGGAAAGCACCCTGTATTTTGTAGAAGTATCTCATCGGGATCCATATTGGGCTATTGTGCAGAACATACAGGAATTGTGGCATAAGCACCATTTTAATCAGATTGTCCCTCCCCACAACTGAAAGTGGTAATTTACACCAGGCAGATATCTTTTGCAAAGAACGAACAATTAAGGGGTCTAGATTTAGGGCAATATAGTCCTTCACTCTTGTGGAGACCTGCACCCCCAGATATTTAAAGGAAGAGTCAACTCTCAAGGGCACTATCCTGTCCCGAATATCCTGTGGTATTGGATCTAAAGGTAGAACTACTGACTTACCCCAATTAATAGTCCTGAGTAAGAACCAAAGCGTTCAATAAGATGCATGACACATTGTATGGAGAGGGAGACTTTGTTCAAAAACAACAGCATATCATCAGCGTATAATGCTATCTTCTCCTCCACCGCACCATGTACCATACTAGTCACCTGAGGGTCCTTCCTGATCATATGAGCCAGTGGCTCAATGGCCAACGCAAAAAGCATTGGTGACAAGGGGCACCCTTGCCGTGTGCCCCTCCCCAGTGCAAACGGTTCCGATAATAATCCATTCATGCGAATTCTAGCACTAGGTTGTACATATAAAAGCTTAACCCAGCACATATAAGCGGGTCCAAAGCCCATTGCCTCCATTGTTCCCCATAAGAGCTGCCACTCGACGCTGTCAAATGCCTTCGCATCGTTGAGTGACAGAACCGCCCGACCGTGTCCGGCCGAACCAGACATCTGTAGAGTCAAATATAGTCTTCTGATGTTAATAGCTGTCGATTTAGCTGGCATAAAATTTACCTGGCATAAAGTCTGATCTCCATGTACCAGGCTAAGAATTACCTTTGCCAATTCTGGCAGCTTTTTAGTCTCAGGAGTGGTGTCTCCTGGAGGATGCTTCTCTGTGGCCCTCTCTGGTGCTTGCACATGTAGGTTTTGTCTCTAGCTTCTCTGAACAGACACTCAGTAGACAATTATACATTATTTTTGTCTATAGTAAGTCTGGATAAGAAGAAAAGGGGTATTTGTTACTTGACATTTTTATTTCTTTTAATTTTTCATAAACATTTAACATTTTTCTTTAAGTCCCACTAGAGGACTTGAACTGAATTGTCTAATCTCTGGTAATATAATACATTACAATACTTCTGTGATGTCACCTATTAGAGACTTATGTACATGGCAACCTTGAAGGCAGTTATTAAACCTCTGCTTGCCATAGCCGCCATCGGAACCCTGTGATCTCATAGCAGGGGACTCAGTGGCGTACAGATGGAGCCCTCTCCCTCTGTAAACCACTTAGATGGCACAGTCGCTATGGACCATGGCATCTAAAGGGTAAAACACCTGTGACTGGAGTTATCTCCAATGGCAGTTGTCACAGCAGTGTGTAAGGTATAACATGCAGCCTGAGCTGTGCCATTGCTATACCATAACTGTACAGCATGGTGTGTAAACGTATTAGGTGCCATGCTGTATATTTACGGTACGGTGTTGGAAGGGGTTAAAGACACTCTTTTCATCAGCAACTTAATTAATTTTACTCAGTGGCGTAACTAGAAATGACTTGGCATCACAGCAAATTTTGGAACAGGGGCCCCAACCCCAGCAACTTCTTCGCAACCTCCTCGTGCAACACTCACTCCTGTGGCTAGTAAAGATCGCTCTCTCAGACAAGGCCAGGTAGCCGCTCAATCCGTTCTCTACAGTGTCACTCTACCTAATGTCATGTATAATACTGTTGAGGAGACCCTGACAATAAAATATATTAGTATTCCTCCTCAGTGGACCCTTTCTGAATTTGAGTCCCCCTATAGCTACTCACCTGATTTCACTATTGAGTTTGATGCTTCTGATTAGAGATGAGCGAATCGAAGCTGACGAAGTGGAATTCAACCAGAATTTTAGGAATTATTTGATTCGCACCAAATCAGAATTTCCTCTTGCTTCGTGGTAACACATTTTTTCCTAAAACGGCTGCTGCACATGTTAGGACATGGAGCAAGGAACTCTGGGAATGAGGGATCACCACAATGCCATGCATGCAGCCAATCAGCAGACAGCCAGCCCTGTGATGTCACAGCCTTATAAATAGACTTAGCCACATGGATTCAGCCATTTTCCAGTGTACTTAGTGCAGGGGGAGACATCAGCAGGCGCTAGGGACAGTGCTAGAAAAGACTTAAAAACTTACACTCACCTAAAGAATTATTAGGAACACCATACTAATACGGTGTTGGACCCCCTTTTGCCTTCAGAACTGCCTTAATTCTACATGGCATTGATTCAACAAGGTGCTGATAGCATTCTTTTGAAATGTTGGCCCATATTGATAGGATAGTATCTTGCAGTTGATGGATATTTGAGGGATGCACATCCAGGGCACGAAGCTCCCGTTCCACCACATCCCAAAGATGCTCTATTGGGTTGAGATCTAGTGACTGTGGGGGCCATTTTAGTAGAGTGAACTCATTGTCATGTTCAAGAAACCAATTTGAAATGATTAGAGCTTTGTGACATGGTGCATTATCCCGCTGGAAGTAGCCATCAGAGGATGGGTACATGGTTGTCATGAAGGGATGGACATGGTCAGAAACAATGCTCAGGTAGCCCGTGGCATTTAAACGATGCCCAATTGGCACTAAGGGGCAGAACGGCATCCCCCAACATAGGCTAATGTGCGACGTTTACACCCATTGGAATTCCACCCTCCATATGTTGGACTGACTATACGAACAGAGAAAGACCAGAAATGATTTCTTGTTGATACAGGCGGAGAGAGGTACTCCCCTGTGTAACTTCGATGTTAACCAGTGGCAGCTCATGTGTGACACCTGCCGATTGCTCGTGCCCTCTGAGGAGGTCACTTCTTTTGTCAGTCGCCAGGACTACGGGATAAACAACATATTTCTACTGATTCATATACTGGAACAGATGCTGGTAAATCTATCTGGTCAGGGGAGACGTGGCGCCACATGAGCCCTGTGGGGGCTGAACTGGAGGAAGAGGACATTGGAGCACAAACAATTTGTATCGAAATGGGTGGTTTTTCTACACAGGTCACAGGAGAGGAGGAGCAGGAGCAGCCGAAGGAGCAAGAGGAAGATGAGGCAGATGACCCAGACACACCATGGCAGTATGCAGTGGAGATGGAGACAGGGAGTCCCTCTGAGTCACTTGCACAAATGGCCCAATGCATGCTCATTTGCTTGCGCAGTGAGTGACAGCCGAATTGTCACCATTCGGCAGAGGGATGACTACTGGCTCTCCACCATGTTAGACCCTAGCTACTGGTGGAAAAGGGGGGCCTTATTTACACCCGCTGAGAGGGAGGACAAACTGAAGTGCTATAGAGACATCCTCTGTAGTAAGTTGGCAGATGCCAATCTGCGCCATCGTCCATCCACTTGCAGGTCTGACCAAGGGGGCCCTCTGCGCTCACGTTCCTCTGCCATGGCTGCTGTAGCAGCTTGGGGGGTAGGAGCAGTTCCAGCTCCATCAGCAGCAGCCTGAGTCTAGAGTCACTGATGAGAAGCTTTCTTCACCTGCATAGTGAAGAAACTACTCACAAGCAGCTAGACATAGAGCAAAACCAGAACCAGTAGGTGGTGGCATACTTGGAGTGCAACCTGCCAGCCGTCATTGAAGATCCGCTGGACTACTGGGCAGCCAAACTGGATTTGTGGCCACAACTGGCCGAGTTTACGCTAGAAAAGCTGTCCTGCCCATCCAGTAGTGTGGCATCAGAGTGGGTGTTTAGTGCGGCAGGAGCCACCATAGTTACCCCAAGGAGAACTTGCCTGTCCACTCAAAATGTGGAGAGACTGACCTTTGTCAAGATGAATCAGGTGTGGATCAGCCTGGATTTCCACCCACCAATGCCTGATGCATCAGATTAGATCATCCATGCTGCCTCACCCAAACCTTGACAAAAGAGACCGGTTTCTTCTGGCTACCTGTCTCAGCTACTATTCTGATGCTGCCTCCTGCCTGATGCCACACATCTGATGCCAAGTGCTCCTTCTTACACCCACCATCGTCAGCGGGTACTGTTAGTGCCAACCACCTTCCCACTCTGTCACTGGGTCACTCTGTGGTCTCCTGATGCTGCTGCCACCTCCACACTATGTCAACTTGCCACTCTTTGGTCTCCTGATGCTGCTGCCATCTCCACACTAGGGAGCTTTGCAATTTGGATTGCTGTGTTGAGACTCTTAACTGAGGCTCCGCGGTATTTTTGTGGCTGGTCTCCCTGAGATCAGCTATTGTTTTGTCTGAGTAGTCTTCAAGGCATTGCTCCCGGTTAGCCAGAATCCTACTCCACACTGATGAGGGGCAACACCCTGAAACAGCTGTCTGTGGATGGATAACTGGCTTAGGTTTTCCCGGTCACATCCTTAAAGCTTGTAATAAAGCGAATCTTGACATAGGGGCCACTTAATATGGTGTATTTGGTTATCTCTGTAATGGAGACACCCCTTTGCACTGGTTTTCCTTCCTTTGAGGGATATCTGGCTTTCATTGTGTTGTAGCCCCAATACTGGGGCTCCACATTTATTTTGCATAATAGTGTTTCCCAGGGAGCTTTGCAATTTGGATTGCTGTGTTGAGACTCTTAACTGAGGCTCCGCAGTGTTTTTGTGGCTGGTCTCCCTGAGATCAGCTATTGTTTTGTCTGAGTCATCTCTACACTATGTCACCATGCCACTCTGTGGTCTCCTGATGCTGCTACTACCTCAACACTATGTCACCTTGCCACTCTGTGGCCTCCTCATGCTGCTGCTACCACCTCCACACTGTCATTGGGCCACTCTGTGGACTTCTCATGCTGTTCCCACCCTACCCACTTCATGACTGGGCCTCTATTTTGCCTTTTTGGCCTGGTTCACATCATTTATTTGACCCTACTTCTGATCTGTCAGAAGGAAAGAAAAAAGAGACCCTCAATGGATCCTGTCTGTGTAGCAGCTGTAAGGCCTGTATGGTCCAATCAGAATTGGCTTATGATTTGGTAGCCATAAGCAGGCGTGGGTACAAAAAACAGAAGACATGCAAATATTCCATTCACGTGTCATCTGTTTTGGATCCACTCCTGTTTTTTTGGGGGCATTAGCAATACTGATGGATTACTGACCAATTGCTGACGAGTGAAGGCGGATGCTCAACAGACAGGATCCGTTTTTTGGGGGGTTATTGTTCTGACTGATCAGACGAAGGGCAAAATAATCTGTGACGTCAACACAAACTTACTGCTGACACCCTCTCCACTCTGTCAGGGGGGCTCTACTTGTATAAGCGTTTAATAGAACAGGTTCTGTAGACATCTATGTGGAATCAACTGACGATGGTGTAAAAGAAGTGTGCTGTTTTACTCTATAGTAGGATCTCGGGCCTCTGCACGGTTCTTTATACCCGACGATAACCTCGACCTGTAAGGCTGAGTTCACACTTGAGTTATTTGGTCAGTTTTGGCCCCGTTACTGCCCAACAAAGTGAAGTGTTAAGTGATTCTAAAAGCGACACCTGTCATCCAGTGGCGAAGGGTTCGCCATAGCGGCCATACCAATGGCTATGGGTCCCTACGCCACTGGGGGCCCGGCCCGCAGGCTGAGGAGTGCAGTCTGGCTGGGGACGCCGGCGCCGCTCCTCCCCACCCAGCGCGGCCTGCTAGCTAATTTATTCACTGCACTTGCCTCTGTCATTGAAGAGAAGTGCCGTAATCTCGCACAGGTGCACTGGCAGAGGCATCGAAGTGCGCATGCGCCATCTTCCTGGCCTCTGGTGATGTCAATTTGTTCCTTTAGTCTGGTAACAAGATTTTCTAGGGTTAGACGTTCCTGCTCTAAAAGGATCTTCATAAAGCGGAGAGAGCTGTTAGTTGCCTCCTGCTCCCGCTTTGTCATTAGGGAAGCATTTCTGCATCTAGCGTCTGGGGTCAAGTTTATCCTAAGGCCTCTGGGAACAATGCTATGCTCAAGGTAATTTTTTATGCTCTGGACTTCCCACCATAATACAATTTGTTCTCTATAGATTTTGTCCAATTCTTTAAATGCTACCCCAAAAGACGGAGTGTATTTCTTGTGACAAAAGTTTTTGTCAGAGAAGACTTCCTTGGCTTCAGTGAGCCAATTAGCGGAAGTAAAGCCTGTGCTCAGAAAGCCGGCCATATCTCTTTATCGAATTGGACGAAAACTCATCCACCACCCGTACGCACGTATATATGCCAGGATGTAAGGTCACACTCCTAAATATATTTCTAAATCCAATGTTGACCAGGTATTCAGATACTTAAAACATAACTTTTACTGGATATGCCATAAAATAATTCAAAGAAGTAAAAGCACCACAAATTAGTGAGCAGAAAAGAGGACTGAACCTCTACCGACACATTCCACTTGATCACATATCATCGGCTGGTAAGAGAAAATATATATACGATCCTACCAGTTCCAGATGTGTAAATGGTTGTTCGGTATATACTGGAATGATATCCTTCGCTGCAGTGGCCGAGGATATTGGGGACGGGTGCTTTGTAGCAATGGTAATCAGTGGTGTAAGCTGATGACCCTAGTCAATGGTTCCCTCAAAAATGTAATCATTGAAGTGGACTAGTACATTTACTGCCTACAAGACACAGAGCACCCGCCCCGATAGGGGCGACCCCATAAGGAACCTGTCCCTAGTTAGGGGCCTAATCCGTATGCTTGCCCTCACTAGGCAGTAAATGTACTAGTCCCCTTCAATGATTTAATTTTTGAGGGTCATCAGCTTACGCCACTAACTGCACCACTGAACGACAAATAATATATATTTTTGTGCCACTAATAGACGCCAAAAAGGGCTGTAATTTTCTCACTTCAGCACACAATGGCTAATAAGCCCTTTTTTCACACTAATACACGCTAAAAAAGGCTTTAGAACATATACTGTAACTGCACCGCACAAGGGCAAAAAAGACATAGAAATAGTTACTTGTAATAAACCCTGTCAATGGCTGTATCAAACAGCACTTGCACCCCAATAACAAGAACGGTTTGCTAGAATTACAGAGCAGTATAATGGCAATTTGGATCCTCAGTCAGTGTAGCAGGGTATAATAGGATTGTTCCTATTACACAGGCTGTAACCTTCCCTTATTGAACCCTGTTCTACATAAATGCTGTGGAATGATTCCTCCTTATCCTTTCCCTGAACTTCTATACAGCAAAATAAAAGTTTTAAAGTCTTTTCTACCACTGTCCCTAGCACCTGCTGACTTCTCTCCCTGCACTTAGTATACTGCAAAATGACTGAATCCAAGATGGTTGAGGCTATTTATAGAGCTGTAACATTACAGGGCTGGCTGGCTGCTGATTGGCTGCATGCATGGCATTGTGGGTGATCCCTTATTCCCAGAGTTCCTTATTTTTTGCTTCATGTCCTAATGTGATTAGTTACCACGAAGCGTAAGGAAATTCAGATTCGGAATCAAATTTTTCCTGAAATTCGGATCGAATTCCACTTCATCAACTTCGATTCGCTCATCTCTTCTGACAAATGCTTGGGGATACTGACTGGACTGCTGGAGTCCCAACTGCCATTCATCTGAACCAAAGCAGGGGGACCCTAAGAGAATAAGGGCCCAGTTTGCCGGCCCTGTCTGAGCCGCCAGCTTTGGACTAGAGTACCAGCCTTCTGAGAGAGACGGACAGCTAGCTCAGGCCTTTCCTCAGCACGGAACCTTTATGTGCCAAGGAGGAGACTGGAGAAGCCAACTCAGTGCATTAACTGAATTGCTTTTCACTTGGGTTCCTTCAGTAAAAAAGCACACTTGTTTACTGCAAACCCTGACTCTTCGGACCTATCGCAGCATCATGTGATGACATCTCGACAGTGTCTAGGGGACCCAGCATAGCGTTTGGAGCCACCTTAAACCCGGCCACTGCACAAAAGCATACTGTGAGCCTAGCCTATACGGCTTGTTACATTTGGTAGTATAGTAAATAAAAGACATATCAAGAAGAACCAAGTGATGGGGTGGTATATAGATAAAAAGAAGGAGAGCAGTGGTACACATTTACATTCATGTTGATGTTATTTTGATCTAAGATCTAAGAATTTATTGACCCTCTTTTGCAACCATCAGCTGTTCCTGTGACCATATCCTGACTGGGGTAGACTATTCCACAGATTCACAGTTCTTACAGTGAAAAAAACCTTGCCAGGTCTTGAGTCTGAACTTTTTTTTTCTAGAGAGAGGCAGTGGCCCCTTTTGCATAGATTTTACATAGAACAGCTTTTCGCCGTTTTTTAATACTAGATGCCACTTCTCACAACTAAATAAATGTTATCTTTCTTTATCTAGCTAGGACCACCATGCTTATTTGTTAAGTACAACTGGTGCCCAGAATCGAGCTGCATATTCAAGATGAGACTGCACCAGTGTTTTGTAAAGTGGAAAAATGATGTTCCTGCCCCATGATTCCTTGCTTCTTTTGTTGCATGTGGAGATTTACAACTTTACTTTTTTTCTATCCCATAGTTATTTCTAAGTGACTAATACTTGTGGTAGCATGTCTTGTTACAATACATTAAGGTTACAGGTGAATTTATTAACTGATTAATTATGTACTGTTTACTATAAAGTGTGAGCTAGGGGGTATGAGATATTTCTCTAGGCTTGTAACCTGTTGCTTTCTCCAACATTCAGAGCATGATAAAAATCATCCAACTATTTTTTTCCCTTGTGGCATTTGCCATAGAACTTCATCATACTCCACAGGAGGTCTCTTAAGAAATATCAACCCCCTGCAGTGTGAAATAATGATTTCTTCGGTATGAGCAGCCAACAAAAACTGTAATGTAAACCAGGTGAACAAGGTAAATGCTGCAAGGTCTGGTGAGCTACAGGAATTTTAGAAATCAGTTATTGCACCCTTTCACTTGTTTCCTGCCAGGAAATATATTTTCCTGATTACTGTTTTTACACCTCTATAAAAAATTTATAAAAAATGGCAGAAATAATGTCAAGAGAAAGTAAAAGTAACTGTGTTCAGGGGTGTAAGCAAAAGGCTAATGGGCCCTGGTGCAAGAGTTCAGCTTGGGCCCCCCTTTCCTTGTTGCTTGGTGCCCCCCCCCCCCCCGAAAGCCAAATTCTCAACCTAACCACTTGGAAGACATTACATACAGCGCTACAAAACATACAGGGTAATAAAGTACCACATACCTCTTATATCCAGTGGTGTCTCTAGACGTTCTCTTTCCTTATCTTCTCCATTCAAACCAGACTTCTATGATTATTTCTTTCAGCCATTATTTCTGATATTTACGGACTCTATAATAACAGGGAATGTTCCACAGGATTGGCGCATAGCAAATGTGGTGCCAATATTCAAAAAGGGTCCAAAAACAGAGCCTGGAAATTATAGGCCGGTAAGTTTAACATCTATTGTTGGTAAACTGTTTGAAGGGTTTCTAAGAGATGCTATTTTGGAGTATCTCAATGAAAATAAGCAAATAACGCCATATCAGCATGGCTTCATGAGGGATCGGTCATGCCAAACAAATTTAATCAGCTTCTATGAGGAGGTAAGTTCTAGACTTGACAGCGGCGAATCAATGGATGTCGTATATCTGGACTTCTCCAAAGCATTTGACACCGTACCTCATAAAAGGTTAGTACATAAAATGAGGATGCTCGGACTGGGAGAAAATGTCTGTATGTGGGTAAGTAACTGGCTGAGTGACAGAAAACAGAGGGTGGTTATTAACGGTAGATACTCAGATTGGGTCACTGTAACTAGTGGGGTACCTCAGGGGTCAGTATTGGGCCCTATTCTCTTCAATATATTTATTAATGATCTTGTAGAAGGCCTGCACAGTAAAATATCTATTTTTGCAGATGACACTAAACTGTGTAAAGTAATGAACACTGAAGAGGACAGTTTTCTGCTACAGAGGGATCTGGATAGATTGGAGGCTTGGGCAGAAAAATGGCAGATGAGGTTTAACACTGACAAATGTAAAGTTATGCACATGGGAAGGAATAATGCAAGTCACCCGTACATATTAAATGGTAAAACACTCGGTAACACTGACATGGAAAAGGATCTAGGAATTTTAATAAACAGCAAATTAAGCTGCAAAAACCAGTGTCAGGCAGCTACTGCCAAGGCCAATAAGATAATGGGTTGCATCAAAGGGGCATAGACGCCCGTGATGAGAACATAGTCCTACCACTTTACAAATCACTGGTTAGACCACACATGGAGTACTGTGTACAGTTCTGGGCTCCTGTGAACAAGACAGACATAGCAGAGCTGGAGAGGGTTCAGAGGAGGGCAACTAAAGTAATAACTGGAATGAGGGATCTACAGTACCCTGAAAGGTTATCAAAATTAGGGTTATTCACTTTAGAAAAAAGACGACTGAGGGGAGATCTAATAACTATGTATAAATATATCAGGGGTCAGTACAGAGATCTCTCCCATCATCTATTTATCCCCAGGACTGTGACTGTGACAAGGGGACATCCTCTGCGTCTGGAGGAAAGAAGGTTTGTACACAAACATAGAAAAGGATTCTTCACTGTAAGAGCATTGAGACTATGGAACTCTCTGCCTGAGGAGGTGGTGATGGTGAGTACAATAAAGGAATTCAAGAGGGGACTGGATTTATTTCTGGAGTGTAATAATATTACAGGCTATAGCTACTAGAGAGGGGTCGTTGATCCAGGGAGTTATTCTGATTGCCTGATTGGAGTCGGGAAGGAATTTTTTTTCCCCTTAAGTGAGGAAAATTGGCTTCTGCCTCACAGGGGTTTTTTGCCTTCCTCTGGATCAACTTGTAGGAAACAGGCCGAACTGGATGGACAAATGTCTTTTTTCGGTCTTATATACTATGTTACTATGTTACTATGTTAGCCATTTCTTGTTTCTTGTCTCTACAGAGTTTGACAAACGGACATCTTAGTTTCCTACAAGCAGCGCCCTAAAAAATTATTGCTCAAATAGTTTCTCTGACAGTAATAGTGTCATAAATGTCCCCCAAAAATGATTGTGCTAAGCTGATACTGTGCTAGGGTGCCCCCCACAGCAATAGTGCTCCCCAAAGTGCCAGCAATAGAAATAATTATCTACCAGAATGCACTGAGTGACAAAAAAAAATCCAGACTGATTGGCCATGTGTCAGTGCCTATAACAGTACTCATTACAGCAGGTATCATCTAACACAGCTTAAAGGGGTATTTCGATAAAGTAACTTAATTTTTGAAAAACTGCATTAAAGGGGTTGTCTTATCACAGACAATGGGGCATATTGCTAGGACATGCCCCCATTGTCTTATAAGGGCAGGACCCTAACCTATATCGAGAACGGAGCCTTGAAAATTTTGGGGCCGCCGAAAATAGCTGAGCACTGGAAACCCACTTACTTCTATGGGGAATGCGCTTGGTGGTGGCCGGACCAGAGTTCTCCAGCCACCACCATAAGACAATGGGGGCCTATCCTAGCAATATGCCCCCATTGTCTGTGATCAGACAACCTCCTTAAGGCTGCAAGTTGTGACCCAACGAGGACCCATACCTATACATATAACTAGAGTTTCAATTTATCTTGCAATCTATTTGTCTAGCGACTGTTTCAGCCTGCAACACACAGAGTATCATGATGCCTGATATTCCCTCACAAAACTACAATACCCACAATGCCTAGCTTTCCTGCTGTGAATGTTGCTATTTATTGATTGGCTGCCTGATATACAGTCCAGTCACGCCCTCTCTACTCAGTAATCACCAGCACACAAACGCTCCCTTTATTTCATAAGACATTTAGCTAGAAACTGATGGCAACACAATAAGCATGCTCGACCTAACAAAGGCTCAGAACTACAGGTAGATGCCATGGTAATTTTTGAGGAAACACAGTGGGTAACAGAGGAAGAAAACTACTTTTATAACTACTGAATGGTAAATATGTGAAATTGACATTATATTAGGTAGTTATTGATGATGAATTAGTCTAAAACATAAGTTATATTTATGGTAACCGGAATACCCCTTTGAAGTTACTGTGAGTCCACATATGACTGAAATGCCTCAGATTTGCTTCATGGAATTTTGTGCAGTATGTCCACTGTACAGTACCAGCAAAGTGATGACATTTTAAGAATTTTCATCCACACGATGTGTAAAATATTCTGCAGCATAAATTATCGACCTGTGGTGAGGATTTGCAATTAGCAGTATATCAATTTATGCTGACAATTTCCACTGTGGATTTCACCGTTTGCAATGTAGAGGATGAAAACCCCAGCCATTTCTGCAGCAAGCCACTGAGGAGCCTGTGCAGAGGATGGGAGTGGATTTGGGGGTTACTATCTCTCGTTGGGAGAGAGAGCCTGGAATTCTATTAAAAGGGTTGATCATTGACTTATACGATAGCTGCCCTTACATCTGGTGGCATTAGAGGCAGAGCTTGTTAAGAACTTATTTGCACCCTTTTCTTCCCAGAATTCCAGAGGCGCATGTATGGCCTATAATTCTCCTCAAGCCAATTAAGGAGCTCTATCCCCCAAATCCTGATTTAGGCCTTTTACCCAGTTAAGCCAGTACTCTCTGCTCTGCAGTGATGAGGGGCAATGACTCCCGAATAAGAAGAAGAATACAAAATGGAGTTAGTCCTTCCGTTCCAAAGCCAAAAGGTGGACGTCCAGGCAAAATATTGGAGTCAACAAGTTGGCTCATCACAAGGTCTATCAGTTCTGGTGAAACAAAAACGGCAGTGGAGATATCTCATATGCTTCATAATAGTAAGATCACAGACGTCCACGCAAGCACCTTGTGACGCGCATTACACAAGTCTGGAATGGTGGCCCGAAAAAAGGTTTAGAAGCCTCGACTTCAATCGTCGGCTCAAGTTTGCAAAAAAGTATGAACAGTGGAAGATTGGAAACAGGTAATTTGGTGCGATGAGATGAAGGTCAATAGATTGGGCTTTGATAGGTGCAAATAGGTCTGGAAGAAACAAGGGAAAAGGGGGCTAAAGGATTGAGAACTTGAAGGAACTTCAAGTTTGGTGAAAAAAGCCTGATGATATGGGGTTGTTTCACAACCAAAAGTGGATACTTGACCAGGATTGATGGTGGTCTCAGTGCTGAGCTATATGTGAGTATCCTACAAGATGAATTACGTACACTCCAGTACTATGGGTATGAAAAGGACGACATAGCATTCCAGCAGGACAACGGACATAAGCATTTGTCGAGCTTGGAGAAGAAATGGTTAAAAGACAATGAAGTAGAGGTGCTGGATTGGCCCCCATAGCCTCCAGACCTCAACCCCATAGAACATTTGTGGGTAGAGTTGAATAAAAAGCTGTATTCGTACCCAAGTGAGTCGACCAGTATGCACCAATGTTGGGAATGTGTAGAAGAGACCTGGAAACAGGTTTTGGTTGAGACATGCTTGAATCTGATCAACAGCATGCCTAAAAGGATTCAGGCTCAGACAGTGTTAAATGCCAAAGGTGGATTTACAAAATAATAAATATTAAAATTTAGAATTTTAGGAGCAAAACAGTAACAATGCAGTTGCATCACAAGAATATGCATAACTAATATGCTAAATAGTTGCAAGTCCAATTTTTGAAAAAGTGTTTTTTGCAGTGCATCTGCAGCAAAATCCACAGTGGACTTTTTGGCTGCATTTTCAGTCTTGAGTGGATGCATACCCTAAACCACAAGACCAAAGTGTAGCTGTGTGGATAAGGAGCAGGACACTTTGGAGTGATGATGTCAGGCCACCTGCACTGTGCTTTTGCCTTTTCTGATTGATGAGCTGAGGAGACAGGATATTTGGATGCTACTTAGAAATAATTCAACCTCAGCTGTGGGCAGAAAGGGAATAGAAATACACCAATAAGTTAAAGCCTGTCTCTAGCACTGATGTGTCATTCTAGTATGTGGCCGTTGAGGCCAGTGATTGGCCACAGTGGTCTTGGGACCAAGCCATTTCCTGTTCAGTGGGGACCAGAAGTGGTGCAGGAATGGTGGGAATGTGGACAGGTGAGTTTTTATTTTACTTTAATGGTCATAGGTTAGCACTGTTCTGGTTTTCAACTACTAGGCTGGTCAATCCCTTTAATAATGATGTTTAGAATGGCAATAGAAAAATCGTATTTAGAAATTTTGAGAACATCTAAATAATAGCATTTGCTTCAAGATATTTTAAGCCCAACGAGACAAGTAACATAGTCTTCTTTAAAGATGGCGGCTAGAGATGAGCGAACACCTGGAAGTTCGGGTTCGGGAAGTTCGGCCGAACTTCCCGAATGTTCGGGTTCGGGATCCGAACTCGACCCGAACTTTATCCCGAACCCGAACCCCATTGAAGTCAATGGGGACCCGAACTTTTAGGCACTAAAAAGGCTGTAAAATAGTCCAGGAACGGGCTAGAGGGCTGCCAAAGGCAGCAAAATGTAGGTAAATCCCCTGCAAACAAATGTGGATAGGGAAATGAATTAAAATAAAATAAAATAAATAAAATTTAACCAATATCAATTGGAGAGAGGTCCCACTGCAAGAAATCATGCGTCATATCACCCAACACTGGAGAAGGCCACTTTCAGTTATTTCGGCCCCAGCACCCAGACAGAGGAGAGAGGTCCCACAGCAAAGAATCATGTGTCATATCACCCACCACTGGAGAAGGCCACTTTCAGTTATTTCGGACCCAGCACCCAGACAGAGGAGAGAGGTCCCACAGCAAGGAATCATGCGTCATATCACCCACCACTGGAGAAGGCCACTTTCAGTTATTTCGGCCCAGCACCCAGACAAAGTAGAGAGGTCCCACAGCAAGGAATCATGCTTCATATCACCCACCACCGTAGAAGGCCACTTTCAGTTATTTCGGCCCCACCACCCAGACAGAGGAGAGGTTCATTCAACTTTGGGTTGCACCGCAAGATCATGGCAAAGTTAAAAAAAAATGAGGATTCAATAAAGAAGTGCCCCGGAGTACAAGAATACATGGTTGAGGGGGAGGCAGTTATAAATGTCTATTCTGCACAAGGGAGGCACAGGTCCTGTGGGATCCATGCCTGGTTCATTTTTATGAAAGTCAGCTTGTCCACGTTGGCTGTGGACAGGTGGCTGCGTTTGTCAGTAATGACACCCCCTGCCGTACTGAATACACTTTCAGACAAAACGCTGGCCGCCGGGCAGGCCAGCACCTCCAAGGCATAAAATGCTAACTCTGGCCACGTGGACAATTTGGAGACCCAGAAGTTGAATGAGGCCGAACCATCAGTCAGTACGTGGAGGGATGTGCAGACGTACTGTTCAACCATGTTAGTGAAATGCTGCTTCAGGTGGTGGTGCAGTTAGCTGTGGCGTGGAGACAAAACTTTTCCACATTTCTGCCATGCTAACCCTGCCCTCAGAGGAGCTTGCCGTAACACAGCTGTGTTGGCGACCTCTTGCTCCTCTTCTGCCTTCGCCTTGGGCTTCCACCAGTTCCCCTGTGACATTTGGGAATGCTCTCAGGAGCGCGTCTACCAGCGTGCGCTTGTACTCGCGCATCTTCCTATCACGCTCCAGTGCAGGAAGTAAGGTGGGCACATTGTCTTTGTACCGGGGATCCAGCAGGGTGGCAACCCCGTAGTCCGCACACGTTAAAATGTGTGCAACTCTGCTGTCGTTGCGCAGGCACTGCAGCATGTAGTCGCTCATGTGTGCCAGTCTCCCTTAGAGGTAAGGACAAGCTGTCCTCTGTGGGAGGCGTATCGTCATCGTCCTCCGTATCCCCCCAGCCACGCACCAGTGATGGGCCTGAGCTGTGTCGGGTGCCACCCCGCTGTGAACCTGCTTCATCCTCATCCTCCTCCACCTCCTCCTCATCCTCCTCGTCCTCCAGTAGTGGGCTCTGGCTGGCCACATTTGTACCTGGCCTCTGCTGTTGCAAAAAACCTCCCTCTGAGCCACTTCTAACAGACTGGCCTGAAAGTACTAAAAATGACCCCTCATCCTCCTCCTCCTTCTGGGCCACCTCCTCTTCCATCATCGCCCTAAGCGTTTTCTCAAGGAGACATAGAAGTGGTATTGTAACGGTGTCATCGCCACTGGCCATGTTGGTGGAGTACTCGAAACAGCGCAACAGGGCACACAGGTCTCGCATGGAGGCCCAATCATTGGTGGTGAAGTGGTGCTGCTCCGCAGTGCGACTGACGCGTGTGTGCTGCAGCTGAACCTCCACTATGGCCTGCTGCTGCTCGCACAGTCTCTCCAGCATGTGCAAGGTGGAGTTCCACCTGGTGGGCACGTCGCATATGAGGCGGTGAGCGGGAAGGCTGAAGTTCCGCTGTAGAGCAGACAGGCGAGCAGCGGCACAGACGGCCCGCACTTTATGCAGCAGCTCTGACATGTCGGGGTAGTTGTGAATGAACTTCTGCACCACCAAATTCAGCACATGCGCCTGGCAAGGGATGTGCGTCAAACCGGCTAGTCCCAGAGCTGCGACGAGATTTCGCCCATTATCGCACACCACCAGGCCGGGCTTGAGGCCCACCGGCAGCAACCACTGGTCGGTCTGTTGTTCAATACCCCGCCACAACTCCTGCGCGGTGTGGGGCCTGTCCCCCAAACATATGAGTTTCAGAATGGGCTGCTGACGTTTCCCCCGGGCTGTGCTGAAGTTGGTGGTGAAGGTGTGTGGCTGACTGGATGAGCTGGTGGAAGCAGAGGAGGAGGAAGCCGAGCAGGAGGAGGAGGCTACAGGAGGCAAAGAATGATGCCCTGCGATCCTTGGCGGCGGAAGGACGTGCGCCAAGGTACTCTCCGCCTGCGGCCCAGCCGCCACTACATTTACCTAGTGTGTAGTTAGGGAGATATAGCGTCCCTGGCCGTGCTTACTGGTCCACGTATCTGTGGTTAGGTGGACCTTGCCACAGATGGCGTTGCGCAGTGCACACTTGATTTTATCGGATACTTGGTTGTGCAGGGAAGGCACGGCTGTCTTGGAGAAGTAGTGGCGGCAGGGAACAACATACTGTGGGACAGCCATGGACATCAGCTGTTTGAAGCTGTCTGTGTCCACCAGCCTGAATGACAGCATTTCATAGGCATAGTTTAGAAATGCTGGCATTCAGGCCCAGGGCTCGAGGGTGGCTAGGTGGGAATTTACGCTTTCTCTCCAAGGTTTGTGAGATGGAGAGCTGAACGCTGCCGTGTGACATGGTGGAGATGCTTGGTGACGCAGGTGGTGGTGTCGGTGGCACATCCTCTGTTTGGTGGGCAGCAGGTGCCAACGTTCCTCCCGAGGCGGAGGAAGAGGCCGAGGCAGCAGCAGAAGAGGGAGCAGGGGGAGCCAGAGTGAGTTCCTTGCTTTTAAGGTGTTTACTCCACTGCAGTTCATGCTTTGCATGTAGATGCCTGGTCATGCAGGTTGTGCTAAGGTTCAGAACTTTAATGCCTCGCTTCAGGCTCTGATGGCACAGCGTGCAAACCACTCGGGTCTTGTCGTCAGCACATTGTTTAAAGAAGTGCAATGCCAGGGAACTCCTTGAAGCTGCCTTTGGGGTGCTCGGTCCCTGGTGGCGGTGGCCAGTAGCAGACGAACTCTCTTGGAGGCGGCTGTTCTGCTTTTGCCCCCTGCTCTCTCTTTTGCTACGCTGTTGGCTCGGTCTCACCACTGCCTCTTCCTCTGAACTATGAAAGTCAGTGGCACGACCTTCATTCCATGTAGGGTCTAGGACCTCATCGTCCCCTGTATCGTCTTCCACCTGTTCAGTCTGCACACTGCAGAAAGACGCAGCAGTTGGCACCTGTGTTTCGTCATCATCAGAGACATGCGGACTCCGATGAGGCGGTATTCCCATGTCCTCATCATCAGGAAACATCAGTGGTTGTGCATCAGTGTATTCTAAGTCTTCCACCACTGGGGAAGGGCTAGGTGGATTCCCTTGGGAAACCCTGCCAGCAGAGTCTTCAAACAGCATAAGAGACTGCTGCATAACTTGAGGCTCAGACAGTTTCCCTGATATACATGGGGGTGATGTGACAGACTGATGGGCTTGGTTTTCAGGTGCCACCTGTGCGCTTTCTGCAGAAGACTGGGTGGGAGATAATGTTGTGAACATGCTGGATCCACTGTCGGCCACCCAATTTACTAGCGCATGTACCTGCTCAGGCCTTACCATCCTTAAAACGGCATTGGGCCCCACCAAATATAGCTGCAAATTCTGGCGGGTACTTGAACCTGAGGTAGTTGGTTCACTAGGACGTGTGGCTGTGGCGGAATGGCCACATCCTCTCCCAGCACAAGAGGGCACACTAACACCACCACGACCGCGTCCGCGTCCCTTACTAGATGTTTTCCTCATTGTTACCGTTCACCAAGCACCACAATAAGAAAAAAAATATTTGGCCCAATGTATTGATTTCAAATTCAGGCCTTTTTTTACAGGCACCTAACACTATCTGCCTATTTATTTATGTAGCGTATTACACTAATCCAGGCACAGCAGTAACCACTGATTTAGGGGAATATCTCTTTTACGGCTAGTATTTAGGCCCTGGATGAAAGGTATCCTTTTATGGACAGATTTACAATTGGCCTGCAACAGCTCGAACACCAGATTCAGGGTATTGCTATTTTGGCATCTGAATTTCACCCCAGAACAAAATATACCCTGTTACGGACAGATTTAAACTAGGCCTGCAACAGCTGGAACACCAGATTCAGAGTATTGCTATTTTGGCAATTGAATTTCACCCCAGAACAAAATATTTGTTTTTACGGACACTATGAAACTTTGACAGCCACAGCTGAAACCACTGATTTATGGTATTGCTATTTTGGCAACTGAATTTCACCCCAGAACAAAATATATGTTTTGGCAGACACTATTGTACTATGCCATCCACATCTGTGACACCAGATTTATGGTATTGCTATGTTGGCAATTGAATTTCACCCCAGAACAAAATATATGTTTTTGCGGACACTATGAAACTTGGCCTGCAACAGCTGGGACACCAGATTCAGGGTATTGCTATTTTGGCAATTGAAATTCACCCCACAACAAAATATATGTTTTTGCGGACACTATGAAACTTGGCCTGCAACAGCTGGGACACAGATTCAGGGTATTGCTATTTTGGCAATTGAATTTCACCCCACAACAAAATATATGTTTTTGCGGATACTATGAATCTTGGCCAGCCACAGCTGAAACCACTGATTTATGGTATTGCTATTTTGGCAATTGAATTTCACCCCAGAACAAAATATATGTTTTTGCGGACACTATGAAACTTGGCCTGCAACAGCTGGGACACCAGATTCAGGGTATTGCTATTTTGGCAATTGAATTTCACCCCACAACAAAATATATGTTTTTGCGGACACTATGAAACTTGGCCTGCAACAGCTGGGACACCAGATTCAGGGTATTGCTATTTTGGCAATTGAATTTCATCCCAGAACAAAATATATCCTTTGCAGGACACTATGAAACTTGGCCAGCCACAGCTCAAACCACTGATTTATGGTATTGCTATTTTGAATTTCACCACAGAAAATAATCTATTCTTTGCCAGACAGCAGACAGTAGTATACTTGGCTAGCCAAAGCTGGAACACCATATTTAGGGGATTGGTATTTGGGCAATTGTATTTAACCCCTTAATAAAATATAGAAATTGCTATCCTGAGTTTCTAGGGGTGACAATTAGCACAGCCAAGCCCCTGATGTAGGATATAGCAAAAAGAAAAACTAGTATTGATGGATTGATGGACTTGGTGGCAGCTTGTTCTGGTGCACCACAAGTCACAAAATGGCCGCCGATCACCCCAGAAAATAAGTGACAGGGCTGTGATGGGCTCTTAGGGCAAGAAGTAAAACGCTAGCTGATTGGCTGCTGTGCAGCCCTTCAGAAAGCAGGAAGTAATCGCCGAACAACGAACCCGAACCCAAACTTTTTTGAAAATGTTCGGGTCCGTGTCCCGGACACCCCAAAATTCGAACCCGAACTCGAACTATGCTCGAACTGTTCGCTCAACACTAATGGCGGCCTCACAGCAGAAACCCGCCAGCAGAGTCCATGATCAGGGACAACTCCGATCACAGACATTATATAGTGCATGAACAAGCTAGAACCAGCCGTGTACCTCACATTGATCCAGAGATCTAACCATTCTCTGCTTCTCTAGATTCATATCAAGCTGACAGCTCAAGAGAAGTGTCCTTTCTGCTGCAGTTCAAGGGGTGTGTCCATTCTGTTGCAGAACTCTCCTTATCACAGCTCAGGAGGCATTTAAAGGATGAAACTGAGCATGTGCCTCCATCAGTGAGTGGGACAAGAAATAAGAAAAAGATCAAAGAGCAGGTGGCGCTATGCAAATACATTTTATTGAATAGCTCAGTGGTTATGCTAAATTTTTAATTAAATGTAATTACAAAAGTATTCAGATCCAGGCGCTGGTTTGAAAACTAGGATATTTTTTGTGGGACGACCCCTTTAAGTTTCTATTAAGTACCGTGGCAGAGTTTAAAAGGGTTGTTCACTTTTTGGGGTCTTTGGGCAGAGCCCCCCCCCCTGGTCAAACCTGGCAAAGGAAGGCATACTCACTTGCTCTCCACTGCTTGGTCCTAGCTCCTTGGCTCCCCCACTTCATTGCTCATGTACTCTGTTGTCAACAACTGCTTTGGTCTCCTGGACAGACCTGAAAAGTGGAGCATACTTACCTGCTCTTCACCTCTTGGTCCTGGGAGGGGAGTTGCAGACAGTGACGAGGAAAAAGCAAAGCTATTAAATATATCAGGGGTCAATACAGAGATCTCTCCCATCATCTATTTATCCCCAGGACTGTGACGAAGGGACATCCTCTGCGTCTGAAGGAAAGAAGGTTTGTACACAAACATGGAAGCAGATTCTTAACGGTAAGAGCAGTGAGACTCTCTGCCTGAGGAAGTGGTGATAGTGAATTCACTAAAAGAGTTCAAGAGGTACCTGGATGTATATCTGGAGTGTAATATTACATGTTATAGCTACTAGAGAGGAGTCATTGATCCAGGGAGTTATTCTGATTGCCTGATTATGAGAAAAAAAATTCCTTCCCAACTCCAAAGTGGGGAAAATTGGCTTCTACCTCACATTTTTTTTGTTGTTGCCTTCCTTTGGATCAACTTGTATGATAAAAGATTGAACTTGATGGACAGATGTCTTTTTTCAGCCTTATAAACTATGTTACTATGGCTCCTTCGCTCCTCCACTACCTGGTTCTGGTTCCCTACTCTCAACAACCGTTTTGGTCCCCAAATTGCAGATCCTCAAATTATGGATACCGTCAGTGTTGCATCTGCATTCTTTGTGGACCCACTAACTTTAATATATCTTTTTGTGGAATGAACATATGGATGCAAAAGGCACATGGATCATGTGCAAAAAGATAGAATATGTCTGCAAAATGTTGACCATGTACCCATTATAGTCAAAATAAAAATGTGAGCACACGGACCACGTCTGTAGCTTCGCTTGTGTTGGCAAAAATCCTTGCACCAGCCCTGTGCAGGTATACTGGCAGGTGGATGATGGAGGATCCAGAAACCAGGCCAACTGTAGTAAAAGAATAAGTCTTTCTTTACTAAGGTGCAGCATAGGATCTAATAGTATCAAGGCACAGTTCCAACAGCAAGTCACAGTGAATTTCCTCCACAATAGCAATTTATAGATAGTAGCCATGATAGGCTGAACTTCCCGAAAATGTTCAGGTTCGGGATCCGAACTAAACCCGAACTTCACCCCGAACCCGAACCCCATTGAAGTCAATGGGGACCCGAACTTTTGGGCACTAAAAAGGCTGTAAAATAGCCCAGGAAAGGGCTAGAGGGCTGCAAAAGGCAGCAAAATGTAGGTAAATTCCCTGCAAACATATGTGGATAGGGAAATGACTTAAGATAAAATAAAGTAAAAAAAAATTACCCAATATCAATTGGCAAATTGGAGGAGATGGAATAGGAGGTTGGGGTGGCATCAGGTGAAAATGCTATGGGAGTTGAAGTTCTCATCACAGCCAGGCCTCATTCACAGACTCAGGGCCATGGCACCCGTAAAGAGGAGAGCGGTCCCGTAACAGCAACACAGGCCTCAGGTCAACCTGCAATGGAACAGTCCATTATCATTTATGTAGGCCCCTGACACCCAGACAAAGGAGAGGTCATTTGACAGTAAAAAGAGTTTAATGTCTCTCACCCAGACAACAAATGATTAAATGACATATAGGCCCCTGACACCCAGACAGTGGGGCGGTCATTAGACAGTAAAAAGAGTTTAATATCTCCCATCAAGACAAATGATTAAACGACATATAGGTCCCTGACACCCAGACAATGGGGCGGTCATTAGACAGAAAAAAGAGTTAAATGTCTGCCACCAAAACAGCAAGCAAGTACGTGAAAGTTAGGCCCCTGACACCCAGACAGAGGAGAGAGGTCCCATTTTAGTTATTTAGGCCCCAGCACCAAGACAGAAGAGAGAGGTCCCAAAGCAGAGAATCAAGCTTCATGTCACCCACCAATGGATAAGGCCACTTTCAGATATTTAGGCCCCTGGCACCCAGACGGAGGAGAGGTTCAATCAACTTTGGGTTGCCCCGCAAAATAATGGTAAAATTAAAAAAAGAGGATTCAATAAAAAAGTGCCCTGGAGTACAAGAATATATGGTTAAGGGGAGGTAGTTATAAATGTCTATTCTGCACAAGGGATGGACAGGTCCTGTGGGATCCATGCCTGGTTCATTTTTATGAACGTCAGCTTGTCCACGTTGGCTGTGGACAGGCGGCTGCGTTTGTCAGTAATGATGCCACCTGCCGTGCTGAATATACGTTCAGACAAAACGCTGGCCGCTGGGCAGACCAGCACCTCCAAGGCATAAAAGGCTAGCTCTGGCCACGTGGACAATTTAGAGACCCAGAAGTTGAATGGGGCCGAACCATCAGTCAGTATGTGGAGGGGTGTGCAGACGTACTGTTCAACCATGTTAGTGAAATGCTGCCTCCTGCTAACACGTTCCGTATCAGGTGGTGGTGCAATTAGCTGTGGCGTGGTGACAAAACTTTTCTACATCTCTGCCATGCTAACCCTGCCCTCAAATGAGCTGGCCATGACACAGCTGCATTGGCGACCTCTCGCTCCTCCTCTGCCTTCGCCTTGGGCTTACACTTGTTCCCCTGTGACATTTGGGAATGCTCTAAGTAGCGCGTCTACCAATGTGCGCTTGTACTTGCGCATTTTCCTATCACGCTCCAGTGCAGGAAGTAAGGTGGGCACATTGTCTTTGTACCGGGGATCCAGCAGAGTGGCAACCCAGTAGTCCGCACACATTAAAATGTGGGCAACTCTGCTTTCGTTGGGCAGGCACTGCAGCATGTAGTCGCTCATGTGTGCCAGGCTGCCCAGAGGTAAGGACAAGCTGTCCTCTGTGGGAGGCGTATCGGCCTCCGTTTCCCCCCAGCCACACACCAGTGATGGGTGCCATCCCGCTGTGAACATGCTTCATCCTCATCCTCCTCCACCTCCTCCTCCAGTAGTGGGCCCTGGCTGGCCACATTTGTACCTGGCCTTTGCTTTTGCAAAAAACCTCCGTCTGAGCCATTTTTAAGAGACTGGCCAGAGACTGGCCTGAAAGTGCTAAAAATTACCCCTCTTCCTCCTCCTCCTGGGCGACCTCCTCTTCCATCATCGCCCTAAGTGTTTTCTCAAGGAGACATAGAAGTGGTATTGTAACGCTGATAACGGCGTCATCTCCACTGGCCATGTTTGTGGAGTACTCGAAACAGCGCAACAGGGCACACAGGTCTCGCATGGAGGCCCAGTCATTGGTGGTGAAGTGGTGCTGTTCCGCAGTGCGACTGACCCGTGCGTGCTGCAGCTGAAACTCCACTATGGCCTGCTGCTGCTGGCACAGTCTCTCCAGCATGTGCAAGGTGGAGTTCCACCTGGTGGGCACGTCGCATATGAGGCGGTGAGCGGGAAGGCCGAAGTTACGCTGTAGCGCAGACAAGCGAGCAGCAGCAGGATGTGAACGCCGGAAGCGTGCACAAACGGCCCGCACTTTATGCAGCAGCTCTGACATGTCGGGGTAGTTGTGAATGAACTTCTGCACCTGCAGTATACGGGCACTTTAATACCCGTTTACCACCATTCTGTTATGCTCCTAAGTGTCTCATATAATTGCCTGCAGCAATGTGAAGGTTGTCATGTAGGTATTAGACCACTAGGGGGAGCTGGTGAGCAGGATATATATATAGCTAGGCCAAGGCAGGCTAGTGTTAGTGCAGACCCTGGAGTCTGTGAAGGCCACATGTCTCAGGCCTAAGCGAGTCAGCAGAAGTCAAGCAGAGGCAATCCCTAGAGCAAGAGGTACTAAATGCCAAGAGGAGGTACACTGTCTACTGGAGATTCAAGGATATAAGCCAGAAGTAGGGCATTGGGGCCTTGAAGCATCAATTCCAGTCAGGACAAGTCAGGAAGAAAGTAAGGTTCACCTGCAATTCTAAGTCCTGTTGTCTTTCCCTCTGTTATACCTTGCTGGATGTAAGCCTGCTGTAACTGCGACTGTACAAACGTCTATTCTCTGCAACAAGAACTGTGTTAAGAGGTTGCCTGCTGTATTTTCTACGGTTTTCAGTAAAGTTGGAATTCTGTTTTCAAGTTACAAGTCTGCACCTCTGTTATTCCTACTATAAATACGGTGTGCCACCGTTTACTGGCACTGGCGTCACGACACATCAGGGACCCAGCCATAGGCACGTTAAACTACAACACCAAGGGCACCTCACATTCCACCTGGCTGTGTCCCGCAAGAACCCAGAGAGTGCCCCAGAGGAACAGTGTGCCGGCCTCTCCATCACTGGCATTCCCCAGGTTAGTTCCATACATTGCCCTGACTCGGGGATGCTACATTTTGGCGTCACGAACAGGATACGCACGTTTTACGGACTGTGAGCAGGAACGTGAACTTTGTGCCTTAGCCAGTTTGCCAAGTGACAAAACGCCTGTTTATTTGAAGTAAACTTTGCGGACCTAAAACGTACAGAAAAGTGTCCCAAAGACCTCCAGGAAGCGCTGTGCAGTGTTGCGCTATCGGGAGGAAGAAAGTCGCCACTTCAAAGTGCATTTTTGTGGACTTTTATGCTGTTTTACTACCGCTGCTTGCTGTCATTGAATTGATGCATCATGGCGCCCAAGATGGCCGCCTGAACTGTGGACTTATCTACTGCGCCATCACTACTCATTGCTGGCGGGAAAACTTAGCGCCAAACTCTGCAGCGTCACCACTTTATTCAAATTTCCCAAGCTGGACTCCACCTACCTTGGACTTGGAAGAACGCAGACGCTGTTCCCCGTCGGAGCAAGTCCGAAGCTCCGCCTCCAGCCCGACGTCCTCGCGGGAAGGGACGCTGCGCAAGGGATTCCCGAAGACGCCCTTCCGGATCTCGCGAGATTTGGACCGCCTGCACCGGAGTAAGTACAAACTCCTGGGAGAAATAATCCTACACCGGAGAGGGGTCGCCTGGTTAGTAAGGCCCAAAAGGGGATACCAGACTCTGTCCATCGATCGCGCTCACCGGCCAGTAACCCCGCCAGCGACATCGGACCTATCGCTAACTCTTAAAGGGACCGCTCAACAAATTAATCTGCATCATGTCGGACTCAGAAGTAGCCGAGCAGCCTGCCCCCAGGGAGCCAGTGGCCACCAACGGCATTGCAGCTGCCAACATGATGCCGCTGACGATGCCGTACTACTTTGGGGCTCCATGGTTTCCCGTTATGCCGGGAGGCTCATAATTTAAAAGACTTCCAAGACAAAATCCTGGCTCTGTTCCGGCTCTATCCTATTAACCCGGAGCAGCAAATGGAGATTCTGTTAGCCCAGTTGGAAGGAGCGGCCCGTCGAGAAGTCATGTCCTGGCCCAGTTCTGAGAGGAGTACCATAGAGCAGATCTTTGACCGCCTCAGCACTACCTTTGAAGTCAGGACGGTGTCTGAAATAAAGATGCGCTTCTTCAGTAAGAAACAAAAGCCTGGTGAGTCACTCCGTGATTTTGCTTTATCCCTCCAAGAGGCCTGGAGAGCCGTCATTCATATAGACCCTAGAGAGATTGACACCCAGGATCAAACTCTGAGAGAGCAATTTATTGCGGGTGTGAATAGCGAATCTTTAAAAACACAATTGAAAATGTTGTCGGCTCAGCACCCTAACAGTGTTTTCCTGGACTTTAAAGAACTGGCCATCAGTATTCTGGGACAACATCTGCCAACGGAACCAGTGGCCCATCCCGAACCTCCTGTCCGTAATCCTAAGCCAACGGATACCAGCCTGCCAGGGGCCAGCCAAGCCGCCCAGACTCCAGTTCCTGATACAGTAGCTGCTCTGATGGAACAGGTCAATTACCTCACTAAGAGCCTGGAAAAAGTCTGCAGGAAACTGGAAGAGTGGGAGAAACCCTTAATGCTGGAAGATGAACTCCTTTTGCCTCAAAAGCCTGGCCCCCTGCGTATCAAGAAGTTTATCCCAGAGATCCTGGAAGACGCTCAAGTGACCGGTTTAGGAACCGCAAGCGACCTTCCTGTAATTACTGCAAGAAGTTGGGTCATACTGAATCTACTTGCTGGCAGTTAAGCGGGTCACCCTCGAGGCTGAGGACCGCCCTCGGGAGGTAGAACAACAGGTCCAAGGGATCCAAACTGGATGCCCCGTTATGTGGGGTCCCGTCCCAAAATAAACGTCCGGATCAATGGAGTGCCTTTTGAAGCGTTGCTGGACACTGGATCTCAAGTCACCACTATTCAGCAGTCCACCTTTAATCAGTTCTGGAGTTCCAGCCTGCTTACCCAGCCACCTGAGTCCTGGTTGGAGATAATTGCAAGCAATGGTAAGCCCATAAAGGTCCATGGATACTGGGAACCCACGCTCCAGGTGGGAGAAGCCACTTTACCACAGCAAGGAGTGATCGTGGTACAAACCGGGATAAAGGGGGTCACCCTGTGATTGTTGGGACTAATGTTTTCAAAAATTGCTACCCTGAGGTACTTGAAGCTCTCCATCAGTCCCTGCCTGCAGCTTCCTCTGCCTCCAAGAAGGTCCTCCAAAAGACCATCAGCGTACTGTGTGCTCAGCAGAGGTTTGCAAATGAAAAGGAGAGATCTGCACCGCCAGGATCGGTGATAATAGACCAGTGACTCTACCTCCAAACTCCCAAACTCTCCTGTGGTGCCGTGCTGTCCTGGGAGTCCAGGGCCAAGACTATCCGGCCCTGGTGGAACCTGTCCAGATGGAGAACTACCCATATGTGCGAGCTGCCAAGTGCCTGGCGACCGTCTCCCAAGGTAAAGTACCTGTCCGTCTGATTAACCTCAGCGATCATCCTGCTGTGCTTACTAAGCACTGTCCTGTTGCCCAGCTTTCCCAGGTTTCCTTCCAGGATGTCATCCGCCTGCCTGTCACCGAGAAGCCATCAGCTGCCACTGAGGACCTCTTCCTGCGGACGACTCTCCAGTGCCCTGGTGGAAGGAACTCCATGTCGGGACGAAGCTACCCCGCAGCATCAACTAGAGGGACTCCTGAACCTAGTAAAGCAACACCATCAAGCCTTCAGTAAGCATGCAACGGACTATGGAGAGGTCAGTGTTATCCAACACACCATACCCACTGGCTCTCATCCTCCCATTAAAGAGAGGTATAGACCCATACCACCAACTTCATACCAAACTGTTAAAGAGATGATCCAAGAAATGAAAGACTCAAACGTAATCCGGGACAGTCGTAGTCCCTGGGCTGCCCCCTGGTTTTAGTAAAAAGAAAGATGGTGGCATCCGGTTTTGTGTAGACTATAGAAAGATAAATCAGATCACTCACAAAGATGCTTACCCATTGCCACGTATTGAGGAGTCTCTAACTGCTCTAGGCTCCTCCGCCTATTTCTCCACCTTAGATTTAACCAGCGGATATTGGCAAGTGCCCATGGCCCCTGAAGATAGGGAAAAGACTGCTTTCACCACCCCTATGGGCCTGTTTGAATTTAATTGCATGCCATTTGGACTGTGTAATGCCCCGGACCTTTCAAAGATTAATGGAGCGGTGCTTAGGCCATAAGAACTTTGAGACGGTGCTGTTGTACCTGGATGACGTTATCATCTATTCTAAAACGTATGAGGACCATTTAAAACATTTAGCTGAGGTGTTTGAAATCCTTATTAAATACGGCCTCAAGATTAAACCGTCCAAATGTCACTTGCTGAAACCTGCTGTAAAATACTTGGGACATGTTGTAAGCGCAGAGGGGTCCAGCCTGATCCTGATAAGTTGGCTGCTGTCCGAAATTGGCCGGTTCCCACTACAGTGAAGGAAGTGAGGAGTTTCCTTAGCTTCGCTGGCTACTACCGGCGCTTTATCCCCCACTTCGCTCAAATAGCGGATCCAATCCAGGAACTCCTGAGGGGGCAACCAAAAAGAGCCCAAAGACTCCTGTCCCCATTGAATGGAATGAAGAGAGGGAGGTTGCATTTCAGTTGTTAAAGAAGAAGTTGACTGAACCTCCTGTGCTGGGGTACCCAGATTACAGTAAGCCATTTCACCTTTACACAGATGCCAGTAAGAAAGGCCTGGGAGCAGTGCTGGCTCAAGTGCAAGAAGGGAAAGAGAGGGTGATAGCTTATGCCAGTCGGTCCTTAAAGGGAGCTGAAAAGAATGATCAGAATTATAGCTCTTTCAAATTAGAGTTTCTGGCCTTAGTGTGGGCGGTAACAGAAAAATTCAAAGACTATTTGGCTGCCACTCCATTTATTGCCTTCACTGATAATAATCCTCTGGCCCACCTGAACACCGCCAAACTGGGGGCCTTAGAACAGAGATGGGCCTCCCGCCTTGCTAATTACGACTTCACTGTAAAATACCGGGCTGGCCGTTCAAACGATAATGCTGATGCCCTGTCAAGGCTCCCCACTGAGATAGCACCAGATGACAAACGGGATGCCTGGGAAGATGTAGAGATGCCAGCATTTTACAACAGGTTTGCTCAACAGGACCAAGCTCAAGCTGCCAACAGTGGAACCTCTGACCCTCCATCCTTTGATAAGCCTGCATCCAGAGAAGAAAAGTGGATTAAGTTGCAATCAGAGAGTAGAGTTCTCGGTGAACTGCTGGACTTCTTCATCAGTGGCAGAACCCCTGAAAGAATTCGGCGAAAGACCGCAGACCCAGAACTCATCAAATTGTGGAAGCAACGTCAACAACTGTTCCTTCGAAAAGGCCTGTTGCTGCGACGAAGCCTGGATCCAGTGTCAAATGACAGAGTGCACCAGATCCTCATCCCACGTCGTGATGCAGGTATGGTTCTAGAAATGTATCATGATAGGTCTGGACATTTTGGGGTTCAAAAGACTGAGGCCACTATCCGTAGGCGGTTCTACTGGGTTGGAATCAGAGAGGACATTGAGAAGTGGTGTCGGGAATGTACAGCCTGTGCCCTAAAGAGAGGTGAATATCATGATCAGAGAGCACCGCTGCACCCTATTATAAGTACCGCCCCTCTTGAACTGGTTGCGATTGACCACGTGAAGTTAGAGCCCAGTCACTCAGGGTATGCCTATGCCATGACTATTATTGACCATTTCACTAAGTTTGCCGTAGCAGTGCCTGTGAAGGACCTAACAGCCAAGACGACCGCTGAATTGTTCTGGAAACACTTCCTCCTGCCTTACGGCTGCCCAGAAAAGATCCTCACCGACCAGGGGTCTGCGTTTGAGTCTCATCTGTTCCAGGAGCTGTGCCGACTACACAATTGCCAAAAGGTCCGGACCACGGCCTATCATCCACAAGGTAATGGACTCTGTGAAAAGATGAATCAGACCCTGATTGAAATGTTGAGAGCCGTGCCTCCTGAGACCAGAGGAGATTGGCCTAACCTGTTACCACAGCTCATGTATACGTACAATAATACTATCCATTGTTCCACTGGATACACTCCTTTCTACCTGTTGTTTGGGCGTCAGGGTAAATTGCCTGCAGACCATTCCCTGGACGTACAAGTGCTGGACGACATTAATCCCCTGCCTAAAACTGACTGGGTAATGGAACATCAAAGGCGCTTGCTTAATGCCAAAGAAATTGTCCAGGAGCGCATGGAAGGTGCCCGGGAGCGACAACAAAAGACTATGATTTGGCGGCCCATGCAGAGCCCTTGGCTGTGGGGGACACCGTGTGGTTAAAGAACAATCACCGTACCAGTAAGCTGGACAGTAAATGGGAGAGAACTCCTATCTTGTGTCTGCCATCCCTAATGCTGAAACTCATACCTATGAGGTCACCAGAGAGGGTAAGGGTCCCCAAATTGTTCACAGAAACCGCCTAAAACTCTGCATGACAAAGGGGCCCATTGCTGGAGGCTCCGGACCCCAGTCTCCTGTGCCAGGACTTGCTGCTCAGCCTGTGGAGCCTATGCAGGCTGTGGCAGATCTATTTAATGATGCTGAACCACTCCATTGGTTCCTCACACCCTGGTTAAATTTGTTGGTGCCCGCTCCGGCACCTACTGTGCCTTCACCTCCGGAAGAGCCGGTTCAAAATGTCCCGGATCCAGTCCCCTTGTAGAGGATCCTCCGGCTCCTGTTGTTCCTGACCAGGGTCTCACTGGTGGAGACCCTCCTGTTGCTCCTCTCCCTTCTACCTCGATTCTAAGGGAGGAGGACACTCCTGTGTTGAGAAGGTCCACCCGGATGAACAGGGGACGTCCGCCAGTCCGTTTAGGGGACTTTGATTATACTGGTGGTGTCTCCTCCCGGGCAGTTACTACTGGAAATACCTTGCTTGACGTTTGTGCGCAAGAATGGACTCCTCCACGTGAGCCCTTGCCTGTTATACACCCCCAGGGAACCTCTGTGTGAGCATCATCCTTCTTAAGTTTGTGCCCAGAGATGGACTCCCTGTGTGCGAGCCTCTGTGATATGCTTTTATGGACTCACTCATTGTCATGGACTATCCTGGTATTCCCTAACATCCGCTGTGCCAGGTCAGCGCCCCAGTTCCACTCTGTATCCTGAAGAAAGAGAGCGACGCCCCTTGTCACCGCGCTCCACCTTTTCCAGCTGGACCTGATCTGATTATTTATGCAGATGTCATCTATTTGTGTTTATGTATGCCTGCATGTTTTCCTTTTGTCTTTCAGGAAAAGAATCCAGCTGGGTGGACCCCTGTGGTGGAGTACGAGGTCGTACTCAGTTTAAAGTTGTGGGGTATGCAGTATACGGGCACTTTAATACCCGTTTACCACCAATCTGTTATGCTCCTTTAAGTGTCTCATATAATTGCCTGCAGCAATGTGAAGGTTGTCATGTAGGTATTAGACCACTAGGGGGAGCTGGTGAGCAGGATATATATATAGCTAGGCCAAGGCAGGCTAGTGTTAGTGCAGACCCTGGAGTCTGTGAAGGCCACATGTCTCAGGCCTAAGCGAGTCAGCAGAAGTCAAGCAGAGGCAATCCCTAGAGCAAGAGGTACTAAATGCCAAGAGGAGGTACACTGTCTACTGGAGATTCAAGGATATAAGCCAGAAGTAGGGCATTGGGGCCTTGAAGCATCAATTCCAGTCAGGACAAGTCAGGAAGAAAGTAAGGTTCACCTGCAATTCTAAGTCCTGTTGTCTTTCCCTCTGTTATACCTTGCTGGATGTAAGCCTGCTGTAACTGCGACTGTACAAACGTCTATTCTCTGCAACAAGAACTGTGTTAAGAGGTTGCCTGCTGTATTTTCTACGGTTTTCAGTAAAGTTGGAATTCTGTTTTCAAGTTACAAGTCTGCACCTCTGTTATTCCTACTATAAATACGGTGTGCCACCGTTTACTGGCACTGGCGTCACGACACATCAGGGACCCAGCCATAGGCACGTTAAACTACAACACCAAGGGCACCTCACATTCCACCTGGCTGTGTCCCGCAAGAACCCAGAGAGTGCCCCAGAGGAACAGTGTGCCGGCCTCTCCATCACTGGCATTCCCCAGGTTAGTTCCATACATTGCCCTGACTCGGGGATGCTACACACCACCAAATTCAGCACATGTGCCAGGCAATGGATGTGCCCATTATCACTGGCAGAAACCTCGTCGGTCTGTTGTTCAATACCCCGCCACAACAACTGCGCGTTGTGGGGCCTGTCCCCCAAACATATCAGTTTCAGAATGGCCTGCTGACGTTTACCACGGGCTGTGCTGAAGTTGGTGGTGAAGGTGTGTGGCTGACTGGATGAGCAGGTGGAAGAAGAGGAGGAGGAAGCCGAGTAGGAGGAAGAGGCTACAGGAGGCAAAGAATGATGCCCTGCGATCCTTGGCGGCAGAAGGATGTGCGCTAAAGAACTCTCTGCCTGGGGCCCAGCCGCCACCACATTTACCCAGTGTGCAGTTAGGGAGATATAGCGTCCCTGGCTGTGCTTACTGGTCCACGTATCTGTGGTTAGGTGCACCTTGCCACAGATGGCGTTGCGCAGTGCACACTTGATTTTATCGGATACTTGGTTGTGTAGAGAAGGCACGGCTGTCTTGGAGAAGTAGTGGCGGCTGGGAACAACATACTGTGGGACAGCAATCGCCATCAGCTGTTTGAAGCTGTCTGTCTCCACCAGCCTGAATGACAGCATTTCAAAGGTCAGTAGTTTAGAAATGCTGGCATTCAGGCCCAGAGCTCGAGGGTGGGTAGGTGGGAATTTACTCTTTCTCTCCAAGGTTTGTGAGATGGAGAGCTGAACGCTGCCGTGTGACATGGTGGAGATACTTAGTGACGGAGGTGTTGGTGTTGGTGGCACATCCTCTGTTTGGTGGGCGGCAGGTGCCAACATTCCTCCCGAGGCGGAGGAAGAGGCCGAGGCAGCAGCAGAAGAGGGAGCAGGGGGAGCCTGAGTGAGTTCCTTGTTTTTAAGTGGTTTATGCCACTGCAGTTCATGCTTTGCATGTAAATGCCTGGTCATGCAGGTTGTGCTAAGGTTCAGAACGTTAATGTCTCGCTTCAGGCTCTGATGGCACAGCGCGCAAACCACTCGGGTCTTGTCGTCAGCACGTTGTTTGAAGAAGTGCCATGCCAGGGAACTCCTTGAAGCTGCCTTTGGGGTGTTCGGTCCCTGGTGGCGGTGGCCAGTAGCAGGCGAACTCTCTTGGCGGCGGCTGTTCTGCTTTTGCCCCCTGCTCCCTCTTTTGCTACGCTGTTGGCTCGGTCTCACCATTGCCTCTTTCTCTGAACTATGAAATTCAGTGGCACGACCTTCATTCCATGTGGGTTCTAGGACCTCGTCCCCTGCATCGTCTTCCACACAGTCTTCCTCCCTGACCTCCTGTTCGGTCTGCACACTGGAAAAAGACGCAGCAGTTGGCACCTGTGCTTCGTCATCATCAGAGACGTGCGGACTCCGATGATGTAGTATTCCCATGTCCTCATCATCAGGAAACATAAGTGGTTGTGCGTCAGTACATTCTATGTCTTCCACCACTGGGAAAGGGCTAGGTGGATTCCCTTGGGAAACCCTGCCAGCAGAGTCTTCAAACAGCATAAGAGACTGCTGCATAACTTGAGGGAATCACAGCTGGAACACCAGATTTACGGTATTGCTATTTTTGCAACTGGATTTCAACCCAGAAAAAGAATATATCCTTTGACAGACACTATGAAACTTGTCCAGTCACAGCTGGAACACCAGATTTACGGTATTGCTATTTTAGCCACTGAATTCCACCCCAGAAAATAATATATCCTTTGACGGACACTATGAAACTTGTCCAGTCATAGCTGGAACACCAGATTTACTGTATTTCTATTTTTGCAACTGAATTTCACCCCAGAAAATAATATATCCTTTGAGGGACACTATGAAACTTGTCCAGTCACAGCTGGAGCACCAGATGTACGGAATTGCTATTTTTGCAACTGAATTTCACCCCAGAAAATAATATATCCTTTGACGGACACTATAAAACTTTTCCTGCCACAACAGAAACCCTGATTTAGGGTATTGCTATTTTGGAAATTGAATTTCACCTCAATAAAATATAGAAAATTCTATCCTGGGTTTCTAGGGGTGACAATAAGCACAGCTAAGCCCCTGATGTAGGATATAGCAAAAAAATAAAAACTACTATTGATGGATTAATGGACTTGGTGGCAGCGTGTGCTGGCGCACCACGAGACACAAAATGGCCGCCGATCACCCCAGAAAAAAGTGACAGAAAAACGCTCTGGGCAACCTGAAAACAGTGAGCAATTAACTAGCAGAAGTTGAATGATTCAGAGCTGTAGATCGATCACTTCATTAAGTGTTTTTGCTGAGTTAATCCCTGCCTAATCTCGCCCTAACAGCAGCTGCATCCTATCCCTACACTAATCAGAGCAGAGTGACATGCGGCGCGTCATGACTCCAGCTTAAATAGAGGCTGGGTCACATGCTGCACTTGGCCAATCACAGCCATGCCAATAGTAGGAATGGCTGTGATGGCCTCTTGGGGCAAGTAATATGATGCTTGTTGATTGGCTGCTTTGCAGGCTTTTAAAATGCGCCATAGAAATCGCCGAACAACTAACCAGAATTTTTGCATAAATGTTCGGGTTCGGGTCCGTGTCACGAACACCCCAAAATTCAGTACAAACCCTACAGTTCGGGTTCGCTCAACCCTATGTGTTACCAATGTTTTCACTCACAGTAGCAAAGTCTCTTTCTGCCACAAATGAGCACAATACCTTGCTGACTGACTCCAATACATGGCCTTTCAGATTCAGACCTTATAATCTTCCTTTTTCTCTCTCTCTGGAGCACATCTAAAGTCACTGTCTCAGAGATGATGGTTCCATACCTCCCAACTTTTTGGATGGTCAGAGAGGGGCACTTATGGTTCATTGTGTGAAAGATCCATTTTTCCTGCATATCTATACACTTTAATAGTTTTCTCATGCGAAATGGCACAACAATTATCTGAATATACAGATTTCTAAAATCCTAACTGCTTTGAATAATGAAATAATATATAAGGTGGGCTCAAATATACAGACAGGAACCAGACAAACACTTTCTGGGTCAATATTGTGAATGTAATAACTCAAATTTATAACTCAGGTCAAAAAGAGGGACATTTAAGAAACAAAGAAGGACAGAAGGACAGAGGGACTTGGGTGAAAAACAGAGACTGTCCCTCCAAAAGAGGGACACTTGGGAGGTCTGTGATTCTCTGGAATTAAGGCGTAGCCCTGAGGACTAAACACATGTAAGTTCTCTCTCTTCCTCAGCTAAGCATAGACTTACCACTAAATAGGGTGGGGATCCAGGTCAATCTCTGGGCAACCTAAATGGGTTGAGTGAAGGTGTTAGCTCTGACTTATCCATACAATACTGTTGGGTATACAAACACAGTAAGTCAGAACATTTTACTAAGCAAAAAAACATCACAACAATTAATGTTTTTGTATTGACTCTGTTCTAGGGTACTACCTCTGACAAGAATCTTTGGATTGACAACCACATGTTGTGCAACTGCAAGAAAAAGGGGTTCAGTCAGCACATCTGCAATGGGCACCTCCCCCTAGGGCCATCTATGTCGCGCGTCCCAGGTGTAGGAATTGCTGAGTGGTATGTTGTGGCCTAAAATGTCTCTCTATGTGTGTCATGGTGGACCCCAGGCTTTAGCTCTGGAGCAATAAATAAAGGGAATAATTGAGGGATTAAGGAAAAGCTTGGGTTCAGACCTTGAGATGAAGTTCAATGACAGCTTTACTTGAGTAAATGTTTTTCCAAAACAGATGTCAGGCTTTATCTTGGTTCCAGCAGGCTCTAGCATTAAAATGGCAGGCAAACTCAACTCTGCTATATCTGACTCTGCTGTCCTGACAAGCTTAATTAGTGTCTTTGCTTTCTTCGTGAAGCTATGCTTCACTCTTTGGTCGGGCTTATGTTCAGCCAAGGGATGGGTAGAATCCAGTGAGCTCCAATATGGAGTCTCTACCAGCACACACACTACCACTAGCTCTAACACTATAACCAGTTCTAACTGGTCCCCACCTTTCCTCCAGGAAATAGAACTTGCCCACTTCTCTCCAGAGGGGGGTTAGAATGGAATGGTTAGCTCTATTCTACATAATTACAGCTCTGCCGGGTTTGCTTCCACCTGCTGGTGAACCAGGCATATTATATGTTATATACATTATTATTAGGGATGAGCGAATCGACTTCGGATGAAACATCCAAAGTCGATTTGCATAAAACTTTCTTTTAATACTGTAAGGAGTGAGCGCTCCGCACAGTATTAAAATGTATTGGCTCCAATGAGCCAAGGTACCGCTTGGAACCAAACACGAGTTCGGGAAATGTTTTTTTTACTGTATAAATAAATTTTTAATTTGGTAATTCCTTGTTTTAATTTCCTTTTTTCATTTATGTATCTGAAGAATGTCTTATCACCTTTTTTCACTGACTGAGCTAATTTCTCTTCAGCCTGAGCTTTAGAAGCTCTTATAACTTGCTTGGCCTCTCTCTGTCTCATCTTATACAGTACATTGGGATGCGCATTGGGATGTGTAACACCCCTGAGTAGTGTTGAGCGAACAGTTCGAGCATCGTTCGGGTTCGTACCGAATTTTGGGGTGTCCGGGACCCGGACCCGAACCCGGACATTTTCAAAAAAGTTCGGGTTCGGTGTTCGTCGATTACTTCCTGCTTTCTGAAGGGCTGCACAGCAGCCAATCAGCTAGCGTTTTACTTCTTGCCCTAAGAGCCCATCACAGCCATGCCTACTAATGGCATGGCTGTGATTGTCCAAGTGCAGCATGTGACCCAGCCTCTATTTAAGCTGGAGTCACGTAGCGCCGCACGTCACACTGCTCTGACTAGTGTAGTGAGAGGATGCAGCTGCTGTGTTAGGGCGAGATTAGAAAGGGATTAACTTAGCCAAAACACTTAATGAAGTGATCGATCAACAGCTGAGAATCATTGAACTTCTGCTAGTTACTTGCTCACTGGTTTTTAGGCTGCACAGAGCGTTTTTCTGTCACTTATTTTCTGGGTTGATCGGCGGCCATTTTGTGACTTGTAGTGCGCCAGAAGAAGCTGCCACCAAGTCCATCAATCCATCAATACTAGTTTTTTTTTTGCTATATCCTACATCAGGGGCTTGGCTGTGCTAATTTCCACCCCTAGAAACTCAGGATAGCAATTTCTATATTTTATTAAGGGGTTAAATACAATTGCCCAAATACCAATCCCCTAAATCTGGTGTTCCAGCTTTGGCTAGACAAGTATAAGATATATTATTTTCTGGGGTGAAATTAACCTGCCAATATAGCAATACCCTGAATCTGGTGTCCAAGCAGTTGCAGGCCAGATTTCATAGTTTCCGCTTACACATATATTTTGTTCTGGGGTGAAATTAACCTGCCAATATAGCAATACCCTGAATCTGGTGTCCAAGCAGTTGCAGGCCAGATTTCATAGTGTCCGCTTACACATATATTTTGTTCTGGGGTGAAATTAACCTGCCAATATAGCAATACCCTGAATCTGGTGTCCAAGCAGTTGCAGGCCAGATTTCATAGTATCCGCTACACATATATTTTGTTCTGGGGTGAAATTAACCTGCCAATATAGCAATACCCTGGATCTGTTGTCCAAGCAGTTGCAAGCCAGATTTCATAGTATCCGCTTACACATATATTTTGTTCTGGGGTGAAATTAACCTGCCAATATAGCAATACCCTGAATCTGGTGTCCAAGCAGTTGCAGGCCAGATTTCCTAGTATCCGCTTACACATATATTTTGTTCTGGGGTGAAATTAACCTGCCAATATAGCAATACCCTGATTCTGCTGTCCCAGCAGTTGCAGGCCAGATTTCATAGTGTCTGCCAAAACACATATTTTGTTCTGGGGTGAAATTAATTTTGCAAAATAGCAATACCCTGAATCTGTTGTCCCAGAAGTTGCAGGCCAATTGTAAATCTGTCCATAAAAGGATACCTTTCATCCAGGGCCTAAATACTAGCCCTAAAAGAGATATTCCCCTAAATCCGTGGTTACTGCTGTGCCTGGATTAGTGTAATACGCTACATAAACAAATAGGCAGATAGTGTTAGGTGCCTGTAAAAAAAGGCCTAAATTTGAAATCAATACATTGGGCCAAATAATATTTTTCCTTATTGTGGTGCTTGGTGAACGGTAACAATGAGGAAACCATCTAGTAAGGGACGCGGACGCGGTCGTGGTGGTGTTAGTTTACCCTCTGGTGCTGGGAGAGGACGTGGCCATTCTGCCACTGCCACACGTCCTAGTGAACCAACTACCTCAGGTTCCAGTACCCGCCAGAATTTACAGCGATATTTGGTGGGGCCCAATGCCGTTCTAAGGATGGTAAGGCCTGAGCAGGTACAGGCGCTAGTCAATTGGGTTGCCGACAGTGGATCCAGCATGTTCACAACATTATCTCCCACCCAGTCTTCTGCAGAAAGCGCACAGGTGGCACCTGAAAACCAAGCCCATCAGTTTGTCACATCACCCCCATGCATATCAGGGAAACTGTCAGAGCCTCAAGTTATGTAGCAGTCTCTTATGCTGTTTGAAGACTCTGCTGGCAGGGTTTCCCAAGGAAATCCACCTAGCCCTTCCCCAGTGGTGGAAGACATAGAATGCACTGATGCACAACGATGAGGTCCTAGACCCCACATGGAATGAAGGTCGTGCCACTGACTTTCATAGTTCAGAGGAAGAGGCAGTGGTGAGACTGAGAGAACAGCGTAGCAAAAGAGGGAGCAGGGGGGCAAAAGCAGAACAGCCGCCGCCAAGAGAGTTCGCCTGATACTGGCCACCGCCACCAGGAACCGAGCACCCCAAAGGCAGCTTCAAGGAGTTCCCTGGCATTGCACTTCTTTAAACAATGTGCTGACGACAAGACCCGAGTGGTTTGCACGCTGTGCCATCAGATCCTGAAGCGAGGCATTAACGTTCTGAACCTTAGCACAACCTGCATGACCAGGCATCTACATGCAAAGCATGAACTGCAGTGGAGTAAACACCTTAAAAGCAAGGAACTCACTCTGGCTCCCCCTGCTCCCTCTTCTGCTGCTGCCTCGGCCTCTTCCTCCGCCTCGGGAGGAACGTTGGCACCTGCCGCCCACCAAACAGAGGATGTGCCACCGACACCACCACCTGCGTCACCAAGCATCTCCACCATGTCACACGGCAGCGTTCAGCTCTCCATCTCACAAACCTTGAGAGAAAGCGTAAATTCCCACCTAGCCACCCTCGAGCTCCTGGGCCTGAATGCCAGCATTTCTAAACTACTGGCCTTTGAAATGCTGTCATTCAGGCTGGTGGACACAGACAGCTTCAAACAGCTGATGTCCATGGCTGTCCCACAGTATGTTGTCCCCAGCCGCCACTACTTCTCCAAGACAGCCGTGCCTTCCCTGCACAACCAAGTATCCGATAAAATCAAGTGTGCACTGCGCAACGCCATCTGTGGCAAGGTCCACCTAACCACAGATACGTGGACCAGTTAGCACGGCCAGGGACGCTATATCTCCCTAACTGCACACTGGGTAAATGTAGTGGCGGCTGGGCCCCAGGCGGAGAGTTCCTTGGCGCATGTCCTTCCGCCGCCAAGGATCACAGGGCATCATTCTTTGCCTCCTGTAGCCTCCTCCTCCTACTCGGCTTCCTCCTCCTCTGCTTCCACCAGCTCATCCAGTCAGCCACACACCTTCACCACCAACTTCAGCACAGCCCGGGTAAACGTCAGCAGGCCATTCTGAAACTCATATGTTTGGGGACAGGCCCCACACCGCGCAGGAGTTGTGGCGGGTATTGAACAACAGAACGACCAGTGGTTGCTGCCGGTGGGCCTCAAGCCCGGCCTGGTGGTGTGCGATAATGGGCGAAATCTCGCCGCAGCTCTGGGACTAGCCGGTTTGACGCACATCCCTTGCCTGGCGCATGTGCTGAATTTGGTGGTGCAGAAGTTCATTCACAACTACCCCAACATGTCAGAGCTGCTGCATAAAGTGAGGGCCATCTGTGCGTGCTTCCGGCGTTCACATCCTGCCGCTGCTCGCCTGTCTGCGCTACAGCGTAACTCGGCCTTCCCGCTCACCGCCTCATATGCGACGTGCCCACCAGGTGGAACTCCACCTTGCACATGCTGGAGAGACTGTGCGAGCAGCAGCAGGCCATAGTGGAGTTTCAGCTGCAGCATGCACGTGTCAGTCGCACTGCGGAACAGCACCACTTCACCACCAATGATTGGGCCTCCATGCGAGACCTGTGTGCCCTGTTGCGCTGTTTCGAGTACTCCACCAACATGGCCAGTGGTGATGACACCGTTATCAGCGTTACAATACCACTTCTATGTCTCCTTGAGAAAACGCTTAGGGCGATGATGGAAGAGGAGGTGACCCAGGAGGAGGATGAGGGGTCATTTTTAGCACTTTCAGGCCAGTCTGTTAGAAGTGGCTCAGAGGGAGGTTTTTTGCAACAGCAGAGGCCAGGTACAAATGTGGCCAGCCAGGGCCCACTACTGGAGGACGAGGAGGATGAGGAGGAGGTGGAGGAGGATGAGGATGAAGCAGGTTCACAGCGGGGTGGCACCCGACACAGCTCAGGCCCATCACTGGTGGATTAAGGTCAGTGCAGATGTATTCAGATTTTGGAGTTAGTTTGACCTTTCTTAGGACATCCACAGCATGGCTTGTTGTTGATTTCAGAAATCCTCAGATATTTTATTGCCGCTATGATGGATTGATGGATGCATCTGTGTATTTCTCTTCTAGTAGCAGCTCAAAGAAAACTAGGAGCAGAACAACATAAAACCTGGAAATATTCCAATATTTTCAAAGACTTTTTCATGCCTCCCACTTGAGTTCTTTCTCAGTAGGTAGCTGAATGTCCCAGTCTATGTTCTCTGCAGTAAACCATCTTGCCATGAAAAGTGATTTAAGCTAAATACTGTTCATAACATATAAAACTCCTTGTTTGGTGAAAGTTTTGTCATAGGTTGACACATCTCATAGAATGTAAACTTGTCCTATTTGATATCCTTATAACAATAGCAAATGAAAAGACAGGTGCACACTGCGATCTTACTAAGCCCTCAAACTGATGTTAAAATTGAGAGATTGGTCAACATATCCTGCTGTGGAGGACATGTCTAAGCCCGAGCACTGGGCCAAGGTTTCTCAAGTAGCTCGGGACCTAACCTACCTGTGTCATATGGGGAATACCAGGGTCCAGTGGGCTAAAATACAGGAGTGTATAGGACGACTCGCAGCAAACTCCCAAGTTACCTCCAGCATGTAGCCATGCCTGCAATGGGAGGAGGGAGAAGACTGTGAGCCCCACCCAAGACTGGCCGATATGGCCCAGACCTCACAGGTGCACCTAAACGTAGCCTGTGGATGGAAAACAGGCTACATTTACATAGGAGTTTATACACCTCCAAACAATTATCTATACAAAGCAACTGAAAGGTGGCATGAAGCAGGATGTGCTCAACCCAAAATGCAGTTGTGCTAATGGCGATCCCCAGAAAAAATGCATACGGTGGAGGATGCCCGCAGCGAACCAGAAGTACCACAATAGACATCCTTCACAAGATGGCAATTGTGTGGATGTGATAAACAATATAACAATATAACAATAGCAAATGACAAGACAGGTGCACACTGCGGACTTACTAAGCCCTCAAACTGATGTTAAAATTGAGAGATTGGTCAACATATCCTGCTGTGGAGGACATGTCTGAGCCCGAGCACCGCGCCAAGGTTTCTCAAGTAGCTCGGGACCTAACACTCACCTACCTGTGCCGTATGGGCAATACCAGGGGCCAGTGGGCTAAATTACAGGAGTGTATAGGCCGACTCGCAGCAAACTCCCAAGTTACCTCCAGCATGTAGCCATGCCTGCAATGCCTATTTGATATCCTGCAGCAAACTAAAGGTGTGTGAAATAGGAGGAGTATCAGAACCAAGATTGAGGTCCCTCTAGTTGGTTGCATGATAATCAGAGGGGAATACATTCATTACCTCTTGATTATTGGAGATACTCTTTTGGAGTCTTAGGTTTGCTACAGACAACATTCCCTGTGTTCTGATGAGGAGATCAATTTCTTCTTCAATTGTAGGTAAGGATTTACGTTCATTCCTTCTCAAGGCTGTCCTTATCAATTCATAGATTGCTTCAGCAGGAAAGGGGCTATTTTGAAGACATATACCTTTATCTGGTAATCTATGACCTTGTTGTTGACATTGTTGTCTTTGTTACATAGGAGCCTATGGTAGTTCATATAGTCTTCCCTGACAATAAAGCAATGGACATTTTCTGGATGTTAGCCATTACTGTAATAGGTTCTTGTTTGAAGCAGATTAGCACTCCTATGAGGCTATTGTTTAAATTGGGTCAGTAAGAAGCAGGGAGTTGAGGGACATACCTTTACACTAAGCAGTTGAATCAAACAATACTCAGATTTTTTGGGTGTACTGGCATTATACACACCAAGAGATGTGAGACAGTAGAATTATTATCCTTCTTCCAGTGGTGGTGCAGGTTCTGCACGATCTCTGTCAAATACAGTATGTTCTTCGTAAAGCCCCCAAAATGTTTCTCCATTTCTGGTCTCTTCAATGCATATTATGGACAAACAACTGACCACAGTGAAATCCCTGGAGGATATGCTAAAATAGAAAATCTTAGATTTGGAAAAAATATCACGGCAATATAATTTGAGATTGGTGGACGTTCCTGAATCTAAGAATCTGTCTGCTGATGTTGTGGAAAAGTGGTTGATATATGAGATGGGGAAACAGCTCTCATTGTCTGCACATTGTTTGTATAGGTTAAATTAAATGATCTGGACTGACATTCTGCTGTTTGGCCATAAGATGCGCTGTTTCCAAAACACAGCTAACAGACTGCATATATTTTCATATTCATGACAGGTGGGGTTTCAGAGCCTGGGGAAGAGAAGGAAGCAGCCATCTTAGAGGAAACTGAGACTGAGGAATTGTGTGTGAGCAGAGAGTCTAACAGTATCCAGGTGTAAGAGCATCCCTCAGTGACCAGAGCTGCAGCTAAGTGAAGCTGATCGTGTTCAAGATCCTGATCCTGTCCAGAGGAAGAAGGATTGCTTCCAGGAGCGCTGATGAGAGCTGAGAAGCAAAGCTACATACACTGCGGTACCTCATGCTTGTTGGAGAGGCATTTGTTCTGTTTAGAGTCACCAGCGGTTGCAGAGAAGACCCAGGTCGGTAAGATCGTGCATGCACCTCATTACAGTGTTGGCGCCTAGAGACTGAGACCAAGCCTATAGTTAGTTAGTTAGGGTCTCTGTTTGTGTCAGGCCAAAAGGGTTACTACTGTTCACTGTAAGGACTCTACACGCACCCATACAGTGGTTCTTGTTCTTTTAGGGTAATAACAGGTAAGATGTGGCAGTTTAGTTGTGCCTGCCAGTAGGTAAATTACTGCACTCTCCTCCTGCATCCATTGGAGAGTGCCGTGCTGTGCCTTTGGGCTGGGTGTATGTAAATTTATTGTATGTTCTTAGCATTTGTGGTTGTGTTTATTGCCACATTTAAGTAAAATTCTGTTTGGCAAAATGCTGGTGTTGGGGTTGCTTTCCTCGTTTGTAACTTCACTGTATCCTGGGGAGCCCACCCCGGTACACGGCTTACATCTTAGCATAGTCGGCAGGATACAGCGACCATTGCGGACAGGAACGTGGCAGGTTACCTTCCCCCAGTGCCAATGGCACCGGTCCAGGACCCAGCTCAAGGTGCGCCAGTGCAAAGCCAACTTGCCCCAACACAACGCTTATACAGCTTGCCCCTGCCATGCCCGCACCAGTAGGGTACATCTCTGTAGGGGGCGCTGTTGCTTCATCTGCCAAAATTTGACAGTAAAAACATGACGTTGTAGGACTGGACTGAAAGGGTGCGAGGTGTGATTAGAATGTGTAACCTGACTCCCGGGCTGTGGGCAGAGGTTGCATTGGGGACTCTAAAGGGGGATGTCAGACAGACAGTGATGGTAAGGCCCGAATCTGAGAGAGACACCCTAGAGAAAATACTCTCCCTGATGGAGAGAGCCCAAGTAGTGCTAAAGTAGTGCAGTTGCGGAGCCACTTCTTAAACCAAAGAAGGGCCGAAGTATTGGCAACGGGCCACCACACCGGCCAACCCAGAAGGTTCTACAGCAGATGGTGAGGAGCTGTAGTCTGCGAAAGAGCAACATGTCTGGTCGGCCAATTGGACACGTGAATGTGCCGCGTTGGACCCCAGTGAAGATCCCACCTCGACAAGAACAAATATTGATGCTGACGGTGGGGGCTGGACAACAGCTGAATAGACTGGAGGTCCTGATCGAGCCTGCTTACCAAGAGGAAACGCAGACTCGCCCACTAGTAGCCCGGGCCCTCTCTATTGTAAAGGATGGATGTGTGCCTGTATGCTGCCTCAATGTTGAAGACTGCAAGTTAACCATTCCTGGGAATACCTTGCTGGCCGAAGAGTATATGTCCGAAGGGGACATCCCTCGACAAAGAGGCTTCACGCTATAGCCAGATAGATGATCAGCCTGGACTTATGATGTAGAGGTCCATCAAAGGGAGACCCCAACAGCGGAGTTTAACGGTCGAGTGATCACGGCCTGGATGGGAGTGGACTGCAAGACCCTGACTACAGGACAACAGAAGTCACTGGAAGATACCCTTTGGGAATTTCAGGAGGTGTTCTCAAGACATGATGAGGATTTTGGGTGTGCATCTGCCATCGAGCACGAAATCCCCACCGGGGATGCTGCACCGGTCAGGGAACGTTACCGGCAAATCCGGCCTAAAATGTACCAGCAGGTGAAGGACATGGTGGCCAGCATGTTGAAAAACCAGGTGATCCAGGAGAGTCAAAGTCCTTGGGCTGCTCCAGTAGTCTTGGAGCGGAAGAAAGATGCGAGTCTCTGGCTCTGGGTGGATTATCGGAAGCTAAATTCCCAGACTGTCAGAAATGCCTACCCCCTTCCGCGGACTGAGGAGTTGTTGTCCGCCCTGAGTCATGCGAAGTTCTTCTAGACTCTTGACCTAGCCAGTGGGTATTGGCAGGTACCGGTGGCCAAGAAGGACAAAGCGAAGATGGCCTTCATCCTACCTATGGGACTGTAAAAGATCAACCGGATGCCATTCAGCCTTTCCAATGCCTCGGGAATATTCCAGCGGTTGATGGAGCACTGGGGGATTTCAATTTCGAATCGGTATTGATATACCTGGATGACATAGTAGTGTTTGGGGTCTCCTTTGAGGATCACCTCCATAAGCTGCGACAGGTCCTAGGATGGCTGCTAGACCATGGGCTCAAGATCAAGCCCAAGAAGTGCCAAGTGGCCCCAGCCGAGTACACTATGAGAGGTGCAGGCGTTTGTGGGACTGGCCGGCTACTACAGGAGGTTTATAACCAAATTTTCTCAATTGGTGGGCCATTTAAAGGAGTTATTAAGAGGCACTGCGGGGGGCCCGAAGAATCGTCCCATCGAGTGGGGACACTGGCTTCAAGAGGCCTTTGAAACAGTGAAGGAGGCGCTGACCAGTGCCCCGATTCTGGCTTATGTGTGGTTCGACACCCCATTCCTGCTGTACACTGACGGAAGTCTACATGGTCTGGGGGCCATGTTATCCCAAGTCCAGGAGAGATCTCTGAAAGAGTCAGAGCGCAACCCTGACAAATATAGCTCCTTTAAATTAGAAATAATTCACTGTGGATAGGAACGCTTTAAAGATTAAGTAAAAATAATATTTTATTGAATATGCAAAAATACAAAAAAAGTGCAAGGAAAAGTAACAAACCAAATATATTAAATTCCGAGTGACCAATTGCTATCCACAAACCCTGAGACAGACCAGGGTATTGCGTGGAAAAAAACGGTCTGCGGTACCGCTCAGGTGTGGATGCAGTCACTAGGAAATCCACTTAAGGTGCAGTAAACAGGTTGCAGCAACACTCGAAAAAAGGCTGTAGTGATCTGTCCACAACCAAGTATGCGCACCGTGGCACTGACAAGGTGCTCAGCTCAGTCACCCAGTGTAGATGGCCCTGGACTAAATCAGACAAATCCATTAATAAACATCTACTCACTAGGGTAGGCTGCATGAAATAGCAAACCTGTTCATGTGTATGAAACAGATGCCAAATTGCCAGCCCTGTGAGGACGATGAGGACGAATCAAGGGACACTAACTAACTGGGTGTGAGCAAAATGCTTGAATGCACATATTCACATACTACAGGGGGCTGAATAAACGCCGACCACTTATGTAGTGTGAACGCAAGCCAAGCATAGTTGAGTTACATAGGTTTGCCACCACTGCTAGCTCGACATGTTTTGCCATATTTTGGCTCGTCCGGAGCATCAAATGTGGGTAAAAGGACAAACAACCAGGCTGCTAGCCTCTGTGACAGAGGCTGCAACTATCAGCACTGAATGGCCTTTAAATTGGAACTACTGGCCCTGGTGTGGGCCATGACCGAAAGGTTCGCGGAGTACCTGACAGCTGCAGAAGTAACCGTGATGACGGACAATAATCTGTTAGCACTAGTGTTGAGCGAACAGTTCCAGAATAGTTCGGGTTCGGACCGAATTTTGGGGTGTTCGGGACATGGACCCGGACATTTAAAAAAAAGTTCGGGTTCGTTGTTCGGCGATTTCTTCCTGCTTTCTGAAAGGCTGCACAGCAGCCAATCAGCTAGCGTTTTACTTCTTGCCCTAAGAGCCCATCACAGCCATGCCTACTAATGGCATGGCTGTGATTGGCCAAGTGCAGCATGTGACCCAGCCTCTATTTAAGCTGGAGTCACGTAGCGCCGCACGTCACACTGCTCTGATTATTATTGCCAAAATAGCAATACCCTGAATCTGGTGTTCTAGCTGTTGCAGGCCTAGTTTAAATCTGTCCGTAACAGGGTATATTTTGTTCTGGGGTGAAATTCAATTGCCAAAATAGCAATACCACAAATCAGTGGTTTGAGCTGTGGCTGGCCAAGTTTCATAGTGTCCTGCAAAGGATATATTTTGTTCTGGGGTGAAATTCAATTGCCAAAATAGCAATACCACAAATCAGTGGTTTGAGCTGTGGCTGGCCAAGTTTCATAGTGTCCTGCAAAGGATATATTTTGTTCTAGGGTGAAATTCAATTGCCAAAATAGCAATACCCTGAATCTGGTGTTCCAGCTGTTGCAGGCCTAAATTTGAAATCAATACATTGGGCCAAATATTTTTTTTCTTATTGTGGTGCTTGGTGAGCGGTAACAATGAGGAAAACATCTAGTAAGGGACGTGGTGGTGTTAGTGTACCCTCTGGTGCTGGGAGAGGACGTGGCTATTCTGCCACAGCCACACGTCCTAGTGAACCAACCACCTCAGGTTCCAGTACCCGCCAGAATTTACAGCGATATTTGGTGGGGCCCAATGCCATTTTAAGGATGGTAAGGCCTGAGCAGGTACAGGCGCTAGTCAATTGGGTGGCCGACAGTGGATCCAGCACGTTCACAACATTATCTCCCACCCAGTCTTCTGCAGAAAGCGCACAGGTGGCGCCTGAAAACCAAACCCATCAGTCTGTCACATCACCCCCATGTATATCAGGGAAACGGTCTGAGCCTCAAGTTATGCAGCAGTCTCTTATGCTGTTTGAAGACTCTGCTGGCAGGGTTTTCCAAGGGAATGAGACTGAGCCAACAGCGTAGCAAAAGAGGGAGCAGGGGGCAAAAGCAGAACAGCCGCCTCCAAGAGAGTTCGCCTGCTACTGGCCACCGCCACCAGGGACCGAACACCCCAAAGGCAGCTTCAAGGAGTTCCCTAGCATGGCACTTCTTTAAACAATGTGCTGACGACAAGACCCGAGTGGTTTGCACGCTGTGCCATCAGATCCTGAAGCGAGGCATTAACGTTCTGAACCTTAGCACAACCTGCATGACCAGGCATCTACATGCAAAGCATGAACTGCAGTGGAGTAAACACCTTAAAAGCAAGGAACTCACTCTGGCTTCCCCTGCTCCCTCTTCTGCTGCTGCCTAGGCCTCTTCCTCCGCCTCGGGAGGAATGTTGGCATCTGCCGCCCACCAAACAGAGGATGTGCCACCGACACCACCACCTGCGTCACCAAGCATCTCCACCATGTCACACGGCAGCATTCAGCTCTCCATCTCACAAACCTTGGAGAGAAAGAGTAAATTCCCACCTAGCCACCCTCGAGCCCTGGGCCTGAATGCCAGCATTTCTAAACTACTGGCCTTTGAAATGCTGTCATTCAGGCTGGTGGACACAGACAGCTTCAAACAGCTGATGTCCATGGCTTTCCCACAGTATGTTGTTCCCAGCCGCCACTACTTCTCCAAGAGAGCCGTGCCTTCCCTGCACAACCAAGTATCCGATAAAATCAAGTGTGCACTGCGCAATGCCATCTGTGGCAAGGTCCACCTAACCACAGATACGTGGACCAGTAAGCACGGCCAGGGACGCTATATCTCCCTAACTGCACACTGGGTAAATGTAGTGGCGGCTGGGCCCCAGGCGGAGAGTTCCTTGGCGCACTTCCTTCCGCCGCCAAGGATCGCAGGGCATCATTCTTTGCCTCCTGTAGCCTCCTCCTCCTACTCGGCTTCCTCCTCCTCGGCTTCCACCAGCTCATCCAGTCAGCCACACACCTTCACCACCAACTTCAGCACAGCCCGGGGTAAACGTCAGCAGGCCATTCTGAAACTCATATGTTTGGGGGACAGGCCCCACACTGCGCTGGAGTTGTGGCAGGGTATTGTGTAACAGACCGACGAGTGGTTTCTGCCGGTGGGCCTCAAGCCCGACCTGCTGGTGTCTGCGATAATGGGCGAAATCTCGTCGCAGCTCTGGGACTAGCCGGTTTGACGCACATCCCTTGCCAGGCGCATGTGCTGAATTTGGTGGTGCATAAGTTCATTCACAACTACCCCGACATGTCAGAGCTGCTGCATAAAGTGCGGGCCGCCTGTGCGCGCTTCCGGCGTTCACATCCTGCCGCTGCTCGCCTGTCTGCGCTACAGCGGAACTTCGGCCTTCCCGCTCACCGCCTCATATGCGACGTGCCCACCAGGTGGAACTCCACCTTGCACATGCTGGAGAGACTGTGCGAGCAGCAGCAGGCCATAGTGGAGCTTCAGCTGCGGCATGCACGCGTCAGTCGCACTGCGGAACAGCACCAATGATTGGGCCTCCATGCGAGACTTGTGTGCCCTGTTGCGCTGTTTCGAGTACTACACCAACATGGCCAGTGGCGATGACACCGTTTTCAGCATTAGAGATGGCCCGAACTATTCGCCGGCGAACAGTTCCTGGCGAACATAGCTTGTTCGCGTTCGCCTCTGCCGGGCGAACATATGCGATGTTCGGTCCGCCCCCTATACATCATCATTGAGCAAACTTTGACCCTGTACCTCACAGTCAGCAGACACATTCCAGCCAATCAGCAGCATACCCTCGCTCCCAGACCCTCCCACCTCCTGCACAGCATCCATTTTAGATTCATTTGGAATTTGCAGTCTTAGTGAGAGGAGGGAGAGTGTAATTGCTGCTGATTTAATAGGGAAATTGATAGCTAGGCTAGTGAATTCAGTGTCCACTCCAGTCCTGAAAGACTCATCTGATCTCTGCTGTAAGGACAGCGTCCTGACAGCACCCCAAAAAGCCCTTTTAGGGCTGCAACATTAGTCTGCTTTTTTTTCCTTTATATGCATATTGCAGTTGCATGGCCTGCCTGTGTGTGAGGAGCTGCAGGCCCACAGACTGTAGTGTGCCCACTGCCAGTGCCCACCCCTGTCATCCCGTGTGGTACAGGACTTTGCATCAAAAAAAGGCATTTAATTTTTACACTTTAATCTAAGGTTAGTTGCCTGCCAGTGTGTGTCAGGCTGACTTCCAGTGACTGTAGTGTGCCCACTGCCAGTGCCTACCACTCATACCGGCTGGCAGAGGACTTTGCATCAAAATAGGCATTTAATTTTTACACTTTAGTGTAATTTCAGCTGCTTGCCTGCTGCTAGTGTGTGTCAGGCCGACTTCCACTGACTGTAGTGTGCCCACTGCCAGTGCCCACCCCTGTCATCCCATGTGGCACAGGACTTTGCATCAAAAAAGTCATTTAATTTTTACACTTTAATCTAAGTTTAGTTGCCTGCCAGTGTGTGTCAGGCTGACTTCCAGTGACTGTAGTGTGCCCACTGCCAGTGCCCACTACTCATACCGGCTGGCACAGGACTTTGCATAAAAAAGGCATTTAATTTTTACACATTAGTCTAATTTCAGTTGCTTGCCTGCTGCCAGTGCGTGTCAGGCCCACTTCCACTGACTGTAGTGTGCCCACTGCCAGTGCCAACCACTGATACCGGGTGGCACAGTAGCTTGCCGATAAATAAGGCATTTCATTTTTACAGATTAGTCTAATTTCAGTTGCTTGCCTCCTGCCAGTGTGTGTCAGGCCCACCTCCACAGACTGTAGTGTGCCCACTGCCAGTGCCAACCACTGATACCGGGTGGCACAGTAGCTTGACGATAAATAAGGCATTTCATTTTTACACATTAGTCTAATTTCAGTTGCTTGCCTGCTGCCAGTGTGTGTCAGGCCCACTTCCACAGACTGTAGTGTGCCCACTGCCAGTGCCCACCACTGATACAGGGTGGCACAGTACCACTTATCGAAAAAAATGACAGGCAGAGGCAGGCCACCCCGCAGGGGCCGTCGTGGTCGTGGTGCTGTGATTTCCACTGTCCCTGCAATAATGCCTAGTGTTCAGAGGCCATGTACCCTGAACCCGAAAAATTCTGAGGACGTAGTTGACTGGCTTAGACAGGACACCCAATCTTCAACAGCTTCCGCTAAGAACCTTGACGCACCATCTTCCTCCAGCTCAGCTTTGGTCACCTGCTCTCAAGTTACCACGCACCCGCCCGCCGCTGATAGGAATAGTACTAGTTAAGACACCACTCATATAGGGTGTCACAGCACATTGCTCTGTGCACGCGCAGTGCCCCAATTTGGGAGTATGAGGACCGACCAAGCTGCTTTTCCATCTCCCGGTTCCTGAAATCAATTCAGTTTGGTGTATGAGAGTTTGGTCTGTCACTGTGAAGGCAGTCGAAGGTACCAGGCCTAAATTTTTTTCACAAAAGGCAATCCCTGATATGGGATGTAACAGGGATTAAACTGATGAGAATAGTACTACAGAAAATACCACTCATATCGGGTGTGACAGTAAATTGCACGGCGCAGACGCAGTCACCGTGGTTTAAAACAGAGTGGAGGGAGCCAGCGTTTTTAACCATCTCCCGTTCGAAAAATCTATTCAATAAATGGCCCCCAGATTGGGGACGTTAGAGGGATTAAACTGATGAGAATAGTACTACAGAAAATACCACTCATATCGGGTGTGACAGTAAAGTGCACGGCGCAGACGCAGTGACCGTGGATTAAAACAGAGTGGAGGGAGCCAGCGTTTTTTTAACCATCTCCCCGTTCGAAAAATCTATTCAATAAATGGCCCCCAGATTGGGGACGTTAGAGGGATTAAACTGATGAGAATAGTACTACAGAAAATACCACTCATATCGGGTGTGAGAGTAAAATGCATGGCGCAGAAGCAGTGACCGTGGATTAAAACAAAGGGGAGGGAGCCAGCGTTTTTTTAACCATCTCCCCGTTCGAAAAATCTATTCAATTGACCTTTCGGGGACCCTTGGTGTTGTACATGGCTGGGTGGAGGAAGAAACCTTCAATGACATCACCGGGACGTGGCTAGCTTGGTATCCAATCTTGTGCAAATGGGGAGTTTGCGGTTGTGCAAATGGACTGTTTGCGGTGCATTAAAAGAGGAGTTTGGTATGTCAATGTCTGAGAATCAGGCGTAACCCTTACACTACCTGATCGATACAACATCATACCTGATCGTATACACACACTGGATGTTTTAAAGCATGTTATTCCAAACAATTTAGGAATGTTAGTTGATTTATGCCCTTTATGGATTAAAACCCGACTCTGTGTCCACTATGTAATTTTCCATGGGAGTTTTGCCATGGATCCCCCTCCGGCATGCCACAGTCCAGGTGTTAGTCCCCTTGAAACAACTTTTCCATCACTATTGTGGCCAGAAAGAGTCCCTTTGGTTTTAAAAATTCGCCTGTCTATTGAAGTCTATGGCGGTTCGCCTGTTCGCGAACATTTGCGGAAGTTCGCGTTCGCTGTCAGCGAACTGAAAATTTTATGTTCGCGACATCACTAATCAGCATTACAATACCACTTCTATGTCTCCTTGAGAAAACGCTTAGGGCGATGATGGAAGAGGAGGTGGCTCAGGAGGAGGAGGAGGAGGATGAGGGGTCATTTTTAGCACTTTCAGGCCAGTCTGTTAGAAGTGGCTCAGAGGGAGGTTTTTTGCAAAAGCAGAGGCCAGGTACAAATGTGGCCAGCCAGGGCCCACTACTGGAGGACGAGGAGAATGAGGAGGAGGTGGAGGAGGATGAGGATAAAGCAGGTTCACAGCGGGGTGGCACCCGACACAGCTCAGGCCCATCACTGGTGCGTGGCTGGGGGGATACGGAGGACGATGACGATACGCTTCCCACAGAGGACAGCTTGTCCTTACCTCTGGGGAGCCTGGAACACATGAGCGACTACATGCTGCAGTGCCTGCGCAACGACAGCAAAGTTGCCCACATTTTAACGTGTGCGGACTACTGGGTTGCCACCCTGCTGGATCCCCGGAACAAAGACAATGTGCCCACCTTACTTCCTGCACTGGAGCGTGATAGGAAGATGCGCGAGTACAAGCGCACGCTGGTAGATGCGCTCCTGAGAGCATTCCCAAAATTTCACAGCGGAACAGGTGGAAGCCCAAGGCGAAGGCAGAGGGGAAGAAAGAGGTCACCCAACGCAGCTGTGTCACGGCCAGCTCCTCTGAGGGCAGGGTTAGCATGGCAGAAATGTGGAAAAGTTTTGTCTCCACACCACAGCTAACTGCATCACCACCTGATACGGAACGTGTTAGCAGGAGGCAGCATTTCACTAACATGGTTGAACAGTACGTCTGCACACCCCTCCACGTACTGACTGATGGTTCGGCCCCATTCAACTTCTGGGTCTCCAAATTGTCCACGTGGCCAGAGTTAGCATTTTATGCCTTGGAGGTGCTGGCCTGCCCGGCGGCCAGCGTTTTGTCTGAACGTGTATTCAGCACGGCAGGGGGCGTCATTACTGACAAACGCAGCCGCCTGTCCACAGCCAACGTGGACAAGCTGACGTTCATAAAAATGAACCAGGCATAGATCCCACAGGACCTGTGCCTCCCTTGTGCAGAACAGACATTTATAACTGCCTCCCCCTCAACCATGTATTCTTGTATTCCGGGGCACTTCTTTATTAAATCCTCATTTTTTTAACTTTACCATGATCTTGCGGTGCAACCCAAAGTTGAATGAACCTCTCCTCTGTCTGGTTGCTGGGCCGAAATAACTGAAAGTGGCCTTCTCCAGTGGTGGGTGATATGACGCCTTATTCCTTGCACTCGGACCTCTCTCCTCTGTCTGGGTGCTGGGGCCGAAATAACTGAAAGTGGCCTTCTCTAGTGGTGGGTGAAATGACGCATGATTCCTTGCAGTTGGACCTGTATCCTCGGTCTGGTTGCTGGGCCGAAATAACTGAAAGTGGCCATCTCTAGTGGTGGGTGATATGACGCATGATTCCTTGCTGTGGGACCTCTCTCTTCTGTCTGGGTGCTGGGGCTGAAATAACTGAAAGTGGCCTTCTCCAGTGGTGGGTGATATGACGCATAATTCCTTGCTGTGGGACCTCTCTCCTCTGTCTGGGTGCTGGGGCCGAAATAACTGAGTGGCCTTCTCCAGTGGTGGGTGATATGACGCATAATTCCTTGCTGTGGGACCTCTCTCCTCTGTCTGGGTGCTGGGGCCGAAATAACTGAGTGGCCTTCTCCAGTGGTGGGTGATAGGACGCATGATTCCTTGCTGTAGGACCTCTCTCCTCTGTCTGGGTGCTGGGCCGAAATAACTGAAAGTGGCCTTCTCTACTGGTGGGTGAAATGACGCATGATTCCTTGCTGTGGGACCTCTCTCCTCTGTCTGGGTGCTGGGCCGAAATAACTGAAAGTGGCCTTCTCTAGTGGTGGGTGATATGACGCATGATTCCTTGCTGTGGGACCTCTCTCCTCTGTCTGGGTGCTGGGGCCGAAATAACTGAAAGTGGCCTTCTCCAGTGGTGGGTGATATGACGCATGATTCTCTGCTATGGGACCTCTCTCCAATTGATATTGGTTAATTTTTATTTATTTTATTTTATTTTAATTCATTTCCCTATCCACATTTGTTTGCAGGGCATTTACCTACATTTTGCTGCCTTTTGCAGCCCTCTAGACCTTTCCTGAACTATTTTACAGCCTTTTTAGTGCCCAAAAGTTCAGGTCCCCATTGACTTTAATGGGGTTCGGGTTCGGGTCGAGTTCGGATCCTGAACATTTTCGGGAAGTTCGGCCGAACTTCTCGTAACCCGAACATCCAGGTGTTCGCTCATCTCTAGTTAGCACATCTGCAGAATGCCAAGCTCGGTGCGCCGAGCAGAGGTGTTTGGCACGCCTTTCTAAGTACCAATACAACATCCAGGTAGGGAGAACGGCAACACCAACGCAGTCTCCCGAGTCCCTGTAGTGCCGATGAGGAGCTAGAGGACACTAAAACTCCTGACCTCGGTTGATTACCCATGCTCCAGGATGTGGCACATTCAAGTGGGGTGGCGTCCGGGATGCCAATAGTGCTGGGAAAGATGTTGGCTGATTGGGAGAGGGTCCAGAATGGCTGCCCAGACCTGTGGAAAGTGAAAGAATGGGTCCGGACCAAGATCTGGCCTCGGCCAAAAGAGCGGGCCCGCCTGACGCCAGAGGGCCAAAAGTTGTTGAGGCAGTGGTATAAGCTGACTGTTTCCCAGGGCCTCCTATTTCAGACTATATACTTGAAATTAGAGTTGAAGTACTGGCGACAGATTGTCATCCCCATGTCATTGGGACCGGAGGCTGCCCGGGAAGCCCATGAGAATCGGTGCCCATTTTGGGAGCAATAAAACGTTCAAGTGGCTCCAACGGCTTGTATACTGTCTAGATTTGGCAGATATGGTGGCCGAAGCATGTCTTAAGTGTCAGCCCTGTGGGCTGAGTAAAAGTACTGAACAGCAAGCCCCTGTCAAGGCCATCTGGACCTCAGCATCCCTAGAGCTCCTTATGATCGATTATGCACAGATTGGGTACTCTACCTCGGGACACTCATACTGCTTAATCATGACAGATCATTTCACAAAGTATGCAGTGGCTGTACTTACCAGAGACCAGACGGCAGAGTCGGCCGCTGAAGACTTTATACAGGTGTTGGGGTGTCCACGGAGTACACATTCAGACCAGGGGGCATGTTTGCAGGGTACTCTAATGAATGAGCTGTACCAACTGTATGGGATTGAATGTTCCCACACCACCCCGTATCAACCCCACAGCTCCAGATGCTGTGGCCAAAAGGCTCGGTGGCCCGAGTACCTACCTGAACTGATGTGGGCCTATAACTTAGAATGAGCCAACCCGGTGAAGTTCGGGACCCAAACTTGACCCAAATCCGAACTTGAACCCGGACCCCATTAAAGTCAATGGGGACCCAAACTTCACTTTATTATTTTCTGTAATAACATGGTTATAACGGAAAATAATAGCATTCTTAAGATAGAATAATAAATAAAATGGCCATCGAGGGGTTAAAAAAAAGAAAAACTCACCTCATCCACTTGATCGCGCAGACCGTATCCTCTTCTTTCTTCAGGACCTGCAAAAGGACCTGCGGTGATGTCACGTGGTGAGCGCAGTAACGTCATCGCAGGTCCTGCTGAATGAAGATAGAAGATTGCACCGTAACATGTTGAGGCATTGTAATTTTGACGAGCCAGTGTGCGTGGAGGAGATGGATGAATGGTGGGTTGTCCCTGCCCCGGTACCCATAGTGGCTCCAGCCATGGCAAGTTTGCCACCAGGGAAAGAATTGAATGGTCAGCAGCACCTCTCCCTTTAGATGTGCCTGACGACCCAGGGCTTCTGAGCCTATCACTCATGCTGGTGTGCCCCCACAGCGTTATGCCCAGGATGAGTTTGTATGGGTAAGGTTGCCGGGGATCACAACCTCTAGTGGGATGGCATGTGAGATGGGGGAAACAGCTTTCATTGTCTGAACACTGTTTGTATAGATGAAATTAAATGATCTGGACTGACATTCTGCTGTTTGGCCACAAGATGCCGCTGTTTCCAAAACACAGCTAACAGACTGCATATATTTTAATATTCATGACAGGTGGGGTTTCAGAGCCTGCAGTAGAAGAGAAGGAAGCAGCCATCTGAGAGGAAGCTGAGACTGGGGAACTGTGTGTGAGCAGAGACTCCGACAGCATCCAGGTGTGAGAACGTCCCTCAATGATTTTTTTTCCTTTTTTTTTTTCAGGAGTGACACTCGTTTTTTTAAATCGTGCGACACTGGTTGCCTGCTGATACAGCGACATCACGTGTCCAGACCCGTCACTAGCCGGCTTTAAAGCCTTTAGGTGTTTCTGACGAGTCATTGGTTTAATGGCACATCGTTCATTGTCAGTCCCGCCCACTTACGTACCCAGCTGGTTAGTGTGTCCCAGACTGTTCCTGTGTTGTTGTTTTTATTACGCTCTATGCATTTCCTTTTTTTTTTTATATTCTTTTTTTTTCAAAAAAGCCCAAAAGCCCAAAATATACAAATGCATTAAAAAATATTATACACCAATGTGACATTGCATTTAATAACATTGCCATTTTTCTTATCTTTAAACCCCGAATCCCTCCCCAAAAACCCCTGTTTCCGCTGGAGCCACTATCACAATCCATATACCTTCTAGTTCCAATTACCCCAGATCATTGACCAGGTTAAACTTCTCTTTTCTGTCTGACCAAGAATATATTCATATTCCTTTACCTTGTCCATATACCCCTTCCATTCCTGGAAAGTTGGGTATTTAGCCGAACCCCAATACTTCACTATTATGATTTTAGCAAGGGCAATCCCCCTGAAACACAGCAGTTGCTCCTTTTTTTGATTATTAGTCTCCGGAAAATTACATAAAATAACATATTCAATACAGGCTTCATATTTCAAAGGGGAGCTATTCCGTATTTTCTCAAAAACTTTGAACCAATATTCCCTAATACATAGTGGATATTAATAGTGGGATATAATATAAACGGTGGATTATTTTAAGAAGGATCCACCCAGGTGCTCGAGAAACTGTAGACTTTTTGATATTCCTATAAATAATATCCCAAGAGATATGTTCATTACATTGCAAATCCCCTTCCTTTTAGCTTCACTTTTAAATGTGATCTGTTTAGTGCATTCTTGCTTCTACTTTGCATAAATATGTGAAATAGCAGGGCTATTTTGTGGCATTTCATAACAAAAATCCAAAAAAGTGTTGTGTGTAATTGTAAAATAATTCTTATTTTCAGTGTACTTTATCGCGTGTTATAGTTGTTTATACCGAAATATATCTATAAATCCAAGTGTTATTTCTGGGAAGATTTCTATCAATGCTTTAACCTGCCTCTGGAAGAAAACCTGTGATATTAATGAAACCCCCCATTTTTCTCGGTATTCAACATCCACTATCTTCATAATATGCAGCAGGTTGACATTTCTCCAGAGAAGAATGAACTGAACAGCTTGAGATAGACCAACCATCTATCTAACCTTTCTCCATATTTTCTTAAGCATCTTACTAAACGGACATCTTCCTACTCTCTTTCCTTAAGAAAGGAAAGAGATAGTCCTCCTTCTTCTGCATTGTTACATAGTTATTGTAATTTAATTCTAACCCGTTTACGACCCCATATTAGTTCATTGAAAAAACTCAAGTTCATTAAAAAAACATATCTTCAATCCGTATTGGACTTGCATTCAGTACATATATTATCATTGGTAAGAGAGTCATTTTTATAAGATCCATATGGTTGATTTGTGACAAAGCGAGTTTTAACCAGGTTCTAATTTTCTCCTTTACATTACTTACCATTGGAGGGATTTTTTTTTCCGTATAGTTCTCCAGTTTGGTCCCAATATGAATACCCAAATAAATTAAGGAATCGACTGGGTCCAAAGGACAAACTTTAAAATTATGTCCTAAAGGGACCAAAAGTTTCAAAGGGAGAAATTTGGATTTTTCCCAATTTACTTCATTACCTGACAGATGTCCAAATTCGTCTATATTTTCCATAAGATTAGGTAGGGTGGCATATCCTTTTTTCAAAAATAACAAAATATCATCTGCATATAAACTTATTTTATCGGCATCTCCTTCACACCCAAAGCCTAATATTTCCTCATCTGCTCTGATTTTACATGCAAGGGGTTCAAGGAATATCGAGAAGAGCAGTGGAGAAAGGGGGCAGCCCTGTCGTTTTCCTCGAGTCAAGAGGAAAGACGATGAGTATTCCCCATTGATTCGAATTCTAGATAGGGGGTTCGATATAAAATCTGGACCCATCCAGAGAAATAGCTACCCATTTTCATTTGAGTCATCACTCTCCAGAGAAAGGGCCACTCCACCCTGTCAAACACCTTAGCTGCATCTAAAGACAGGGTGGAGCGGTCCTCCCCCTCCCCCGCTTGAATGTTTAAGAATGTTCTCCTTATATTGTCTTGTATATTCCTCTTAGGAAAAAATCCTGTTTTGGTCAGCATGGATAATTTTGTGAATTACAGTTTTTAATCTATTAACAAGGAGTTTAGCAAGAATTTTATAGTCTGTGTTCAACAGAGAGATTGGTCGATATGATGTTATTAATTGTGAATCTTTCCCTTTTTTTGGAATTAAGGTAATAATTGCATCTGTCAAGGAGGGGGGCAGGAAACCCACTGTCCAAGATTGATTTAATACTTCCAGCAAAAGAGGAAGTATAACTCCCCCATACTTACGATATAATTCAAACGGGAAACCGTCTGCCCCCGGAGAAGTATTCCCCTTGATAGATCTCAGAGTGGATTGTAACTCTTAATTGAATCGGTCTATTTAACCATTCAGTATCTTGTTTATCAAACTCAGGGATCGCAATGTTATTAAGATATTGATCCATCCGAGACTGAGGAATTGTGTGTGAGCAGAGAGTCTGACAGTATCCAGGTGTTAGAGCATCTGTCAATGATAAGAGCTGCAGCTAAGTGAAGCTGATCATGTTCAAGACCCTGATCCTGTCCAGAGGACGGAGGATTGCTTCCAGGAATGCTGATGAGAGCTGAGGAGCAAAGCTACATACACTACGGTACCTCATGCTTGTTGGAGAGGCATTTGTTCTGCTTAGAGTCACCAGTGGATGCAGAGCAGACCCAGGTTGGTAAGATTCTGTACGCACCTAATTACAGTGTTGGCGCCTAGAGACTGAGACCAGGCCTGTAGTTAGTTAGTTAGGGTCTCTGTTTGTGTCAGGTCATAACTGTTACTACTGTTCACTGCAAGGACTCTATAACTTAGTGACATTTCACATAGGAGAGCTGATAAAATTCTCACAAACTCAAGCCAGGCTGGCGTTTTACTCAGAAGGAATACTCAGGCACGTGCTACAGGACCAGTTATGGAAGGGGGAATACTGTGGAGCTTTGTAAGATTGTAAGCTGTTGTGCTGCACCGCAGGCTAGCCCATACCACACACTTATACAGTGGTTCTTGTTCTTTTAGGGTAATAACAGGTAAGGTGTGCCAGTTTAGTTGTGCCCCCCAGTAGGTAAATTACTGCACTCTCCTCCTGTATCCATCAGAGGGCGCCATGCTGGTGGGCACAAGAGTCTCAGCCTTCAGGCTGGCTGTATGTAAATGTATTGTATGTTTTCAGCATTTGTGGTTGTGTTTATTCCCACATTTAAGTAAAATTCTGTTTTGGCAAAAGCTGGTGTTGGGGTTGCTTACCTCGTTCGTGACTTCACTGTATCCTGGGGAGCCCACACCGATACATGGCTTACAGATAATGTTTCTCTTCGTTATTTCAGGTGGGACGGAACCACAAGGTTCCAAATCAGAAGAAACTAGTGGGTGATAGACCACAACACCTATTGATCAAATTTTGTCAACAAAGGACTGAGATAATATTTTATGGATGGCTTGCTCATTTCCATAGTTATGACCACCCTGTAATCCAGCAGCAGTGTCTGTGCTTGCACAATATAGGAAAAAGTGTCACCCTCTCTGGTGGCTTGGGCCATGAAAGTGCACATAGTCCAGCATTTTTTTCTATAGTGTGGAAGAAGAACCACCACTGCTGGATGGAAGGGTGGTCATAACCATGGAAATGAGCAGTGTATAATGTGATCTTCAGCTGCCAAGTAAATCTGTGGATAGATGCCCTTTAAATAAGAAAATCTTAGTGGCCTTTTTCATCTGCCCTATACAAACATTACCACTAGAGATGAGCGAATTTCTTGAAAATTCGATTTGACTGATTCGCCGAATTTCACAAAAAAATTCGCTTCGTGACGAATAACTTCACCACGAAGAGCATTTTTTTGTAAGTAGCGGGTGCAATGACAGGGAGCCCTGATAGCGCCACCCCGTCATTGTACCCCGCAGATGCCGCGTTCATGCATGATTGCTGCATCTGAGTGTACAAACAGTGTGAAATTAACATTAAAAAAAAAATTACATCAAACTTACCCCGTTCATTTGCTCGCAACGGGCCGACCACCGCCATCTAGCTTGAGGATCTTGGCCGAAATCACGTGCGGCGCGAAATTATGTCATCACGCCGGTCGTTGTGATGATGTCATCTCGTGCCGCACGGGATTTCGTGTGCAAATAGAGGCGGTAAGTTTTAATTTCAGGATTAATCAATTTGCTGACACGAGATTCTATTCGCTAATTTCTTATTACCATTGATGGCCTAGCCTAGATCAAGGCATTGGGCAAACTAGGCATTGTGAGGTCCATTGATTTGTTGACACACCTCATGTACACTGAGAATATCTTTGCCAAGCAGAGGTATGATCTCTACAGCCTTGTCAAGGGCTTGTATTTCGTTGGTTTTAGCCTTTAGGAATCTTCTAGTATAGGTACTCGCGCATCTTCCTATCACGCTCCAGTGCAGGAAGTAAGGTGGGCACATTGTCTTTGTACCGGGGATCCAGCAGGGTGGTAACCCAGTAGTCCGCACATGTTAAAATGTGCGCAACTCTGCTGTCGTTGCGCAGGCACTGCAGCATGTAGTCGCTCATGTGTTCCAGGCTCCCCAGAGGTAAGGACAAGCTGTCCCCTGTAGGAGGCGTATCGTCATTGTCCTCCGTATCCCACCAGCCACGCACCAGTGATGGGCCTGAGCTGTGTCGGGTGCCACCCCGCTGTGAACCTGCTTCATCCTCATCCTCCTCCACCCCCTCCTCATCGTCCTCCAGTAGTGGGCCCTGGCTGGCCACACTTGTACCTGGCCTCTGCTGTTGCAAAAAACCTCCCTCTGAGCCACTTCTAACAGACTTGCCTGAAAGTGCTAAAAATGACCCCCCATCCTCCTCCTCCTCCTCCTGGGCCACCTCCTCTTCCATCATCGCCCTAAGCGTTTTCTCAAGGAGACATAGAAGTGGTATTGTAATGATGATAACTGTGTCATCGCCACTGGCCATGTTGGTGGAGTACTCGAAACAGCGCAACAGGGCACACAGGTCTCGCATGGAGGCCCAATCATTGGTGGTGAAGTGGTGCTGTTCCGCAGTACGACTGACGTGTGCGTGCTGCAGCTGAACCTCCACTATGGCCTCCTGCTGCTGCTCGCACAGTCTCTCCAGCATGTGCAAGGTGGAGTTCCACCTGGTGGGAACGTCGCATATGAGGCGGTGAGCGGGAAGGCCGAAGTTCCGCTGTAGCGCAGACAGGCGAGCAGCGGCAGGATGTGAACGCCGGAAGCGCGCACAGACGGCCCGCACTTTATGCAGCACCTCTGACATGTCGGGATAGTTGTGAATGAACTTCTGCACCACCAAATTCAGCACATGCGCCAGGCAAGGGATGTGCGTCAAACTGGCTAGTCCCAGAGCTGCGACGAGATTTTGCCCCTTATCGCACACCACCAGGCCGGGCTTGAGGCCCACCGGCAGAAACCACTCGTCGGTCTGTTGCTCAATACCCCGCCACAACTCCTGCGCGGTGTGGGGGCCTGTCCCCCAAACATATGAGTTTCAGAATGGCCTGCTGACGTTTACCCCGGGCTGTGCTGAAGTTGGTGGTGAAGGTGTGTGGCTGACTGGATGAGCTGGTGGAAGCAGAGGAGGAGGTAGCCGAGTAGGAGGAGGAGGCTACAGGAGGCAAAGAATGATGCCCTCCGATCCTTGGCGGCGGAAGGAAGTGCGCCAAGGAACTCTCCGCCTGGGGCCCAGCCGCCACTACATTTACCCAGTGTGCAGTTAGGGAGATATAGCGTCCCTGGCCGTGCTTACTGGTCCACGTATCTGTGGTTAGGTGGACCTTGCCACAGATGGCGTTGTGCAGTGCACACTTGATTTTATCGGATACTTGGTTGTGCAGGGAAGGCACGGCTGTCTTGGAGAATAGTGGCGGCTGGGAACAACATACTGTGGGAAAGCCATTGACATCAGCTGTTTGAAGCTGTCTGTGTCCACCAGCCTGAATGACATCATTTCAAAGGCCAGTAGTTTAGAAATGCTGGCATTCAGGCCCAAGGCTCGAGGGTCGCTAGGTGGGAATTTACTCTTTCTCTCCAAGGTTTGTGAGATGGAGAGCTGAACGCTGCCGTGTGACATGGTGGAGATGCTTGGTGACGCAGGTGGTGGTGTCGGTGGCACATCCTCTGTTTGGTGGGCGGCAGGTGCCAACGTTCCTCCCGAGGCGGAAAAAGAGGCCGAGGCAGCAGCAGAAGAGGGAGCAGGGGGAGCCTGAGTGAGTTCCTTGTTTTTAAGGTGTTTACTCCACTGCAGTTCATGCTTTGCACGTTGATGGCTGGTCATGCAGGTTGTGCTAAGGTTCAGAACGTTAATGCCTCGCTTCAGGATCTGATGGCACAGCGTGCAAACCACTCGGGTCTTGTCGTCAGCACATTGTTTAAAGAAGTGCCATGCCACGGAACCCCTTGAAGCTGCCTTTGGGGTGCTCGGTCCCTGGTGGCGGTGGCCAGTAGCAGGCGAACTCTCTTGTAGGCGGCTGGTCTGCTTTTGCCCCCTACGCTGTTGGCTCGGTCTCACCACTGCCTTTTCCTCTGAACTATGAAAGTCTGTGGCACGACCTTCATTCCATGTGGGGTCTAGGACCTCATCGTCCCCTGCATCGTCTTCCACACAGTCTTCCTCCCTGACCTCCTGTTTGGTCTGCACACTGCAGAAAGACGCAGCAGTTGGCACCTGTGCTTCGTCATCATCAGAGACGTGCGGACTCCGATGAGGTGGTATTCCCATGTCCTCATCATCAGGAAACATCAGTGGTTGTGCATCAGTGCATTCTATGTCTTCCACCACTGGGGAAGGGCCAGGTGGATTCCCTTGGGAAACCCTGCCAGCAGAGTCTTCAAACAGCATAAGAGACTGCTGCATAACTTGAGGCTCAGACAGTTTCTCTGATATGCATGGGGGTGATGTGACAGACTGATGGGCTTGGTTTTCAGGCGCCACCTGTGAGCTTTCTGCAGAAGACTGGGTGGGAGATAATGTTGTGAACGTGCTGGATCCACTGTCGGCCACCCAATTGACTAGCGCCTGTACCTGCTCAGGCCTTACCATCCTTAGAACGGCACTGGGCCCCACCAAATATCGCTGTAAATTCTGGCGGGTACTGGAACCTGAGGTAATTGGTTCACTAGGACATGTGGCTGTGGCAGAATGGCCACGTCCTCTCCCAGCACCAGAGGGTACACTAACACCACCACGACCGCGTCCGCATCCCTTACTAGATGTTTTCCTCATTGTTACCGTTCACCAAGCACCACAATAAGAAAAAAAATATTTGGCCCAATGTATCCATTTCAAATTCAGGCCTTTTTTTACAGGCACCTAACACCATCTGCTTATTTATTTATGTAGCGTATTACACTAATCCAGGCACAGCAGTAACCACTGATTTAAGGGGAATATCTCTTTTACGGCTAGTATTTAGGCCCTGGATGAAAGGTATCCTTTTATGGACAGATTTACACTTGGCCTGCAACAGCTCGAACACTAGATTCAGGGTATTACTATTTTGGCATCTGAATTTCACCCCAGAACAAAATATTTCCTTTGCAGGACACTATGAAACTTGGCCAGCCACAGCTGAAACCACTGATTTATGGTATTGCCATTTTGGCAATTGAATTTCACCCCAGAACAAAATATGCCCTGTTACAGACAGATTTAAACTAGGCCTGCAACAGCTGGAACACCAGATTCAGGGTATTGCTATTTTGGCAATTGAATTTCACCCCAGAACAAAATATTTCCTTTGCAGGACACTATAAAACTTGGCCAGCCAGAGCTGAAACCACTGATTTATCGTATTGCTATTTTGGCAATTGAATTTCACCCTAGAACAAAATATATGTTTTGGCAGACACTATTATACTTTGCCATCCACAGCTGTGACACCAGATTTATGGTATTGCTATTTTGGCAATTGAATTTCACCCCAGAACAAAGTATATGTTTTTGTGGACACTATGAAACTTGGCCAGCCACAGCTGAAACCACCAATTTATGGTATTGCTATTTTGGCAATTGAATTTCACCCCAGAACAAAATATATAATTTGCAGGACACTATGAAACTTGGCCAGCCACAGCTGAAACCACAGATTTATGGTATTGCTATTTTGGCAATTGAATTTCACCCCAGAACAAAATATATGTTTTTGCGGACACTATGAAACTTGGCCAGCCACAGCTGGAACCACTGATTTATGGTATTGCTATTTTGGCAATTGAATTTCACCACAGAAAATAATCTATCCTTTGCCAGACAGCAGACAGTATTATACTTGGCTAGCCAAAGCTGGAACACCAGATTAAGGGAATTGGTATTTTGGCAATTGTATTTAACCCCTTAATAAAAATTCTAGGGGTGATAATTAGCACAGCCAAGCCCCTGATGTAGGATATAGCAAAAAAAAAAAAAACTAGTATTGATGGATTGATGGACTTGGTGGCAGCTTGTTCTGGTGCACCACAAGTCACAAAATGGCCGCCGATCACCCCAGAAAATAAGTGACAGAATAACGCTCAATCATTCACAGCTGTAGATCGATCAGTTCATTAGGTGCTGTTGCTGATTTTTAACTGCCTAATCTCGCCCTCACAGAGGCTGCGTCCTCTCCCTACACTAATCAGAGCAGTGTGACGTGCGGCGCTACGTGACTCCAGCTTAAATAGAGGCTGGGTCACATGTTGCACTTGGCCAATCACAGCTATGCCATTAGTAGGCATGGCTGTGATGGCCTCTTAGGGCAAGAAGTAAAACGCTAGCTGATTGGCTGCTGTGCAGCCCTTCAGAAAGCGGGAAGTAATCGCCGAACAACGGACCCAAACTTTTTTTGAAAATGTTCGGGTCCGTGTTCCGAACACCCCAAAATTCGGTACGAACCCGAACTATGCTCGAACTGTTTGCTCAACTCTAATCTTGACATGTTCTGTAAACCAAGGGCCAAGCCATCCGATCAGCAGCTTTAGCTTCTCAGCAACCATAATGCCAAGGTCACCAAATGCTGTTCTGAAAGTACATTTGCATCCTTTGTAGCTCTCAGGCTGCTTGTCAAACCTAGTGAGGCTGGTTTTAGTGAGATGGCAGCAGACTATGCATCTTGCAAATTCTGACATGTCTGCTTTCTTGTTTCATGTTTGACTTTGAGCAGGAAACTACTGGCTGAGTAGTGCTGACCATATTGTTTGTGGTGTTCTGGCTAATAGACATATGACAAAATGGGGCTACATGGGCATTTACCCCAAGAGCTGGTTTAAAGTCCGTAGGTGCAGCCAAGTCTGAAACTGGACCTGCAAGTTTGCCAGGGATTTAGGGTCTTGCTGGCATTTTGACTTGTGCCTCGACATCTGTGTATGGAGGTTGATGTGATTGGGGCCCTGTAGCACTGTGGTATTTGTAGGAGGGTCAGGATGCCGCAAGAGAAATGTATTGTGCTGACCTTGGCTGCCGAAGGATTTGTATTTTATTGTTCTGGAGAAACGTCTGCGCTTTCAGGAACGTTTGCATCAATTCACCATTTTGACCTACATAGTCTCTTATGTGCTTAAGAGGATCCTCTACAGCCACTTCACTTAAACTGATGCTATCTGCCCACTGACAGCTTGTTATAAAATCTTTAAGGAGGTTTCCAGAGATTCTGATATTGATAATCTATACTCAGGATAGGTCACCAATATCAGCCAGGGGGGGGGTCCAACACCCAGGATCTCTGCAAATCAGCTGTTTGAGGAGGCTGCAGAACCCCTGTGAAACCCCTACTAAGAACTGCGCTGTCCACTGGATGGCAGCTGTGCTTGGTATTGCTGCACAGCCTCATTCGTTTGAATGGGACTGAGCTGTACTTAGGCAAAGTGATTGATGAACGTGATGTCACTGGCCTCTTTGAACAGCTGATTGGCAGTTAGAAGTTAGATTGACCCTTTTTTCCATTACGCCATTCGCTGTACGAACACTACATGTACAAAATGTAATAGTATGGGCATTTTCGTATGCGGTGATGCCCATGATGTTTATATTTTTAGTTATTTATGTTTCAATTTCTTATTCAACGGAAAGGGGGTGATTTAAACTTTTATATTTTTTTACTATATATATATATATATATATTGTAAGAGGGCGCAAGGTGCCGTCATGGACGGAAGATACGGGTCACCGAGGTTCCTGGCCTCGGTGAGGTGAGAGCCGGGTTTTATGTGTCAGCAGCAGCTAGTGCTGCTTGACATTGATAGTTAGTTTGGCTGCAAAGCCAATCCGGGCCGGCTCTTACTGGGAGTAGGCAAAGAGTTGGGTGGGTGCCTACTCCCCACGGTCCAGGCCGGACTTTGCCGGGCTTTTTAAAGGCAGCCACATCAGCAGGTGTGGCTGTGATTGTCCTGGAGCTGCTGCTAGTGCTGTGGAGCTCTCTGGGCTGGAAGGATGAGCCCAGCAAGGAGGCGTGCAGTCGTCCTGGAAGCCTGAAGGTGGATTATCCTGCGGCTGGGCCGACCGCCAGGTGCGAACGCGCACCTAAACATCTCACAGGTGATTGAACCTGGTTTTGGACTCTTTGGTTTGGCCTTTTGTGTTTGCTGAGTGTGAATTAACACCAAGAGACTGTTTATCGTTTATTTTGTGCAAGTGTGAATAAAACACTGTTTATTGCACTTTCTGGACTCCTTGTTTTGCCTCTGTACTGCACTCGCACCGCTATCTACCAGAGTGACTCCCCACAATATAAATATATATATATATATATATATATATATATATATATATATATATAAATATTTATTTTTTCAACTTTTTTATGATTTTGAACCTCGTATTTGAGCCTACAAAGTTCATTTTTTAAAACATTCCAAACAATCATGGGTCGTTTAGATTTCTTATGTAAGCCTGCCGTCTGCTTCAGAGAGATCCCATGCATTGAATTCAATTACCTGCATTCTCATTGGCTGCAGAGGCCGTAGAAGCAGTTTTTTTCACCCATTAGATGCTGTGATTTCACTTAATAGAAGTTTGGAAGTTTTGCAATTCTTCAACCGAATCTTTGGTCTCTTTGGTTTCTTAAAAATACTGATATAGTCCTGACTTTTCATTGAATGAAGCTCATGTGCTGCACAAATTTGTCCTAGACCTCTAATGGTGATACATCCTAAGGAGACTGAGAGATGGTGGAAGAAAGTTCATATTTTATAAAAGTTTCTCTAGCCTTCTAAGAACGATGGGCAGAGCATTTTTCTTTCTCACTGGATTGCAGATTGAGATCCATATCATCTTCATGCCCTGACTGTATAGATTGTGCAGCATTACCTTCAGCCATACAGTCACACAGGCAGGATGCACAGAAGAGAAGTGGGGCAGAAAATTTGCTAGAAGAGTCTATACTTTATAGGAAGAAAGTAAAATGCCATAGACTGCAGTAATATACTGTTGCAGTCTATGGTTTAAGCAATCAAAGGATCACAATTTAAAGTCCACTAAGGGGACCAAAAATAACTTTGAAAAAAATTAAGGAATTTTAAAAATATGAAAACAAATTTTCAATACCCCTCAATTTTTTATATTAAATAAACAGTATTGCCATATTGCAAGTTCAAAATGTCCAAAGTATAAAAATATAAAAATATTTATAATTGAATGAAGAAGGCTGGCACTACTGCTCAAAGAACATGGCATCCACCATCCGAACTTTTCATCCACTTTATTAAAGCATAAAAAAAATCCTGGTGTGGATAGGGTCAGAGCAACGGTTGTTTAGTGCTGTCTGCACATTGTCTGGCTCCAGAGTTGCACAAGTGTGCTGTTCCCTTTATATCCACATACACACGGTTAATTAAGCAAAATCAGAATAACACAAATTGCATATAATACATATAATTTCAATACTTAAATATACAAAAAATACATTACAATAGTAGATCCTTGGGAAATCAGCTAATCCAAAAATGCACTCCTGTCATTAGCCCTAATGCACTGGTTAGTATAATTAATTCGACTTCTTTCCGTAATAACTCTCTATGCCTATTGTCCACACTATGCAGAGGCTGTTGCGGCTTTGTTATCAATTTCTACAGAAACGACGTTGTCCACAGCGGTAATTAAAGGGATTCTGTCACCTCTGATTACACAATTTCAGCTTTTAAACCAGTCATGCTCCACAGATTAACTTGAATTGGCTTTGCTGTTCTATACTGTAATCCGTCTAGTAGTTTTGCTCAAAAACGATTTTTATCATTATGCTAATGAATCCTAAAGGTGCCCAGAGGGGCGTTTTCTTCCACTTTGTGTGCCCAGTAACGCCCCCCTGCAGTGCCCAAACCCACTTCTCTACTCAGTAAAACACGCCTTCCTCCTGAATCCCTAACCGCCCACGGCGTCTCCTCCCTCTCCTCCCCCTCCTTGACGGCCGAGCGAAGTCTCGTGCAGACGCAGTATCCACTGAGGGCTGCACCAGTGCGATGTGCTGGAGACTGAGGGCAGGAGCTTCATCGGACGTCACTGGGCTCGGCACATGCCCAGTGACGACGATGAAGCTCCTGCCCTCAGTCTCCAGCACATCGCACTGGCGCAGCCCTCAGTGGGTACTGCGTCTGCGCGAGACTTCGCTCGGCCGTCAGGGAGGGGGAGGAGAGGGAGGAGACGCTGTGGGCGGTTAGGGATTCAGGAGGAAGGCGTGTTTTACTGAGTAGAGAGGCGGGTTTGGGCACTGCAGGGGGGCGTTACTGGGCACACAAAATGGAAGAAAAAATGCCCCTCTGGGCACCTTCAGGATTAATTAGCATAATGATAAAAATCGTTTTTGAGCTAAACTACTGGAAGGATTACAGTATAGAACAGCAAAGCCGATTCAAGGTAATCTGTGGAGCATGACTGGTTTAAAAGCTGAAATTGTGTAATCAGAGGTGACAGAATCCCTTTAAGTATTAGTGAAATACTTTTTAATCACTTACTACCCTCATTTTGGGGCTTGTCTAACTGACCCTTAGCAAGGATGTCACATAGAATTTTAGTCCATCTGAATGAAATAAGGGGCTGTTCACTAGCTATCTTGGCCAGTATGAGATCTTCTGTCAATATGTGCCAGTTCTTATGAACTTTACGTTTTCATTTACCTCTGACATATTGCTATATTAGAATAAAAATGTGAATCTCCTTGTGGCATTTTGAAATGTCAGCCTTATACAATCACGCATCTGTGAGGTGACTTGTTGAATCAGACATCCTCCACTTACAGTTTACGCATCAGACACCCAGGAGTTAATCAAGTAGTCTTTTAATCTGGAGATTGTATTACAAGATATGCAGGGAATCCAGATGGTAAAATAATTATGCCTCTAATAATCTCCTTGATAAGAACATGAGATACACAGATTCACCTCATATTCTCCTCAGAATCTCCTCAGAATTAGAGCACACAAAACAGCAATGCATGACAGGGTAAACAGAAAGTGGCTAGACTGAACCAACTAGAAGCAGAAACAGAGGGGGGAGGAGAAGAGAGGAGCATACCAATACACAATGCAAGATACTGAAACAGAACACTCCTCCTATTTTTCATTTTCTTTTTGCTCCTATCACCACTAATTAATAACGTGTGATTCAGATTTTTAGTTTTTATGTAGAATTCTTTTATCAGGGCAACCTTTTTTATTTAATCGGTCACCCAGATTCCTAGCCTGCGAATCAAATGGGACCTGGTGCAGGATTTCAGCTTGGGACCCCCTTCCCTCAGTGCTTTGTGGCAAGGTGATGCCTGAGGTGAAAATTGGAACAGCCCTACTGTTAAATATATAATTGAAAAACATTACATACAGTGCTACAAAACATACAGGGTAATACAGCGCCACATACATCTTACATCAAGTGACGTGTCCTCTGATGTGGATGTTCTTTTTCCTCATCTTCTCCTTTCACCATGATGATTTCTTTTAGCCATCTCTTGTCTCTGAAATGTTTGACATATAGACATATTAGTTTCCTACGTTTCCATCATCCTCACACCTTCTCAATAACCCATCCTGCCACCCCTAATACTGTTCCCCCTGTGCTCCCCAATAGCATACTGCAAAAATAGTGCCCCTGAAAATAGTACCACACAGATAGTGCCCCCTTCAATAATTATTGACACACAGTGAGCCAGCACAAAAATACCCAGATAATGTGCACCAGTACAAAAACTACCCCCTTATAATGTGTGTCAGTGCAAATACGCCCCTTACAATGTGCAAAAAATCCAGTATAAAAAATTCCCACTTATATTGTGCACCAGTACAAAAAATCCCCTCTTACCTTTCAGACACCCATATCAGATTCATAGATCAGACCTCCATATAAGACCTTAAATTAGACCCTATATCAGATCCTAAGATCAGACCCCCATTTTAGAACCTTAGATCAGACCCCCATATCAGACCACAAATCCGACCTTTATCAGACCTCAGATCAGACCCCATATCACACCTCAGATTTGACCCCCATATCAGAACCCCAAATCAGACCTTCATATTAGATCCTCAGATCAGATCCCCATCAGACACCTTCATGTTAGACCCCCATAACAGACTTCAGATCAAACCCACTTTAGACCTCCATGTCAGACCCCTATATCAGACCTTAGATCAGACCCCGATTCGACCTCCATGTCAGACTCCCGATATCAGACCTCAGATCAGATCCCCATTAGACTTTCATGTCAGACCCTCCCATATCAGACCTCGGTTCAGAACCTGCAGTCAGGACAGTACCCAGAGTGCACAGTGTCTTATAAAGCAAAAAATAGAGTAATTGGCAGTGGTCCAGGCTTAGGGCCCTGGATGCAGCTGCGACCACTGCGATCTCTATAGCTAAACCACTGTTGCCCATATGGTAATGCTTATTTTACATGCCCTGGATGGTAACTACCATAGCTCAATAGAGATTTAGTTACTCAATAGAGATTTAGTTTGTAGTTGCGGTTATTTTTTACAAACTCACTAGTGTCAAACGTACCTTGTTTTATCTTCACACTCAAAAATGAGTGTATTAAATGGCTAAAAAATATTTTACCAAGCTGTAATTACCGCTGTGGACAATGTCATTTCTGTAGAAATCTATATCGCAGTTGACACATTAATCGGGGGGGGGGGGGCTGGGGGGGGGTCGTTCTCTTCAGGTTAAAGATGTAGTTATACATCAAATAAAATATTTACGCCATCAGATGTATGTGTGGCTTACACTACATAGGTAAGACCATAAGACCGATGGAGGTACGTTTTGGTGAGCATGTGCAGTAAATGAAAACAAAGGTAGGTGCCCCAAGATTGATTAAGCACATGTGTAATGCAATGTGCATGCAATTTTTGGGCTTGAAAATAATTCAGCCATTGCATAGTGGGGGCGATAGACAGAGAATTATTATGGAAAGAAGCCAAATTAATTATAGTACCCAGTGCACTAGGAGCGCTTGGCCTCAGTGATAAAAATTATATGAGTGCATTTTTTTAATAGATAAAATAAGTTCATAAGGATATAATATGGTTTTAATGCATTTTTTGTATCTTTAAGTATTGAGTTGACATGATATGTATTATATGTAATTTGTGTTATTCAGATTTTTCTTAATCAACCATGTCTGTGTGTATGTGGATATAAAAGGGGCGGCACACTTGTTCAATTCTGCAGGCAGACGAAATGCACAAATGGTTGTCGCTCTAACCCTATCCACACCAGGATGTTTTCAATGCTTTAACAAAGTGGATAAAAAAGTTGGATGGTGAATGCAATGCTGTTCTTTTATTCCTTTGGAAGATATAAAAGTATCATGTAAGGTGAATAGGGTTGAGCGAACCCGAACTATAAAGTTCTTTAGGGTTTTTGGTGCAGGGCAGCCAATCAACAAGCGTTTAGCTAGTGTGCCCTTAAAAGCAATCACAGCCATGCCTACTAATGGCTAGTGTTAAGCGCGAATATTCAAATAGCAAATTTTAATTGAGAATATCGCAAATTCGAGAATTACCTGCCTGCTTCTTGCTTGTGGGCCAATGTGAGAAGGCTGCAATATCTAGTGAATTAGAATATTCTTCATTATTTAATATAGTTTATGTTATGCTAAAAATCGGTAATTAAATATGCGCATTAATCGGATCGCGTAAAGGGGGTTAAGCAAATTCCCTATTGGGTTGGCTTGGTAGAATTGTCTAATATGTAGAATATAGCGCTATATTCGTAAATTACGAATATAGCACTATATTCTACATATTCGATAATTCTACCAAGCCAAGCCAACCCAATTGGAAGTTGCTTAACGCCCTTACGCGATTCGATTAACGCGCATATTTAACTTCTTGCCGACCGCCTCACGCAGGATTGCGTCCTGCGGGCGGTCGGTCTGTTCCTCCTTGACGCGCCCGCGCGTCATCTCACGAGAGGCGAGATTTCCTGTGAACGCGCGCGTGCGCGTTCACAGGATCTCGTCGAGGACAAGGTAAACTACAGCCTGCCAGCGCTGATCGTGCGCTGGCAGGCTGTAGAAGTTAAAAAAATGGCATATCAGACGCTGTTTTGTTAACAGCGTCTGATATGCTTGCTGATCGTTCCTTTGGTGGTCCCTTTTGCTTGGGACCACCAAAGAAACTTTATAAGTGCACCAAATCACCACACAGACCCCCCACCCATCCACCCCACCCCCACCCCCGTCACTGATTAACCCCTGATTAACCCCGATCACCCCATGTCACCCCCCTGTCACCCCCCTGACACTAATTACCTCTCTGTAAGGCTCATTCAGACGTCCGTATGTGTTTTGCGGATCCATGGATCCACGGATCCGCAAAACACAGACACCAGCAATGTGCTTTCCGCATTTTGCGGATCCGCACATTGCCAGAACTATATAGAAAATGCCTTTTCTTGTCCGCAATTGCGGACAGGAATAGGACATGCTCTATCTTTTGCGGAGCTGCGGCCGGATGTTTGGGGGCCGAAACCCGGAAGTTTGCGGCCGCAGCTCCGCAAATGCTGATGCGGCGAGCGCATATTGTGCTCTCCGCATCACCGCCAGCCCCATTCACACTGAATGGGTCCGCATCTATTCCGCAGAATTGCGGAATAGATGCGGACATTTTTGCGGACGTGTGAATGGGGCCTTACTACTTTTTTTTGCACATTTTTGGCAGAGATTTATTCATCCACATTGATCGATGTGAATGAGGAAATCTGTGCCGTTTTGTTTTTTTTGCACATTTTTGGGCAGAGATTTTTCATCCACATTGATTGATGCGAATGAAAAATCTGTGCCGTTCATTTTTTTCTTTTCAGCCCAGAGACTGAACGGAAAAAATCTCATTACCCGTATGCTCAATATAAGGAGAATCGCAGAAACTCCTAATGCTGGCCATACGTGTAATGATTACGGAGACCCTCAAATGCCAGGGCAGTACAAAAACCTCACATGTGACCCCATTTTAGAAAGAAGACACCCCAAGGTATTCCGTGAGGGGTATGGTGAGTTCATGTAAAATATTATTTTTGTCACAAGTTAGTGGAATATGAGACTGTAAAAAAATAAATAAAAAATCAATTTCCGCTAACTTGTGCCAAATTTTTTTTTCTGTGAACTCGCCATACCACTCACGGATTACCTTGGGGTGTCTTCTTTCCACAATGGGGTCACTTGTGGGGTATTTATACTGCCCTGGCATTTTAGGGGTCCTAAAGTGTGAGAATCCAAATGCGTAAAAATGCCCTGTGAAATCTTAAAGGTACTCATTGGTTTTAGGGCCCCTTTGCATCTTGGCTGCAAAAAGTGTCACTCATGTGGTATCGCTCAACTCAGGAGAAGTAGGGCAATGTGTTTGGGGTGTATTTTACATATACCCATACTGTGTGTGAGAAATATCACTGTAAACGACAACTTTTTAAATTTTTTTATTCAAAGTTGTCAATTTACAGAGATATTTCTCACACAAAGTATGGGTATATGTAAAAATACACCCCAAAACACATTGCCCTACTTCTCCTGAGTACGGCGATTCCACATAAGTTGCACTTTTTTGCAGCCCGGGTGCGCAAAGGGGCCCAAATTCCAACGAGTACCTTTAGGTTTTATATGGCTGCTCACAATTTAGCCCCACCCAAAATGCCAGAACAGTACAAACACCCCACAAATGACCCCATTTTGGAAAGAAGACACCCCAAGGTATTCGCTGAGGGGCATAGTGAGTCCATGAAAAATTTAACTTTTTGTCAAAAGTTAGCAGAAAGGTAGACTTTATGAGAAAAAACAATAAAAAATCAATTTCCGCTAACTTGTGCCAAAAAAAATCTTCTATGAACTCGCCATGCCCCTCACAGAATACCTTGGGGTGTCTTCTTTCCAAAATGGGGTCACATGTGGGGTATTTATACTGCCCTGGCATTTTAGGGGCCCTAAAGCGTGAGAAGAAAAATGCGTAAAATGCCCTCCTAAAAGGTACTCATTGGTTTTAGGGCCCCTTTGCATCTTGGCTGCAAAAAAGTGTCACTCATGTGTATCGCCGTACTCAGGAGAAGTAGGGCAATGTGTTTTAGGGTGTATTTTTACATATACCCATACTTTGTGTGAGAAATATCTCTGTAAATTGACAACTTTGAATAAAAAAATGTAAAAAGTTGTCGTTTGCAGCGATATTTCTCACACGCAGCATGGGTATATGTAAAAATACACCCCAAAACACATTGCCCTACTTCTCCTGAGTTCGGAGATACCACATGAGTGGCACTTTTTTGCAGCCAAGGTGCGCAAAGGGGCCCTAAAACCAATGAGTACCTTTAGGATTTCACAGGCCATTTTTACGCATTTGGATTCTCACACTTTAGGGGCCCCTAAAATGCCAGGGCAGTATAAATACCCACATGTGACCCCATTTGGAAAGAAGACACCCCAAGGTATTCCGTGAGGGGCATGGCGAGTTCACAGAATTTTTATTTTTGGCACAAGTTAGCGGAAATTGATATATATATATTTTTTATTTTGTTTTTTACAAAGTCTCATATTCCACTAACTTGTGACAAAAATAAAATTTTACATGAACTCACCATACCCCTCACGGAATACCTTGGGGTGTCTTCTTTCAAAATGGGGTCACATGTGGGGTATTTATACTGTCCTGGCATTTTAGGGGCCCCTAAAGCGTGAGAAGAAGTCTGGAATCCAAATGCGTAAAAATGCCCTGTGAAATCCTAAAGGTACTCATTGGTTTTAGGGCCTTTGCGCATCCAGGCTGCAAAAAGTGTCACACATGTGGTATCGCCATACTCAGGAGAAGTAGGGCAATGTGTTTGGGGTGTATTTTTATATATACCTATACTGTGTGTGAAAATATCTCTGTAAACGACAACTTTTAAAAATTTTTATACAAAGTTGTCAGTTTACAGAGATATTTCTCTCACCCAACATGGGTATATGTAAAAATACACCCCAAACACATTGCCCTACTTCTCCTGAGTACGGCGATACCACATAAGTGACACTTTTTGCAGCCTGGGTGCGCAAAGGCCCAAATTCCAACGAGTACCTTTAGGTTTTACATGGCGGCTCACAATTTAGCCCCACCCAAAATGCCAGAACAGTAAATACACCCCACAAATGACCCCTTTTCGGAAAGTAGACACCCCGAGGTATTCACTGAGGGGCATAGTGAGTCCGTCTGAGATTTCTTTTTTTTGCCAGAAGTTAGCAGAAATTGAAACTTTTTTTTTTTCTCAGAAAGTGTCATTTTCCGCTAACTTGTGAAAAAAAATGAAATGATACATGAACTCACTATGCCCCTCCGCGAATACTTTGGGGTGTCTTCTTTCTAAAATAGTGTGATTTGGGGGGTATTTATACTTTCCTGACATTCTAGCACCTGAAGAAACATGACAGGTGCTCAGAAAGTCAGAGCTGCTTCAAAATGCAGAAATTCACTTTTTTGCACCATAGTTTGTAAATGCTATAACTTTTACCCAAATCAATAAATATACACTTATTGGACTTTTTTTTTATCAAAGACATGTAGAACAATAAAGTTAGAGAAAAATTTATATAGAAATGTATTTTTTTTTTAAAATTTTACAACAGAAAGTGAAAAATGTCATTTTTTTGTAAAAATTTCGGTCATTTTTGATTAATAGCAAAAAAAGTAAAAATGTCAGCAGCAATGAAATACCACCAAATGAAAGCTCTATTAGTGAGAAGAAAAGGAGGTAAAATTCATTTGGGTGGTAAGTTGCATGACGGAACAATAAACGGTGAAATTAGTGTAGTGCGGAATTGTAAAGAGTGGCCTGGTCATTAAGGGTGTTTAAGCTAGGGGGGCTTAAGTGGTTAATTGAAGATTTTTCGCATAACATAAACTATATTAAATAATGAAGAAAATTCTAAATCAGTAATGATTTCCCTATCCACATTTGTTTGCAGGGCACTTGTCATGCTCTTATATAGCGTTATATTCTACATATTCGACAATTCTACCAAGCCAACCCAGTAGGAAACTTGCTTAATGCCCTTACGCGATTCGATTAATGAGCATATTTAATTACCGATTTTTTGCATAACATAAACTATATTAAATAATGAAGAATATTCTAAATCAGTAATGATTTCCCTATCCACATTTGTTTGCAAGGCACTTGTCATACTCTTACCCACATTTTGATACCTTTTGCACCCCTCTAGCCCTTTCCATGACTCTTTTAGAGCTATTTTAGTGCCCCAAAGTTCGGGTCCCCATTGACTTCAATGGGGTTCAGGTTCAGGGTTAAGTTCGGTTCCCGAACCCGAACTTTAAGGGGAAGTTCGGCCGAACTCGGTGAACCCGAACTTCCAGGTGTCCGCTCAACTCTAAAAGGTGAATGTTGCAATAGAAAAAATAAAATAAAATGAGAAAGGCAGATTTTTCATTTTTGCTCACCTCACCACCCAGAAAATTGAATAAAAAGTGATCAAAAATCTGTACCACAAAATGGTGGCAATAAAAACTACAGATAACTGCAAAAAGCAAGCCCCCACTGTAGATGAATGTCAGAATATGTTGATACAAAAAAAAAATATTTTTTCAAAGGTTTTCATTTTTTTAAAGAAAGTAAAACATAATAACGACCTTATAAAATTAGTATAGTTATAATTGTACAGACCTATAGAATAAGGATGTCAGGTAATTTTTAGCCAGAGGCGGACTGGCCATAGACCCTACAGGGAAATTTCACAGTGGGCCAATTCCCTAGGGGGCCTCCTGAACCCTTCGCACTGCCAGTGAACATTTAAATACTGCAGTGAGGGTGGCAGTGCCCTGCCTACTTGTGTTATCCTTGCTTACTTGTTTTGCCTTGTCAATTTGGATTCGCCTACAACATGGAGCAAGTTTAAGTTTCCAGGGCCACTTTAAGTTCCCAGACCGCTGCTGTTTTTAGCGCACAGTAAACACTATGAAAGCAAAACCCAGAAGACATGGTAAAATTGAAAAACATTTTTCTTTCACCCCACAAAGAATTTTGTTATGGCTCGAAATTTAGGAAGGGAAAAACTAAAATGCAAAAACTAAAATTGGCCTGGTCCTTAAAGTGTAATGATTATTGATGGTAAGAAGTATCCATTGTCTAGAAAAAGGATATTGCTAGAAGGATGCTGGTAAAAAGAGCCAATAGATAGGAATTGAAGAAGTATGAGGCTGCATAGCTCACCAACTATACTGACATATTATTCCCCCACCATAGTGTCACATAGTATCAAATCATAGACCAAGAAGTTTTGTTGCAATCTTTAAAGGAGTTATCCTGCTATATGTATTGATGACCAATCCTCAGGATAAGTCATCAATATCTGATCGGCGGGGCTCTGACACCCAGCACCCACATTGATCAGCTATTTGAAGAGGAGGCGGCGCTCCATGTGAGCGCTGCTTCTTGGTCATTACATTACGCATTGTTTGCTGTGGAGTGGCAGCGTAATGAAATTACAAGTAATCGCTCCATTCACGTGTATGGAGCAAGTACTTGTCTTTACACTGCACTTCCGAGGTGAAGAGCAGTGAATGAACTGGAATCAGCTCTCTCATGGAGCACCGCCTCCTCTTCAAACAGTTGATCATGGGGGTCCCGGGTGTTGGAACCCCGCCGATCAGATATTAATGACCTATCCTGACAATATCTCTTTTCACTGTCTTATGGGGTATTAAGTACAGAATGATGGGAAAATACATGAACTTTTTTATTTCAGCACAAGGTCACAATATAACAACATGTGAAAAAAGTAAAAGGGTTTGAAGACTTTCCGAATGCACTGTATACTATTATGTTGTCATATTTAGCTCAGTAAATTGTGTCCATTGTCTACATTTAATCATATCTTTGTAATATTTAAAAATGTTTTATTATTTTTCCCTTTCCTCTTGTTTTCTGAGAGTTTATTATTTTATGATTTTATAATATTTTCTATAATTACACTTTTCAAAGTGCTCGCTCAGTATATGAAATAACTTATGTGTGTAGCTTCCAAAATTGACTCATTGGAATGGTAACAAAAAAACAATAACAATTAAATATGAAGAAAAAAATGTTTTTATCATGGCAGAAATAACATATTAAAGCATAACATTTTATAATGCTCCTAGATAATAAATATGGCATTGGCACATAACGGCCTGGGTACCCTGCCTTATAATAGTCTCATACGCCTCCTATCACTAGCATGTCTTGTTTTAACAAACGGTTGCCCTAAAACTACTCAACTATAACCCTATGTGTTAGTAGTTCCTGCTCCAAATGCACACCAACATGGTGTACTGGCAAGTGGTTGACTCCTAAGTCAACTACAAAGTTGGATAGTCTTTTGACATTTGGGCAAGAGCCTAGGCCTGTTGGATGATTCCTGTATGCATATATTAATGCTGAAAAAATATATGCACTGTAAATGTAATTTTTATGGAAAACATAGATAATCTGCCTATATACTATAGAAAGATTTAAGCATTTCTAACAATCAGCAAAACATATCTAGGTCACATCATGCATACATTTTAATAATTTCTTAATTAGATCCACCAAATATGATGGTAAAGACAGACCATGGCAGCTTTAACATTCCTTAGAGTTATCCACAATTCTGATTAGTCTGTTCACATGACTGTGATTAAAGCCTGGGGTGGGGGATACTATATCCTCACCACATCAAGTGTTGGTTGCTAATAAACAAGGGTGAAATGAAGTCAGCATTTTTGTATGAGTGCTTCAGGCCCTGAACTCCACCTAGAGTTCCTTCAACAAGTACATATCTTGGTCTTGCTCTTACATGCTAGACCTCAATAGAGCTGTTTTTTTTAGTTCCAAAACAATTAGTGAAATGTTTGCTCCCAGGTACCAAGTCTTAACATCTAATTATATATAATATATAGCAGAGATTTGGAATTTTTGGTGTATTGCTTGTTCTATTATAACTTTAAGTTGTAAAGGCAAGCTAAGAATAGATATTTCTCATTCCTTTATTCATTTACTGAACAACACTTTCCCCATTGTAATATACACAATAAATATATATATATATATATATATATATATATATATATAAATAATAATAATAATATTATTATTATTATTATTATATATTTTATGTATTATTATATAAAAAAAATTACTTAAAAAAAGATAGAGGGGGAGAAGCTAAAACCAGCCCTGTAACTCATATGGATCCAGAGATCTTCCCATTCATTGTTCTGCTACATTTATTTAATGCTGTCAGCTTAGGGGAAAGTGTCTTTCTCAGGGGTGTGTCCTTTCTGATGGTAGTTGAAGGGTGGAAATGAACATGCACTTCCGACTCAGTGAGCAGGACAAAGAGATTAGAAAAAGAACAAACAGCAGGGGGGGGCTATACTGAAAAACTTTACTGAATAACTCATTAAGGGTGGGTTCACACTAGCGTTAGGCATTCCGTTATTGCTTTCCGTTATAACATGGTTATAACGGAAAATAACGGAATGGCCAGACAGAATGCAAAACGGAAGCCTTTAAAAGGCATTCCGTTTGCTTTCCGTCATAATACAGGTCTATGGAAAAGCATAACGGATCCGTCTGGGTCCCGTTATGCAAGACGGAAAACAAAGTCCTGTCCACAGGACTTTGTTTTCCGTCTTGCATAATGGGACCCAGACGGATCCGTTATGCTTTCCCATAGACTTGTATTATGACGGAAAGCAAACTGAATGCCTTTTAAAGGCTTCCATTTTGCATTCCGTCCTAATTGAAGTCTATGGGCAAAAGAACGGATCCGTCCTTCCGTCTTATGGATTCCGTTATGTTCCGTTATAACCACGTTATAACGGAAGGCCATTACGGAATGCATAACGCTAGTGTGAACCCACCCTAACTATAGTAAATTTTTAATTAAATTCAATTACAAAAGCATTTAGATCCAGGTGCTGGTTTATAAAATGTAGAATATTTTTCATGGGACAACCCATTTAAGGGTTCTTCACATTGCAGATATTTAGAGCGAATTTCACCTTCCTTTGTTCTTGAATGGGAATCTGCGGTGTCAACGACACATCCCTTAGTAACATATTAACATTTGTAAAGCTGAAAAAAAGACATCCATCCATCCAGTTCAAACAGTTATCTTGCAAAGATGATCCAGAGGAAGGCAAAAAACCCTTGAGGTAGAAACTAATTTTCTTCATTTTAGAGGAGAAATATTCCTTTCTGACTCCAATCAAGGAACTAGAATAAGGGCTGTTGCACACGAGCAAATCCATTGCTGGAATCACACTCCGTGTGTGAGCGTGATCTTCTGTTCTAGACTTGCAGGTGTGCATGGCATTATACTGACTTTTAATGCTATGTGCCTCTGCTTGACCTTACAGAATCATAGTGACAACTTTATGTCACAATGATTCTGTAGAAGTAATGTCAAGCAGAGGCGCATAGCATCATAATCATAATAATACACTGTGCTCCTGCAAGTCCAGGATAGAGGATCACAACCCTTCTCCAGAGATCTAATAACTATAAGCTGTAATAGCATTGCACTCCAGAAATGCATACAGGGAACTGTTAGTGAGTAGTGTTGAGCGAACAGTTCGAGCATAGTTCGGGTTCGTACCAAATTTTGGGGTGTTCGGGACACGGACCCGAACATTTTCAAAAAAGTTCGGGTTCGGGTTCGTTGTTCGAATTGTTTGGATTACTTCCCGCTTTCTGAAGGGCTGCACAGCAGCCAATCAGCTAGCGTTTTACTTCTTGCCCTAAGAGCCCATCACAGCCATGCCTACTAATGGCATGGCTGTGATTGGCCAAGTGCAGCATGTGACCCAGCCTCTATTTAAGCTGGAGTCACGTAGCGCCGCATGTCACACTGCTCTGATTAGTGTAGGGAGAGGACGCAGCTTCTGTGAGGGCGAGATTAGGCAGGGAAAAGTCAGCAACAGCACCTAATGAACTGATCGATCTACAGCTGTGAATGATTGAACTTCTGCTAGTTACTTGCTCACTGGTTTTTAGGCTGCACAGAGCGTTTTTCTGTCACTTATTTTCTGGGGTGATCGGTAGCCATTTTGTGACTTGTGGTGCACAGAACAAGCTGCCACCAAGTCCATCAATACTAGTTTTTATTTTGCTATATCCTACATCAGGGGCTTGGCTGTGCTAATTGTCACCCCTAGAAACTCAGGATAGCAATTTCTATATTTTATTAAGGGGTTAAATACAATTGCCCAAATACCAATCCCCTAAATCTGGTGTTCCAGCTTTGGCTAGCCAAGTATAATACTGTCTGCTGTCTGGCAAAGGATAGATTATTTTCTGTGGTGAAATTCAATTGCCAAAAAAGCAATACCATAAATCAGTGGTTTCAGCTGTGGCTGGCCAAGTTTCATAGTGTCCTGCAAATTACATATTTTGTTCTGGGGTGAAATTCAATTGCCAAAATAGCAATACCATAAATCAGTGGTTTCAGCTGTGGCTGGCCAAGTTTCATAGTGTCCGCAAAAACATATATTTTGTTCTGGGGTGAAATTCAATTGCCAAAATAGCAATACCATAAATCTGGTGTCACAGTTGTGGATGGCAAAGTATAATAGTGTCAACCAAAACATATATTTTGTTCTGGGTGAAATTCAATTGCCAAAATAGCAATACCATAAATCAGTGGTTTCAGCTGTGGCTGGCAAAGTTTCATAGTGTCCGCAAAAACATATATTTTGTTGTGGGGTGAAATTCAATTGCCAAAATAGCAATAACCTGAATCTGGTGTCCCAGCTGTTGCTGGCCAAGTGTTAAGCTGTCCGTAAAAGGGTATATTTTGTTCTGGGGTGAAATTCAATTGCCAAAATAGCAATACCATAAATCAGTGGTTTCAGCTCTGGCTGGCAAAGTATAATAGTGTCCGCCAAAACATATATTTTGTTCTGGGGTGAAATTCAATTGCCAAAATAGCAATACCCTGAATCTGGTGGTCCCAGCTGTTGCAGGCCAAGTGTTAATCTGTCCTTAAAAGGGTATATTTTGTTCTGGGGTGAAATTCAATTGCCAAAATAGCAATTCCATAAATCAGTGGTTTCAGCTCTGGCTGGCAAAGTATAATAGTGTCCGCCAAAACATATATTTTGTTCTGGGGTGAAATTCAATTGCCAAAATAGCAATACCCTGAATCTGGTGTCCCAGCTGTTGCAGGCCAAGTGTTAATCTGTCCGAAAAAGGGTATATTTTGTTCTGGGGTGAAATTCAATTGCCAAAATAGCAATACCATAAATCAGTGGTTTCAGCTCTGGCTGGCCAAGTTTCATAGTGTCCTGCAAAGGATATATTTTGTTCTGGGGTGAAATTCAATTGCCAAAATAGCAATACCCTGAATCTGGTGTTCGAGCTGTTGCAGGCCAATTGTAAATCTGTCCATAAAAGGATACCTTTCATCCAGGGCCTAAATACTAGCCCTAAAAGAGATATTCCCCTAAATCAGTGGTTACTGCTGTGCCTGGATTAGTGTAATACGCTACATAAATAAATAGGCAGATAGTGTTAGGTGCCTGTTAAAAAAGGCCTGAATGTGAAATCAATACATTGGGCCAAATATTTTTTTTCTTATTGTGGTGCTTGGTGAACGGTAACAATGAGGAAAACATCTAGTAAGGGACGCGGACGCGGTCGTGGTGGTTTTAGTGTACCCTCTTGTGCTGGGAGAGGACGTGGCCATTCTGCCACAGCCACACGTCCTAGTGAACCAACTAACTCAGGTTCCAGTACCCGCCAGAATTCACAGCGATATTTGGTGGGGCCCAATGCCGTTCTAAGGATGGTAAGGCCTGAGCAGGTACAGGCGCTAGACAATTGGGTGGCCAACAGTGGATCCAGCACGTTCACAACATTATCTCCCACCCAGTCTTCTGCAGACAGCGCACAGGTGGCACCTGAAAACCAAGCCCATCAGTCTGTCACATCACCCCCATGCATATCAGGGAAACTGTCTGAGCCTCAAGTTATGCAGCAGTCTCTTATGCTGTTTGAAGACTCTGCTGGCAGGGTTTCCCAAGGGAATCCACCTAGCCCTTCCCCAGTGGTGGAAGACATAGAATGCACTGATGCACAACCACTGATGTTTCCTGATGATGAGGACATGGGAATACCACCTCATCAGAGTCCGCACGTCTCTGATGATGACGAAACACAGGTGCCAACTGCTGCGTCTTTCTGCAGTGTGCAGACCGAATAGGAGGTCAGGGAGGAAGACTGTGTGGAAGACGATGCAGGGGACGATGAGGTCCTAGACCCCACATGGAATGAAGGTCGTGCCACAGACTTTCATAGTTCAGAGGAAGAGGCAGTGATGAGACCGAGCCAACAGCGTAGCAAAAGAGGGAGCAGGGGGCAAAAGCAGAACAGCCGCCGCCAAGAGAGTTCGCCTGCTACTGGCCACCGCCACCAGGGACCGAGCACCCCAAAGGCAGCTTCAAGGGGTTCCCTGGCATGGCACTTCTTTAAACAATGTGCTGACGACAAGACCCGAGTGGTTTGCACGCTGTGCCATCAGATCCTGAAGCGAGGCATTAACGTTCTGAACCTTAGCACAACCTGCATGACCAGGCATCTACATGCAAAGCATGAACGGCAGTGGAGTAAACACCTTAAAAACAAGGAACTCACTCAGGCTCCCCTGCTCCCTCTTCTGCTGCTGCTGCCTCGGCCTCTTCCTCCGCCTCGGGAGGAACGTTGGCACCTGCCGCCCAACAAATAGAGGATGTGCCACCGACACCACCACATGTGTCACCAAGCATCTCCACCATGTCACACGGCAGCATTCAGCTCTCAATCTCACAAACCTTGGAGAGAAAGAGTAAATTCCCACCTAGCCACCCTCGAGCCCTGGGCCTGAATGCCAGCATTTCTAAACTACTGGCCTTTGAAATGCTGTCATTCAGGCTGGTGGACACAGACAGCTTCAAACAGCTGATGTCCATGGCTGTCCCATAGTATGTTGTTGCCAGCCGCCACTACTTCTCCAAGACAGCCGTGCCTTCCCTGCACAACCAAGTATCCGATAAAATCAAGTGTGCACTGCGCAGCGCCATCTGTGGCAAGGTCCACCTAACCACAGATACGTGGACCAGTAAGCATGGCCAGGGACGCTGTATCTCCCTAACTGCACACTGGGTAAATGTAGTGGCGGCTGGGCCGCAGGTGGAGAGTTCCTTGGCGCACGTCCTTCCGCCGCCAAGGATCGCAGGGCATCATTCTTTGCCTCCTGTAGCCTCCTCCTCCTACTCGGCTTCCTCCTCCTCTGCTTCCACCAGCTCATCCAGTCAGCCACACACCTTCACCACCAACTTCAGCACAGCCCGGGGTAAACGTCAGCATGCCATTCTGAAACTTATATGTTTGGGGGACAGGCCCCACACCGCGCAGGAGTTGTGGCGGGGTATTGAACAACAGACCGACGAGTGGTTTCTGCCAGGGAGCCTCAAGCCGGGCCTGGTGGTGTGCGATAATGGGCGAAATCTCGTCGCAGCTCTGGGACGCACATTCCTTGCCTGGCGCATGTGCTGAATTTGGTGGTGCAGAAGTTCATTCACAACTACCCCGACATGTCAGAGCTGCTGCATAAAGTGCGGGCCGTCTGTGCGCACTTCCGGCGTTCACATCCTGCTGCTGCTCGCCTGTGTGCGCTACAGCGGAACTTCAGCCTTCCCGCTCACCGCCTCATATGCGACGTGCCCACCAGGTGGAACTCCACCTTGCACATGCTGGAGAGACTGTGCGAGCAGCAGCAGGCCATAGTGGAGTTTCAGCTGCAGCACGCACGTGTCAGTCACACTGCGGAACAGCACCACTTCACCACCAATGATTGGGCCTCCATGCGAGGCCTGTGTGCCCTGTTGCGCTGTTTCGAGTACTCCACCAACATGGCCAGTAACGATGACACCGTTATCAGCGTTACAATACCACTTCTATGTCTCCTTGAGAAAACGCTTAGGGAGATGATGGAGGAGGAGGTGGCCCAGGACGAGGAGGAGGAGGAGTATGAGGGGTCATTTTTAGCACTTTCAGGCCAGTCTGTTAGAAGTGGCTCAGAGGGAGGTTTTTTGCAACAGCAGAGGCCAGGTACAAATGTGGCCAGCCAGGGCCCACTACTGGAGGACGAGGAGGATGAGGAGGAGGAGGATGAGGATGAAGCAGGTTCACAGCGGGGTGGCACCCGACACAGCTCAGGCCCATCACTGGTGCGTAGCTGGGGGGGATACAGAGGACGATGACGATACGCCTCCCACAGAGGACAGCTTGTCCCTACCTCTGGGGAGCCTGGCACACATGAGCGACTACATGCTGCAGTGCCTGCGCAACGACAGCAGAGTTGCCCACATTTTAACGTGTGCGGACTACTGGGTTGCCACCCTGCTGGATCCCCAGTACAAAGACAATGTGCCCACCTTACTTCCTGCACTGGAGCGTGATAGGAAGATGCGCGAGTACAAGCGCACGCTGGTAGACGCGCTCGTGAGAGCATTCCCAAATGTCACAGGGGAACAGGTGGAAGCCCAAGGCGAAGGCAGAGGAGGAGCAAGAGGTCTCCAACGCAGCTGTGTCATGGCCAGCTCCTCTGAGGGCAGGGTTAGCATGGCAGAAATGTGGAAAAGTTTTGTCTCCACGCCACAGCTAACTGCACCACCACCTAATATGGAACGTGTTAGCAGGAGGCAGCATTTCACTAACATGGTTGAACAGTACGTCTGCACACCCCTCCACGTACTGACTGATGGTTCGGCCCCATTCAACTTCTGGGTCTCCAAATTGTCCACTTGGCCAGAGTTAGCATTTTATGCCTTGGAGGTGCTGGCCTGCCCGGCGGCCAGCATTTTGTCTGAACGTGTATTCAGCACGCCAGGGGGCGTCATTACTGACAAACACAGCCGCCTGTCCACAGCCAACGTGGACAAGCTGACGTTCATAAAAATGAACCAGGCATGGATCCCACAGGACCTGTGCCTCCCTTGTGCAAAATAGACATTTATAACTGCCTTCCCCTCAAACTTGTATTTTTGTACTCTGGGGCACTTCTTTATTGAATCCTCATTTTTTTAACTTTACCATGATCTTGCGGTGCAACCCAAAGTTGAATGAACCTCTCCTCTGTCTGTGTGGTGGGGCCGAAATAACTGAAAGTGGCCTTCTCCAGTGGTGGGTGATATGATGCATGATTCCTTGCTGTGGGACCTCTCTCCTCTGTCTGGGTGCTGGGGCCGAAATAACTGAAAGTGGCCTTCTCCAGTGGTGGGTGATATGACGCATGATTCCTTGCAGTGGGACCTGTATCCTCGGTCTGGGTGCTGGGCCGAAATAACTAAAAGTGGCCTTCTCCAGTGGTGGGTGATATGACGCATGATTCCTTGCAGTGGGACCTGTATCCTTGGTCTGGGTGCTGGGCCGAAATAACTGAAAGTGGCCTTCTCCAGTGGTGGGTGATATGATGCATGATTCCTTGCAGTGGGACCTGTATCCTCGGTCTGGGTGCTGGGCCGAAATAACTGAAAGTGGCCTCCAGTGGTGGGTGATATGACGCATGATTCCTTGCTGTGGGACCTCTCTCCTCTGTCTGGGTGCTGGGCCGAAATAACTGAAAGTGGCCTTCTCCAGTGGTGGGTGATATGATGCATAATTCCTTGCTGTGGGACCTCTCTCCTCTGTCTGGGTGCTGGGGCCGAAATAACTGAACGTGGCCTTCTCCAGTGGTGGGTGATATGACGCATGATTCCTTGCTGTGGGACCTCTCTCCAATTGATATTGGTTAATTTGTTAATTACTTTACACAGTTTAGTATCGTCAGCAAATGATAGTTTACTGTGCAACCCTTTCTTGACACGACTTCCATGTAGAAACTATATATAAACCTTGGTGGTTGTGCAATGACCTGCTGGTTCACTGCTAAACAGATAATGCTATAATGATATTTTTCACTACTAAAGGGTTAATGTTATAATTAAATAGCTGCTAAAGGGGTTTTCTGAGATGTTAATATTGATGACCTATCCTCCAACACCCAGGCCCCCTACCGATCAACTGTTCGAGGAGACAGTAGTGCTTCTTGCAGCTTTTCCTAGGCTGAGTGATGACATGTAAATTGGTCACATGGCCTAGGCACAGCTCAGCCCCATAGGAGTGAATGTACTGTGTTTGGTAAACAGAGAAGACCGTGACGTTCACAAGAGTGCTGGTGCATTCTGAAACAGCTGATCAGCAGGGGTCGGAACCCACCCTGATTGGATACTGATGACCTATACAGAAGATGTGTGTGCTTCTGCAAAGAAGGCCAGTAAAAAAATCGTTCTCCAGGAAGACACCATTCCTGGAAAGGCAACTCTGTTGAAAACTACCTCTGTAGGAAAGAAGCATTGAATTATTACTGAAAATTGAAGACAAATTTAAGGGCCATGTTTGGAATGAGTAAGTAATGGTAAAACATGCATATGGCTTTAGACTTTACTGCTCGTTGTTTGGGTTATTTTGCTACTGGCTCCAGCCACACTTCTGAGATGAATTGCAAAAATGGTCAGCACTTGACTTCCAGTTCGTCGGCAGAGGAAAGGAATCACTCCAATGGAAATATAGCAAAAAATCCCAGTGTACGCTCTTTGTCTTCAAAATATCTGATAAAGACTGCGTCCTCAATATTTATCTGCATTGATGATATAAAGAAAGAGATGTTTTGAAGACAAAGAGCGCCCGCTAGTATTTTTTGCTACGGTTCTGAGATGGACTGGCCATCTGACCTAGGACTCCACCCCACAGTTGGGCACTGCAGAGAAACATTGTGGAATTGCATATATATATTATATATAATACCCCCTCTGATTTGGTCTGATTTGAAGATTGTGTACAATAATTTGAGACAGAAGAGTGATCGTATAAAAAAAGGTATATTGTACAGTGTGGAAAATTGATATTATCATTATTATTATTGCTAAGTATATATGGAGAGATAATAACAACAAAGAAATAAATATTACATAGAGAAAGACTTATCAACACAACAATAGTTACAACAACTTACACAATACAACTCATTAAACCTTGCTTTAGATAATTACCACACAGGCTTTTTACGCCTCTTCAATTCCTGTCTCCCCTCTGGCCCCTTCAGCTTACTTCTTCTACGTCTATTCTCTCTTCTGTCTTGGGGTTCCAAATAACTGCTTTTTATATGTTTAAAAGCCAGTTCTAGAATCTTCTAGAAAATGGCTTGGCCAATTTTGATTGGTTGTTACTAGAGATGAGCGAATTGAAGTGGAAGAAGTGGAATTCGATTTGAACTTCTGGAAAAATTTGATTCGCACCGAAGCCAAAGTTCCTCGCGATTCGTGATAACGAATCACATGTAGGCAAGGGGGGAAATTGCTCCCGAGTCCTTAGGGGCCCCCAAGCCCACCACACGCCCGGCGCGAGTCCATAGTCATCTGTATCACCGTCCTCAGAACAGAAATACTGATAGCTATGCTGTGGGGCAGGGGAGGGAAAGGATAGGGAGGAATCATTCCACAGCATTTATGTTAAACAGGGTTCAGTAGAGAGGGTTACAGCCTGCAGGGCCGGCGCTACAATGTAGGCCCCCAAGCCCACCACCGGCCCGAGTCCATTGTCATCTGTATCACCGTCCTCAGGACAGCAATACAGATGGCTATGCTGTGAGGTGTCTCCCTTCCCTGTTCTTTTGATAGGCTGCCGGCACAAGGCCCACAGCCTATCAGAGGCCAGTGCAGGTGGCGAGATGACATCATCACGCCACTTGAGCCGTACAGCGCGGGACACAGGCCGGAAGAGGCCTGCTTCGCATCATCGCTGCCATGGAGGTGAATAGAAGTATATATATTTTTTTTTTAAAATATAACTTTATATAACTATCTATTACTGGCTCATGGGGTTGGGGGGGGGGGGTTAAAGAGTTACTTGTAACTGGAACATGGGGTGGGGGGGTTAAAGAGGCACTTGTAACTGGCACATGGGTGGGGGGGTTAAAGAGGCACTTGTAACTGGCACATGGGGGGGCAGAGGCACTTGTTACTGGCACATTATTATGGGGAACTATGGGGGCTTCTACTGAGGCCACAAAAAAGGGATATTTTATATGGGGGGCTCTGTGTGGTACTAGTGTTATAAGAGGTATTATGTGTTTCTGCAGTGTAGTATTGGGGGTAGTAGGATGATTTGTCCAGAAGATGGGATGATGATGGAAAAGTAGTAAACTAAGATTTTTTTTTGTTGTCAAACTGCAGAGACGGAAAATAGCGACAAAATGGTGATCTGATCTGAAGGTCTGAAAGGAAAAGACGAGAACAGAGAACATCTACATCAAAGGACACATCACTGGATGTAAGAGGTAAGGGGCGCTATATTTCTGTATGCTGCCATGGAGGGGGGGGGGATAATGTGACGCAAAGGGGGTGATGTAAAAAGGAGGGGGTGATGATGCGACATGGAGGGGGAGAAATGTGCCATCCGGGTGGGGGTGGGGGGAGTATGCTGCCATGGAGGGTTGGGGGGGCCATAATGTGGCGCGAAGGGGGTGATGACATGACAAAATGGTGGTCTGGTCTGAGGGTCTGAAAGGGGAAGACGAAGAAAGAGAACATTTACATCAAAGGAGACATAACTGGATGTAAGAGGTATGAGGCGCTGTATTTCTGTATGCTGCCATGGAAGGGGGGGGGGGGAATAATGTGACGTGAAGGGGGTGATGTAAAAAAGAGATGGTGATGACCTGACATGGAGGGGGGGGGCCCTTATTGATTTTCGCCCCAGGGCCCCACTTCACCTAGAACCAGCCCTGACAGCCTGGGTAATAGGAACAATCCTATTACACCTTGCTGCACTGACTGACAAATTGCCATTATACAGCTCTGTAATTACAGCAAACTGTTCTTGTTATTGGGGTGCAAGTGCTGTTTGATTCAACCATTAACAGGGTTTATTACAAGGAAAACTTTTTATGTCTTATTTGTCCTTGTGCGGTGCAGTTATATGTTCTAAAGCATTTTTTGGTCTGTATTACTGGGAAAAAAAAGTTCTTATTAGCTGTTGTGTGATGAAGTGAAAATGACAGCCTATTTGTCGTTCAGCGGTGCAGTCGGTGGTGTACCGTTAATATAGGCAGACCACGCACTGGCTATGGGGCCCGGCCAGGCTGCATGGCTCCGCCCCTTTCCGACTTGAATACACAGTAGAGACATAAATACCGGCAATGGGGCGTTTGGTCAGCAGACCCAGGCCCAGTGTCAATGAGGGGCCCATTGTCACCCCAAACGCCCCAGTGCCATTACATATTTACATTTGGCATTATGCGCAGAGCTAGTGCCGCGCTGAAAACAGCAGGCTGGGCCCCGAGTGGAAGGAGGGAGGACAGGAGAGTGAGAAGCTGCTTCCTCCAATCAGGTAGCAGCTCAGTGCCCGATGTGCCGGCCCCTCTGTGATGTGCTAGCAGCAACATGGGTAAAGTACCAGCCCTGTATTTATTAGCAATGATGTCCCACATGCCTCCTCTGGGTCTTCCTGCCTTTCTCTTTCCTTTTTTACCCCCAGCACAGCCAGTCACTGCCTTCACACTATTCCTAGGCTGTGTGAGAGGGCAGGAGGCTGCAGCAGAAGTGCTCTGCATGATGGAGCAGAGCTGAGGTGAGAGGAGCTGACAGGAAGACGGGCTGCTTGCTGGAGCAGGGTGACTGTACTTATATAGGGTCAGACATGAGCCTCAGCTCTGCTCACTGTAGTGCATATATATTCTTTAATATAGGACCTGAGGCATGTGCTGGGTGCTCCAGATAGACTACCTCTGAAGTAAAAGGATGGGACATGACTAAAATTGCTCAGCTCTGCTCCCTGTTAATAACAAAGGTAGAAGTTGAGCTGTGAGACAAAGATCTAATGCTGTGGACCTGTAGAAGATCTGTCCCAGGTGTCACATTGACCAGTGTGGACAGTCCTGCTGCAGTCATTAACCCTATAGGCTCTTCTTTGCTTTACACCTATCTAAAAATAAATAAAACTTAAAGGGTAAGGCCGAATTCATATCCTGTTTTTTTTTTTTATCCGTTTCATGTATACATACAGTGGCATCCTACATCATAGAGTTTGAAAGAAAAATGTATATGTTAACATATACGTTTTTTCTACTGGACTCTGCAGGTTAAAAAATTGTTTTTTATACCACCACCCCCCGCCCCACCCATTTTGCTATGGGGCCCCATAAATTCTATGTACGCCCCTGTTCTAAAGCCCTTTTTGGCGTGTATTAGTGGAAAAATATATATATTGTAAGGATCGTCTCTTATTCGGGGGTCATTCTCACAGGGTTCGTCACGGACACCAGATTGAAGTCCAAACGATGCTTTATTTTCAAGCACAAAACAGCAACCAAAACATAAATCACGAACATAAATCCTCGGCCGTCTGGCCACTAATAAAGAGTCTTTCCCTCTCTATTGGCATCTGGGTCTACCACCCAGCTCCCCAAAACACATCACCAGTGCTCACCCCACACACAGGGTTAGAGGGTAGAGGGTCGAGGGTCCCGGCTCCCACAGGCCTTGACACAGCCTGCTCCTTTCCCAGACTGGGTGCCACACCAAAGTCCAGCAACAGGATTAAATAGCATCCTTTACCATGAGCATTGTCCAAAATCCCGGACTGGAGCATGGGGAACAGGCACCCACCCAGCACATTGCCTGTTCACAGTAAAAGCCCGCCCTGAACTAGCTGGAGCCAGCTAAGTTAACTATCTTGGTGTCCACCAATTAACTTAGTGGCCACCTATATCTCGGGCCTTTACTTCACCAAGGCCGGGCCCCTGACTAGAGATGTCCTGAACTACTCGCCGGCGAACAGTTCCCGGCGAACATAGCTTGTTCTCATCTGCCGTAGCGGGCGAACATATGCGATGTTCGCGTTCGCCCCTATACTTTATCATTGAGCAAACTTTGACCCTGTACCTCACAGTCAGCAGACACATTCCAGCCAATTAGCCACCCACCTCCTATCTAAACGCAAGGACGGCATCCATCTTAGATTCATTCTGAAGCTGCAGTGTTAGTAGTTGTAAATCGCAATGCGATTAATATAACCTGTATTATTCGCATTGCGATTACAACTTAGAGCTAAGTTCCTAATGGTTGTATTGCTCGAATATAACGAAGATAACGAATATAGCGCTATATTCTCAATCTTCGTTATATTCTAGCAATACAACAACCATTAGGAACTCAGATCTAAGTTTAATCACAATGCGATTAATATAACCTGCATTAATCACATTGCGAATTCAACTTAGAGCTGAGTTCCTAATGGTTGTTGTATTGCTAGAATATACGTTATATTCTAGCAATACAACCATTAGGAACTCAGCTCTAAGTTATAATCGCAATGCGAATAATACAAGTGAGATTAATCGCATTGCAAATCCAACTTCTATAATGCACTATTTATAGATATAGCACTGTATTCGTTACTTCCTACTATCCCACCATTAGCAAACTCGCCAAAGTTGTAATCTCAAAGCGATAATACTTACAATTATTAATCGCTTTGCAAATCCATTTGATGCCTCTATTTGATTGTATATGACGGTTGACTACCACCAACTTTCTAATAATTGTAAGTATTATCGCTTTGAGATTACAACTTAGGCGAGTTTGCTAATGGTGGGATAGTAGGAAGTAACGAATACAGTGCTATATCTATGAATAGTGCATTATAGAAGTTGGATTTGCAATGCGATTAATATAACCTGTATTATTCGCATTGCGATTACAACTTAGAGCTGAGTTCCTAATCGTTGTATTGCTAGAATATAACGAAGATTGAGAAGTCAATCTTCGTTATATTCTAGCAATACAACCATTAGGAACTCAGCTCTAAGTTGAATTCGCAATGCGATTAATGCAGGTTATATTAATAGCATTGCGAATTCACCTTGCCACACTCTGCGTCAACTACGTAATTTTCCATAGGAGTTTTGCCATGGATCCCCCTCCGGCATGCCACAGTCCAGGTGTCAGTCCCCTTGAAACAACTTTTCCATCACTATTGTGGCCAGAAGGAGTCCCTGTGGGTTTTAAAATTCGCCTATCTATTGAAGTCTATGGCGGTTCGCCCTGTTCGCAAAATTTTATGTTCGCGACATCTCTACCCCTGACACGCTCCTGGTACAAACACCCTTTTTTCATGCATCCCCGGGACTTTACTAAACCACTCCTATTCACATTGCCACAATATATATTTGCCGTTCAGCGGATATGTTCTAAAGCCCTTTTTGGAGTGTATTAGTGGGGAAAAAGAAAAAGGCTTATTAGCCGTTGTGGGTCGAAGTGAAAAAATGACAGCCCTTTTTGGTGTGTATTAGTGTATTAGCAACTAGCAGAGTTTGCCCTGGAAAAGTTGTCCTGCCCGGCCAGTAGTGTGGCATCAGAGTGAGTGTTTAGTGCGGCGGGGGCCATAGTTACCCCAAGAAGAACTCGCCTGTCCACCCAAAATGTGGAGAGACTGACCTTTGTCAAGATGAATCAGGTGTGGATCAGCCTGGATTTCCACGCACCAATGCATGATGCATCAGACTAGATCATCCATGGTGGCACACCAACACTTTGACAAAATAGACCGGTTTCTTCTGGCTACCTTCCTCAGCTACTATTCTGACGCTGCCACCCGTCTGATGCCACACATTTGATGTCAAGTGCTCTTTCTTTCACCCACCAGCTTCAGCTGGTATTGGTTTTGCCACTCACCTCCCCACTCTGTCACCGGGTCACTCCTGATCCTGCTGCCACCTCCACACTATGTTACCTTGCCACTCTGTGGTCTCCTGATGCTGCTGCTACCTCCAAAATATGTCACCCTGCCACTCTGTGGTCTCCTAATGCTGCTGCTACCTCCACAATATGTCACCCTGCCACTCTCTGGTCTCCTGATGCTGCAGCTGCCAGCTCCACACTATTATTGTGCCACCCTGTGACCTCCTCCTGATGCTGCTACCGCCACCTCCACACTCTGTGATTATGCCACTCTGTGGCGTCCTGATGCTGCCGCCACCTCCACACTCTGTCATTGCGCTACTCTGTAGCCTCCTGATGCTGCTGCCACCTCCACACTCTGTCATTGTGCTGCTCTGTGGCCTCCTGCAGCTGCCACCTCCACACTGTCATTGTGCCACCCTGTGGCCTCCTCCTGATGCTGCTGCTGCCACCTCCACACTCTGTGATTATGCCACTCTTTGGCCTCCTGATGTTTCCGCCACCTCCACACTCTGTCATTGCGCCACTCTGTGGCCTCCTGATGCTGCTGCCACCTCCACACTCTGTCATTGTGCCACTCTGTCGCCTCCTCCTGATGTTGCTGCCACCTCCAGACTGTGTCATTGGGCTCTGTGGTCTCCACATTCACGTGTCATCTCTGTTTTGTATACACTCCTGATTTTTTTGGCATTAGAAATACTATGGATTACTGACCAAATGCTGACCGAGTGAAGGTGGATGCTCAACAGACAGGATCTGTTTTTTGGGGGTTATCGTTCTGACGGATCAGAGGAAGGGCAAAATAATCAGTGACGTCAACACAAACTTACTGCTGACACCCTCTCCACTCTGTCGGGGGGCTCTACTTGTATATGCGTTTAATAAAACAGGTTCTGTAGACATCTTTGTGGAATCAGATGACGATGGTGACATCTGCATGTCATACTTCACTACCACAGCAGACTCCCTATGTGTGGTACTGCAAGGCACAGTGTTCTACACTACTATAAAGGCTCTCTGAAGCCAGTATATAACCGTTTTTAACGCGATTCACCATGAATAAATTCGTATCGAACTGAATTTTTTCCCAAAAATTTAGCGAACCGGCGAATTGTATTTTTTAAAAATTCACTTATCTCAAGTTGTTACAAGTGTTTAGCGAATTGAAGTTGACAAAGTGGAATTCAATCCAAATTTCAGGTTTAATTGCAAAGCTGAATTTCCTTGCACTTCGTGGTAACAAATCAGATTTTTTTTTAAAATGGCTGCTGTACGTGTTACAAAGAGGAAGTAAGAAACCTGAGAATGAGGGATCACCCATAATGCCGTGCAGACAGCCAATCAGCAGATAGCCAGCGCCTGTGATGTCACAGCCCCATAAAAAGCCTTTTCCTTCCCGGTCTCTGCCATTTTCCAGTGAACTTAGTGCAGGGATAGACTTTACAGGTGCTAGGGACAGTGATTAGGAAATACTTTATTTGCAAAATATTACTATTGAGCAGTTCAGGGACAGCTTATTGATAGTGTAGGGATATAATACAGAGGCTTTATCCACACTATAGGGAAGAGAGCATGGCCAATTGAACAATGTAACGCTTGGCTAATAGAGAAGCTATTCTATTACACCTTGCTGCACTAATTAAGGTTAACCACCTTCCGACCGCCTAACGCAGGGATGCGTCCTGCGGGCGGCTGTGATGTTCCTCCTAGACGCATCGGCGCGTCATCTCGCGAGGAACGAGATTTCGCGCGCGTTCACAGGATCGCAATGGCAGGAACTTTAACTACAGCCTGCCAGCGCTGATCATGCGCTGGCAGGCTGTAGATGTTAAAAAAATGGCATCTGAATCGCATATCAGACGCTGTTTTGTAAACAGCGTCTGATATGCCTGCTCCTCTGGTGGTCCCTTTTGCTTGGGACCACCAGAGGACACTGTAAGTGCACCACATACCAACACCCCCCCCCCCCTCCGTCAATGATTAACCCCTGATCACCCCATGTCACCCCCCTGATCACCGCCTGTCGCCCCCCCTGTCACTAATCACCTCCCTGTAAGGCTCATTCAGATGTCCGTATGTGTTTTGCGGATCCACGGATCCGCGGATCCGCAAAACACGGACACCGGCAATGTGCTTTCCGCATTTTGCGGATCTGCGCATTACCAGAACTATATAGAAAATGCCTTTACTTGTCCGCAATTGCGGACAAGAATAGGACATGCTCTATCTTTTAGAAAGAAGACACCCCAAGGTATTCCGTGAGCGGTATGGTGAGTTCATGTAAAATTTTATTTTTTGTCACAAGTTAGTGGAATATGAGACTTTGTAAGAAAAAAAAAAAAAAAAAAGTCAATTTCCGCTAACTTGTGCCAAAACAAAAATCTTCTATGAACTCGCCGTGCCCCTCACGGAATACCTTGGGGTGTCTTCTTTCCAAAATGGGGTCACATGTGGGGTATTTATACTGCCCTGGCATTTTAGGCGCCCTAAAGCGTGAGAAGAAGTCTGAAATCCAAATGCGTAAAAATGCCCTCCTAAAAGGTACTGCACCTAGACTGCAAAAAAGTGTCACACATGTGGTATCACCGTACTCAGGAGAAGTAGGGCAATGTGTTTTGGGGTGTATTTTTACATATACCCATGCTGGGTGTGAGAAATATCTCTGTAAATGACAACTTTTTAAAAAATTTTATACAAAGTTGTCAATTTACAGAGATATTTCTCTCACCCAGCATGAGTATATGTAAAAATACCCCATTTCGGAAAGTAGACACCCCAAGGTATTCACTGAGGGGCATAGTGAGTCAGTGGGAGATTTTTTTTTTTTTTGCCAGAAGTTAGCAGAAATGGAAACTTTATTATTATTTTTTTCTCAGAAAGTGTCATTTTCCGCTAACTTGTGAAAACAAATGAAATCATACATGAACTCACTATGCCCCTCCGTGAATACTTTGGGGTGTCTTCTTTCTAAAATTGTGTCATTTGGGGGGTATTTACACTATCCTGCATTCTAGCACCTGAAGAAACATGACAGGTGCTCAGAAAGTCAGAGCTGCTTCAAAATGCGGAAATTCACTTTTTTGCACCATAGTTTGTAAACGCTATAACTTTTACCCAAACCAATAAATATACACTTATTGCATTTTTTTTTATCAAAGACATGTAGAACAATACATTTAGAGAAAATTTTATATAGAAATGTAGTTTTTTTTATTTAAAATTACAACAGAAAGCGAAAAATGACATTTTTTTGCAATAATTTCGGTAATTTTTTATTAATTTAAAAAAAAGTTAAAATGTCAGCAACAATGAAATACCACCAAATGAAAGCTCTATTAGTGAGAAGAAAAGGAGGTAAAATTCATTTGGGTGGTAAGTTGTATGACCGAGCAATAAACCGTGAAAGTAGTGTAGTGCGGAATTGTAAAAAGTGGTCTGGTCATTAAGGGTGTTTAAGCTAGGGGGGCTGAAGTGGTTAAAAAGTGTTCTAATACTACTGATTTTAGGTAGTTCACATTCTTTTATACATAATTCCATTAATCAAGTGATGTTTGTACTGAGTGGTTCCCGCGCTCCTATATGGGTGTATAGTAGTGCTGCAGTGACCCAGCAGTACCATAACTGCTGCAATGAAAAATTACTCTTAAAGGAGTTGTCCCACGAAAAATATTCCACAGTTTTCAAACCAGCACCTGGATCTGAATGCTTTTGTAATTGCATAATTGCATGTAATTAAATATTTAGCATAGCCACTGTGTTTTTTTCTTATTTCTTTGACCTGCTCACTGAGCCGGTTGCACATGCTCAATTTCATCCTTCAACTGCCTCCTAAACTATGACAGGGAGAGAGCTCCAGCAAAATGGACACCCCCTTAGCTGCAGCAGAAAAGACACTCCCTTGAGCTCTCAGCTTGATATAAATTTGGCAGAGCAATCAATGGGGATATCTCTGGATTCATGTGAGGTACAAGGCTGGTTCTAGCTTTGTTAGGGCCCATGCACACAGACATATTTTCTTTTCCTTCATTTTTTTTGCAGACCATATACGGAACCATTCATTTCAATTGGTCAGCAAAAAAAAGGGAAGTTACTCCGTGTGCATTCCGTTTCCGTTTTTTTGTTCCGCAAAAAATTGGAACATGTCCTATTATTGTCCACATTACGGACAAGGATAGCACTGTTCTATTAGGGGCCATTGTTCCGTTCCGCAAAATACCGAATGCACACGGACATCATCCGTATTTTTTGCGGATCCGTTTTTTGTGGACTGCAAAATACATACGGTTGTATTCATGAGGCCTTAGAAAGAGGCTGTCATGTACTATATGATGTCTGATTTTCATTTTTTACATTAGTCATGGGATAACCCCTTAAAGTAATAAATGTATACGTGTCACCGCGCTCTATCTATTCCCTCCTTATCTCTATCTCACCCGTTCGTTGTAATGCTCATACACAACTATGTGAATAGGCGGTTCAGCCGCTCTCACCTTTCCTTCTGTGGTTGCCTTCTTGCGCATATGTCTGGGTGGATACTTTTGTCTGATATGTGCTTTCAGAGGTTGGTTGAACTTGCCTCGGAGTTCTCGATGTGATTTTGGAGTTGTGCTCCGGCTGCTAGCACTCTGATATATCCATATTCACGCTCCTCTGAGCGCACAGTGACGTCACTGTTGCAGATAAAAATTGTGATTCAACACTTAAAAAAGCACTTTCCTTCATCAGGGATCCATTACATTAGTCTTTGAATCTGTTATTGGGGTGAAATTGCGGTCTGATACTACTGATTTTGGGGAGCTCACGTTCTTTTTTACATAAGTAAATCTGTTAATCCTTAATTGTCTAATTGGGGTCAAATTGCGCCCTGATACTACTGTTTTCGCAGTATTCACATTCTTTTATATATAAGTAAATCCATTAATCATCACCAGCAACTTAGCGAGGTCCACGTTCTCAAGCTGTGAGTCCTGTGCCAATGTCCTCCTCTGCCTCCTAATACTCAACCTTGTTCTCAGCCTCCACTGCAGGCACAATTCAGAATGCTCCTCCAGCATATCACCTATGCAGAGCACGGCGGTGTCACGCTGTTCTGCACCTTGTTTGCCTGGGCAAACTGAGTCACACTGGGGAGGAATCTTCTTGCCAACTGAAAATCGGAACCATGATCACTGATAATAGAAAGAACATTGTGTCGCCTCATTTGTGACATTTCCACCCTCCACATGTTGGACCAACTATATGAGCAGAGGAATGCCGTGAATGATTTCTTAATGATGCAGACGGACAGGAGCACTCCCCTGTCTAACTACGATGTTAGCCACTGGAAGCTCATGCATGACTCCTGCTGTTTGCTCAGGCCCTTTGAGGAGGCCACTTTATTTGTCTGTTGCCAGAACTACGGGATGAATTACGTCATTTCACTCCTTCACGTCCTGAAGCAGATGCTGATAAATCTGGCTGGACAGGGAACAGGATGTGGCGCCTACATCTCACGACCACCTAAGCCCTGTGGGGGCAGAATTAGTGAAGGAGGAGGAGGAGGCAGAGGAGGACATTCACGCATAAGCAATATATACAGAAATGGGTGGTTTTTCTGCACATGTGACAGGAGAAGAGCAGTAGGAGCTGGAGGGTAATGAGGAAGACCAGAAAGATGACCCTAACACAATGTGGCATAATGCAGTGAAGATGGAGGCAGGGAACCCCTCTGAGTCCCTTGTGCAAATGGCCAGATGCATGCTGAGCTGCTTGCATAGTGACAGCCGCATTATCACCATTCAGTAGAGCGTTGATTACTGGCTCTCCACCATGCTACACCCTCACTACTGGTCCAAAATGGGGGCCATTTTTGAGAGGGAGGATAAACTCAACTACTATCAAGACATCCTATATAGTCAGTTGACTGCTGCCTATTTGAGCTATTGCCCATCCTCCCGAACATCTGACCAGTGGGTCCTTCTGCGCTCACGCTCCACTGCTAGAGGGGGGTGGGAGGGCAGGAGCAGCACCAGCTCCATCAGCAGCAACTTAAGTCTGGAGTCTCTAATGAGCAATTTTCTTTACCCACCTACTGAAGAAGTCACCGACCAGCAGCAGCAAGACATGGAGCAGAACCTGAACCAGAAGATGGTGGTCTACTTGGCTGCACCCTGCCACCCCACATCCAAGATCCCCTGGACTATTGGGCAGCCAAACTTGAGTTGTGGCTGAAACTGGCTGAAATTTCACTAAACAAGCTTTCCTGCCCAGCCAGTAGTGTGGTATCAGAGTAGATGTTTAGTGTGGTGGGAGACATAGTTACCTCAAAGAGAACTTGCCTTTCCACCCAAAATGTTGAGATACTAACCTTTGTAAATATGAATCAGGCATAAATCAGCTAGGATTTCCACACACCAGTGCCTGATGCATCAGACTAGATCATTCTGGGTGCCACACCAAAACTTTGTGAAAAAAGACCTGTTTCTTCTGACCACCTGCTTCAGCTGCTATTCTGATGCTGCAACCCGCCTGATACCACACACAAGCTGCCTCTGCTGCCATCTTCTCTTACTGCAACCCACAATCTTGTGCTGTTATTGCCACTGCTGTTGTCCCCCACCTCCCTACTCTGTGACTGTGTTGACTCCTTATGCGGTTGCCACCCTCACCACTCTGTAACTGGGCCACTGTGTTGATTCCTCATACGGTTGTCACTACACCACTCTGTTTCTGGGCCATTGTGTTGACTCCTCATGCTTTTTACGCCTCACCACTCTGTGACTGGGCTATTGTGTTAAAAAAAGAAAAAGAGTTGCAGCACTTACGAATCGATAGCAAAAAGTTTCTATGGTGGTGGTACCCGCAGTGTTACATACCAGTCTGTAATATCCCCAAATCATCCAGAATAAATCAAAAGTAAAACTGCAGCACTCGCCGGTCTTCAATTCATGATGGTTTATTCACCAAAAATTGCGACGTTTCGACCTCTCGGTCTTTCTCAAGCCAGGCTTGAGAAAGACCGAGAGGTCGGAACGTCGCAATTTTGTGTTGACTCGTTATTCGGTAAACAGTGACAAACACAAACTTACTGCTGACACCCTCTCTACTGTGTCATGGTGCCACTTCTTGAATCAACTTATAATAGAACAGGTTGTGTAGAAATCTATGTGGAATCAGCTGATGGTATAAAAGATGTATGCTCTTTCACTCTATAGTACAATCTTGGGGCACTGAACGGTTCTTTATACCTGACTCTAACATTGACCTGTAAGGCTGAGTTAAAACTTGAGTTATGTCATCAGTTTTGGCTCCTTCACTGACCAAACAAATGAAGTGTGAACTGATTCTAGTGACGCCTGTCAATTGCCTGTCATACTGACGCACAGTAACTGTTTCATTACCACAGTGGACTAGCTATGCATGTTTCTGCAATGCACAATAATGTACAGGCTCCTTGCAGCCAGAAAATAGTTTATTTTTAACACGTTTCATCACAAATTTATTTGAATCGAATCAAATTTTTTTGGAATATTTGAATCGAATTTTTGAAAACTTCGCTCATTTCTAAATGCAAGCATCTTCCGCAAGCAGCTGTTTTTTAAAAAAAATCATCAGGTGTTATTTCCCCCAGGTTCAGCTGGGCCACTTCAATGCCTTGAAAAAGTATTCATACTCCTTGAACTTTTCCACATTTGTTCACATTACACCCACAAACTTCAATTTATTTTATTGGGATTTTATGTGGTGGATCAACAGAAAGTAGTAAGTATGCGTGAAGTAAAAAGAAAATGTGTGTTTTTAAAAATGGTTAATAAGTAGTTAATAGAAAGTGTGGCGTGCACTGCATGTTGTGGCCCCTGCCCAGTTTGAACTGGCGAGGAGACAGCCAGTGTGATGTTTGCTGCTTGATGTACTTTAGCAACTACTCTCCTAATTGTCTACTGTTGCCCAGGCTGATCAGCTCCAACACTGCATGGCAACACTTGACTTGACATATATGATGGGAGGGAAGGAGAGGGGAGCTGTGCGGTGTACTACTACTGTTGGGGACAGGAGGATGTCCATGAAGGCCAGACAGAGGTGCAACTAGCCTTTTTTCTGCCCGAGGCAAAAACTGAAATGCCCCCCCCCCCCATTCCTCTTTCTTAACCTAACCCCTTCCCTCCACCATGATGATTTCTTTCAGCCATCTCTTGTCTCTGCAGAGTTTGACAAACAGTCATCTTAGTTCCTACTTTTCCATCCTCCTCCCCACCTTCTGAACACCCCTTCCTGCCACTCCCAATACTATACTGCAGAAACAGATAATCCCACCGAAAATACTATTACCACACAGATAGGTCCCCTTCAATAATTATTTGCACACAGTGCCCTAAAAAATAGCTGCATTCAGCAGGCAGTGTCCCTGAAACTTATAGTGCTGTAACCATAGTGTTCTCCAAAAATAATTGTGCTAAGCTAATGCTATGCCAGGGTGCCTCCCAATGTAACAGTCCTCCCAAAACTCCCACCAATAGTAATAATTCTCTGCCAGAGTGCACTGTGTGGTAACAGTGCACCAAATAGTAATAATGTCCCTCATTTTGCCGCCAGAAGTAATAATGCCCCCAGTAGTAATAATTCACCCTATAATGTGTGTGTGTACTAAAAATACCCCCTTACAATGTGTGCCAATACAAAAAAAGACCCCTTTAATGTCCCGTCTAGAACAAATGTCCCCATAGTGGCCACCTTAGAATATGTGCCAGTACAAAAATACTCCCTTACAATGTGCGCTAAGTACAAAAAATGACCGCTTATGTGCCAGTACAAAAAATTCTCCCATATAACATGTGTCAGTATAAAAAAAAAACAGGGGGTAGTGCTGCGAGCTTTTAAACTGTTGGATTGTAATCATTATCCAAACTAATTAAGTTAGAATTGTGGTGGTGATCAGGAGATAGCGGGCAGCGCGCAGTCTAGCATCTCCAAGCCCAGTTCAATTGTTGATGACATAACAGTGGAGTGGATTGCAGTCAACAATTTTAATTTTAGCCATAGATAATAATAATAGTGAAAAATTAAAAGTTAAGTTTTATGTGCAGAGTCAAACCGGATGGCAAGAGTAGGCTAAAGTCAAGTTGTAAATATAAAGTAATGAGCCTCTACATCTGGTGGGTCATTAAGATAATTGCAGTATAAAAAAAATACCCCTTTTAGTGCCCCCACTAGAACAAAAGTCCCCATAGTGGCCCCTTATAATGCCAATACAAAAATTATCCTTTTAACAGCAGCAATGTCCCCATAGTGCTTTCTCCAGTTACAAAACAATGACCCCATTATGGCCCAACAGCATGCTACCAAATAAAAATAATAAACTCAAATACTTACCTCTATTCTGCTGTCAGCGATGCAGTACAAGACATAAACATCTTCTCGTCTGTGCCCCGAGTTCTATGTAGCCCAACTCATGGGCAGAATGATAATTATGACACCGGCCTCTGATAGGCTACAGGAACTAGGACTAAAGCCTATTAGAGGAAATGGTGGGCCAGGGAGACATTGCTTCCCTGCCCACTAGTGATGAGCGGCAGGTGCCATATTCGATTTCGACGAAATTCGCGAATATTCGAATGAATATTCGTTTCATATTCGTCGAAATCGAATATTCGTCATTTTTTCTAGTTATCGCGATTAACATGCGATTTAAATAATCGCATATTGCGATTTGTACTTAAGGCTACTTTCCTATTGGTTTCATATCTAGAATTAGCGAGGATGACGAATATGACGAATGTATTCGTCTATTCCTCAAAACGAAGATAACGAAGTATTCTACATCTTCGTTTTAGCTACCTATTCGTCAACCTCGCTAATTCTAGCAATCAAATAAGCAGGTTGACTATAGAGACAGCTGTGTTAAATTCGCTATGCGATTTATTTATTTTTTAATAAATAGAATACTTATAATAATTTTATCAAGTAATATAATTATTGTATTAAAAAAAAAATAATCGCATAGCGAATTTAACACAGCTGTCTGGTAAGTCAACCTTCCTATTTGATTGCTAGAATTAGCGAATAGCGAAGTTGACGATGACGAGACGAATAGGTAGCTAAAACGAAGATGTAGAATACTTCGTTATCTTCGTTTTGAGGAATATGACGAATACATTCGTCATATTCGCTATTCAGCTAATTCTACCAAGCCAACCATAACTTCTGTGCTCATGGAGCGTCCCCATCACCATGGGAACGTCTCCATATACTAAAATGTACTGTCGGATTTGAGGAATTACGTTGAAATCGCAATGCGATTAATTCAAGTTATATTAATCGCATTGCGATTTCAACTTAGAGCTGGGTTTATAATGGGTCAGCTTGCTAGAATTAACGAGTTAACGAATATGGAATATAGCAGCAGTGCTAAGTTGAAATCGCAATGCGATTAATTTAACTTAAAGTATTCGCATTGCGATTTCAACTTAGCACTGCTAGTGCATAGCATTAGCTATACTCCATATTCGTTAATTCTAGCCTATGTAAGATAGCAGTGCTAAGTTGTAATCGCAATGCGATTAATATAACTTGAATTAATCGCATTGCGATTTCAACGTAATTCCTCAAATCCGACAGTACATTTTAGTATATGGAGATTCTCCCATGGATGGGGACGCTCCACATGAGCACGGAAGTCGGCAGAAGCGGCAACGGGCACTGACTAGAGCAGCCAGGAAGCCAGGAATCCTCAGGACAGGTAAGAACTACTTTTGGGAAGTAGGAAAGAAAAAAATATAACTAAAAAAAAAAACAAAAAAAAAACGAATAATCGAAATAGTGAATTTATAGCGCTATATTCGAAATATTCGCGAATTAGCGAAGTGCCGATATTCGCTAAAAAAATTCGCTTTTCGAATATTCGCGCTCAACACTACTGCCCACTTGCAGCATTCAACTGTATTGCTGTCCTGAGTACAGTGATGCAGTTGAATGGAAGTACTCATTGCCCATGACCCTTCTGCCTCACCTCGCCTCATTGGCGGTGCACCCCTGGTGCCTGGTGTGGGAAGCAGGCTGACACTAACGTGGAGGGGTCAAAAGGACCTGTCCTTTTTGCTGGGGTGCTGCCTCGCCACTACCACAAAAAACATTGACCCAGTGGGTTATGAAAGACACCGAGTGTCCCTGTCCGGAACAGCTGCTCCAGGTGTCCACTGCACAGCGACAATTACATTATCCACCATGTAAGTTTACAAGGCAGGGATGGCTTTTTGGGAGAAATAATGTTGGCTAGGTATCTTTCACTGAGGAGGAGTGCTCAACATTAGCTCCCTAAAGGTAACAAACTCGACTATATGGTACGGCAGCAACTGCACCGCCAGTAACTTAGTCAGGTGGGAACTAAGCATGGATTGCTTATTGTGTAAAGTTGTTTTCTGGCCACATATTCCATTATTGATGGCTGACGATGGAGTGGAGGAGGAGTCTAAGCAGTAGAAGCAGAAAGTGAGGATGATTTTAGGTTTACACAGGGCAATGCTGCTCTCCTCCGGTATTGTGCAAGAAACTGCCAGAAGTCAGATATTCATGCACTCTGCCCAGAGCTAGCTGTCTTAGCCCTGGCAGTGCTTTGGGACATTCTGACTGTACGCCGCTTCTGCTCTTTATTGCTGCTGTCACTCCCCTCCTCCTTTGACGTTACCTCCAACTCAGCACCCCGAACTGGCTCCCAGGTCCTGTCCAACACACAATCATTGTCTTATCCTCACATTCCTCCCTAATTTTATCAGACTGCAGTATTTCTTGGTGGGCTCCTTTGTCTCAATCCCAACTCCTAGCTTTGTGTTTGCCCAGAGTGCCACTGTCAAAACCATTGTTCCCACCATGCCTACAAATGCTGCTACTACAGCCAAAAGTGCTATGCATGGTCCCCCTCCTTCCCTCTGAACTTCCTCCTCAGAGCAGTGTAAAAACTGACTGCTCTCACACAAGTCATCAACAAAGAGATTCTCTTGACTATCTGCTGAAAGGCATGGTGGGGTTTTGTTGCCTCTTAGGAAAAAAGAAGGTGCCTCACAAGGTGGGGGCAATGAAGACAGAGAGGGCACCATCGGCATGCTTTTCTGTGGCTATAAAGAGGAGGAGCAGGAGGAATGCTGTGACCCCTGGCTTCAAGGCATGGTGTCAGACTCAAGTTACCTCCACATCATCCTGTTGTAATTGAGAGGAGAAGTGAGCCACCAAATCCACAATCTTAAAAGGCCAGAGAGAACTGTGGTCTTACTACTACTACTACTACTTCTGCCAAAATACCTGGTGCTGCTACATGGCCTGACCCTGCGTATTTCGTTTGGAACCCTTCTGTATTCCAGACATTTGGCAGTCAAATGGAACAGTTTGCAAGTGTGTTTTCTGGAACTTAAAGATAGAGGTGCAATTAAATGTCCTTCCCCTTCTACAAACACATGGAAGATACTGCTATTAATAATTTACTTTGGGAATAAAGCAGTATTGGCTAACCGATTTGGGAGTAATGTCTTAGGTGTACCCAAATACAAAGATTCATAAAAAAAGCTTTCAATAGTATAAAACATACCAACGTACTATGAGATTATTCCCCCCCACACCAACTCTTGAACTGTTTGGAGATACTGTGTCACAGATTTCACACTACTATTTTAGGTGTTTTCACTCAGAGATTTACAATTTTTCACCCCATGCCAACACTTCCCAGAACTGCCCAGAAATGCCCTGTCACAGATTTCGGCCTAGTATTTCAGATGTTTTTACTCAGAGATTTAAAACAGTACTCTCTGGATTGTAAAACAAATGTTGCACCCTTGTATTGTAATTTTTACACCCCTCACCAACACTTAAACTGTCTTTAAGTGTCTTTCAGGGGTGTTTTTACTCAGAGACTTAAAATGGTACCTTCTGGATTGTAAAACATGCATTGCACACTTGTATTGTAGTTAATCTCCTCCCTCCTCCCCGACACACACACCAAAACTTTAAGTGTGCAGGGAAGGCCTTTTGATTTCTGTGTATGGTGTAATTTATGTTCAATTTCGTTTGTAGAAAATTGGCATTATTACTATTAGTTTTGCTACGATGCAAAGTGTTTAAAAACAAAGCAGATATGATACAATTAAATAAACAGTTGCTCAACAGCAGCAGCAGATTGTATTATTGCCATAAAATGCTTCTGCCACAACGCAACCAGTTTCACATGGACGGATACGATGCACAATTTGCACCAAAAAACTATTTTGCATGCTTTGAATCATTTAATAACCATTTTACACACCTTTCTCAGCTTTTTGTGTCTTGTCTGACAAGGAGGCATGGCTTTGCTTGAATGTAGTGTGTTTTATATTCCGCCGTATGCACCAATAATGCGCCATAATTTTGGTGCATAAACACATTTTTTAACGCACAGACAAAGGTCTAGCATAAATCTGAAGCAGGATTTAGGCATTTCTATTATCCTTCTCCCACATATGCTCAGCTTATTTAACTCTACTATACTATACTTTTATATTACCCCTCATTCCCACTGCGCTAACTACCATCCCATGGTACAGTTAAACGAGGAGCCACAACCCTTCAACAAACTTCTGCTTTAGGCAGGGTTCACACCTGCGCATCCCGCTTCGCGCGTACGACGCTCTATCTTTACTTTTATTTTCGCATGGTGAAAATGAAAGTAGAAATTGTGTGGTGTGCGAGCGTTTGCGCTATATATCCCTATGGGGACGCGCTACAGTACACCCCAAAGAAGCTCCTGTACTTCATTGGGCGTAGGGCATTTTACAGCGCGTTCGTACGCGCTGTAAAACGCTCAGGTGAGAACCATGCCCATAGGGAAACATGGGTTTTTGCCTGTTGAGCGTTTTACAGCGCATAGGAACGCGCTGTAAAACGCTCAAGTCTGAATCCAGCCTTACAGATTGCATTTTTGGCTTCCCCAACTGGTTCACAAAAGACAGGTTGGATTTGTCCCTGAGTCAAGGGATAACACCAGACATATGATAGGTAGGATAGATGCTGTGAATAGAGAAGAGTGTAGTGCTCTTATGTTGAGTTTAGATCCTGCAAAGAAGTTTGATCATTAAATAAGTCTTTCCTATTTGCTAACCTTTCCTACTAAGATATATTAGTCAGACCCTTTCACAGACATTAAAACTAGAAGAGGGAGGGCAGAGTGCGTGGGGCTATAAAAAACAGGTTTCCCCCTAGGAGGGAGCCACTTTACTGATCTGTAGTGCTGAAACAGAGCTGGCTGCTACACAAGGGCAGAGAGAGAAAAGTTGCAGGTATCCTGCCAAACTGAAGATAGACTCCAGAGGAAATGTTAAAGATAGTTTATTGGCAAACAAGAAATGTGTTTCAGGGTTGGAATTACCCCTTTGTTAAGCAAGTTATAGCATAAGTAGTAAAAACAAAGCACCTGTTTTAAAACTGGGATCTCTCTTGGGCAAGAGATGCCAGGAAAAAGTTGAAAGTTAATGGCATAAATCAATAAATAAATAGATAATAAAAATAGAAAAAGATGCATAATATATTGATTAATTGCTGGAATAAAAAATATTGGTAAAATAAAGACATACAAACCACATAATTATGAAATATGTGGTGTAACAATGTTACACCACATATTATTATAATAAAATCATTGTTAAATAACGGTGTTGATAAACATACATGTCTATACATATTATTTGTATAGGATACTATAGGCAGGGCCGGGCCGACACAGAGGCTGGGGAGGCTCCAGCCTCAGGGCGCTCCAGCGTCAGGGCGCAGGCCAGCTCCCCAGCCTCTGGGCGGCAGGCAGGCCACTGACCATGTCAGTGGCATTGCGAGGTGTGCGGGCCGCACCGGGTGACACCCGGACCCCCTGACCCAACAGCACTAGCATCCCCACTCACCCCCCGGCGCTGCACTGACTGTAGATGCTATTTCCTAGCCAGCTAAAGGACCTTCGATGATGTCATGCTCATGTGACCAGACTCCAGTAGGCGGAGCCAGTCTGGAGTCTGCAAGAAGCACAGTTGATTTCCTGGGTTTATGAGTGGAGCCAGTAGCAGGTGAGGTTTTCTCTTGGTGGGTGTATGTGGGTGTAAGTAAAACTCTGCAGGGGGCCTATAGAGATAGTCTGGAGTCTGCAAGAAGCATAAGCCTCTGGGGAAATCAACTGTAATTGGTTTGCTGTAATGCTCTGCAGGGGGTGGGGGTTGCTTTAATGCTCTGCAAGGGGTGGTGGGGGTTGCTGTAATGCTCTGCAAGGGGGTGGGGGTTGCTTTAATGATCTGCAAGGGGGTTGCTGTATTGCTCTGCAAGGGGGATGCTGTATTGCTCTGCAAGGGGGATGCTGTAATGCTCTGCAAGGTGGGGATGCTGTAATGCTCTGCAAGGGGTTGGGGGTTGCTCTAATGCTCTGCAAGAGGGTAGGGGTTGCTCTAATGCTCTGCATGGGGGTTGGGGTTGCTCTAATGCTCTGCAAGGGGTTGGGGGTTGCTCTAATGCTCTGCAAGGGGGTTGCTCTAATGCTCTGCAAGGGGGTTGGGGTTGCTGTAATGCTCTGCAAGGGGGTTTGCTGTAATTATATAGGGTATATGTGGGGCTATCTATGCAGTATTTGGGGGTCTGCGCAGTATATGGGGGCTGTCTGCGTAGTATATTGAGGGCTATCTATGCAGTATATTGGGGTTTGCCTGTGTAGTATATTGAGGTCTGCGCAGTATATGGGGGCTATCTACGCAGTATATTGGGAGTCTTGCAGAGCAATACAGCAACCCCACCCCCTTGCAGAGCATTACAACAACCCCACCCCCATTGCAGAGCATTAAAGCACCCCCGCAGAGCATTACAGCAAACCAATTACAGTTGATTTCCCTAGAGGCTTATGCTTCTTGCAGACTCCATACATGCCACTGGACCAAGTCGCTGCTGCTGGCGCGCCTGCCGGGCTGCCGGCCGCGCTGGAGGATGGAGGAGTAGTGAGCACTTGGCACTGACTTACGTGCTCCCTCCCCGCTCCGCCTCCTGGCTCGGCTGCTCCGCTGCTCTGGTCTCTGCTCAGTCGCTTGCCTGACTGGCTGCGTACAGCGTTCACTTTGACCTGACGCGCTGTACTCAGTCAGTACTCAGTCAGGTCACAAGTGCGCAATTTGGAGACCAGGAGCAGCGCGGGCAGCAGCACAGCACTGCGTCACGACCCAGCCCAGGCCCCGGAAGGGATAGATCGTGAGATGAGTCTGCCCTGAAGTGAAGTGGGGGGGGGGGGGCGCACTTGGAAAGCTCAGCCTCTGTTGGTGGTGGACCTTGTCCCAGCCCTGACTATAGGTATTGTACTATCTTACTACCATGTTACAGACTGTCATGATCATTGTATATTTTATACTGTGTATATTCACTTATGATATATACTTTATATATCATACCATGCTCATTTATGTATTATGAACTTTTTATTCATTTTTATTTTTTATTTTTATAGATTTTTATATTTGCATGTATGTTTTATATATAATAGACATTTATTATTATATAAGCCTTTGAATTGATATACAAAAAACATTTATTAGATTGCTGATATCAATTTCCAAGATCCATAACATGCCTGGTGTTTTATTAGTATATAATGTGAAAGCAAGTACATTGGGATCTTTCCTTCATAAAATCAACTAATGAACTGAATCTATATAACACATTAAAAAAACGCAACATGAGCTGAAAAAACCGCATGAAAATCGCACGATAACCGCATGGACAGCTTCCACATTTTAAGGACTCCACACCAGATTTTGATTGTTTCCTCAATCTGAAGCTATAAAACAACCCAAAAAATAGTGGGGGGTTACCACTGAAGAAGGGGAAAGCAATCCCCGAAACGCGTTTGGAAAAGGAAACCCCCCTGGGTACCCAACATTTAAAGTAAAGCCAGTAGAGAAAAACTGTAGAAGTTTGACATCTGGAGCGCTCCAAAATCAAAGTGTACACATCCTACAGTTATCTCCTTCCCGCGCCCCCGGCCCACGTGACAAACTGAGGATCGCAGACAGCGTGAGCACGGGAGAGCAGTAGCCACAGAAATACAGGGGAGACGCCAAGCAAAGCTGCCGTGTGATGCCCGCTGTGAGTAAGACAAATCCCGATTATACAGACTCGGTGGAAGTCTAACTACTAAGTCTTATTACTGAGTGCAACATCTGACAGGTACTGTACCTGTATTATATTAAAAGTTGCCTAACTGATAATATAGTGGGACTCAAAGGTGACACAGGACCCAGAAAGATAATATACCACCTAATACTTAACATCGAAGTAGTGTTTGACAGCGCTTGAACAACGCCTGCATAGTATGGGCTATTAATACCATTGACGATTATTATCTATATACTTCAAAGATCTTTTAACAACTGGGTATGACTAATAGCATCATTATGGACACAAAACAGTCATAGTATTTCTAGACTGCGATCTCAGAACTGAATAGAATCCAGACAGCAATCTTGCATATATTTTGGCGATGAGCACATTGCTGTTAGACATTTCATAATATATTGAACTGCAATTTATCACCAGTCCAAATTGTGTGGATTATATCGGTTGTAGACCAGATTTGAACCTTCTATTGTTTTTTATACCAGGGTACGATATTGTCTTTCATTGTTTTTTTATACTAGGGCACGACATTATCTTCTATGAATAAAAGTTACATTTTATTTACTCTATTTGGGGATATTCTCTACACACGTATGAGTGCCAGTCTCTTTATTTAATAATTATTTACTTGTTTTCTAAAGGGGTGTTTCAGCTAAGACTTGAGCACCTGTACCATAACCAGCGAAGGAGTGAGCTATTTACCGTATACTGTTTAACTGATAGAAATGTGGCTTAAATAAGTGTTTATGACCTATTAGTAGTTTAGAATTAAGGTTTATTAGATGACACACAGAAAGTGAAAGTACCAGTCACACAGTTAGAAAAACAGTTAACCTTTTCTGACAGAACAGCTCAATATTTTTAATAAAGGCCAATTAAAAATATGATTCAAAAATGAGTAAAATGCAATCATAAACAAAAATTGCCCCCAAAGGTGTACATAGCCTTTAAAGACATCAGTTCTGCATAGAGACTCACTCGAAGTAGTCCATGGTAAGGGGAGCTATTCGCAATGCTCCATGGCATTATACATATACACTGTACAAATATATACTGTACAAATATACTGTACAAATAGGCATCTCCCAAGAAGAGAACATCTCCCTAGCACCACCTATTGGAAGTGGCTCCCTAGAAGTCAGGATCTGACTTTCTTACTTGGATATCTGGCTTAGGGTGGGTTCACACTAGCGTTATGCTTTCCGTAATGGCCTTCCGTTATAACGTGGTTATAACGTAACATAACGGAATCCATAAGACGGAAGTCTATGGGAAAGCATAACGGATCCGTCTGGTTCCCGTTATGCAAGACGGAAAACAAAGTCCACAGGACAACATGCTGGTGTAAGGCAGGGACGCCAGTCCTGGCAAAGTAATGGCGGCTGGGGACACGCCATATGGGTTGGGCCTGCTTGCCAGGAGCCCATTGAGTGAACGCACACGTCGGTCCCCAGGGGCATAGGGAGCGGTGCGTTCAAAAGCATCTGCAACTGACGGCTGGCCCCGGACGGCAGAAGAGGACATAGAGGAGGGTGCAGTGGCGGCAGAGGTATGGCTGCCGGTATCAGTACCTCTGTGAGAGGGAGTGGCGGAGTGGGAATGAATTGTCGGAGGCGGTTGGGGTGGCTGCTGTACAGTGGCAGGAGATGCTATCCCCTGCCCACTGCTGGTGGCCCTGCTGCTACCACCCCTCATCTGTTCCCACTCCTGACAGTGGTTGACTCTCAGGTGCTGGGTAAGTGCAGTAGTAACCAGCCGAGCCACAGACCTCCCTCTCTTCACCTCTGTGGTACTGGAATGTGCCATCAGAGCCAATACTTGCTCTGCATCCTGTGATGTAATTGGACAGCTGCCACGCCCAAAAAAATCTTTAATAAGTCGGACGCCCCTCACACTTGCACCCGTACCTCCACGGGTAGAGGAGCGGTCCTGTGCAGGCAGTGGTCCAGCACTGAAACCAACTCCCCTACCACGGCTTCCTGAACGACCACGTGATGTCATACTGGATAAGTCTGTCACCAACAAAAAATATATATATGGAATTTGGGGATAACTTTATTGGGATGGGGACTCTGGGGCTAAAATGAAAAAATAAATAAAATTTAAGCGGTAATTAAATAAGAATGAAAGGGCTTTTTTTAAAAAATTACTGAAGACACGGACACTGACGCAGACAGACACAACACCAACTGAACTATAGAAAAACACGAATGAAAACTAACTTATATAAACTTTTTTTTTATATTTTCCTTTTTTTTTTAACTAACTGAAGAGACGGACACTGATGCAGACAGACACAACACCAACTGAACTATAGAAAAACACTAATGAAAACGAACTTATATAAACTTTTTTTTATATTTTCCTTTTTTTTTAACTAACTGAAGACACGGACACTGATGCAGACAGACACAACACCAACTGAACTATAGAAAAGCACTAATGAAAACGAACTTATATAAACTTTTTTTTTTGTTTTGATTTTTCCTTTTTTTTTTTTACTAACTGAAGACACGGACACTGATGCAGACAGACAAAACACCAACACTACACAAACTAAACTATGATAACCTAAGACAATACAGTAACACTAACCTTTTTTTTTTTTAAAAGACACTAACTAAAACAGTAAAAATGAAATAAAGCCTATGTACACCATAACTAACCTAGACCCTTGACCTTGAAACTACATTAATCCCTAATACTACATCCTACACTAGAACTTGATCACCAAACAGATAGCCTATCCTATCTAACAGTAAAAATGTATATGTTTTGATTTTGGATGTAAATTGCTTTTAAAAAAGCACAATACAGCACAGCACAGTTTTAAAGCTCCTATCACAATCAACCCCACATAAAACTGCACAAAATGGCTGCATGCAAAGGATCTTATATACTAAGGGGTGGACAACTTTCCTATTGGTTGCTAGGGATGTTGCTAACCTATGACAACTATATTTTCATCCTTCTCATTGGCTGACAAGAAAGCAGGGAGGGATCAATGTACTCAGGGCGGCGAAAATATTCGCATCGCATGGAAAATTCGCATTGCGAATATTCGCGGTTTACTTAAATACTCTCAGAAATTAATGGAGCCTTCTCATTCCTTATTTAATCCTCACTTGCAGCACAAGCTAGAAGCAGCCTGCTTCTAGCTTGTTATCCAAATGAAAATTACATATATTCGCTATTCGCTGAATCGCTATGTTCGAGTCGACCACAGAGTGGAGCTTTTGCACACAGTCACAGTGATGCAATATTCGCATTGCAGAAAACCCGCATTGCGATTATTCGTACTACAGTCAGCTTAGCTATTCTAAGCTTTGTTTGGCGCTGCATTTGATATTCGCATAGTCGGAAAAAATCGCATTACGAAGATTTGCACCATACATTTAAAGTAACTGGAGCCTTGGGTCACAAGCTTGAAACTTTTCTATAGCGACTCAACCTGAGGGAGTAGTATGATAAGACACTTTTTTTTTAATAGCACACAGACATCATTGTGATTTGTGTAAGAAACACAGAATATTCATATTTACAAATATATACCGCAATATTCTAAATATTCGTGAAATCGCGAATGGCCAATATTCGCAAAAAAAATTTGCTTCGCGAATATTCGCGCTCAACACTACTGATTGCCTGATTGGAGTCGGGAAGGAATTTTTTTCCCCTAAAGTGAGCAAAATTGCTAGAACAAAGAATGTCTTTTTTTACGGAGTGTAAAAAAAGAATAGCAGCACATTCAGCATTAGTACATTAGTACATGGTATTAGTAGTGCAATTTCTTCTTCCAGATAATGAGATATGGTTGCTGGCAATGTAGCAGAAGATGACACTTTGTTAGCTATCGCTGTCTCTCTCTGAATTCCCTTCCCTCTGGCTTTACTCTGGCACTTGTAGCTGTAGGTGTCCACTTTATGCCTGTTCTAAATTTCAGTGATGGTGCTTTAATGTGTTTCCCACCACCTTGCAGCAAAGTTTTGATAGCTTGTTTGCTTGATCACTCTGCTGCCACAAATATGCTGTAGTTTACACATATTCTGTGGCCTAGGACCCTGCAGTCTCTCTGGGGCAATTATGTCCTCTGTCGTCTGCCTTGCTTGGAATAGCAAGAGATTGCATGCTCCCTCACTCCTCACTTTCTACATCCTGAACTGACTCTAACTAGTTTAGCCCCTTCCTTGGCAGGAAGTCAGACCAGCCCACTCTTACCAAGAGGGGAGAAATGGGATGGTAAGTTCCATTCCTGTTGCCAAACACTGTCAACTGTACCCCATCTGATGGTGAACAAAGTGTAATGCATGAACGGTGACATAACATGAATATTACAAATCATTACTTTTCTAACCAATTGTAATACCCCCAGGGTGGGAGAGGGGCCTACCAGTTAGACATGTGGGCGGCAGGCATCTGTTCGCCGAAAGCTGTGGCAAACTGTGTACACAGTATATCTGGGTAATGAAGTAATTTAGCCTCCCTATCCAGTAATCATCAGGTTGCTTGATGCTAAGGATATGCTTGTCACTACTTAAGCAAGCAATTATACAGGTTGCCAATTTCTCCAGCGTGCCTGAAGACTTATTTCTAGCTCTCCAACCCTCCTCCTCCCTAAATGATTGGTCATCATGGCCAGTGTCCTCATTGCCATCATCATCATCCTCCTGCACAAGTGACTCCTCCTCCTCCAGTGGTAGCTCCACATCCTCCTCCTCCTCCATGGGAAAGCAAAATTCATAAGCTGTTCTGCTCACACAATCCCTTGTTGTATCAGCGAGAGTATCTGCTTTAAATTAAAGGGGTTATCCCATAATCATATAGTACATGACAATCTCTTTTTATCAAAGCAAGAACCAGCCCTGTACCTCATACGGATCCAAAGATACCCACATTCATTGCTCTGCTAGATTTATATCAAACTGGCAGCTCAAGCGGGGTTTCTTTTCTGCTACTAGTCAGGGGGTGTGTCCATTCTGCAGTATCTCTCTCCCTATGACAGCTCAGTAGGCAGTTAAAGGATGAACCTGAGCATGTGCAGCCATCTCAGTGAGCCAGACAAAGAATTAAGAAAACACAAATAGCAGGTAGCGCTATACAAAAAAGGCATATGCCCCCCAAAATGGTAAAATTAGACCCTATTTAAGACAATCGACCCCCACAAAAAATAGCTCTCAGATTATAGAGACACTTACACATCATTTTTTTTCTTCAAAAATGCTATAATTGTTTTAAAGTGAAATAAGTAAAAAAAGTTGACATATTAGGTATCGCTGCATCCGTAATGACCAGCTCTATAAAAATATCACATGACCTGACCCCTCATGTGAACACTGTAAACAAATAAAAATAGTGGCTTTTTTTGTGACTTACATCACAAAAAGTGCAACACCAAGCAATCAAGAAGGTGTATGCCCCCCAAAATAGTACCAATCAAACCGTCACCTCATCCTGCAAAAAATGAGATCCTACATTAGACAATCACCCAAAAAATAAAAAAACTATAGCTCTCAGACAATTGAGACACTAAAATATGATTTTTTGTTTAAAAAATGCTATTATTGTGTTAAAGTGAAATAAATGAAAAAATTTGACATATTAAGTACTGCCTCATCCGTAACAACCTGCTCTATAAAAATATCACATGACCTACCCCGCCATGTGAACGCTGTAAAAATAAATAAATAAAAACTGCCAAAATAACCATAAAGTATAATAATGAATAATCAAAAATCATATGTACCCAAAAATGTTACCAATCAAAATGTCAACTCTTCCTGCAAAAAACAAGCCCGTGCACAAGACGATCGGCAGAAAAATAAAAAAAATATGGCGTTCTGAAAATTGAGACACAAAAACATAATTTTTGTCCAAAAATGTTTTATTATGCAAAACTGAACTAAACAAACAAACAAAGTAGACATATTTGATATGATTGCGTCCGTAACAACATACTCTATAAATATAGCACATGATCTAACTTGTCAGATGTTTGCACATTGTAAAAAACTAAAAATGAAAACTGTGCCAGAACTGCCATTTTTGGTTACCTCACAAAAAACGTAATATAGAGCAATCAAAAATCATATATACCCCAAAATAATACCAGTAAAACTGTCACCTTATCCCATAGTTTCAAAATTGGGGTCACTTTTGGGGTTTCTACTGTGCATCTGAGGGGCTTCAAATGGGACATGGTGTCTAAAAAACAGTCCACCAAAATCTGTGTTTCAAAAACCATACAGGGATCCTTTTCTTCTGCTCCCTGCCGTGTGCCCTTACATCAGTTTACCACCACATGTGGGGTGTTTGTGTAAACTGCAGAATCAGAGTTATAGATATTGAGTTTTGTTTGGCTGTCAACCCTGGATGTGTTACAGGAAAAAATTGATTAAAATGGAAAATCTGACAAAAAACATGAAATTTAGAAATTTCATCTCAATTTTGTCAGGCAGCCAGGGAGAGAGATGTAGTCTCACTGGAAGCATGCCACCAAGCGAAGCCACGCATTCTCCCAGGTGGTCTCTGGTGGGACATCCCTCACCCCTCGCTGGCCACGAGGGGCGGGGTGTTGCCCCCAGAGGGTGGAGCTAGTAAAGGTTCACGCTTTACGCGCACGCGTCACTCTATGAGATCCACTACGGAACGCCATCATCCCAGCGCTGATGCTGGTCAGGGGTCCCGGGATGCCTGGTCTGAGGGTGGGGATTGGGTTTGACCTTAGCAGTGTCAGGTGATCTGTGGAGGGATATTTAAACCTGGCCTTTTTCCTCACTCTTCTTGAGCCCTGGCTTACGTTTACTGACCATTATTGTGTTTCCCTTTTGGCAATTGCATAGTGTCACGGTATTTACTTTGAGATTTTGCCTAACTGCGGCCGGTGTGCCTAGCCACCAGCCGCCCTACTATTTGACACTTGGGAAGGGCTCTGCCAAAGTCCCCCTTCCTGCTGGAGGTGGGTAAAGAGAACCCCGTACCCTTAAAGGTGTTCAGAGTGTGACAGCTTGCGTGAAGTGTGTCTGGTACGCTGCATTTGCTGGCTGTCAGTTTGGCTTTATCGTTACATTAGCATTATAAATTTTCCTTTAATTCTTGTACAACACCTAAAGGGCTAACAAAGTTGGTAAAATCAGTTTTGAATAACTTGAGGGGTGTGGTTTCTAAAATGCGGTCATTTATGGGTGGTTTCTACTATGTAAGCGCCACAAAGTGACTTCAGAACTGAACTGGTCCTTAAAAAGTGGGTTTTGGAAATTTTCTTAAAATTTTAAGAATTGCCTCTAAAATTCAAAGTCTTCTTTACAAAATGATGCCAACATAAAGTAGACAATGTTAAGTAATAAATATTTTATGAGGTATCAATTTCTGTTTTTAAAGAAGAGAAATTGAAATTTTTAAAATTGTGAATGTTTCCAAATTTTTTGGCAAACTTAGGATTTTTCCCATAAATAAAGGTGAAAGATATTGACTCAAATTTATGACTGTCATGAAGTACAATGTGTCACGAAAAACCAGTCTCAGAATGGCTTTGATAAGTAAAAGTGTTCCAAAGTTATTACCACAAAAATTTACACATTAGGGTACTTTCACACTTGCTTTGGTGCAGATCCGTCTGTTTATTTGCACAGACGGATCCGCACCTATAATGCAAACGTTTGTATCCGTTCAAAACGGATCCGTTTGCATTAGTTAAAAGAAAAATGACAAAGTCCAAAACGGATCAGTTTTGAATTACATTGAAAGTCAATGGGAAATGGATCCGTTTTCAAATGCACCATATTGTGTCATTGAAAACGGATCCGTCCCCATTGACTTACATTGTAATTAAAAATGGATCTGTTAGGCTCCGCCTCTTCAGACTGACACCAAGATGCTGCATGCAGCGTTTTGGTGTCCGCCTGCAAAACGGAATAGAGGCGGAACGGAGCCTAACTAATGCATTCTGAACGGATCCTTATCCATTCAGAATGCATTGGGGCTTAACTGATCTGTTTTGGACTGTTTGTGAGAGCCCTGAAACGGATCTCACAAACTGAATCTAAAACGCTAGTGTCAAAGTACCCTCAGTCAGCTTTTACAGGTATACCATAGAATCTGTTACATACTGCATTACAGTTTGATACTCTGGCTGCTCTTCTGAGGACAAGAAGACCCTCAAGCGCATCATCAGAATGGCTGGAAGAATCACTGATTTACCATCACTGGATGACATCTTCACTGCTCGTTGTAGCAACAGGGCAAATATTATCTGCTGGGATCCAACTCACCCTGGCCACAGCCTTTTCACTCCCCTACCCTCTTGTAGGCGTCTTAGAGCCCTACATGCCCGCACCACTAGGCTAAAGAACAGCTTTTACCCCAATTAAATCAATCTCCTAAATGCTCAGAGATTATTGCCCCTTCCTAGGATAGAAACTACCACAAACTGAAAGTGACTGCTGCATTCGTGAGCCCATGATCTCTTGTCTTCAGGCGTGTCTGAATCAGTTTGTATATTACTTTATAAGCACTTCCTACTTTGCTCTTGCTATATATATATGCTGTGAACAGTAAATAGTAATGCTTTCTAGTGCAATGCTTTAGTTTAAATGTTAGTTCTTGTTCCTCTGTCCATGGCATCTAGGATTGCTCCAAACAACATTTCATTGTATTGTACATTGTATTTCATTGTATTGTACAGTGACAATAAAGGCATCTTATCTTATCGTATCTTATCACATGTCAAATTTGCAAAAAATGGCCTTGGCAGGAGGGCGAAAACTAGCCCGGAGTAGTAGTGGTTAAGTAAGTTGTAATAGACAACAATCATAAAGGAAAAAAAAGTCTAACAAACTGTACACATTCCAAATCTGCATAGTTTGTTTACTCTGTTTTATAATGTAGCAACAATGTTGTTGTCTGGTGTTCAACATGTTTATTTATATCAATAGTCAGAAAGGGCAGATTCTAGGTCTCATTGTAAACTTCAGTTGTCCAGACAGACATAAAAACATAAATCTGTTTTTTTTTTTATATTTCTCTTGTGAGAAGAGAGAGTGAGATTTATGCTTGATTTCCCAACACTGAACTGTGGCATAACATAATCTGTTGTTTCATTACAGAACTTTTTGAACTACAGTTATACTCTCAGTGAAATGCAAAGACTGTAAATAATTGGGGAAACTTGTCCATGATGACCAATACAGAATATGTTTTGTTTGATATTTGTTTGATCTGTGATATTTAATCCTCTCATACTGTTGTGCTTCCCAGATGCCGTAAAAGATGTGTTAATCCATACTGTACATGCAGGAACTCTTTCCCATATGGGCAATAACAATAATTACATTTTGTATCAAATTTTTTATTTTTTGTGCCAGCTCATATTGAATGACAATTCTATAACGTCACAAGTGACCTTTCCCACTATTGACTATGACAAGCATGCACAATCTTTACTGGAAAACAATGCTGGGTATTGAGAAAGTAATTTACAGTGTTATGTGGCAAGTAATATTGCAGGTACTTTTAATTAGAACAATATGACAAAAGTATCCTATACATCACTAAATCAGAACAATCAAGACATGTGACACCTAGGGCTTTTTATTAATATATTCTTTTTCTAACTTTATCTCAGGAAAATTGTGCAAAAATGTACAAAATCATTTTGTTTGCAAACTATATTTTTATTTTTTAAATATGATAGGTTATCTATTTTGTGTTGGTTACTATATATTACAAATGTTTTTATTTATTTTTGACACACATAACACCCCCCAAGAGGTCAATAAAAGACCTCTTTAGCGAGACTCACAGTTTCTACTGTAACTGAGACATCCAAAGGAGGCCCAGGTACAGAGGAAAACAGCCCTATGTGGGGGCTTTGTACAAGTCAGAGCTGATCTGTTTGCTAAGATGTGACAGCCCTGCACTGCCCCAAAAGACACCCAGGGATCACACGATCACCAAGTCCAATAAAAGATACAGCATAGTCGCCTCCTCTGTTCACTGCATTGCACTTATTGAGCGAGAATGCAGAAGTGGTAATAAAACACTCCTATAGTCTCCTCAGGTTCCCTGGCTGTTGCTGACATCTGTGAACCGGACCTTCTCCTAGTAGAATCAACATCTACACAGTGCTTATATCGTCCCTCTAACTTTGCAGGAGTACACATCAACTTGTTTAACACCCGTTTTTCTTATCTCTATATTCACTCTCCCCTCTGTACCTAATAGGGGGTGGGGGAATAAAAATTAGGGTGTTTTTGATTGCTATTCTGTCCTTATTACCCTATACTTTTTCTTTTCTTCATTAATCGCCTAATGGGATGAAACATGGCATGTCGGGACAAGAGTGAGGGTCAAATTTAGGGCAACGGCCGCGTTGGGGACAAGTTCCTGACGGGGTCGCCCCTATTGGGGCTGGTGTTCTGTGTTTGCCAGGCAGGGACTCATAGCCCCTTTCCCAATGATACATAGGGTCTGCATGAGGGCTAGACAGTTTTATGTCCTTGTGTAACTTGCAATATCACAGGAGCTGCCCCAAGATAATATAATTGATAAAAGGAGCCAGAATTTACAGCAGGTTACCACCTCTATGAATGAACAGAAAATAAATTACTCACATACGTCTGAGGTGGCAAGAACCATTTTTTTAAATATATATTTTGTTGATTTTTTATTTTTTTTCACCATGTTACGTTTACTATTTGTTTGGGCCTCATTTATTTTATTGAATATTAGTAAAAGTTATGTTTTAATCTATTGCATATCATGGAATATCATTTAATATGGCATACAATGTAGTGGAAAGCGGGAATAAAATTCCAAATGAGGTAGAATTAGAAAAAAAATTCAGGATTCAGGATTCGTCCCTACGGTGTTCCCTTTGTGGCAAACTGACCTCTCCTGCATAAGGGAAACCAGACGGATCCGTTATGCTGGCCATAGACTTCTATTATGACGGAATAAATAACGGAATGCCTCTAAAGGCATTCCGTTATACATTCCTTCATGGAATTGTGTTATGGTCCGTAATGCAATTCAGCATATACCACAACCCGAACACGAACTCGAACTTCAAAATGTGAAGTTCGCTGATCCCTAGTGATAGCTACTGAGCTGTGTGGGGCCAATTTGAAGTTTATTTGAGTGTGTGTGACTTTTTGATCACATTTTATTATCTTTTTTTGGGTAAGAGAAGCAATGAGAAATTGCAAATCAGCCATTTTGACCATTTTTTCAGTTACACCATTTGCTGTATTGGAAAAATATTTTAAAATTTTAATAGTGTGGGCACTTTTGGACCCGGTGAGGCCGATGATGTTTATATTTTTTGTTATTTATGTATATTTTTTTTCCTTTTGTTCTACGGAAAGGGGAGTGATTAAAATTTTTATATTTTTAAAAGTTTTCGTATATATTTTAACATTTTTTGTTTTTTACTTTCCGTTTAAGGCAACAAAATTCATTATTTTTTTTATTCTGTAACATCATGTTCCTTATAGATACTAGATACTTTAATCAACGTGACTGATGCTGTAAGATAAATCTGGTGCATCTTTAGACTATCTAGTCTAAGTTTACCCCACCTATTAGCTACCGTACCTCACACAAGAAATTTTGGTGCGATTTTGTTTTTTGGCACAAATTACACTAGAATTCTGCCACATTTTGATCAGTAAATCTTCTCTATTGTATGCGTAACTCTGTTTATTATTAGAAGAAGTGGGACCCGACTCCAGCACCAATTTACACATGTCACAGTGCTGCAGACTTCTTTCTGCTACTTATAGCAATTATAGATTTCCTTTTCTAGGATTTAAGGCAGTCCTATATACACCAAATCTTAAGTTTGAGACTGGTCTATGAAACTCCCTAACCAGTTCAAACTGGGCCATTTATCCCTCTTTCTGACCAAGTGCATTTTCCTATTTTTGTAAAAGCATCTTTGAAAGCCATAACTTTTTCGTTATGCAAATAGTTTTTGTGCCTTTTTTCCAGTTATATGGGGCTTTATTTTTATGTAATTTTTTTCCCATGTTTTTAATTTATTTTGTTAATATCATAATGTGCAATTTAAAGTATGGCATGAACTGATTATGGTTGCCAGGGGCAGGGCTAGAAACTGTGATGTGTACTTGCATTTTTTTTATTATTTATTAGATTTTCTTCTTTATATTTTTATTATTTTACATTTTGTGCCACCCATAAGGTCATACAAGACCTTTGGGAGATATATATATATATTTATATATTTAAAATTTATGTTTCTTCTGTAACTGAGGCTGACATATTAGTCCCAGATACAAAGGTAACATAGCCCATAGAGAGGCTGTACAGCCTCTATGCACAACTGATCTGTGTCTGCTAAGACTCAGCAGCTCTTGTAGGCACGTGGCCTCCATTGATTACATGAGCACTGAGATCAGATCTTTATACGTCGCATGTGTGGAACTCTGTGTATGACATGTTGGGGAAGGCTGCAACTATAAAAAAAATCCCTGTTTTCTCTATTCGGAACCCTGTTGTCCCTGATAGCAGGCTTCCAGCAAATGTCACTTCTAATCGTGCACTGCAAATCACCAGAGATATCTTTGCCTAAGTTCAGAGGAAGTAAGGAATACCCTTCAGAGCCTTTTACATGTTTTACATTTGCAGCCTTGTGCTAAAATAAAGAAAAAAAAATCTAGTTTTTCTCCATTATTCTCGAATCAATACCCCTTAAGGACAAAGTGAAAACAGAATGTTAGAAATCTTTGCCAATTTATTGAAAAGAAAAAACTAAAATCTTGTCTTGAGATATGTATTTACACCCTCTACTGAGTACTTAATTAAAGTACGTTTGGCAGGGATTACAGCCTCAAATCTCGGTCACGTTTTATGGAGACTGTAGGTGGACAGCTATTTTCAGGTCTCTCCAGAGATTTTTGATTGGGTTCAAGCTAGGTCTCTGGTTGGGCACTTCACAGAGTTGTCTCTAAGCCACTCATGTATTGTCTTAGCTGTGTACATAAGGTCATTGTCTTGTTGGAAGGTGAAGTTCCAGAGTACTCTGGACCAGGCTTTCATTAAGAATATCTATGTGCTTTGCTCCATTCAGCTTTTCCTCAACTCTGACCAGTTTCCCCATCTCAGTCACTGAAAAACATCCCCATAGCATGATGCTACCACCACAAGATGATTCACTGTAGGGATGGCATTGGGCAGGTGGTGACTTGAGCATTGCCTGGTTTCCTCCAGTCATGATGCTTAAAATTAAAGCCAAAAAGTTCAGAGAATCATGTTCCTCACAGTCTGAGGGTTCTTTAGTTGATTTTTTCTAAACTCCAGGTGGGCTTTCGTGTGTCTTTTACTGAAGAAAGGCTTTATTCTGGCAACTCTGACAGAAAGCCTAGATTGGTAGAGTGCTGCAGTAATTATTGAAAGTTTCTCCCATCTGCACACAGGAACTTTGAAGCTCTGTGATAGTGAACATCGGGTTCTTGGTCACCTCTCTTACCAAGGCCCTTCCCTCCCAGCAAATTAGTTTGGTGGGGTGGCCAGCTCTAGGAAGAGTCATGGCTGTTCCAAACTTCTTCCACTTAAGAATCAAGGAGGTAATTTGGTATAGTAGAATGGAGCTTTTAGTATCGAAGACATTTTTTCAACACTTCTCAGGATCTGTGCCTCCAAACAATCCTACTTCTGAGCTCTACAGGCAGTTTGTTCCTCCTCATGGCTTGTTTTTTGCTCTGATATGCATTTTCAACTGTGACACCTTATATAGACAATGGTTTGTCTTTCCAAATCATGTCCAATCAACTGAATTTACCAGATTTGGACCCAAGTCAAGATATAGAAATATATCAAAGATGATCAAGCTAAATGGTAGCCTCCAAGAGCTAAATTATAATTATAATAACAAAGGTTCTGAATAGTTATGTCCATGCAAAATTTTAGTCTTTCATTTGTAAAAAATTGCCAAAATTTCAAAAATATTTTTTTCTTATTGGGGGCCATTGAGGTCAGAATGATGGGGAAAACTTAAATCTTTATTTTAGCACAAGGCCACAGAATATCTAACACTGTTCTTCTTGGCTGCTATTATTTTTTTTTTAAAATGCTGATTAATGACATTATAAATGTGAGTTGGTAAATGGTAGGCTGCCAAACAGTAGATTTGCACAGACAAGTCATGAACTTGAGGTGTCTTAATGCAGTTGAGCAATATGCTTTGAAAGTCATATGTGCGTGTGGCTAGGTGTAACATTTCAGATGCTATTAATAGCAATATGGAGACCTTTAGTTTAGAAGAGAATATTAGTCAAGGTGCTAGATTATTTTTCAGCAGAGGTTTTCTTTCTTCTCACTGTCTTTGAGAAAATGCAGTCACACACTAAGGATTTAATTAATAAATATAACAGGACTAAAACACTGCTTTGTTATACCTGTGTTAGTGGCTGGAGTACTGCATCAGGCCATTTGTTTCTAAGAAATTTTTCTACAAAAATCTCATTGTTGAACCAGTGATATTAAATACATAGTTCAGAGACATTTCCCTACAAACACCACATTATTATACTTAGATTGTGAGCCCCATTGGGGACAGCTTGATGGTAATGTCTGTAAAGTGCTGCAGAATATAAGTACATAAAATAAATTTAAACATTTTTTTATTCCCAAAGTAAATTGTCAATACCAGTATGTAGTGTGTTTTTAGAAGGGGTAGGGAAGTTAATTGTGCCTGTGTCTTTAAATTTCAGTAAACAGACTTGCAATTTTGCTACTGCCATTAAATAATCTATGTACCTAACCCATGACTATGCATTTATAGGAAACCAGTGACTTTTCATTTTTAGGCTTTATAATAAAATGTCTGCAAAATGGATGAGTGCAAAAAAAAAAGTCCCAGGTCTTGTCATCTGAGAGTCAGAATGTGGGTAGTAGCAGCAGCAGTAACAGCATCAGCCATCTGGCAAGTAGTAGTAGTGGCATTTTCAGCCACAGTGTTGGCGGTAGGGTCAGTAGTAGCTACAGTGGCACTCAGGGGAAATATAGAGCAGGGAATTGGGAGGGGGCCAATAACCCCCTTATCACATATCAAAGTCTGATAAAAGTGGTGGGTACGTTAAGGACTATGACATTGTGTTTGGGAGCCAGATCTGGGTGATAAGGAGATGAGATCAGAGGTAGAAGGAGGAGGCCACAGCAGCAATAAAGAGCAGACGCAATATACAACTAAAACATCCCAAAAACCTTCCAGAAATAGAGCTGCTTGGATTGTGGTCAACTCAGAAACTGGTGATGCCTCTGATACTGTGGGCACAGGCTCAAAATGTGCCAGATCTAGGCCTAACTCGGCTGGACATAACTATTCAGAACCTTTGTTATTATAATTATAATTTAGCTCTGGGGAGGCTACCATTTAGCTTGATCATCTTTGATATGTTTCTATATCTTGACTGGAGTCCAAATCTGGTAAATTCACATGGAGTGTTGGTTTTTGTAGTCACTCGTACTTAGGTGTCCTTTGGAGGCGGTACATAATAGCCCAAGGACACTCTGAACTCTGGGTGAATAGACATCCTGTTACTGAGTTGTTCATTTTCAACAGGGTCTCACCCTGGTAATTATATCTGTGTGGAGGGGAATCTACATCCAGATCACACTTGGCTTAATAACATTGTAGCCAATGTAATTGAGGTGTTTATATTTACTGACCTCTGCTGGATGTTAGTTTCTGATACACAGAACACAGTGGTGTGATACATTGTTGAACACACCATGCACAGAAACATTACCCCTCCATTATTTGCCTGTTTGTTCCCATGGTATCACTAACAATTTTAAATAATACAAGAATAAAGGTGTTATTATTTTTATTTTAACCGTCTTTACAGGCAGTGAATCACAACTAATGAAATGAGACGGAAACCGTCTTCTAAATTTTTTTTTCATTTAGTCTATTCTTGAGGTGAAACTTTGACATAAGACATATGATTATATGTGTGTGTTGTACTACATAAGGGCAGTAATGTATGGTATTTGTTTATAGTATAACACATATTTGTGTTGAGCTGATTTCCAAATGGGCTTAATAGAAGATGAGAGACAGTGTGTACTGGTCTTTTTGATCTGGCTATCTTGGGTCTATTTTGGATATACTAAACTACTGGAAGATATCCAATACTATGAGACAATTAATATGCATAGTTTCATAGAAATTAATTCATCTAAGACTATCTACATTATAATAATGAATAAGTAATAAATAATAAATAAATAATAAACACTAAATATGATTAGATTCCATAAAAATAGATAAAATTACTAAAAAGAGGAAAAAATATATATATGTATATATATACACGTGTAAATTATATTGGTCTGTTTTTGTCTGTATATTTTTTGGTTCTGTTTTGGGCATTCTGGATTACTAGATATATCAGGTATTATATAACTTCAAATGTGTATAATTTCATAATTATTACTTCGTCATTAGCCCCTTAAGGACCCATGACGTACATGTATGTAATTTCTGTCTGGGACTTAAAGACCCGTGACGTTAAAGTTCTTCATGGTGATCGGGCGGGTGCAGGAGCTGCGCCTGCCTGATCAGCGACAGGGGTCCGGCAGTCACTGATAGCCAGACCCCTGCTGCATGCGCCAGCATTGGTGAAATCACCGATGTCAACGCATTAACCCTTGATGTGCCGCGGTCAGCGCTGACTGCGGCACGTGCAATGTCGGGCAGGAATCAGAGCTGCCATCGGGTCCACGTGCTGTTGTGACGGGGACCCGATATCAGGGAAAGCAGACCGATGCACACTGTATTACACTTACAGCCAATGCATTCCAATACAAAAGTATTGAAATGCATTGTTAAGGGCATGAGGCCCCCAAAAGTTAAAGTACCAAAGTGGGACAAAAAATAAAGTGAAAAAAAGTTGAAAAAATAAAGTTTTTGCCCCAAAAAATAAAAGTTATAAGTAAAAATAAAAACCCCAAATAAAGTAACAAAAATTTGTAAATTTGTAAAAAACCCCCATAATAACCAAATCATTATGATTTGCGGCCTTGTCTATCTCATTTAGTAATAGATTTTCTGTGGACTCTGGTATATTAGGTAGTTTATAGTAAACTCGTATTAGTAATTTACTATTGTTTGTAGTCATATTTGGTATTGTCGCGTCCGTAACAACCTGCTCTATAAAAATAGCATGTTATATAACCTGTCAGATGAACGTTGTAAATAACAAAAAATAAAACCTTGCCAAAACAGCGATTTTTTGGCAAATTTTCCATTTTAATCCATTTTTTTCTAGTAACAAAGCAAGGATTTACAGTAAAACAAAACTCTAAATTTATAGCCCTGATTCTGTAGTTTACATTAACACCCCATATGTGGTCATAAACTGCTGTATGGCCACACGGCAGGATGCAGAAGGAAAGGAACTCAATATGGTTTTTGGAAGGCAGATTTTGCTGGATTGTTTTTTTGACATCATCGCTAGAGTTGAGTGAACACCTGGATGTTCGGGTTCGAGAAGTTCGGCCGAACTTCCCGAAAATGTTCGGGTTTGGGTCCGAACTCGACCCGAACTTTATCCCGAACCTGAACCCCATTGAAGTCAATGGGGACCCGAACTTTTGGGCACTAAAAAGGCTGTAAAATAGTCCAGGAAAGGGCTAGAGGGCTGCAAAAGGCAGCAAAATGTAGGTAAATGCCCTGCAAACAAATGTGGAAAGGGAAATGAATTAAAATAAAATAAATAAAAATTAACCAATGTCAATAGGAGAGAGGTCCCATAGCAAAGAATCAGGCTTCAAGTCACCCACCAATGGAGAAGGTCACTTTCTGTTATTTCGGCCCCAGCACCCAGACAGAGGAGAGAGGTCCCATAGCAAGGAATAAGGCGTCATATCACCCACCACTGGAGAAGGCCACTTTCAATTATTTAGGCCCCAGGACCCAGACAGAGGAGACAGGTCCCACAGCAAGGAATAAGGCGTCATATCAGCCACCACTGGAGAAGGCAACTTTCAGATATTTAGCCCACGGCACCCAGACAGAGGAGAGAGGTTACATGGCAGAGGTTCAGGCTTCATGTCACCCACCATTGTAACAGGCCACTTTCAGTTATTTAGGCCCCGGCGATTCAATAAAGAAGTAACCCGGAGTACAAGAATACATGGTTGAGGGGGAGGCAGTTATAAATGTCTATTCTGCACAAAGGAGGGACAGGTCCTGTGGGATCCATGCCTGGTTCCTTTTTGTGAACGTCAGCTTGTCCACGTTGGCTGTGGACAGGCGGCTGCGTTTGCCAGTAATGACGCCCCCTGCCATGCTGAATACACGTTCAGACAAAACGCTGGCCGCCGGGCAGGCCAGCACCTCCAAGGCATAAAATGCTAACTCTGGCCACGTGGACAATTTGGAGACCCAGAAGTTGAATGGGGCCGAACCATCAGTCAGTACGTGGATGGGTGTGCAGACGTACTGTTCAACCATGTTAGTGAAATGCTGTCTCCTGCTAACCCATTCCGTATCAGGTGGTGGTGCAGTTAGCTGTGGCGTGGAGACAAAACTTTTCCACATTTCTGCAATGCTATCCCTGCCCTCAGAGGAGCTGGCCGTGACACAGCTGCATTGGCGACCTCTTGCTCCTCCTCTGCCTTCGCCGTGGGCTTCCACCTGTTCCCCTGTGACATTTGGGAATGCTCTCAGGAGCATTTGGGCAACTCTGCTGTCGTTGCGCAGGCGCTGCAGCATGTAGTCGCTCATGTGTGCCAGGCTCCCCAGAGGTAAGGACAAGCTGTCCTCTGTGGGAGGCGTATCATCATCGTCCTCCGTATCACCCCAGCCATGCACCAGTGATGGGCCTGAGCTGTGTCGGGTGCCACTCCGCTGTTAACCTGCTTCATCCTCATCCTCCTCCACCTCCTCCTTATCCTCCTCGTCCTCCAGTAGTGAGCCCTGGCTGGCCACATTTGTACCTGGCCTCTGCTGTTGCAAAAAACCTCCCTCTGAGCCACTTCTAACAGACTGGCCTGAAAGTGCTAAAAATGACCCCTCATCCTCCTCCTCCTCCTGGGCCACCTCCTCTTCCATCATCGCCCTAAGCGTTTTTTCAAGGAGACATAGAAATGTTATTGTAATGCTGATAACGGTGTCATCGCCACTGGTCATGTTGATGGAGTACTCCTCGAAACAGCGCAACAGGGCACACAGCTCTAGCATGGAGGCCCAATCATTGGTGGTGAAGTGGTGCTGTTCAGCAATGCGACTGACGCGTGCGTGCTGCAGCTGAAACTCCACTATGGCCTGCTGCTGCTCGCAGAGTCTCTCCAGCATGTGCAAGGTGGAGTTCCACCTGGTGGGCACGTCGCATATGAGGCGGTGAGCGGGAAGGCCGAAGTTACGCTGTAGCGCAGACAGGCGAGCAACGGCAGGATGTGAACGCCGGAAGGGCGCACAAATGGCCCGCACTTTATGCAGCAGCTCTGACATGTCGGGGTAGTTGTGAATGAACTTCTGCACCACCAAATTCAGCACATGCGCCAGGCAAGGGATGTGCGTCAAACCGGCTAGTCCCAGAGCTGCGACGAGATTTCGCCCATTATGGCACACCACCAGGCCGGGCTTGAGGCCCACCGGCAGAAACCACTCGTCGGTCTGTCGTTCAATACCCCACCACAACTCCTGCGCAGTGTGGGTCCTGTCCCCCAAACATAGGAGTTTCAGAATGGCCTGCTGAGGTTTACCCGGCCTGTGCTGGAGTTGGTGGTAAAGGTGTGTGGCTGACTGGATGAGCTGGTGGAAGCAGAGGAGGAGGAAGCCAAGTAGGAGGAGGAGGCTACAGGAGGCAAAGAATGATGCCCTGCGATCCTTGGCGGCGGAAGGACATGCACCAAGGAACTCTCCGCCTGGGGCCCAGCCGCCACTACATTTACCCGGTGTGCAGTTAGGGAGATATAGCGTCCCTGGCCGTGCTTACTGGTCCATGTATCTATGGTTAGGTGGACCTTGCCACAGATGGCGTTGCGCAGTGCACACTTGATTTTATCGGATACTTGGTTGTGCAGGGAAGGCACGGCTGTCTTGGAGAAGTAGTGGCGGCTGGGAACAACATACTGTGGGACAGCCATGGCCATTAGCTGTTTGAAGCTGTCTGTGTCGACCATCCTGAATGACAGCATTTCAAAGGCCAGTAGTTTAGAAATGCTGGCATTCAGGCCCAGGGCTCGAGGGTGGCTAGGTGGGAATTTACGCTTTCTCTCCAAGGTTTGTTAGATGGAGAGCTGAACGCTGCCGTGTGACATGGTGGAGATGCTTGGTGACGCAGGTGGTGGTGTTGGTGGCACATTCTCTGTTTGCTGGGCGGCAGGTGCCAACATTCCTCCCGAGGTGGAGGAAGAGGCCGAGGCAGCAGCAGAAGAGAGAGAAGGGGGAGCCTGAGTGAGTTCCTTGTTTTAAGGTGTTTACTCCACTGCAGTTCATGCTTTGCATGTAGATGCCTGGTCATGCAGGTTGTGCTAAGGTTCAGAACGTTAATGCCTTGCTTCAGGCTCTGATGGCACAGCGTGCAAACCACTCGGGTCTTGTTGTCAGCACATTGTTTAAAGAAGTGCCATGCCAGGGAACTCCTTGAAGCTGCCTTTGGGGTGCTGTGTCCCTGGTGGCGGTGGCCAGTAGCAGGCGAACTCTCTTGGCGGCGGCTGTTCTGCTTTTGACCCCTGCTCCCTCTTTTGCTACGCTGTTGGCTCGGTCTCACCACTGCCTCTTCCTCTGAACTATGAAAGTCTGTGGCACGACCTTCATTCCATGTGGGGTCTAGGACCTCATCGTCCCCTGCATCGTTTTCTACACAGTCTTCCTCCCTGACCTCCTGTTCGGTCTGCACACTGCAAAAAGACGCAGCAGTTGTCACCTGTGTTTCGTCATCATCTCCGGTGAGGTGGTGCGGACTCTGATGAGGTGGTATTCCCATGTCCTCATCATCAGGACATTAGTGGTTGTGCATCAGTGCATTCTATGTCTTCCACCACTGGGGAAGGGCTAGGTGGATTCCCTTGGGAAACCCTGCCAGCAGAGTCTTCAAACAGCATAAGAGACTGCTGCATAACTTGAGGCTCAGACAGTTTCCCTGATATGCATGGGGGTGATGTGACAGACTGATGGGCCCTGGTTTTCAGGCACCACCTGTGCGCTTTCTGCAGAAGACTGGGTGGGAGATAATGTTGTGAACGTGCTGGATTCACTGTCAGCCACTGTTCTGCCTCTCCAGTCTAAGCACTACAATGTGATCTCTGAACTTACAGTTGTGATGAGATGGCAATAACTGCAGTCTTAGGTGAATTGGCTGAAAGTGACTCGATCCAAAGGACACCTTGTAGATCCTGAAGAAGTTTATTTCAAACTGTGCAGATCATACACCGATGAACAGATGGATAGGTCAAAAAATCATGCTGTGAGCAGCTAACAGAGAGCATGTAGCTGAGATGAGGGTAGAAGCCAGAATGAAGAAGAAGGGAGGAGACAAGAGAGAGAGAGCAAAGCTAGGGGAAGACAGAAGGGACACACATAATGAAAAAGCAAATCATGCATGTGTAACATGACAGCCACCCAATTGACTAGTGCCTGTACCTGCTCAGGCCTTACCATCCTTAGAACGGCATTGGGCCCCACCAAATATCGCTGTAAATTCTGGCAGGTACTGGAACCTGTGGTAGTTGGTTCACTAGGATGTGTGGCTGTGGCAGAATGGCCACGTCCTCTCCCAGCACCAGGGGGTCCACTAACACCACCACGACCGCGTCTCTTACTAGATGTTTTCCTCATTGTTACCGTTCAACAAGCACTACAATAAGAAAAAAAATATTTGGCCCAATGTATTGATTTCAAAATCAGGTCTTTTTTTACAGGCACCTAGCACCTAACAGTAGCGTGTGAAAAAATATGTAGGAATATACATTCAGCTTTTATATTTTAACACTTTGTGTAATAAACCCTTTAACGGACAGAAATACAATGGGAGATGCACAGTAGCGTGTGAAGTTATTGTGGATGACCCTCTCAGCACTTGTATATACACCTTGAGTGTAATATACCCTTTTACGGACAGATTAACACTTGGCCTGAAACAGCTGGAACACCATATTCAGGGTATTGCTATTTTGGCAATTGAATTTCACCCCAGAAAAAAAATATATACTTTGCTGTACACTATTAAACTTGGCCAGCCACAGCTGAAACCACTGATTTTTGGTATTGCTATTTTGGCAATTGAATTTCACCCCAGAAAAAAAACACATCCTTTGCCGGACACTATTAAACTTGGCCAGCCACTGCTGGGACACCAGATTTACGGTATTGCTATTTTGGCAATTAAATTTCACCCCAGAACAAAATCTATCTTTTTACGGATAGATTTAAACTAGGCATGCAACAGCTGGAACACCAGATTCAGGGTATTGCTATTTTGGCAATTGAATTTAACCCCAGAACAAAATATATCCTTTGCCGGACACTATTAAACTTGGCCAGCCACTGCTGGGACAACAGATTTACTGTATTTCTTGTTTTGCTACTGACTTTCACCTCAGAAAATAATATACCCTTTTATGGACAGATTTAAACGAAGCCTGCAACAGTTGAAACAACAGTTTTACTGTATTTCTATTTTTACAACTGAATTTCACCGCAGAAAATAATATATCCTTTGCCGTACACTATTAAACTTGTCCAGCCACAGCTGAAACCACTGATTTATGGTATTGCTATTTTGGCAAGTGAAATTTTATCCCAGAACAAAATATATCCTTTGCCGTACACTATTAAACTTGGCCAGCCACAGCTGAAACCACTGATTTATAGTATTGCTATTTTGGCAATTGAATTTCACCCCAGAACAAAATATCCTTTGCAGGACACTATTAAACTTGGCCAGCCACAGCTGAAACCACTGATTTATGATATTGCTATTTTGGCAATTAAAATTCACCCCAGAACAAAATATATCCTTTGCCGTACACTAATAAACTCGGCCAGCCACTGCTGGGACACCAGATTTACTCTATTTCTATTTTTGCTACTGACTTTCACCTCAGAAAATAATATACCCTTTTACGGACAGATTTAAACGAAGCCAGCAACAGCTGAAACAACAGTTTTACTGTATTTCTATTTTTGCAACTGAATTTCACCCCAGAACAAAATATATCCTTTGCAGGACACTATTATACTTTGCCGGCCACAGCTGGGACACCAAATTTAGGGGATTGCTATTTTGGCAATTGAATTTCACCCCAGAGCAAAATATATCCTTTTCAGGACACTATTAAACTTGTCCAGCCACAGCTGAAACCACTGATTTATGGTATTGCAATTTTGGCTATTGAATTTCACCTCAGAACAAAATTCATCCTTTGCCGGACACTATTATACTTTGCCAGCCACTGCTGGGACACCAGATTTTGTGGATTGCTATTTGGCAATTGAATTTCCCCAAAGAAAATAATCTATCCTTTGCCAGACAGCAGACAGTATTACATCTGGCTAGCCACAGCTGGAACACCAGATTTAGGGGATTGCTATTTTTGCAATTGAATTTCACCCCAGGAAAAAATATATCCTTTGTCGTACACTATTAAACTTGGACAGCCACAGCTGAAACCACTGATTTATGGTATTGCTATTTTGGCAATTGAATTTCATCCCAGAAAAAAATATATCCTTTGCCGGACAGTATTAAACTTGGCCAGCCACAGCTGAAACCACTGATTTATGGTATTGCTCTTTTGGCAATTGAATTTCACCCCAGAAAAAAATATATCCTTTGCCGTACACTATTAAACTTGGCCAGCCACAGCTGAGACCACTGATTTATGGTATTGCTATTTTGGCTATTGAATTTCACCCCAGAACAAAATATATCCTTTGCCGGACAGTATTATACTTTGCCAGCCACTGCTGGGACACCCGATTTAGGGGATTGCTATTTTGGCAATTGAATTTAACCCCTTAATAAAATATAGAAATTTCTATCCTGAGTTTCTAGGGATGACAATAAGCACAGCCAAGCCCCTGATGTAGGATATAGCAAAAAAAAAAAAAAAACTAGTATTGATGGATTGATGGACTTGGTGGCACCTTGTGCTGGTGCACCACAAGTCACAAAATGGCCGCCCATTACCCCAGAAAAAAGTGACAGAAAAACGCTCTGTGCAGCCTAAAAACCAGTGAGCAATTAACTAGCAGAAGTTGAATGATTCACAGCTGTAGATCTATCACTTCATTAGGTGCTTTTGCTGACTTTTCCCTGCCTAATCTCGCCCTCACAGAAGCTGCGTCCTCTCCCTACACTAATCAGAGCAGTGTGACGTGTGGCGCTACGTGACTCCAGCTTAAATAGAGGCTGGGTCACATACTGCACTTGGCCAATTACAGCCATGCCATTAGTAGGCATGGCTGTGATGGCTTCTTAGGGCAAGAAGTAAAATGCTAGCTGATTGGCTGCTGTGCAGCCCTTCAGAAAGCAGGAAGAAATCGCCGAACAACGGACCCGAACCCGGACCCGAACTTTTTTGAAAATGTTCGGGTCTGGGTCCCGAACACCCCAAAATTCGGTACGAACCCGAACTATGCTCGAACTGTTCGCTCAACACTATTCAAGAGGATCGCCCAGAGGGGCGAATTTTGAATTTTGGGCTTGATCCAAATTTGCAGCCTACTCAAGAACCAGAGCATCGGCCTTTCCTGATACACGCGGCCGATCGCAAGTGCAGGCGGAGTGTGGAAAACCCAGCAAAGGCAGCGAGAGTCGGAAAATAGCCTGTCCCCTAGCCTGAGAGGTATCCTTCATCTCGTCTGTCCCTTCTGGTCTTCCTATATTTCTAACCCAAGCTAGAGGCAAACACTCTGGGAGCTGCCTGTGATCACTATAATAAAAGGAGCACCACTTCACCATCTCCCCATCAGACCTCATCCACAGTACCACCTGTACCCTGTCATATCTCCTGGCCTGGAAAAGCCCTTGTGAGCTTCTGAAGATTGTGGCCACATTGCTATATACCACCTGTTAACTATGTAACTACTATTGGAACTTCACCTCCATGTCAGAGGCCCATGTGCGTGTGTGTAATGCGTAGATGTGCTCCCGTTACGTCTCGCTCCAACAGTGACATGTGACAACCATGATCGGGTCTGCAAAGCTATTAACAGCGATCTTCGGCCCTCCTTTTTAAATATGCCAAAATACGGAAAACATCCTAAGGCGAATACTACAACCGCATTGTCGCAGTCTCTTCCCGCACTATTCCCAGCCCTCATCCCCGCCCAACTTGCCAGAGAACCCAAGCGATACAACAGCTCCATAAAATCACACCGCCCAGAGGTTCAACGCTACCGAACTGTACGAAAACATAAAACAATTATTCAGACAAGAACTCCAAAATGCTGTATCAGAAATCTCTAAACAAATACATGATCTTGGCCAAAGAGTGGACAAGATGGAGACTAAAACGGATGAAATAAGAGGTACTCTTGATGCTGATAAAACACGTCTGGACGATCATGAGATGAAACTAGCTCAATTAGAGCTGAAATTGGAAGACCTAGAAAATCGCTCTCGACGAGCCAATCTCCGTGTTAGAGGCCTCCCGGAGAAGATTGTGACTCTGAGGGACACAGCTTTAACCTTGTTTCAAGCTCTATTACACCAACTATCCCTTAGAACTTCTGTATAGATCGCATACATAGAGCCCTAACTACGCCAAGAAACCCCTAATTACCTTGACATCATTCTCAAATTGCACTATCCAGAGGCTAGAGACATGCTCCTTGCTGCAGCACGGAATATCTCACCCTTACCGGGAATGATCTCTAGTAGGGTTGAGTGACTGTATAGTTCAGGTTCGTACAGAATTTTGGGGTGTTCGGGACATGGACCTGAACCCGAACATTTTCATAAATGCTCGGGTTCGGGTCCGTTGTTCGGCGATTCTTCCCGCTTTTTGAAGGGCAGCCCAGCAGCAAGAGTTTTACATCTTTGCACTAAGAAGTCATCACAGCCATGCCTACTAATGGCATAGCTGTGATTGGCTGAGTGCAGCATGTGACCCAGCCTCTTTATAAGCTGGAGTCATGTTGTGCCGCATGTCACTCTGCTGGTGTTAGTCTAGGGCAGGCATCCTCAAACTGTGGCCCTCCAGCTGTTGCAAAACTACAACTCCCAGCTTGCCCCAACAGCCTACAGGTATCAGCCTACAGCAGGGCATTGTGGGAGTTGTAGGTTTGCAACAGCTGGAGGGCCGCAGTTTGAGGATGCCTGGTCTAGGGAAAGGTTGCTGCCTGTGATCTCAGGGAGAGATTTGGGAAGAAATCTGTAGAACCTGTTGTTGTGCAATCCTTCCTCAAAATACAGCAAATATTGAGGGAGGGTGCTTCTGCAATACTACATTTATGTACCCAGCCAATGCAAAGGATTTTTTTTTTTTTAATCCATCTGTTACTGAGGGTTGGCGGCCATTTTAGGCACTGCATTGTCCTTGGAACTTGGGACATCAGTCTAATCTTTTTTGGTAGCTCATTGAAGGAAAAAATGCTTTTTTTCTGGCAGGTCAAGTCCCCTACATTTCCTTTTGTCTATTTCTGTAGCCTGGGACTTGTGGTGCTATAGAGCACTTGTGCATACAACGCACAAAACCGTATATTCAATTTCAGCAGTCAAATAGTGCATCAGTGTGTGCATCGGTAATCCTGATCCACAAAGCAGTTTTAAATTCACCGCCCAAACACATATTTGACATTTCTGCAATGAAATAGAGAATCCGTGTATTTTTGGGAAAAAAGTGGTATTCCTGTTCCACAAAACAGTTGTGCATATAGCGTACAAATACATATTTTATATTTCTGCAGGGAAATAGTGCATCAGTGTGTTTTAGGGAAAAAAAGCCATGTTCTAGGCCCACAAAACAGTTGTACATAAAGCGTAGAAATGCCTACTAGTGTTAAGCGCGAATATTCGAATAGCGAATTTTTATTGCAAATATCGCAACTTCGATAATTCGCGAATATATTGCTATATATTCGCAATTTTGAATATTCTTTTTTTTATTTTTTTTTAGATGTTAATCCTTGTTGCTCTCTGGTTGTCTTCCCACTTCCCAAAAGCTGTTCTTACCTGTCTGGAGGACTCCTGGCTCCCTGCCTGCTCCAGTCAATGCCCGTTGCCGCTTCTGCCGATTTCCTGTGTGCATGGGAACGCCTCAATGCTAAAATGTACTGTTGGATGTGAGAATCACAATCTCACAAATTTGACTACGTTGTAATCGCAATGCGATTAATATAACCTAAATTATTCGCATTGTGATATTCTCAATCTTCGTTATATTCTAGCAATACAACCATTAGGAACTCAGCTTTAAGTTGAATTCGCAATGTGAGTAATACCGGTTATATTAATCGCACTGCGAATTCAACTTAGAGCTGAGTTCCTAATGGTTGTATTGCTAGAATATAACGAAGATTGAGAATATAGTTCTATATTCGTGATATTCGTCGTCTTCGTTATATTCTAGCAATACAACCATTAGAAACTTAGCTCTAAGATCAATTCGCAATGCGAGTATATGTTCGCTTCGCAAATGAAACTTTGAGCTGAGTTCCTAATGGTCGTTGCTAGAATATAACAAAGATTGAGAATATAGTGCTATATTCATGATATTCTAGCAATACAGCCATTAGGAACCCAGCTCTAAGTTGAATTCGCAACGCGAGTAATACAGGTTATATTAGTCGCATTGCGAATTAAACTTAGAGCTGAGTTCCTAATGGTTGTATTGCTAGAATATAACAAAGATTGAGAATATAGTTCTATATTCGTGATAATCGTCGTCTTCGTTATATTCTAGCAATACAACCATTAGAAACTTAGCTCTAAGATCAATTTGCAATGCGAGTATATGTTCGCTTCGCGAATGAAACTTTGAGCTGAGTTCCTAAGGGTTGTATTGCTAGAATATAACAAAGATTGAGAATATAGTGCTATATTCGTGATATTCGTTATCTTCGTCAATTCTAGCAATACAAGTTACAACCATTAGGAACTCAGCTCTAAGTTTAATTCGCGATGCGAATATAAATTCGCGTAACATTCACAATATATAGAATAATGATGAATATTCAATTTCGACGAATATTCAATTGAATATTCGCGAAATATCGTGAAATCGAATATGGCACCCCTCGGGTCCCTCAGATACCTTTATTGCCGGCCACAGCGCCGGAAAACCGGGGAAGTCCCTCCCAAGTATTAGTTCATGTGGGAGTTTAGTAGCGACAGCCACCTCGTGGGTCCACCTACCAGCCGCTGTGGACAAAGTCACTAGTGCAGTGGGGTAGTCTTTCAGGTCTCCGTGGATGCACAGGACCCCGACTTTACGGCCAGTATACTCCACAGGCCATACAAGGGCAGCCCTTACCAGGGAGACTAAACTCCCGGAGTCCAGCAGAGCCACCGCCAGCGAATCTCCCACCTCTACCTGACACAGGTGGTTATGGTCTTGCACCTCACGGGTGCCAGTTGCGCACAGCTTCCGTGCATACAAGGAGTGGCGACCCCCGTAGTTCACCTCCATCGGCTCATCCCGATGCGGACAGTCGGCCCTGACGTGGCCTGGCTCCTGACACCTCCAGCATACCATGGGAGGCGGACTCGCAGGGGGTATATTCCGTGCAGGCCACTCTGTCGCCGGACGTCGGAACTGGGGCAGAGGCCTCCGGGGTTTGACTGACCCCTTCCCAGTAAGACTCCCCTGCAGGTTTCTGGTGGCCTCGTACCGCTCCACCAGGTCGACCATCTCCAGGGCATTGGTGGGCGATACCTGGCCGATCCAGTGCTGGAGAGGGTAAGGCAAAGCCCTCCAGAAGACATCGGCTAACAGACGGTCGAGCATAGCAGTGGGAGTCAGTATGTCTGGCTGCAGCCATTTTTGCAACCGTTGTAGCAAGTCATAGTATTGTGGCCTGGCGGGTTCAGCCGGGTTAAACTCCCACTGATGCACCCGCTGGGCCCGGACCAAGACATTCACCCCCAGTCTTTCCAGGATCTCACCTTTCACAGTCGGGTAGTCAGCTGCTTGGTCACCTGGGAGGTCAAAAAATACTTGCTGGGGTCCAGACGCCAGGAACGGAGCGATGACCTCTGCCCACTGTTCTCGGGGTAATTTCTCCCTCACGGCCACCTTCTCGAACACCGCCAGATAGGTCTCAACATCATCCGAGGGGGTCATCTTAGGGATCGCGGCACGGACAGCTTTCCGGGCATCGTGGACGCGGTGGGACGCTCCTGCCGCTTGCAACGCCATCACGTGCTGTAGCAGTAGCTGGTTGGTCTCCCGCTGCTGCACGTTAGCCTCTATGAGGGCTTTCACAGCCGCCTCCATTTTGTCGGGGATCACAGGCTGCAACTTTGCCGGCTTAATATAGGACATTCACTTTTGCTCAGCAAAAACAAAGTTCGGCGTTCACGCCAGCCTCACTGCGCATGCCCGCATCCTCCACCAAATGTGGGAGTCGCTCTGGTAGACAGCGGTGCGGGTGCAGTTTAGAGGCAAAACAAGGAGTCCAGATTGTGCATCAAACAGTGTTTTATTCACACTTGCACACCAGAAATGAAAACAGTCTCTTGGTGACAGTTCACACACAACAGAAATCATGTGGCAAAACCAAAAACAGGCCAACACAGGGTCCAGTCACCTTGGGTGGTTTAAGTGCGGGTTCACACCTAGCAGTCGGTTCAGCCGCAGGCGATTCCTCCTTCAGGTTGCAGGGAAACACCACCTTGCTGAGCTCCGTCCTCCAGCACAGAGAACTCCTCAGCCCTGTTAGCAGGCTCCAGGATAATCACCTCAGACACAGCTGATGGCTGTGTTTTATACCCAGCCCAAAACTCGGACTGGACCGTGGGGAGCAGCCACCCACCCTACTCTTTAGCTGCTCCCAGTAAGAGCCGGCCCGGATCGGCTTTGCAGCCATGCTATTTAAAAGAGTCAAACAGCACTAGCTGCTGCAGACAAAAACCCGGCTCTCACCTCACCGAGGCCAGCAACCTCGGTGACACGTACCTGCCATCGCATATGACACCTTGCACCTTACCACAATAGAGTGTACAAATTCCTACGTTTTTATTTCCAGCAGTTAAATACTGCATTTGTGTGTTTTAGTGAAAAAAGCTGTGTTCTGGGTCGCCAAAGCAGTTGTGCATACAGCATACAAATACCATTTTTAAATTGCAGCACGGAAATAGTGCTTTAGTGTGTTTTACTAAAAAAAAAAAGGCGTGTTCTAGGCCCACTAAACAGATGTGCATAAAGCGTAGAAATACCTATGTTTAATTTCCAGCCTTTAAATACAGCATCCCCAAACCCGTTGTGCATACATTGTACAAATACCTCCATTTAATTTTCAGCCGTTAAATAGTGCATTTGTGAATTTTGGGGAAAAAAGCGTTATTCCTGGTCCACAAAGCAGTTTAAAATACACCGCCCAAATACCTATTTTACATTTCTGCTGTGAAATTGTGCATTAGTGTATTTTTGTGGGGAAAAAAACTGGCGCCACTGTGGCTGACAGTGGCGCCAGTTCCTTCACAGTATGTCCCACCCAGTTCTCTGCAGAAAGCTCAGAGTTGGCACCTGCAGCCCATGCCCATCAGTCTTTCACCTCATCCCCTTGCAAATCAGCCTGAGCTCCAAGTCATGCAGCAGACTCTTATGCTTTTTGATGACTCTGCTGGCAGGGTTTCCCCGGGCCATCCACATAGCCCTATCCCAGAAGTGGAAGACATTGAATGCATTGATGCGCAACCACTTTTTTTGCAGGATGAGGACATGGGAGGACCACTGCAGCACGTCTCTTATGATGAGGAAACACATGTGTCAACTTCTGCGGCTTTCTGCAGTGTGCAGACAGACGAGGAGGGCAGGGGTCAAGAATGGGTGGAAGATGATGTGGAGGATGATGAGGTCATAGACCCCGACTGGACTCAAGTTCATGCTAGTGACGTGTGTAGTTTTGAGGAAGAGTCGGCACAGAGGCAACAGCACAGCAAAAGAGGGAGCAGGCTGCAAAAGCGGAGCGGCCGTCCCCGAGACAGTACTCCTGCTACTGCCCACCGCACCCAAGGACCTAGCACACCAAAGCCAGCTCCAAAGATTTCATTGGCGTGGCAGTTCTTTAGACACTGTCCTGATGACAAGACACGAGTGGTTTGCACGTTGTGCCATTAGAGCCTGAAGCGAGGCATAAATGTTCTAAACCTGAGCACAACCTGCATGACCAGGCATCTACATGTAAAGCACAAACTGCAGTGGAGTAAACACCTTAAAAACCAAGAAAGGTCTCCTCCTGCTTCTTCTTCTGCTGCTTTCTCTGCCTCTACCTCCGCCTCTGGAGTCACAGTGGCACCTACCACCCAGCATAAAGAGGATGTGCCACCAACACCACCACCTCCGTCATCATCACCAAGCATCTCCATCATGTCACACGCAAGCGTTCAGCTATCCATCTCTCAAACACTGGAGAGAAAGAGAAAATACCCACCTACCCAGCCTCAATCCCTGGTCCTGAAAGCCAGCATTTCAAAATTACTGGCCTTTGAAATGATGTCATTCCGTCTGGTGGAGACGGACTGTTTTAAAAAGCTGATGGCTGTGGCAACGCAGCTCAGGCCCATCACTGGTGCATCGCTGGTGGGGAGCGGAGGGCGATGATGATACGCCTCCCATAGAGGACAGCTTATCCTTACCTCTAGGCAGCCTGGCACACATGAGCGACTGCTGACATTTACCCCTGGCTGTACTGAAGTGGGTGGTGAAGGTCTTTCACTGACCAGATGAGGAGGTGGTAGAAGAGGAGGAGGAGGAAGCGTAGGAGGAGGAGGCAACAGGAGGCAAAGAATAATGCCCTGCGATCCTCGGTGGTGGAAGGACATGGCCAAACCGCTATCCGCCTCAGGCCCAGCCGCCACTACATTTACCCAGTGTGCAGTTAGGGAGATATAGCGTCCTTGCCCGTGCTTACTGGTCTATGTATCTGTGGTTATGTGGACCTTGCCACTGATGGCGTTGCTAAGTGCACACTTGATTATATCCTCCCCTTGGTTGTGCAGGGAAGGGACGGCTCACCTGAAAAAGTAGTGGCGGCTGGGATGATGTACTGTGGGACAGCCACCGCCATCAGCTGTTTGAAGCTGTCCGTGTCCACCAGCCTGAATGACAGCATTTTAAAGGCCAATAGTTTAGAAATGCTGGCGTTCAGGGCCAGGGATCGAGGGTGGCTAGGTGGGAATTTACGCTTTCTCTCCAAGGTTTGTTAGATGGAGAGCTAAACGCTGCCGTGTGACATGGTGGAGATGCTTGGTGATGGAGGTGGTGGTGTTTGCTGGGCGGCATGTGCCAACGTTCCTCCAGAGGCGGAGGGAGAGGCTGAGGCAGCAGCAGAAGAGGGAGCAGGAGGGGCCTGAGCCCTTTCTTGGTTTTGAAGGTGCTTACTCCACTGCAGTCCGTGTCTCGCATGTAGATGCCTGGTCATGCAGGTTGTGCTAAGGTTCAGAACGTCAATACCTCGCTTCAGGCTCTGATGGCACAGCGTGCAAACCACTCGGGTCTTGTCGTCAGCACATTGTGTGAAGAAGTGCTATGCCAGGGAACTTCTTGAAGCTGCCTATGGTGTGCTCATTCCCTGGTGGCGGTGGCCAGTAGCAGGCGAACTCTCTTGGAGACTGCTTTTCTGTTGTTGCACCCTGCTGCCTCTTTTGCTACGATGTTGGCTCGGTCTCACCACTGCCTCTTCCTCTGAACTCTGAAAGTAAGTGGCACGACCTTCATTCCATGTGGGGTCTAGGACCTCATCGCACCCCTGCATCATCTTCCACCCAGTCTTCCTCCCTGACCTCCTGTTGGGTCTGCACACTGCAGCAGTTGGCACCTGTGTTTCGTCATCATCAGAGACGTGCTGACCCTTCTCAGGTGGTATTCCCATGTCCTCATTAGGAAACATAAGTGGTTGTGCGTCAGTGCATTCTATGTCTTCCACCGCTGGGGAAGGGCTAGGTGGATGTCCTTGGGAAACCCTGCCAGCAGAGTCTTTAAACAGCATAAGAGACTGCTGCATAACTTGAGGCTCAGACAGGTTCCCTGATATGTATGGGGGTGATGTGACAGACTGATGGGCTTCGTTTTCAGGCGCCACCTGTGAGCTTTCTGCAGAAGACTGGGTGGGAGATAATGTGAACGTGCTGGATCCACTGTCGGCCGCCCAATCGACTAGCACCTGTACTTGCTCAGGCCTTACCATCCTTAGAACGGCATTGGGCCCGACCAAATATCGCTGTAGATTCTGGCGGCTACTGGGACCTGAGGTAGTTGGTTCACTTGGACATGTAGCTGTGGCAGAATGGCCACGTCCTCTCCCAGCACTGGAGGGAAACATGGTTCACCAGTAGGTGGCAGCATGAATGACAGAGCTACAGTTAGAGAGAATGGAACCCTTCTTTCCATTCTAACCCTCTCTGTAAGGTAGGGTGGAGACTAGTTAGTTAGAGGTCAGTCTTAGCTTACCCAAAGCTAGGTGAAGGTCTGCAGGGCCACATCTCTTCGGGATGTACCCAAGCCCAAACCAAGCCATCCAGAGCACCCTAAGCTCAGCTGGACATGAAGGCAGAAGCTTGAAGCCTAAGAAGCCAGGAAGAAAGTTCCCTGGTATAACTTCAGAGACAGACTACAGAAGGAAAGTGCAGCATACAGCAAAAGCTGAGCTATATATCCAGCCTGTCAGTACAGCAGAGACAGAGAGCAACAGATGTAGCAGAGAGGAGTATGCCTGCCACAGTTTTAATGCTAAAGCCTGCTGGGACCAAGACAAAGTCTGTAAATCATTTAGAGAAACGTTTATTGAAAGTAAAGCTGCTTTTCAACTTTATTGCAAGGTCTGGACTCAATTTAGTCTTCATCCCACAATTCAACTACCCCCTTTGTCTGCTTCAGAGCCAACAACTGGGATCCAGCATATCCAGGTAGGAGCACCGCGACACGTGCACAAAACATTAAGGGACATTATAGGCTACCCTATACCACTCGGCCATTCCTACACCTGGGTACAAACACCATTTCTTAAAGGGACTCCATCCCGTTGTTGCTTCATTGCAACTGGCGTCACAAAACACCTATTTCATCTTAAAGGGACCCCTTGCGGATCGTACCTCTGTTGCATTGGCAGTGTAAATATAGACTCCGTAATCCACTTAATGCATTTCAAGTTGATTCTTTATTTAGATAAGCGGAATTCCAGTTGTGAGTTAGCAAAACGCTTTCGGCGTAAAGCCTTCCTCAGTATCACTGGATGAGCTGCAGAAAGTTAGGGTGAGGAGGGATACAGATTGAATGCCCAGGCTGGGCCGCTGGGTGCTGTGGTCAGGTAGGCCTAGTCAGGCTGGCGTGTGGGTGCGGGCGGGGTATCCTCTAGGTCCGCTGGGCTCTGTGGTAATACCGAGTGTTGTCGCTCTGTTAGGCGTACCACTAAGTAGGTGTTTGTTCTCTGTGACGTTCGCCACGTTGCATTGCATTGGTATCATTTTGTAAATGTAATTTTATTTTTTAGGATATTAGAAGACTTAGAATTTTAGGAGCAATTCTAAATAATATTAAGAAAATTTCCAAAACCCACTTTTTAAGGACCAGTTCAGTTATAAAGTCACTTTGTGGGGCTCACATAATAGAAACCATACATAAATGGCCCCTTCTTATAAACTACACCCCTCAAGTTATTCAAAACTGATTTTACAAACTTTGTTTACCCTTTAGGTGTTCCAAAAATATTAAAGGAAAATGGAGATGAAATTTAAATAAATTGATAAATTTCACTTTTTTGGCAGATTTTCCATTTTAATCTATTTGTTTCTGCAATACAGCAAAGGTTAACAGTAGATATGAGCGAACTTCAAAAATTAGTTCGGCGTTCGGGTTCGGGTAATCGCTGCATCCCATTATGGATTCCACTACCGCGGACTATCCCGGCATATGGAATCCATAAGGGGCGGCTTCCACGAACCCGAACTTTGGAAAAGCCGAAGGACCTGGGGTGACGTCACAGTCATGTGATCAGTGCAGGGGGCGTGGCTCAGCACTGGATCATGCCCGATTTTTATAGAACAAGTTGTTACGGATGTGACAATATGAAATATGTCTACTTTTTTGTTTGTTTCAGTTTTACATAACATTTTTGAAATAAAATCATGTGTTTGTGTCTCCATTTTCTGAAAGTCATATTTTTTATTTTTTTTCTGACGGTTGTCTTGTGTAGTGGATTGTTTTTTGCAGTAAGAGTTGATGTTTTTATTGGTACCTTTTTTGGGTAGATATGATTTTTTGATCATTCAATATTACACTTTATAGGGCAAGGTGACCAAAAAATTGGATGCTTTGGCACAGTTTTTTTTTTTTTTTGTGGCATTGACCAGAGGGGGTAGATCGTGTGAAATATATTTATAGAGCAGGTCGTTACGAATAAGGTTATACCTAATATGTCTCATTTTTTAAATTTTTTATTTCCATTTTACACATTAAAAGCATTTATGAAACAATAAAATTATGTTTTAGTGTCTCTATTTTCGGAAAGCCATGAGGTGTTTTGGGGTACATATGACTTTTTGCTCACTTGGTATTACACTTTTTGTGTCTTTTTTGGCACAGTTTTTTTATGGTGTTTATCTGACAGGGTAGATTATGTAAAATATAATATTTTTATAGAGCCGGTGGTGACGGATGCGGCTATACCTAATATTTAATTTTTTTAATTTATTCCACTTTAACACAATAAAAGCATTTTTGAAACAAAAAAAAATATGTTTTAGTGTCTCCATTTTCTGACAGCCATATATTTTTTATTTTTAGGGGCTCATTTTTTTGCAGGAAGAGGTGACGGTGTGATTGATACTTTTTTGGGATACATATTTCTATTTAATATTTGTACATAATAGGTATTATTATATTGGTTAAGATATTGCCTAATAGATTTCTTCTCTTTTTCCTTTTCATCTAATATACACTGCATTTGTATCTTACTTATTTTTTATTAATTTTGATTCTTATTATCAAAATACTTTTATCACAGTTATTTTGCATTTATAGGAACAATCATTTTATATTTTATCTGTTTATCTTATTTCATTTCATTATTTTATTTCTGTTTGTTGTATGTTCATATCCTGACCATCATTTTTTTAGGTGTTTTAATTCTGCATCGATCAAGTGACTAGGGCATTGTCCTGGAAGTTCAGCTGATGTCTTTCAGTTCAGAACTGCTACGGTAACCAGTTATATGATACAGTCATGTGACCACTGACCACTCTTTCTTTTATCTATACTCCTTGTCCCTTTAGCTTTCCATCTCCATAGCGACTGGTCATGTGACATAGTGACCGCAAACAGTCATGTGACTGGATCACATGACTGCTTCGCTCCATTTAGGAGCATAATTGCAATTATAGAAACCAGCCAGGCATTTACATGCTTTCTATGTTTTCATACTATGTTTTCATATTATTACTAAGGGTGGGTTCACACTAGCGTTAGGGATTCCGTTATTGCTTTCCGTTATAACATGGTTATAATGGAAAATAACAGAATGCCCAGACAGAATGCAAAATGGAAGGCTTTCCATTTGCTTTCCGTCCTAATAGAAGTCTATGGGAAAGCATAATGGATCCATTTGAATCCTGCTATGCAAGACGGAAAACAAAGTCCCGTCGACAGGACTTTGTTTTCTATCTTGCATAACGGGAACCAGACAGATCCGTTTTGATTCCCATAAACTTCTATTAGGACGGAAAGCAAATGGAATGCCTTTTAAAGGCTTCCATTTTGCATTCCATTATAATACAAGTATATGGGCAGAAGTACGGATTCGTCCTTCCGTCTTATGGATTCTGTTATTTTCTGTTATAACTATGTTATAATGGAAAGCCATAACGGAATCCCTAACACTAGTGTGAACCCACCCTAAGTGGGGACTGTGTGCTAAGGGGGAGGACGTCCTAAATCCTTAGGATGGACCTCAACAATTTTAGTATTTATATGTGTGCTTTTATATCATGTATGTTTATGCATTTTTTAACCTGAAGAAGGGGAGGTGTGTATCCCTGAAATGTGTTGTTCCTTGCATGATTTCCAATAAAGAAGTCTTCATGTCACCTTCAAGTTGCAGCAGTCTCTTGCACCAGTAACTCTACAGTATGGGTACAAAAATAGCATTATTGCAGTAGTGTTTCTGTTACCTTGAAGTAATAATGTCCCCTCGTAGTGCCAGTTAATCACCCATGGCCCATGCAACACATCCGTCCCCTAAATGCAGAATTGCAGACCTCAGACCAGACAAAAGAAAAAAAAAATACTCACCTATCCCCTACTTCACAAAGCTGGGCACCATGCAACCACCACTCCATCTTTTTCTGCAGCGGAGGCCAATACACTGTGTTCTGGCACCAGTGCTGCACTATGCCCTGACTTCACACACAGCATCAGGTCATAGTGCATGTCTATGCCGCTGTATACGGTGAGGACATAGGCACCTGCAGAATAGATCCAGGAAGCAGTGAGTAAAGCGCCTATTCACTGCTCCCTTGGGCCTGTCCTCTAAGGCTGTACTAATGAGCACTCCACAATGGAAACACTCATTAGTAAAGGTGCCACCTGGAAGCAACTCACCTTGAGATAGTTAGCGAATCATAGACACTTTTGGAGACTTAGGAGTCCTGGCTGGACGATTTTTTACGTCCCTAAAAGAGGATATTTCTGGAAATAAAAGAGGACGCATGGTAACTCTAAATGACACAAATATAAAATTGGTGTTATTGCAGTATTGCTTTTGCTGTAACTATCTGTTTCCTTGCAGTAATATGCAACACATTGTAGAAACTAGGTTTTTTATTTATATGCAGAAAAATATGAGTTGATAACAGTTGTATTAAACACACAACTGGGTGACCAGTTCCCTACTCCCTCACCCTCTTTATATGTTCTCCCTGACCAAATTACCTAAAATATACACAATTATATCTTCTTTTTCTCTCCCTATACTCTGCTTATAGTGTCCCTATCACAGTACCTTAGAGGCTTGTGTCTCTAATAGCTTTTTGTCAAACACTACCACAAGAATGACGATCTTCTGTCTCAGAATAAGGAACTGCCTGCCTTCTGCCCTTCGAATGACTAATCAGGCCGTCTTTAAGCCTCTGAGCCAAACAGTGCAAGCCCTCCTCTGGCACTTCTTCCCAGCTTCATGCCATCCTGTATATTCTTTATTCCTCATGGTTTTCTTGCCCAGTTTTCACAAAAAAAGGTGCGTGATGCAGTTTTTACATGACTGATTTGGCATTATTAATTTTTGTGAAATACGATTCGTTTAGATGCTATTCGCTCATCTCTACTCAAAATGTAGCAGTATACTCTAAGGGATGTTTTCAGCCATTGGCTTTTGTATCAGTGAGGCAGACGGGACAATTATGTATCACTAAGGAGTACATTTTACAGGACTTTTTCCAGCCAAATGGGCTAGGTGTGTAGGAAGCTAGTTGATTGGTCATAAATGATGTCACCAGTGCTTATGCCAGTTACACAAATATTAATGCCAATTAATCTTTCCGCCTCCCTCTTTAAACAAACAGTGCATTCTTTAGGGATTAATCGCACAGGCCGGTCATTCTTTCATACTTACTTTATGAAGTAATGAGGGAAGTCGTGTTTGGACAAAAAGGATTTAAGTACTGGGATGAGTTTAGTGAATAAGGAATTGGTTCTACAAAACAACATCACTGGACTATAATATAAATAATACAGTGATGTTCAGACACCCTTTATATTAGTCAATATTTGCCAAGTATTAACGTGCTATTTTCTGAATGTTATCTAGCTAAGTATTTTGTGGCAGACATAAATAAGAGTGATAAGATTTTAAGTCATAGAGGAGGTCTAATGCATGAGACCTAGGAGAAGAACACCACTTTTCTGAGATATCAATTTTAGGGTGACACAGCTTTGACAGTTTTTGATGCAGTTTTCGAGCCAAAGCCAGAGTGGATCCATCCTTTATATTTTTTATTTCCTTCCAACTCACTTGTAGCTTTGGCTCAAAAAACAGCCACACAAATTCCTGCAAAAAGCTGTGTGTGACACCAATCTAATAATAAATTATTCATAGATGATCCAACACACTGTCTATTCTCCATCAGTCAAATACTTAAAGGGGTTGGCTCACTTCAGTAAGTGGCATTTATCACGTAGAGAAAGTTAATACAAGCCACTTACTAATGTATTGTTATTATCCATATTGCTTCCTTTGCTGGCTGGATTCAATTTTCTATCACATTATACACTGCTCGTTTCCATGGTTCCAGAACACCCTGCAACCCATCGGTGGTGGTCGTGCTTGCACACTATAGGAAAAAGTGTCAGCCTCTCTTGTGGCCGAGACTAGAAATGAGTGAATCGAAATTGATGAAGTGGAATTCGATCCGAATTTTAAGAAAAATTTGATTTGCACCGAATCCGAATTTCCTCACGCTTCGTGGTAACGAATCACATTTTTTTCCTGAAATGGCTGTTGCAAGTGTTAGGACATGGAGCAAAGAACTCGGGGAATGAGGGATCACCAACAATGCCATGCATGCAGCCAATCAGCAGCCAGCCCTGTGATGTCACAGCCCTATAAATAGCCTCAGCCATTTTGGATTCTGCCATTTTCCAGGGTGCTTAGTGCAGGGATAGACGTTAGCAGGCGCTAGGGACAGTACTAGAAAAGAATTCATGGTGCTAAAAAAACTATTTGCAAGTTCAGGGATTGGGGTGTAAGTTCTGTGATACAGACATTTACAGAGTGTATTAATAGGAAAGAAGCGTACATCCTATTAGCCTTTCTGCGTTGATTTTACATTGTTTTACTTTTTTTTTTGGGTGGGGGGGTTATTATTAGGAGAAAAAGGGAAAAATATATGTCATAATTTCTATTCAGTGGTGAAGTTACATTGTACTACAGCCATTCATGGGGTGTATTAATAGGATAGATACGTACGTCCTATTAGCCGTTCTGCGTTGATTTTACATTATTTTACTTTTTTGGGGGAAGTGTATTAATAGGAAAAAATATCTAAATATATATGTCATAATTGCCGTTCGGTGGTAAAGTTACATTGTACTATTTACATGGTGTAGAAAAAGAAAATATACGTACGTCCCATACCCGTTCTTCGGTCAATCAAGTTTGTTATTTTTTATTTTTTTGTGGTGTAGAAATAGGAAAAAAAAGGAGAAAATATATGTCATAGTTGGCATTCAGCGGTGAAGTTACATTGTACTACAGCCATTTACATTGTGTAGAAAAAGAAAATATGAGTACGGCCCATCACCCGTTCTGCTGTGAATTGTGATTTTATATTTATTTTCTGGGGTGTAGAAATAGGACAAAAAAGGAGAAAATATATGTCATAACTGGCATTCAGCGATGAAGTTACATTGTACTACAGCCATTTACATTGTGTAGAAAAAGAAAATATGAGTACGGCCCATCACCCGTTCTGCTGTGAATTGTGATTTTATATTTATTTTCTGGGGTGTATAAATAGGAAAAAAAGGATGAAATATATATGTCATAATTGGCATTCAGCTGTGAAGTTACATTGTACTACAGCCATTTACGTGGTGTATTAATAGGAAAGATACGTACGTCCTATTAGCTGTTCTGCTGTGAAATGTGATTGTTATATTTCTTTTTTTGGGGTGTAGAAATAGGAAAAAGAATACGTCTTAATTGCCGTTCTGCAGTGAATCATGTAATTTTTTTTGGGATGGGAGGTTTATTAATCAGAAAAAAAAAAATATACCCCCCCAAAAAAGTGGGGGGAAAATGGCAGTGTGTCCTATAAAAAGAATGCTGCCATTTTTACTTTGCTAACACTGATACATCGCCGGCTGTGATGCTGTACAGCGCAGCCTGCGATGTATCAGTGGGATGGGAGGAGGGGCTGGAGGCCGGCAACTGCTTTTGGAATCGCGGGGGTGCCCGGTGCAGTCAGTGCACTCTATTACACCGGGCCCCGCGCACAGCAGTCTTTATAAGTAAAGTGTAGTAATGGTAGCTTTGTTAAGGTATGGCAAACTGCAAATTTATACTCGCTGGTACCCACCACAATTGACACTAAATAATAATTATTGGGTGACCAATTACAACTTAAAGAGAACCTGTCACCAGGAAATTCACTGATAAACCAGGCACACTGCATTGTAGGGCTCACTCTGCTGAATATAATGATACCTTTCACTTGGTGATCTGTTGCTTTATTGTGGAGAAAAAGTACTTTTAATCCATATGCTAATGAGCTGATTGAGTCCAGCAGTTGATACGAGTCCAGCGTGTTTTTCCTATTCAGAGCTGTAGCCCCTCCCCTATTCACTTCTATAGACCAATAAATAAATAAACCACGCCCCTTTTACAACTGAAGACGTGAATAGGGGAGGGGCTACAGCTCTGAATAGAAAAAACGCTGGACTCATATCAACTGCTGGACTCCAATCAGCTCATTAGCATATGGATTAAAAGTACTTTTTCTCCACAATAAAGCAACAGATCACCAAGTGAAAGGTATCATTATATTCAGCAGAGTGAGCCCTACAAGGCAGTGTGCCTGGTTTATCAGTGAATTTCCTGGTGACAGGTTCTCTTTAAGTTTAAAGATTCTTATACAAGTTTAAAGATAAGTGCCCAAAAGTGTATGACAAACTACAATATAGAAAACCAACAGTGAGCCAGTAGTGCGGCTCACTGTCTTTGCCACATATTAGGATGTTATGAGCCACAAAGGTAAAACAACAAGATGTATCAGAGGATGGGACAAGATGAGAGACAGTTGCTGGGTCTCTTGCCCTGTCAGTCCCTGGCTACCTAGCCACAATACAGTTAGATGAGGCTGTGGAAAGGTGGTGAAACACTGGCAAGGTTGTCCAGTGCGCCCCCTTTACCTCAGACAAGTCACCAGAAATAGCGCCAACCCCAAGCAGTGAATGGGAGAACTGTGAGTTAAGTTAGTTGGTAGATTGACAGGTTGTTAGCAGCATACATAAAAGCTGGAAGGTGAATTTCAATACACTTTAAGAGATGTGATTGAAGGACCATCTGAGGAGTTCTTACTCACTTCACAGGGGGGAGTGGTTTGGATAAGCTCAAGACACCAAACCAGACTGACCCCCCTCGCCAAAGTTGCCTGTAAAATCGCTGGAAATGAAGGCAGCCCAAGGAATGGCTTCTGTTCAAAATCCTTTATTGGAGTTCGGCTCAACGCGTTTCGGGGTTTAATATTACCCCTTCCTCAGGAGCAGTACATAAAACATGATGTGATAAGTGCATATAAATACCTTTTTGAAGGAGGACTGGCGCCAAAGATTTCAATGAGAGGAGGGGCCGGATGCCTTATGCGTTCCACTGTGGAACGCACCTTGATCTGGAGGTGCAGAAAGACCTGCAGAAAGTTAGAGTAGGTCGTCTCGGTAATTCTTGTCCCAATACTGGGTCTTTCAGAAGTAGGGGCCAATGTTTTTCGAGGATTTGTCTGAAACATTGGCCCCTACTTTTGAAAGACCCAGTATTGGGACAAGAATTACCGAGACGACCAACTCTAACTTTCCGCAGGGCCAAAACCCTTATTTAGAGACAACCAAAGTGACCACCAAGCTATCACAGAAGAAAGCTTCCGGTTCGTACAGATGTGGGACTAAGAAGTGTAAATGCTGCAAGATGATCACGACAGGGAAGGGCGAGATTGATATACCACACCCAAAGAGAAAAATCCTCTATAAACATTATATGACCTGTAACAGTACAAATATTATTTACCTTTTAAGTTGTCCCTGCAATTTCTTCTATGTTGGTCGTACAACACAAACACTCCGCGAAAGAATGAACCAACACAGATCTAATATTACCAGACAGGTCGCCACACATAGCGTGTCACGACATTTTGCAGCCACACACCAGGGAAACCCAAAAGGACTCACTGTTATTCCCCTGGAAGTTGTACATACCTTCTTTCAACAATTATGTAAAAAGGAGATGTTCTGGATCTTTGAGATGAACACCTTAACGCCCCATGGTTTATATGAGGTCACGGAACACATGAATTATTGACCTTTTGAGGCTGCAATTGTCGATTTTGTTGAAGCTTTAACAATTTACAAACTCCTGACAATTTTCCATCTGTGATAATTTGATATAGTCCCACTATCATCCCCAGGCTTGAATATATGTCTATATACATATTTATAGCTTCATTCATGTCATTTCGTCCACAAAATTCTCATTTCTTGCAGAATATGTATTTACCCATTTATTATTATTATTTTTATATATATTGCTCTAGAGATTAATTTTATATACTAATCTTAGATACTATATATTACCTATTTATATATTATATATAGTTTATTTTTGTGCCCATACATTTATATATTTATTGTAATCAACACATGTTTTATGGGGAACATGTTTTACTGATAACATGTTTTTTTGATAACATGTTGGTTTGGAGCGAGGACTGGTTTGCCGTTTTACTATTAATTAATATTTATTCTATTTATCTATAAAAAATGCCATATAGCCAGCACAGGAAGAGAAACACGCCAGAGGAACTTTAATAAGGGCGTCCGTTCCAAGCTGGAATGCATAAGTTATCCGACCCTCACAAACCTACACTATTTTAACCTTATCCCTTGATTATGCAATATGAATTTCATATCCATTTAGGTCTGCCAAGTACAGGCCGAATGTTGAGGAGAGGGAACATTATAAGCTAACAGTAGCTCTATCTAGTTCCACTTGCGCCCCAGGATGGAGCGCACGATACTTCCGGCTTTCGCATATGACTGGCGGCAGGGCCTGGAGGACGCCAATCGCAGCGGAGGCGGGTCTTAGCCTCCCTTTAAATCCGGAACGAGCTGCGTTCCACCGTGGAACGCACACCTGTCCGCTTCCTCCCGCACCCTGGTTTACACCACTTCCGGTCTTGCGCAATGCCTCCGCAACCACTCGGATCTTTCTGCACCTCCAGATCAAGGTGCGTTCCACAGTGGAACGCATAAGGCATCCGGCCCCTCCTCTCATTGAAATCTTTGGCGCCAGTCCTCCTTCAAAAAGGTATTTATATGCACTTATCACATCATGTTTATGTACTGCTCCTGAGGAAGGGGTAATATTAAACCCCGAAATGCGTTGAGCCGAACTCCAATAAAGGATTTTGAACAGAAGCCATTCCTTGGGCTGCCTTCATTTCCAGCGATTCTACAGGCAACTTTGGCGAGGTAGGTCAGTCTGGTTTGGTGTCTTGAGCTTATCCAAACCACTCCCCCCTGTAAAGTGAGTAAGAACCCCTCAGATGGTCCTTCAATCACAACTCTTAAAGTGTATTGAAATTCACCTTCCAGCTTTTATGTATGCTGCTAACAACCTGTCAATCTACCAACTAACTTAACTCACAGTTCTCCCATTCACTGCTTGGGGTTGGTGCTATTTCTGGTGACTTATCTGAGGTAAAGGGGGCGCACTGGACAACCTTGCCAGTGTTTCACCACCTTTCCACAGCCTCATCTAACTGTATCTGGCCTTTAGACCTTTATATCCACTTGTTTATACTGGTACTATATAACCAAGCAGCCTCCTCACCATTATTTAACGGACACATCTTTCTGGCATATATCCATACAGTCTTTCTGGCATATATCCATACCTGGTGGCGCCTCCAACTTTATTTCCTGACCACTTGGAATGACTTTCCATTTGATCTAAATAAACCTCTACTCTCTTGTCTTTCATGCCTAGCCACAAGACACCTTGAGGACTGTCCCTATCACACCCTTATAGACAGGACAGTGATTACCCAGCTAAATCAAGATAAAAGGAGAAGGAAAGAGAGTGATAGGGATATAGACACAGGATCAATAGTGTACCATGCGTCTACTGTACAAGGAAAACTTCCAACGTGATTCGTCGGCTCACGCCGAGTCATCAGGGGACTAATAGATAGATATCCACAAGTGAGTGACTACATTGGTAATGATGAACAGACACACTGATAAAAATACTACTTAGCTATCCTGTAGTTGCATCGAAAGGTAGGCTAGGTGGTTTCAAAGTGGTCAGGCGTATGGCGGTCCATTTCCCAGGCTATCCGTGTATGGCAGCAGCAACCAGGATCATACTGAAAATAGCGCGCCAGTATGGACGGAGTCACGCCCCTCCGCATCACGGAGTCGCGCCCCTCCGCCACACGTAACCAGTCAGGTGGGGGTTAGTGGGTGACGTCAATAGCCAGTGTTGGCACAATACCACCAGAGTGGCGGCCAGTACCGCCTCTCTCTACCACGTGACCGGTAACGTGAGCGGATAGCTGAGGTAGGAGGTACACAATACAACGTCCCTCCCCATCAGCATACTTCCATGGTGTACGTTACACTCTTGATTGGCGGCAGGTCCAGAACACAAGGTCCGCCCCTCAGTGTGACGTGGGAGGTAAATATCCGGGTCTGAAGCAGCGCATATGAAGGCATAGGCATTATTTACATTCGCTATGCGCCACTATATTAAGTACAAAGGTACCCCCAGTGGTGTGCGGTACACACAGCCCTGGGTACAGGGCGGTTATCAGCCTCGGCTCCAGGCAGGTAATTCACAAACTTGGACGGACACCGGTGTATATAGGACAGGGCTCCCCCAGGTAGCAGAGTAATCAGGAGAATGAAGTTATGTCACTGTACAACCTGTGAACCCGGAGTTCAGGGAAATCAGAAATGAACCAATAGATCGGTACAAATTGTAACATAATAACATATACAGACACAATGCACCGGGGTCAGCGATATAATTTACCCTAGTGCCGATGAAAAGATGGCCTTTACAGAGTAATGTATCTTCGGTCAAATGAAGCAGCCGAACAAAAGCTGCTCATTTAGGCCATTGGGTTAAGATGTTTTTAGCTCAAAAATCCACCAAGTCTCACGTTGAAGTAGTTTTTTGTTCCAGTCACCACCTCTCATAGATGGTAACACTTTCTCGATCCCCATAAATCGGAGTTTGGAGGAATCACCTCTATGTTCCATCTCAATGTGTTTTGTTAAAGGGGTATCTCTTTTATGGCGGATGTCGCTGAGATGTTCCCCAACGCGTCTCCGCAGTTCTCTAAAAGTCTTACCAACATATTCAAGGCCACAAACACAAGTGGCCCTGTAGATAACACCTTTAGTGCGGCAACTGATGAAGTCCCTAATGTAATGCAGTTTGTGGGTAACGCTACTTACAAAGGAACGGCCCTGAGTGATATGAGAACAGGCTATACATCCACTGCAGTGATGGCATCCCCGTGGTGGTTTAAGCCAGGTGCCTTCACTTGCACAAAGTGACTATGGACGAGGCGATCCCGTAGGCTACGACCCCTTCGATACGTCACTTGTGGTCTCTCTGAGATGATTTTGCCAATGTCTGGGTCCAACTGCAATATTCCCCAGTACTTATCAAGGATATGCTGCACTTCTTTTGATGCAGCATCAAAGGTACATATGAGCCGTATTTGGCCCTCGTCCTTTTGTTTACTTTTAGGATGTAATAGAGATCCACATTTATTTTGCATATTCCTGTTTCCCAGGGAGCTTTGCACTTTGGATTGCTGTGTTGAGACTCTTAAGTGAGGCTCCGCTGTGTTTTTTGTAGCTGGTCTCCCTGAGATCCGCTATTGTTGTGTTTGAGTAGTTTCCGAGGCATTGCTCCCGGTTAGCCAGAATCCTACTCCGCACTGATGAGGGGCAACACCCCGAAACAGCTGTCTGTGGATGGATAACTGGCTTAGGTTTTCCCTGTCACATCCTTAAAGCTTGTAAAAAAGCGGGATCTTGACATAGGGGCCACTTAATATGGTGGAATTTGGTGATCTCTGTAATGGAGACACCCCTTTGCTCGATTTTCCTTCCTTTGAGGGATATCTGGTTTTCATTGTGTTGTAGACCCATAACTGGGGCTCCACATTTATTTTGCATATTCCTGTTTCCCAGGGAGCTTTGCATTTCGGATTGCTGGGTTGAGACTCTTAAGTGAGGCTCCGCGGTGTTTTTTGTTGCTGGTCTCCCTGAGATCAGCTATTGTTGTGTTTGATGTAATAGAGATGTTCTATCAGTGGTCCTGGCCCTTTTGAAAGCTGATCTTAATGTCGCATCGGGAGAGCCCCGTTTCAGAAAGCGGCCCGGGAGGTCATCTGCTTGCTCTTTAAAGTCTTTAAATGCTGAGCAATTTCTTCTCAGCCTCAGGTATTGATCCACTGGAATACCTTGTTTGAGGAAAGGTGGGTGGTGACTCCCCCAATCCAGCAGCGAATTGGTCGCTGTTGGTTTTCAAAATGTCTTAGTTTTAATGATTGCTGCTGAGCCTCTAGTCACCACAATGTCCAAGAATGGTAACTCATTCTCCCTAAAGTCAAATATAAATTTAATTCCAATGTTATTACAGCTAAGTTCACTCATAAACTCCAATTATTCACTTCTTACCCCTTTCCATATCACAAAGATGTCGTCTATGAATCTGCCCCAGGTTACTACCTGGTTGATGTGTGGACCCGGGGTATCTCCAAAGACGAGGGTCTTTTCCCACCAGCCCAGGAACAGGTTGGCATACGATGGGGCACAGGGACTCCTCATCGCGGTGCCCCTGAGCTGGTGGTCGAAAGACCCCCCAAACAGTAAGTAGTTTGAGGTCAAAGTGAATTGTAGTAATTGCAAAATGACCCTATTGTGGGCCTGAAATTGGCAACCCCGCTTGCTTAGGAAGGTTTCCACTGCCTTTATGCCTAAATTGCGTGGTATCGATGAGTATAGGGCCTCAACATCAATTGAGGCAAGCATCATCCCCTCCTCAATAGATAGGCCTTCAAAACGTCCCAATAGGTCACTGGTGTCCCTGATATATGAGGGCAAAGACCTCACGAAAGGAGCTAGGATCCGCTCAATGTATATGCCTACATTTTGGCAAAGGCTATTGACCCCTGACACAATTGGGCGGCCCTTAAGGGGAGCCACCCCATTATAAATTTTGGGAAAACTATAGAATGTTGCAATGGTGGGGTATTTGGTGTAAAGAAAGTCATATTCCTGATCTGAGATAAGGCCATCCAGTTTTGCCGGGCGCAAAATCTCCAGGAGTGTTTTCTGGTAGGACATTGTCGGATCAGAGCTCAATTTCTTATATGTTGCCCTATCATTCAATAGGGTGAGGCACATTTGTTTGTATCGTGGTGTCTCCAAAACCACGATATTACCCCCTTTATCCGAAGGTTTTATGGTAAGTGCATAATCACATTCAAGTGAAGATAGGGCTTGAAATTCCTGTCTGGTGCAATTGAAAAAGGGTTTATTCAGTGTCAACATTTCAAGTTCTTTGGAGACCTGAGAGACAAAAGCATCAATACAGCCTGGGTCACCAGTTGGTGGCATATTAGTGCTCTTGTTTCTGAGGTCAGTGAAGGGTCCCTTTCCCTCTGATGGTATACTGTCGCTCAAATTGTATAGGAGCTGGACATCACGCAAGATTTCGGGCGCAATGCCCAGTTCCCTACTTTCACGCTTAGTTTGAAGCATAAAGTGTTTGTGCCACCTCAGTTTCCTCGCAAAGAGGTTAATGTCCTTAATCCAACTAAACAGATTAAAGGAAGATGTTGGTACAAAAGAGAGTTCTCTATTTAGTAGTGTGATTTCAGTGGTTGTCAGAGTCTTGCTAGATAGGTTCACTCTCTGGCCGTGTTTTGGGTGTGGGTGTTTTTCATCGAGGGGGGTGCTCTCTGGTAGCTGCGATTGCGCAGTTGGTATGGGGCACCTGTTTCTAAAAAAACGGTCGTAGCAGGTCCTCCTCTTCTTCTCCCTCTCCCTCTCTGACGTGTCCTACCTCTCCCTCTAGATTTCTGGCCAGTTTCCTTTTCTAATTCAGAGGCTTCAGTATCACTGGATGTAACTTCAGAGTCCTGTGCCTTGTTATGCAAAGTTTTGTGTTCAATAATAGTATACACTCAATTTTCTTTAAAATCTTGGAGGTCTATATTAAATTGGCGATGTTTACGTTCTTTTAGGTGAAATTGGAATTTTTCCAAGGCGTTTTTTTTTGGTTAATACCTAGGGCGGCCAGAGTTTGTTTTTCCTCTTCTATTAGGAGATGCATGAACCTGTAGGGAACTCTCTGTAGCTAGTTGTTCCCATTTATTCATAAGGCCTAGGTTCCTGCATCTCCTAGCAGGAGTAAGAGTAATCCTTAGACCTCTGGGAACAATCTGATGCTTAATATAGTTTTCTAGGGACTGTACCTCCCACCAGGAAGTGATTTGTTCTTTGTAGACTTTAGATAGTTCTTTGAAAGCCACTTTAAGTATGGGTGTATATCTTTTCTGGGTTAGAGTTTTCTCTAAGAAAACTTCCTCAGCCTCGGAGAGCCACTGGGTTGTATCAATACCGGTGGTAAGGAAACCTGCCATAACCTCAAGTGTGTAAACAAATTTATCACGCAACCAGACTTCTCTGGTCAAGATGAGATATACTCGCTGGTACCCACCACAATTGACACAAAATATTAATTATTGGGTGACCAATTAAAACTTAGCGTTTATTCTTATACAAGTTTAAAGATAAGTGCCCAAAAGTGTATGACAAACTACAATATAGAAAACCAACAGTGAGCCAGTAGTGCGGCTCACTGTCTTTGACACATATTAGGATGTTATGCGCCACAAAGGTAAAACAACAAGGTGTATCAGAGGATAGGACAGGATGAGAGACAGTTGCACTGGGTCCCTTGCCTGTCAGTCCCTGGCTACCCAGCCACAAGACACCTTGAGGACCATCCCTATCACACCCTTATAGACAGGACAGTGATTACCCAGCTTCATCAAGATGAAAGGAGAAGGAAAAAGAGTGATAGGGATATAGACACAGGATAAATAGTGTACCATGCGTCTACTGTACAAGAAAAACTGTCCCAACGCGTTTCATCGACTCACGCCGAGTCATCAGGGGACCAATAGATAGATATCCACAAGTGAGTGACCACATTGGTAATGATGAACAGACACACTGATAAAAGTACTACTTAGCTATCCTGTAGTTGCATCGAAGGGTAGGCTAGGTGGTTTCAAAGTGGTCAGGCGTATAGTGGTCCATTTTCCAGGCTATCCGTGTATGTCAGCAGCAAACAGGATCATACTGGCTGCGCTTTAAATAGCGCGCCAGTTTGGACGGAGTCACGCCCCTCCGCATCACGGAGTCACGCCCCTCCGCCTTACGTGACCAGTCACGTGGGGGACTGTCTGATCATCATTACCAATGTGGTCACTCACTTGTGGATATCTATCTATTGGTCCCCTGATGACTCGGCGTGAGCCGGCAAAACGCGTTGGGACAGTTTTCCTTGTACAGTATGTAGTGTACGGGAGCTGTAATGCCCGTCACTACAGAAGGGTCACTTGTGTGCGGTTGTTCCCCTCAGTTTTGAGGAGATTGGTGTAATACATCTTAATGTAATGCAATGCTGTGTATTTCCCTGTTACTGTGATATTTGCCATGTGCAGGCCTGCTAGGGGTGTCATTCCAGCTCTAAGTCACTAGAGGGAGCTAGGGAGCCCTAGTTTATAAATAGGCCAAGTCAGGGGAAGAAAAGGCAGATTAGACTGTGTCTAAGTTAAGTGCAGGCCATGAGCCTGTGAAGTCCAGGTCAGGCCTTGAGCCTGTGAAGGCAAGGCCCAGGCCTTGTTCCCGCTGAAGTCAGTCCAGGCCCTATCGCCTGTGGGGGTCCAGCCTAAGAAGATTCATGCCCTGGGAGGAGCAGTCCAGACCCTAGTACTAGTGGAGAAGTGTTGCCTCCTTAGTCAAGCTGCAAGCAGGACGAGTATCCCTGGAGAGAGAGAACAGTTGCCTGAAGTGTGTTGCTGCATTAAGAGTAAGATTAAAGCCCGATCTTAGGAGGCCTGTCTTGAGGATGGCCCTTTGGGACTGTGATTACTAACTTGAAGCACTTCTATGACTGTACTGTAACGTGTGGAACATTCTGTACTTGATAACTGTTTGCAACTATGTTCAGTAAAGTTATCCTGTTATTTAAAGAAACAGAGACTCCTCAATTATTCCACCTATTACTACACGGTGTGCCACCGTTCAATTGGCACTGGCGTCACGACTTTCATCACCTGCCTGTTCCAGTGCTGACCCGATTGAAGACGACAGTCAGTCCCAGGTTAGTGGGTTGCCCTGCACTACAAAGCCTAGCATACCTAAAGCTACACTACTGACCCCCTGGGACACTGAATCGCTCTTTTTGGCGCCACGAACAGGATTGCATGCTTCTGGAGTGCAGAGAAGCGTGAACTGTGTGCTTTAACTATTCCACCACCGTATTGCAAAGACTGTACCCTTTATTTCCAAGTCTGTGGATTACAATTGTGCCTGGGAGGAATCGGAGGTGCTGTGCTGTGTTGCGCTACCCCCAGAGAGAAAAATTGCTGCTTCAAAGTGGAGTTTTATGGACTTTTTACCATCCTGCTTGCTGTCAGTGAATGGTTGCATCATGGCGCCCAAGATGGCCGCCGGCGCCTTTAAGCTTCTTCCTGCGCCATCACTGTCCTCAGTGGCACGAAGATTTGGCGCCAAGACCCTCCAAGGGGGAGGAGAAGACTGCCTGGAGATACCGCCTACCTTTGCGGATTATAATATGGAAGCCGCCGGCCATATACTGGAATACCTAGGGGGCATGCCAGCAGCGACGGGGAGGAGCCTACAGCAACAGTGGCTTACCCTGCTCCGCGATTGCCTGCCTGAACCAGGGGGATTCGGATCCTTAGGAGCAGCGATGGAGGCGACCCCAAGAGCAACTAGTGAGTGCCATGCAACTCCTGCTTCTGCCCCAAGTAAAGTGGCCCAGACCTGCCCATGGCCACAGGCCGAACCTTACCGCTGCCCACAGCCGCGGAATGGAGCATGGAACTACCGCCAGCATTTCTTACAAGAAAGGCCTGAGGCCTACCTGGCAAGCCACCATCGCATAGCTGCACAGCAAAGTCTGGGAGCGGAGCGTCAACATACTGCACCTATTCAAGCTGCGAACTCTGAGGACTACTGCGACTCTGCACCAGCCTCAGCGATCCAGGATCCAGAACCTGCCACCTTGATGACGGCACCTGATCCAGCCAACACGACCGTTGCCTGTCTTCTGGCACCACCACGAATCTACATACCGCGGAGGTGCCTACGTCTTGCCCCTTGCCTAATAGGGGAACATGATGACCTCCTTGTGGAAGCATGGGCAGAGCGTGTCTCACGTCGCAATCCCTGCCGCATCGTGGAAGATCAAGTGGTGCCTGATACAACAGGAGCATCTAAAGAAGATGATCCACAGGACACTAACCTGTGAGTAGGCCTGCAAGGCCATTTTGCTGATCCTCACAGGGACATCATACTGGTTGCAGGAACTGTCCCTTATGTTTGTCAGGCTGGTGGAGCTTGCTGCCAGTTCCCCACGGCCGGTGGCATCTTTGTTGAAAATTCAGTAGCCACAGTGGAACCACTGCTCCCAGCCTGCCCTTTTGCTGTTTTCGGGACATCCTGCCTGCTTTGAAAGAAAGAGAAGAGTACTTTAATAAATCCAAGTTGTGCTTTTGTTTTTGCACCTTATCCCCTTTTAACCCCCATTTCAGGTTGAAAGGGTTTTTATGTCAGCACTTTAAAAGAGTAAGCAGGACTTGCCAGGATAGTGCTTCCCTGGTATTGTCAGAGTCCTGTATTGTCATATTATATGTGTGCTGCTGACTGTATTTATTAACAAACTTTATCCAAGTCTATGTGCCCAGTCATGGACTATCCTGGTATTCCCTAACATCCGCTGTGCCAGGTCAGCGCCCCAGTTCCACTCATTATCCTGAAGGAAGAGAACGACGCCCCCTTGTCACTGCACTTCTCCTTTGCCAGCTGGACCTGATATGAATGTCAATGCAGATGAAATTGATACCGATGTGTATGTATGCCTGCATGTTCCTTTTCTCTTTCAGGTGAAAATTCCAGATGGGCGGGGCCCTGTTGGAGTACGAAGTCGTACTCAGCTTAAAGCAGCGGGGTATGTAGTGTACGGGAGCTGTAATGCCCGTCACTACAGAAGGGTCACTTGTGTGCGGTTGTTCCCCTCAGTTTTGAGGAGATTGGTGTAATACATCTTCATGTAATGCAATGCTGTGTATTTCCCTGTTACTGTGATATTTGCCATGTGCAGGCCTGCTATGGGTGTCATTCCAGCTCTAAGTCACTAGAGGGAGCTAGGGAGCCCTAGTTTATAAATAGGCCCAGTCAGGGGAAGAAAAGGCAGATTAGACTGTGTCTAAGTTAAGTGCAGGCCATGAGCCTGTGAAGTCCAGCTCAGGCCTTGAGCCTGTGAAGGCAAGGCCCAGGCCTTGTTCCCGCTGAAGTCAGCCCAGGCCCTATCGCCTGTGGGGGTCCAGCCTAGGAAGATTCATGCCCTAGGAGGAGCAGTCCAGACCCTAGTACTAGTGGAGAAGTGTTGCCTCCTTAGTCAAGCTGCAAGCAGGACAAGCAGGGGCGTAGCTATAGGGGGTGCAGAGGTAGCAGTCGCTACCGGGCCCAGGAGCCTGAGGGGGCCCAAAGACCCCTGTGCCATATAAGAGAACACCATTACTATACAAAGTGCATGCTAGTTTAGTTACACCTCTGGCTGGAAGGAAAGGGTATGGGAATGGGGGCCCAAGCTGAACTCTTGCACCGGGGCCCATAAGCCTTTAGCTACACCCCTGAGGACAAGTATCCCTGGAGAGAGAGGACAGTTGCCTGAAGTGTGTTGCTGCATTAAGAGTAAGATTAAACCCCGATCCTAGGAGGCCTGTCTTGAGGATGGCCCTTTGGGACTGTGATTACTAACTTGAACCACTTCTATGACTGTACTGTAACGTGTGGAACATTCTGGAGCTGTACTTGATAACTGTTCAACTGTTTGCAACTACGTTCAGTAAAGTTATCCCGTTATTTAAAGATACAGAGACTCCTCAATTATTCCACCTATCACTACACGGTGTGCCACCGTTCAATTGGCACTGGCGTCACGACATTCATCACCTGCCTGTTCCAGTGCTGACCCGATTGAAAACGACAGTCAGTCCCAGGTTAGTGGGTTGCCCTGCACTACAAAGCCCAGCATACCTAAAGCTACACTACTGACCCCCTGGGACACTGCAAGTAGACGCATGGTACACTATGATCCTGTGTCTATATCCCTATCACTCTCTTTCCTTCTCCTTTCATCTTGATGAAGCAATCACTGTCCTGTCTATAAGGGTGTGATAGTAACGGTCCTCAAGGTGTCTTGTGGCTAGGTAGCCAGGGACTGACAGGGCAAGACACCCAGTGCAACTGTCTCTCATCCTGTCCCATCCTCTGATACACCTTGTTGTTTTACCTTTGTGGCGCATATCTTCCTAATATGTGTTAAAGACAGTGAGCCGCACTACTGGCTCACTGTTGGTTTTCTATATTGTAGTTTGTCATACACTTTTGGGCACTTATCTTTAAACTTGTATAAGAATAAACGCTAAGTTGTAATTGGTCACCCAATAATTATTATTTTATGGCAAACTGCAGTAGACAAATCCTCTGTACTACTCATTATCAAACTATTAGGCATGGCGGCCGGTCACTCACTTTTTCACACACCTGCTTCTCCCACTTTATGAACGAAGCAGGCAGAGCAGGTGCGTGACGAAGTGAGTGACGTCACGCTGCCGGCCGCCCTGCCTGCTACAGAGGTTTGATAGTGAGTACTACAGAGGATTTGTCTACTGCAGTTTGCCATACTTTAAAAAAGCTACCATTACTACACTTTACATATAAAGACTGCTGTGCGCGGGGCCCGGTGTAATAGAGTACAGTGACTGCACTGGGCCCCGCTGATTCCAACAGCAGTTGCCGGCCTCCACCCCCTGTATTGGGGGTCACTATTTATACAGTAACACTGTTATGGGGGGGATCTGTGGATGACACATATATAGCATAAGATGCTATGTAAGGGTCATCCACAGATGTCCTCCATAACAGTGTCATCCACAGATCCCCCCACATAACAGTGTCATCCACAGATCCCCCCCATAACAGTTTCATCCACAGATATCCCCATAACAGTGTCATCCACAGATATCCCATAACAGTGCGTCATCCACAGATGCCCCAATACAGTATCATCCACTGATCCCCCGTAACAGTGCGTCATCCACAAATGCCCCTATAACAGTGCATCATCCACAGATCCCCCATAACAGTGCATCATAGACATATGCCCCCATAACAGTGCGACATCCACAGTTACCCCATAACAGTGCGTCATCCACAGATGTCCCCATAACAGTGCATCATCCACAGATGCCCCCATAACAGTGCGTCATCCACAGATGCCCCCAAAAGAGTGCATCATTCACAGATCCCCTCCATAACATTGTCATCCACAGATCCCCCATAACAGTGTCATCCACAGGTCTCCCATACAGTGGCGTTGCGAGGGGGGTGCGGTCCGCACCGGGTGACACCAGTCTGATGGGGTGTCACCAGGGGCGGACTGACTATTGGCAGACGCGGCGACGGAGATGAGCGCTTGCATTGCGCTCATCTCCATGCGGAGCAGCAGCAGAGGAGGGAGAGGCGTGTCCTCTCTCTCCCTGTTCCTCTGTTAGGCTGCCAGCACTAGGCCGGCAGGCTATCAGAGGCCGGCTCCGGCGGCGCGATGACGTCATCGCGCCGCCAGAGCCGTACAGCTCGAGACACAGGCCGGAAGAGGCCTGCATCGCATCGCTGGAGGTAAGTATAAGTGTTCTTTTTTTTTTTTTTTTTTCTTGGGGCTACTGGCACATAAAGGAGGCTACTGGCACATAAAGGGGGCTACTGGCACATAAAGGGGGCTACTGGCACATAAAGGGGGCTACTGGCACTAAAGGGGGCTACTGGCACATAAAGGGGGCTACTGGCACATAAAGGGGGCTACTGGCACATAAAGGGGACGGCTACTTGCACATGAGGGGGGACTAATAACACATAAGGGGGAAGGGCTACTGGCACATAAGGGGGGCCTAATGGCACATGAGGGGAGCCTAATGGCACATGAGGGGAGACGGCTACTGGCACATATGGGGGGGGCTACTGGCACATAATAAGGGGGGGGGCTACTGGCACATGGGGGGAAGCACAAGAGAGGCACATGTGGTGGCATGGAGAGGCACGTGTTACTGGTACATTATTATGGGGCACTATGTGCGCCTCAATCCTGGGGGTGAAAAAAGAGAAATGATGGGGGACAATCACAAAATGTCTGTTTGTGCCATGGAGCCTGGAGGGGAAGAAAAGAAATGTGCCACCCATGGGGGGGAGGGGGGGGGGTTGGATGACATGATGAGGGGACAATGATGAAGAGGGGGACAATGTTGGAATCTGTGCCATGGGGGGGTGACATCATGTCACTCTCCCCCCCGGCACAGTCAGACTTCAACATTGTCCCTCATCATATCACCCCCCCCCCCCGATGGTACAGACTCCAACATTTCCCCCATTGGGGATCATGAAGGATCGGAGCTGATGGCTGACATGGGGGGCTGACGGTTGACATGGGGGGCATGATGGATGGGGGCTGACAGCTAATATGGGGGGCATGATGGATGGGGGCTGACGGCTGACATGGGGGCTGACGGCTGGCATGATGGCTGACATGAGGGCATGATGGATGAGGGCTGACGGCTGACACGGGGGGCTGATCTGAGGTGTGATTAACATTGGGGGTCTGATTGGTGGTCTGACCTGAGGTATAGTGGAAAATATTGTTTCTTATTATACTCCTCTAAAACCTATGTGTGTGTTACAGTCTTATAGGGCGAAAAGTACAGTCTTCAAGCGATTGAAGCATAGCGAAGATACCAGGACCACACAGAGGAGAAGCCAGCTGCTGCACACAGGACCAGGACCAGGTGAGCTGCAGGCAGGGGGGTCGCCAAGATGTAGCTTCGCTTGAGCTGCCCAAAAAATCCTTGCACCGGCCCAGGTCACGTCCACGTGACAGCAGTGACTCACTCACACAGGCACAGCACAGCCTGAACCAGCCCAGACTTGTTGCTGATGTTAATGGATGCTATAACATTGCACCATCCTTCTGAACATACACATCTGTCATCCGCCTTACCTCATGATCCTGGAGCTGTGCTGTAGAGCTCGGCGGCCACTGTACAGCACAACTCCAGGATCATGAGGTAAGGCGGATGACAGATGTGTATGTTCAGAAGGATGGTGCAATGTTATAGCATCCATTAACATAACAGCAGCAATTCCTCTTTAGTTATATGTGAAGACACTTCGTACACACCGGACTGTAAGTGAATTAATAACTAAGGCCACTTTCACACTACCGTTGTGAGGATCCGGCGTGCACTTCCGTCGCCGGAAATGCCCACCGACCGTCACAACGCAACACACCTGAAAACATTTGAAGACTGATCAGTCTTCAAAATGCTTTCAGTGTTACCATGGCAGCCAGGACGCTACTAAAGTCCCGGCTGCCATGAAAAAGTAGTGGGAGCCAGGGAGAAGCACTACCGCCCGTGCGGCTCCGGTGCGCTCCACAATGACGCCACAGCGCCCCTACGTCGCATGATCACATTATCCATGTGATGTAGGGGCGCTGTGAAGTCATTGTGGAGCACCCTGGGAGCCGCACGGATGGTAAGTAGCTCCTCCCCTGGCTCCCCACTACTTTTCCATGGCAGCCGGGACTTTAGTAGCGTCCTTGCTGCCATGGTTACCATTCAGAAAGGTAAACGTCAGATCTGGCGATGCGCTGAAACAACTGTAACACGGGGGCATTTAGCTCTTCCAGATCGCCGTCTTAACGCCTTAGACGGTTGGCACACATCAAGAAGCCACTCCACCACTGTAGATTCGGGTGCAAACTGGCCACGACCAGCTTTATTGTCACAACAGCAGTACAACAAAATCATAAAAATAAATCCTCGGCCGTCTGGCCACTGACTAAACAGTCTTTCCCTCTCTATCAGGATCTGGGTCTATCACCCAGCTCCCCAAGACACATCACCAGTGCTTACCCTACACACAGGGTTAGAGGGTCCCGGCTCCCACAGGCCTTGACACAGCCTGATCCTTTCCCAGGCTGGGAGCCCTGATTGAGAAACTCAACCCACATTAATACAAGCTCCTCAGCTGGCAGATAATTATCCCCATTACCAGCCTGACTGCTGCAGACAGTGGGAAAAACTATTTTCCCAACCTTTCTTGTTCTCACCCAGCTTTCTCTGGGTGAGATACACCACTTGAATGGCCTTCCTATGGCCTTCTGGCAGCTCCACTGCCACATATCCTCCCCCCCTGATAAAGGCCGTAGGACTTTTCACTTTACTTAAGCCCCCTCCAGGGTCAAAGCTCCTACGTTGGGAAACATCTGAGGGTTTTTCCCACTCCAACTCAACGGCCTTAGCTTCTTCAGCCTTTGAGACTCCTTTGGAGTCTTCATCCACTTTGTTAGCCATCTCATCCTTCTCGGACACGGAATCATATACTTGCATTCTTAACTCCTCCTCCTCTTTCTCATCAAGGTTGGAGGTACTGGGGACATCAGGGCCTTCACCAGACTTGTCGTCATCTGGCAATCCCTGCAGAGGTTCACCCAGGATATGGTTCTCCTTTCGGGCAGGATTCAGGAGAGCCAGCCGATCGGAGTAGACAGGACCCTCATACTGGTCGTCGGTCCCCCCGTATTTCTTCCCCAGCAGACTGCTGGCTTTATGGAAGGCATTGACAGCAGAGGGAATGTTTTTCATGACCAGGTCCTGGCCACACACTGCCACGAGTTTCTGGGCTTCTGCATCCACCTCAGCACCATCATCTGGTTCAGCAGATACATCTTCCATCTTCTTCTCTGCCTCGGCTGGCACCACAGCGCCACCACCTCCAGACCCATTCTTAACGGGCTCTGACTTCATGGCATCTTTTAGAGGATCTTCTTCTTCAGGTATCTCATTTTCTTCCACCTGCTGCGCAGGAGCACGCTTAGGCCTCTCCAACTCATAGACTTCATCTTTTGAGCTCCTGAGATCTTCCATCTCTGCTCTGAGTTGCTTGTTCAGCGTCTCCAATTCATCTCGCTCCTTAAGCGCTTTTTCAAGTGCTCTAGCCAAGGCGAGGGCCTTGGTCTTCTTAGTTTTTCGCACCAGCTTGTTAGCAGCGCCCCACTCTTGGGCCTTCTGTTCTAGCTGCTCTTCACTCTGTTCTGGTGTAACCGCAGTTGTAGGAGTACCACAATTCTTCCTTAGACACTCTGTGGGATTTCCACCCAGGGACTCTTCAAGCCCATTGTTGATGTCTACTATAGACTTTTGTGTCTTTCTGGAGTCTTTTCCCTTCCCCAGGACACCAGGCGGTAGACCCTTCAGTTCACTTATCTTTTCCAGGGTCTCCTCTTTTGACCCTTCTTCAGCCTTCTTTAGTGACTCTGTGACGACAGCTATTCCCTTCTCTATCGTATCTAGGGACCGTGTGGCGAGAGTGAGATCAGCCTCCTGTTTGCAGCTTTACTGTCCTGTCAGGTAATCCAAGACTGACTGGATATGAGCTTCAGACACTAAGCTGACATCACCCGACTGAACTCTCGTTTCGTCAGATATAACAGTCATCTGGTCGCTACTAGTAACCACTTTAGTTTGGCAAGACCTCGACATGGAAGCCTCTCTCTCCGAGTTACTATCGGTCACAGAACCTGCGTTATCTATACCGCTCGTGTCATTCTCAATCCTGTCCTCTAGGGGCACCGATGAGCTAATCCCCACCTGGGACATTTTATTAATCATAGAAACCTGTGGAGACTGCATATCCACTTCTAGTACGTATGGTACACCCTCTAGGACTGCCCCATGTACTTGCACATTTTTTTTACAGTGGTTGCCCTCAGTTGTGAGCTCTTAACATCAATTAGCATTTTTATACCATCCACATTTTTACCAACAGGGGGAGCTTCTCCCCTGACCACACCCTTTAAAGGAGCAGGTATATTATCGTCACACATATCATAAGGCACTTCAAGTAACTTGTTTTCTATGTGCAGCACCTTCACATTATCCACAATAACATTATGCTTTTCGGCAAATATGGTACCATCGCTTTGTAAGAGAAAAGGCATGTCGTCATCATCATCATCACCATCATGTCTTGCACATGACATCACATTTTCATTTTTCTCTTCAACTACACAACTGTTTTCAATGGTCCTTTCCCTTACACCTTTACTTAAAGGGACAGGTACAGGTTCTGCAGGAGCGTCACCACTTTCTACAAAAGTGTCCCTATTGCCCCACATCATGTCATGCATAATTTTATTTGCCACATCAAGTTCATCAGTCCCAGTTCCCACTAGAGCCTCACGCTCAGTGAAAACCATCGAATAGTCCTTCTTATCCGCACAATTGTCCAGCACATAGTCCCCAGCAATCATGCTGGCATGTACCAGGCTCCCCTGGCTTCCTGCGTCCAACAACGTTTGGACTGGACTGCTATTTTTCATAGCGCCACCCATTTTTTTTGCTTTGATCATGGGCAGCTTAAGTGACACAAAAACCTTCTCCCCTCCAGATTCCTCTGGGGGAATAATCACAACAGGCTTACCCGCCTGTTCAGACATTGCGTTTTTCCCAATGTCACATATTTCCGAGACAGTTCCTCGCCTCGGCAATTTATCGCTCACCAGTCCAGCAGGTATCAACTGCCGCCGGCTCACCATCACTGGGTCTGCCACATAATTAATAACAGGAACAGTCTTACCAATTGTTGTCACTGACTCAGCACTCTCAGAAGATAAGGGTAGTCCAGGAATATCTCCAGCACGGTCACCACCCTTCTCCTCAATGCAGTAGTTGCCACGGGAGACGCCTTGGTCTTGTCTCCTGTCTTTTTCCAGACGGTCACTCCATCCGCACCTTTTTGGGCTCCGTGCAGTTGCATGGGATATGGGAACTCCTGAGAATTGCACCGATTGTCTTCTCTTTATCTTCCCGACGGTTGCCCATGGCACACCTTTGCTTCTCCTTGGGAACTCCGGCCACACGTCCGTCCTGGGGGAACTTTGTGCAGGGTCCATACAGTGTCGAGGACCCCATTTTTAGGGCCAGCTGCAGCTGGACCTCCAGAGCCTCTCGCTCTACATCAAATTTTGCCAATTCATTTTTAGTATAGCCAATCGCTATGGCCATTTCTTCTCCCTGCTGTATGCGCCAGCGCCGCCGGACGTACTCTTCCATAAGACCCATGGTAGCAGGAAAAATTGTCAGCAACTAGTCCCCTTTTCTGGGCACTGGCCCTTTAATTTACAGCAGTTTTACTTGATCCACAGCAAAATAGTCCACACACTTATGAGCAGCACCTGCTCCACTGGACAAAGCTTCCAGCCCTTTAACTTCCCACACAGCAAAAAACAACTTTCAGCATCACCTGCTGTCTCGTCGTTGCCCCTAGCAACCAACAGTTTTTTTTTACTTTTCAGCACGGACACTTTCTGTTCAGCAATCCCGCAGCATTCAGCACAGACAACGCTTCCTGGTGCCCTTAGCAACCTGTTGTCTTGCCCTTTTTGCTCTGCAGCACCCAGCTTCATGTGCCATTTTCATGCCATAGCATACCTCCACCATATGTAACAACACGGGGGCATTTAGCTCTTCCAGATCTTAACGCCTTAGACGGTTGGCATCAAGAAGCCACTCCACCACTGTAGATTCGGGTGCAAACTGGCCACGACCAGCTTTATTGTCACAACAGCAGTACAACAAAATCATAAAAATAAATCCTCGGCATCAGGATCTGGGTCTATCACCCAGCTCCCCAAGACACATCACCAGTGCTTACCCTACACACAGGGTTAGAGGGTCCCGGCTCCCACAGGCCTTGACACAGCCTGCTCCTTTCCCAGACTGGGAGCCCTGATTGAGAAGCTCAACCCACATTAATCCAAGCTCCTCAGCTGGCTGATAATTATCCCCATTACCAGCCTGACTGCTGCAGACAGTGGACAGTGACTGCTGCAGACGTTTGAATACTGAACTGAAGACATCCTGATGCATCCTGAACGGATTTCTCTCCATTCAAGATGCACTGGGACAATCCTGATCAGTATCTTTCCGTCTTAGAGCCCCGAGGATGGAACTCTAGCACGGAAAGGAAAAACGCAAGTGTGAAAGAGGCCTAAGCACTAGTGAGTATCTGTTATTTTTGGTTATATGACTAAAACATTATTGCTTCGGGGGGGGTCTGGGGTGACACCATTTTCTACCGCACCGGGTGACACCAGCCCTAGCAACACCACTGCTCCCATAACAGTGTCATTAACAGATCCCTCATAATAGTGTCATCCACAGACCACTATTAGTTCAAAACCCACCAAAAGCACACATTTTGGTTCAAAATATTTTTTTCTTATTTTCCTCCTCAAAAACCTTGGTGCGTCTTATCATCAGGTGCGTCTTATAAAGCGAAAATACAGTATGTCTTAATTGCCGTTCAGCAGTGAAGTAACATTCAAGAGTCGGTGGGCTCCTCTGACACGACCCTTAGTTGGCATGGCCCGGGAGCTGGCCCTGTGCCCCCACCTGTCGTGAACCTTCCTCTGCAGACACAAATAAAGTACAATAATGACATAATTATAGAAAACATTCTGTACTAATGTTACAGGTATTACAGGTAGTATTTAGTGTTAGGTTCCTGTCTGATAGAGATAGGCCCAAATAATTTTGTACAAAATGTATTTGCCAAGAATCTCAAATTTGCAAAATAAGCGTAGCATTAGCACCAGAATGTTTTCTATAATTATGGCATTATTGTACTTTATTTGTGTCTGCAGTGCTGTTGCATTGTCCTTTTTTCCTGAACCTTCCTCTGTCATTTTAAGTTCCCTCAGTGCGATAAGTATTATATGCCATGGGCAAGGCTCCACTTTTTAGAGAACACGAGCTACCAGAGGACAGTCAGCAGCTACTGCCCAGCTAAGAATAGAGGAGACATCCCCCGCTTCCTCCGGTAGGCGGGCAAGTAGTGATGGGGAGAGTCACGTGATAGCAGGTGCTGTGAGCGGTCAGGCTCCTGGCCCTGAGACCGTTGAGGGGGACATCAGTAACATGTAGAAAGTAGCGGATGATGATGATGATGTAGCTGATCGCACTTGGGAGCCAGGTGAAGAAGGGGTTTCATAATCAGGAGTAGAGGGTGACAGCATGCGCGTGAGGCAGCGGCTGAGCCAGCAGGGTGGCAGCTTGGCTGTGAGTCAGCAGGGTGGCAGCAGTGGGAGGTCAGGTGCCAAACGTGCCCGGGGTAGACATGCTGCATCACCATAAAGTGGCCAGGGAGAACCATGGATCCGATGTGGTGGTCCAGCCTGCCGCAGCAACCGCTGCATCACCACCTCAGATGAAGGGAGCTGTGTGTCCTTCCGATCATCTGCTGGTCCTAATGCTCCTGCTCCTGCTCCTCCTACTACTACTCCTCGTCAGTAATTCCCTCAGCAATCGATCACCGAAGCAATTGCCAAGAGACAAATGAGATAGACAAGGCCGCAAATTATAATGAAGTCGTTATTATGAGGGACTTCAACTACCCAGATATAGACTGGGAAACTGAAAGCTGTACATCGCATAAAGGAAACAGGTTCTTGGCAATAACCAAAGACAATTACCTTTTCCAACTGGTTCAGGACCTGACTAGAGGGACAGCCATACTGGACTTAGTATTAACCAATAGACCTGACAGAACAATAGATGTGCAAATTGGGGGACACCTGGGAAATAGTGACCATAAAGTAATCTTCCAATTATCATTAAAAAGAGCATTTCTACAAGGAGGAACAAAAATACCAAACTTCAAAAAAGCTAAATTTAGTCAACTAAGCGAGGCCATAGGCCTAACTAACTGGGACAAAGTCCTCAAAAACAAAAATACAGCCACAAAATGGGAGATCTGTAAAAGCATCCTAAATTCTCATTGTGAGAGGTACATACCGTATGGGAATAAAAGGTTAAGGAACAAAAAGAAACCAATGTGGATAAATAGAAATGTAAAGAAAGCAATAAATGACAAAAAGAAAGCATATAAATTACTAAAACAGGAGGGTAGCGAGGAAGCACTGAAAAACTATAAGGAAAAAAATAGAACATGTAAAAAACAAATAAAAGCGGCCAAACTAGAGACCGAGAGATTAATTGCCAAAGAGAGTAAAACTAACCCTAAAATTTTCTTAAATTATATAAATGTTAAAAAGTATAAATCTGAAGGTGTCGGCCCTTTAAAGAGTAATGAAGGGGGAGTTGCAGAGAGCGATGAGGAGAAAGCAAAGCTGTTAAATATTTTTTTCTCAGAGGAAAATAAACTGTCAGATGAAATGCTGAATTTAAAATTAATTCCCCATTAAAAGTGTCCTGTCTGATCCAGGAAGAAGTACGACAGCGACTTGATTAAAATAGAGATTAAAATAGACAAATCGCCAGAACCGGATGGCATACACCCCCGTATCCTAAGGGAATTAAGTAATGTCATAGCCAGAACCTTATTTCTGATATTTGCGGACTCTATACTGACAGGGAATGTGATGTGGAAATGTGGTGCCAATATTCAAAAAGGGTCCAAAAACAGAGCCCGGAAACTATAGGCCTGTAAGTTTAACATCTGTTATGGGGAAACTGTTTGAATGTTTTCTGAGAGATGGTATCTTAGAGGATCTCAACAGAAATAAGAAAATAACGCCATATCAGCATGGCTTCATGAGGGATCGGTCATGCCAAATGAATTTAATCAGTTTCTATGAGGAGGTAAGTTCCAGACTTGACAGCGGCGAATCAATGGATGTCGTATATCTGGACTTCTCCAAAGCATTTGACACTGTACCACATAAAAGGTTAGTATATAAAATGAGAATGCTCAGACTGGGAGAAAATGTCTGTATGTGGGTAAGTAACATGCTGAGTGACAGAAAACAGAGGGTGGTTATTAACGGTACACACTCAGATTGGGCAACTGTCAATAGTGGGGTACCTCAGGGGTCAGTACTGGGCCCTATTCTTTTCAATATATTTATTAATGATCTTATAGAAGGCTTGCACAGTAAAATATAGTGCAGATGACACTAAACTGTGTAAAGTAATTAACACTGAAGAGGACAATATACTGCTACAGAGGGATCTGGATAGATTGGAGGCTTGGGCAGAGAAGTGGCAGATAAGGTTTAACACTGACAAATGTAAGGTTATGCAAATGGGAAGGAATAATGCAAGTCACCCGTACATACTAAATGGTAAAACACTCGGTAACACTGACATGGAAAAGGATCTAGGAATTTTAATAAACAGCAAACTAAGCTGCAAAAACCAGTGTCAGACAGCTGCCGCCAAGGCCAATAAGATAATGGGTTGCATCAAAAGGGGCATAGACACCCGTGATGAGAACATAGTACTACCACTTTACAAATTGCTAGTCAGACCACACACGGAGTACTGTGTACATTTCTGGGCTCCTGTGAACAAGGCGGACATAGCAGAGCTGGAGAGGGTTCAGAGGAGGGCAACTAAAGTAATAACTGGAATGGGGCAACTACAGTACCCTGAAAGGTTATCAAAATTAGGGTTATTTACTTTAGAAAAAAGACGACTGAGGGGAGATCTAATAACTATGTATAAATATATCAGGGGTCAGTACAGAGATCTGTCCCATCATCTATTTGACCCCAGGACTGTCACTGTGACGAGGGGACATCCTCTGCGTCTGGAGGAAAGAAGGTTTGCACACAAACATAGAAAAGGATTCTTCACTGTAAGAGCAGTGAGACTATGGAACTCTCTGCCTGAGGAGGTGGTGATGGTGAGTACAATAAAGGAATTCACGAGGGGCCTGGATGTATTCCTGGAGTCTAATAATATTACAGGCTATAGCTACTAGAGATGGGTCGTTGATCCAGGGAGTACTTCTTTCCGCTGGATCCACTAGCAGGATGACAGGCCGAACTGGATGGACAGATGTCTTTTTTCGGCCTTATGTACTATGTTACTATGTTTCTATGTTACAACAGTATGCGTGAACTCATCCAACAAAGTGCAGAAGCTGAACGTGCTCCTGGCCAAGTTGCTGGTGCTGCAGTTCTTCCCTTTCCAAGTGGTGGGCTCTGCACTTTTCAGAGAACTGATGGCTTGTGCCGAGCCGAGGTGGAGAGTCCCAAGCCGTCATTTCTTTGCCAAAACGGCAGTACCAGCCCTGCACACATATGTAGAACAGAATGTGGGCCAGTCCTTCAGCCTGTCAGTGTCTACCAAAGTGCCAGGCAGCGCCGACGTGTGGAGCTATAACTACGGTCAAGGACAATATATGTCCTTTACGGCCCACTGGGTAAATGTGGTTCCTGCCCAGCCAATCCAGCAATTTGGCCAGGTGATGCCGCTTCTGCCTCCACATTCTCACGCCGTTGGTCCTGTGACAATGTCCATCTCTGCCTCCTCAGCCTCCACTGCAGGGACAATTCCCAGTGCCCCACCAGCATACCACATGTGCAGGGCACGGCCATGTTACACTGTTCGGCACCTAGTTTGCCTATAGTAGATGAGGGGGGGGGGGATCACTTTAGACAGACAGGTTTCAATTAGCTATTCTTTGAATTCTGTACAAACCAGGTTTAAGGCTGCCATGCACATTTAATAGCTGTTGGCTGAATGATCGTAGTCCGACAGTTATCTGGCAGTTGGGCCTTACATTTATGTGCATTAAATGGTGAAGGGGGAGAAAGCCGCTGCCAGACACCTCTGATGGTAGACTCTCCGCTGGGAGAACAAAAGTATCAGGTGAATATATTCACTTCGTCAGAAGAGTCGGAAGCTCCCCGCACACATTACACTGTCGGCTGAACTTGCTTTTATTGACTGGTTCGGCCGACAATACACTAATGTGTATGAGAGCCTTTAGGTGTCATATCGCACACGTTTTCTTCTTCAGGAGATAAACTTGCTCAGCTCTGGTAATGTGGTTCAGCACGCGCACAAAAGTTAAATTTTTTTTTAAATTATTTTATGACGTGTCACTTTTCCATTACAAGGCCCAATGCAGATATTAACCCCTTAAGGACATAGGACGTATGGGTACGCCCTAATGTCCGAGTCCTTAAGGACACAGGACGTACTCATACGTCCTAAATTAAATCGCGTATTAAAAAAAAAAAAAAAATCGCTAGAAACATGGTTCCTGCTGCGATCATGCAGCAGGAACCATGTTCTAATGCCGAGGGGGGTCATGTGACCCCCCCGTATCGGCGATCGCTGCAAACCGCAGGTCAATTCAGACCTGCGGTTTGCAGCGGTTTTAGCGATCTCTGATCCCCGCGGTCTGTGACCGCGGGGATCAGAGAGTTAGTTGCCCCAAACATAATCATTTTAACCCCCCCTGCAGCCCCCAATCTTGTTATGGCGGCGGGGGTGCAGGGGGGGTGGTTGCGGCGGCGGTAGGTGGTGCGGGAGGCGGGTGGTGCGGCAGGCGGGATCGCAATAGCGATCCCCCGCCCGCCTCCCTTGTAATAATTCCCTGGTGTCTAGTGGTTCTATCAGAGTGCCAGCACATTGCTGGCACTCTGATAGAAAAACGGCTGGCATCTGTGCTGCAGATGCCAGCCGTTTAACCCCTTCCTTACCGCGGTCCGGACGGACCGCGGTATGGAAGAGTGTTAACAGGGAGGGAGCTCCCTCCCTCTCCCATCGGGGGCTGCTGTGCCTATGCAGCCCCCAGGATGGGATCGCAGAGGAGGGAGCTCCTCCTCCTCCATCCATCACCCACTGCTCTCTAATGGCAGTGGGTGATGGTTACCATGGCAGCAGGACGCTTTCAGAAGCGTCCTGCTTGCCATGGTATAGTAACTCTGGTCAGACTTCTGCTAAAGGCAGAAGTCTGACCAGACTGTGAAAGTAAAAAATACAGTGCAGTACACTATATGGTGTACTGTACTGTATTATATAGACACCAGATCCACTGGATCTACAAGAACCAAGTGGGTCTGAGTCCAAAAAAATGTAAAAAGTGAAAAAAGTAAAAATAAGAAAAACACAAATCACTGAATAAAAAGTAAAAAAAAAATACACTACACATATTAGGTATCGCCGCGTCCGTAAAAAACAGCTCTATAAAAATATCACATGACTGAACCCCTCAGGTGAACGCCATAAAAAAAAACCCAAAAATGGTGTAAATAGGCCATTTTTGGGCACCTTACATCACTAAAAGTGTAATACAAAGCGATCAAAAGGCGTATGCCTCCCAAAATAGTACCAATCTAACCGCCATCTCATCCCGCAAAAAATGAGCCCCTTCATAAAACAATTGCCCAAAAATAAAAAAACTATGCCTCTCAGACTAAAACATGATTTTTTTGTTTCAAAAATGCTTTTAGTGTTAAATGTAAAAAAATTTAAAAAAGTAGACATATTGGGTATCTCCACGTCCGTAAGAATCTGCTCTATAAAAATATCACATGACCTAACCCCTCAAGTAAACACTGTAAAAAAAAAAAAAAAAACTTTGTCAAAAGCCATTTTTTGTCACCTTACATCACAAAAAGTGTAATAGCAAGCGATCAAAAAGTCATATGACCCCCAAATAGTGCCAATCTAACCGCCACCTCATCCCGCAAAAATTATACCCAACCTGAGACGATCGCCTAAAAACTGAAAAAAATATGGCTCTCAGACTATGGAGACACTAAAACATGTTTTTTTGTTTCAAAAAGGATATTATTGTGTAACACCAAAATAAATAAAAAAAGTATACATATTGGGTATCGTCACATTCGTAACGACCTGCTCTATAAAAATATAACATGACCTAACCCCTCAGGTGAACGCCGTAAACATAAAAAATAAAAACGTTGTAAAAAAGTCATTTTTTGTCACCTTACATCACAAAAAGTGTAATAGCAAGTGATCAAAAGGTCATATGCACCCCAAGATAGTATCATTCAAACCGCCATCTCATCCCGCAAAAAATGAGCCCCTACATAGGACAATCGCAAAAAAACTAAAAAAACTATGGCTTTCAGAATGTGGAGACACTAAAAATCATTTTTTTCAAAAATGCTTTATTATGTAAAACTGAAACAAAAACCCCAAAAAGTAGTCATATTTGGTATTGTCGCGTCCGTAACAACCTGCTCTATAGAAATAGCACACAATCTAACCTGTCAGTTCAACGATGTAAATAACAAAAAATACAAAACTGTCCCAAAACAGCTATTTTTTTGCAAATTATCCATTTTAATCCATTTTTCCAGTAACAAAGCAAGGGTTAACAGCCAAACAAAACTCAATATTTATTGCCCTGATTCTGTAGTTTTCAGAAACACCCCATATGTGGTTGTAAACTACTGTATGGCCAAACGGCAGGGCGTAGAAGGAAGGGAACGCCATATGGTTTTGGAAGCCGGATTTTGCTGGACTGTTTTTTGAGACTATGTCCCATTTGAAGCCCCCGATGCACCCCTACAGTAGAAACTCCAAAAAAGTGACCCCATTATTGAAACTACGGGATAAGGTGTCAGTTTTGTTGGTACTATTTTAGGGTAAATATGATTTTTGGTTGCTCTATATTACACTTTTTTGAGGCAAGGTAACAAAAAATTGAAATTCTGAAATTTCATCTCCATTTGCCAATAACTCTTGTGGAACACCTAAAGGGTTAACAAAGTTTGTAAAATCAGTTTTGAATACCTTCAGGGGTGTAGTTTCTTAGATGAAGTCACTTTTATGGAGATTCTACTCTAGGGGTGCATCGGGGGCTTCAAATGGGACATGGTGTCAAAAATCCAGTCCAGCAAAATCCGCCTTCCAAAACCCATATGGCGTTCCTTTCCTTCTGCGCCCTGCCGTTTGGCCATACAGTAGTTTAGGACCACATATGGGGTGTTTCTGCAAACTACAGAATCGGGGCAATAAATATTGAGTTTTGTTTGGCTGTTAACCCTTGCTTTGTTACTGGAAAAAATGGATTAAAATCAAAAATTTTCCAAAAATCGAAATTCAGAAATGTTATCTTTATTTGCCATTAACTCTTGTGGAAAACCTAAAGGGTTAATGACGTTTGTAAAATCAGTTTTGAGTACCTTTAGGGGTGTAGTTTCTAGAATGGGGTCATTTTTGGGTGGTTTCTATTATGTAAGCCTCGCAAAGTGACTTCAGACCTGAACTGGTCCCTAAAAAGTGGGTTTTTGAAAATTTCTGAAAAATGTCAAGATTTGCTTCTAAACTTCTAAGCCTTGTAATGTCCCCAAAAAATGAAATGGCATTCCCAAAATAATCGATACATGGAGTAGACATATGGGGAATGTAAATCAATAACTTTTTTTGGCAGTATTACTATGTATTCTAGAAGTAGAGAAATTGAAACTTGGAAAATTGAAAATTTTTCAAAATTTTTGGTAAATTTGGTATTTTTTTATAAATAAAAATGAAATTTTTCGACTTTATTTTACCACTGTCATGAAATACAATATGTGACAAAAAAACAATCTCAGAATGGCCTGGATAAGTAAAAGCGTTTTAAAGTTATCACCACATAAAGTGACACTGGTCAGATTTCCAAAAAATGGCCTGGTCCTTAAGGTGAAATAGGGCCGTGTCCTTAAGGGGTTAATTGATTTGTGTTTGAGTTTTGCCAACATTCATCTATCATGGGGGTTAAGCCTTGATAATGGATGATGCTGATTAGAGGACAAATACTTATAGAAATGGCTTCCCTAAATCCCTAATCCTGTATCCCCTAGCTCAGGTGGATTACAGATGCAATGTAGAGTACATGAAGCATCCATTAGTTTAACCTGTTATAAGTATCTTAAAGAAACTCCTGTGTTTTTTAGATATCATGGGTAAATGTGTATTTATATAGTGATCAGATAGTAAAGTACTACTATGTTGCATATACTCTATTTGCTGTCCTTCTAAGACTTACAGTATTATTTTTTATTGTTTGACATACCAACCAGTCCATTCTTGTTGAATTTTCCAGTATGTCTACTTAAACATGGCATGTAAATGGAGTATGGGGTCCAAATCCCAAAGCAAACAGTAAAACATCATTCCTGGCACACACTACTGTACTACCTGAAGCATTATGCCCTGCTGCTTGGCATTCTATTTTTAGTTTGTTATGGATTCTACTGATGCCACGTTCACAGGGCCAGCCCTGTTGAGCTTTTGTTTGCAAATGACATCACTTGAATGTCCCCAACATTCCTTGGCAATGACTTAAGTAAAGGAAGCTGCAGCATTTGATAGACATAGAAAAAAATCAAGAAGGTGCATGACGTATTTGAGCCTGTTTACTAAAGGGTCATGTACAATTAGTTGTTGCTAATAAAAGAAAATGTAGACGTGTGAATTAATGCCATAGCTCACATAACCTATGCTCTTTAGTCAGCAACGCCCATGTAGTTGTATTTCGTTTTTATGATGTTTAGTATTAGATCTCCTCTTTCGGCATTCTCATTTTAATGGGCAGCATATAACCTGGTGGCACATTGGGGTATACTATATGAGCACAATTTGCTTAATCGTCTAGATATTTCATATTGAGGGATGTGAGATTAACGTTTTCTGAATCACTTATCATTCATAGTCTGTCTTTGAAGGTCATCCACTTGGATGACAATGCTGTAATTTAAAACAATTAATCACCAACTGATCCCTGCCATGATCAGTGTCCTAACCTGAGTTTCCATTGATGAGATGTAGGTCAATTGTTCCTACTATAGCACCCTATAACAACAGAAGAAATCCAACACAGATCATCTAGTGTATGACCTGATTAACTCAACATATACCTGTGACTTGTCCATAACCTCCCTGAAAAGTGTCCTTTTTATATACTGTATAGGAAAGCATAATCTACAATGCTTTCCTATGGAGAGGTACTAAGTAAAAAGAAGCTTGTTTTTTCCAAAGGGAGGTCTAAGAATGGTGTATATGCCTATACAATCATAAAAAAGAACAGTAATATCTGATACTGTAGATCTCTGTTAACTCCACTCTGTATATTAGTACGTTTTGTGCATGCCATGGTTACTCAAACCTTAATGGCCCTGTTTAAGTTAATTTTTGCAGTTCCCATAAAAAAAAAAAAATACTTTCTGCATTGTCAAGATTCTCTGTTATCTCTCCTGAAATATATGCACAAATTAACAACTGGGTGTTTTCATTTTCCTTGCCGATTGGTTGTGTCCCTACACACTCTGCGTCTGTCCTACGTTATATACATGCTACTGTTAATGGAAGCACTTTGGCTGCCATTTTTGGTTAGTGGACTGTACTTGTGACTTGAGTTTAGATAAAACATAGTTGTATCAGAGTGTAGCATCTTCTGAACTAAAAGCAGCAAGTATTTTTCACAATGGGCAATTATAATTGTAATTTATTGGAAATGCACAAATCATAAGAAAATTGTTCAGTGTAAATTGGTCTACACTAGTGTTGAGCGAACAGTTCGAGCATCGTTCGGGTTCGTACCGAATTTTGGGGTGTCCGGGACCCGGACCCGAACCCGGACATTTTCAAAAAAGTTCGGGTTCGCGTTCGTCGTTCGGCATGTATTTAGGCGCATTTTGAAAGGCTGCAAAGCAGCCAATCAACATGCATCATACTACTTGCCCTAAGATGCCATCGCAGCCATGCCTACTATTGGCAAGGCTGTGATTGGCCGAGTGCAGCATGTGACTCAGCCTCTTTATAAGCTTGTGCGCACGTCGGGACGTGCTCACTCCCGATGTGAATAGAACAGGGATAGACGCAGCTGATGCTAGGGTGAGAATAGGCAGGGATAATTGAATAACTGGAAGCAAATTTCTCTCCTCCACCTGTGATTCATCTGAACAACTGCAGCTGAGCTGCTTTTTGATAGGGATTGGCTATTTTTAGAGTGGCCAGAGTGATTTTCCATCCACATGTACCTGGGCTGACCGCCGGCCGCCATTTTGCGACTTGTAGTGCTGCAGCAGAAGCTGCCACAGTGTGCATTCCAAAGCTCCAAACAAGTCAGACATCTACACCTGGGATTCAGACCAATAGCGATTTAGCAGCACAGTCCAAGGCTATTTTTTTAAAGGTTGTGCAGACCATTTTGTGGCACATGTTACTGGGCTGATAGGCGGCGGCCATCTTGGGACTAGTGCTGCAGCACAATGTCTCCCAACGTCCATTAATCACTTGTAATAGTGGTCTGTGCCATAGAAATCCTACATCAGGGACTTGGGTGTGCTTGTGTCACCCCTACTAATACCAGTCCACCTGTAATCCATACAGTCAAAAGACTGAAAGTATTCCAGTGAGGGAATTTTTTTTATTTAAAAAGGCCAAGTTAGTTTATCTGGCGTTCAATATACTAGATACAGTTAGGCCTGCGTTTCATACATCTGGAATTAGCAAATTAATGTGCTGGGGTTGGGAAAACATATATGTACCCATACTAGAATCTGTCAAAGAAAGCGGTACTCACATATAACAGTCATTCCATCTGTAATCCATACAGTCAAAAGACTGAAAGTATTCCAGTGAGGGAATTTTTTTTATTTAAAAAGGCCAAGTTAGTTTATCTGGCGTTCAATATACTAGATACAGTTAGGCCTGCGTTTCATACATCTGGAATTAGCAAATTAATGTGCTGGGGTTGGGAAAACATATATGTACCCATACTAGAATCTGTCAAAGAAAGCGGTACTCACATATAACAGTCATTCCATCTGTAATCCATACAGTCAAAAGACTGAAAGTATTCCAGTGAGGGATTTTTTTATTTAAAAAGGCCAAGTTAGTTTATCTGGCGTTCAATATACTAGATACAGTTAGGCCTGCGTTTCATACATCTGGAATTAGCAAACTAATGTGCTGGGGTTGGGAAAACATATATGTACCCATACTAGAATCTGTCAAAGAAAGCGGTACTCACATGTAACAGTCATTCCATCTGTAATCCATACAGTCAAAAGACTGAAAGTATTCCAGTGAGGAATTTTTTTATTTAAAAAAGGCCAAGTTAGTTTATCTGGCTTTCAATATACTATATACAGTTGGGCCTGCGTTTCATACATCTGGAATTAGCAAACTAATCTCCCAGGTTGGGAAAATATATATGTACCCATACTAGAATCTGTCAAAGAAAGCGGTACTCACATGTAACAGTCATTCCATCTGTAATCCATACAGTCAAAAGACTGAAAGTATTCCAGTGAGGGAATTTTTTTATTTAAAAAAGGCCAAGTTAGTTTATCTGGCGTTCAATATACTAGATACAGTTAGGCCTGCGTTTCATACATCTGGAATTAGCAAACTAATGTGCTGGGGTTGGGAAAACATATATGTACCCATACTAGAATCTGTCAAAGAAAGCGGTACTCACATATAACAGTCATTCCATCTGTAATCCATACAGTCAAAAGACTGAAAGTATTCCAGTGAGGGAATTTTTTTATTTAAAAAGGCCAAGTTAGTTTATCTGGCGTTCAATATACTAGATACAGTTAGGCCTGCGTTTCATACATCTGGAATTAGCAAACTAATGTGCTGGGGTTGGGAAAACATATATGTACCCATACTAGAATCTGTCAAAGAAAGCGGTACTCACATATAACAGTCATTCCATCTGTAATCCATACAGTCAAAAGACTGAAAGTATTCCAGTGAGGGAATTTTTTTATTTAAAAAGGCCAAGTTAGTTTATCTGGCGTTCAATATACTAGATACAGTTAGGCCTGCGTTTCATACATCTGGAATTAGCAAACTAATGTGCTGGGGTTGGGAAAACATATATGTACCCATACTAGAATCTGTCAAAGAAAGCGGTACTCACATATAACAGTCATTCCATCTGTAATCCATACAGTCAAAAGACTGAAAGTATTCCAGTGAGGGAATTTATTTTTATTTAAAAAAGGCCAAGTTAGTTTATCTGGCGTTCAATATACTAGATACAGTTAGGCCTGCGTTTCATACATCTGGAATTAGCAAATTAATGTGCTGGGGTTGGGAAAACATATATGTACCCATACTAGAATCTGTCAAAGAAAGCGGTACTCACATATAACAGTCATTCCATCTGTAATCCATACAGTCAAAAGACTGAAAGTATTCCAGTGAGGGAATTTTTTTATTTAAAAAGGCCAAGTTAGTTTATCTGGCGTTCAATATACTAGATACAGTTAGGCCTGCGTTTCATACATCTGGAATTAGCAAATTAATGTGCTGGGGTTGGGAAAACATATATGTACCCATACTAGAATCTGTCAAAGAAAGCGGTACTCACATATAACAGTCATTCCATCTGTAATTCATACAGTCAAAAGACTGAAAGTATTCCAGTGAGGGAATTTTTTTATTTAAAAAAGGCCAAGTTAGTTTATCTGGCGTTCAATATACTAGATACAGTTAGGCCTGCGTTTCATACATCTGGAATTAGCAAACTAATGTGCTGGGGTTGGGAAAACATATATGTACCCATACTAGAATCTGTCAAAGAAAGCGGTACTCACATATAACAGTCATTCCATCTGTAATCCATACAGTCAAAAAGACTGAAAGTATTCCAGTGAGGGAATTTTTTTATTTAAAAAGGCCAAGTTAGTTTATCTGGCGTTCAATATACTAGATACAGTTAGGCCTGCGTTTCATACATCTGGAATTAGCAAATTAATGTGCTGGGGTTGGGAAAACATATATGTACCCATACTAGAATCTGTCAAAGAAAGCGGTACTCACATATAACAGTCATTCCATCTGTAATCCATACAGTCAAAAGACTGAAAGTATTCCAGTGAGGGAATTTTTTTATTTAAAAAGGCCAAGTTAGTTTATCTGGCATTCAATATACTAGATACAGTTAGGCCTGCGTTTCATACATCTGGAATTAGCAAATTAATGTGCTGGGGTTGGGAAAACATATATGTACCCATACTAGAATCTGTCAAAGAAAGCGGTACTCACATATAACAGTCATTCCATCTGTAATCCATACAGTCAAAAGACTGAAAGTATTCCAGTGAGGGAATTTTTTTATTTAAAAAAGGCCAAGTTAGTTTATCTGGCGTTCAATATACTAGATACAGTTAGGCCTGCGTTTCATACATCTGGAATTAGCAAATTAATGTGCTGGGGTTGGGAAAACATATATGTACCCATACTAGAATCTGTCAAAGAAAGCGGTACTCACATATAACAGTCATTCCATCTGTAATCCATACAGTCAAAAGACTGAAAGTATTCCAGTGAGGGAATTTATTTTTATTTAAAAAGGCCAAGTTAGTTTATCTGGCGTTCAATATACTAGATACAGTTAGGCCTGCGTTTCATACATCTGGAATTAGCAAATTAATGTGCTGGGGTTGGGAAAACATATATGTACCCATACTAGAATCTGTCAAAGAAAGCGGTACTCACATATAACAGTCATTCCATCTGTAATCCATACAGTCAAAAAGACTGAAAGTATTCCAGTGAGGGAATTTTTTTATTTAAAAAGGCCAAGTTAGTTTATCTGGCGTTCAATATACTAGATACAGTTAGGCCTGCGTTTCATACATCTGGAATTAGCAAATTAATGTGCTGGGGTTGGGAAAACATATATGTACCCATACTAGAATCTGTCAAAGAAAGCGGTACTCACATATAACAGTCATTCCATCTGTAATTCATACAGTCAAAAGACTGAAAGTATTCCAGTGAGGGAATTTTTTTATTTAAAAAAGGCCAAGTTAGTTTATCTGGCGTTCAATATACTAGATACAGTTAGGCCTGCGTTTCATACATCTGGAATTAGCAAACTAATGTGCTGGGGTTGGGAAAACATATATGTACCCATACTAGAATCTGTCAAAGAAAGCGGTACTCACATATAACAGTCATTCCATCTGTAATCCATACAGTCAAAAGACTGAAAGTATTCCAGTGAGGGAATTTTTTTATTTAAAAAGGCCAAGTTAGTTTATCTGGCGTTCAATATACTAGATACAGTTAGGCCTGCGTTTCATACATCTGGAATTAGCAAATTAATGTGCTGGGGTTGGGAAAACATATATGTACCCATACTAGAATCTGTCAAAGAAAGCGGTACTCACATATAACAGTCATTCCATCTGTAATCCATACAGTCAAAAGACTGAAAGTATTCCAGTGAGGGAATTTTTTTATTTAAAAAGGCCAAGTTAGTTTATCTGGCATTCAATATACTAGATACAGTTAGGCCTGCGTTTCATACATCTGGAATTAGCAAATTAATGTGCTGGGGTTGGGAAAACATATATGTACCCATACTAGAATCTGTCAAAGAAAGCGGTACTCACATATAACAGTCATTCCATCTGTAATCCATACAGTCAAAAGACTGAAAGTATTCCAGTGAGGGAATTTTTTTATTTAAAAAAGGCCAAGTTAGTTTATCTGGCGTTCAATATACTAGATACAGTTAGGCCTGCGTTTCATACATCTGGAATTAGCAAATTAATGTGCTGGGGTTGGGAAAACATATATGTACCCATACTAGAATCTGTCAAAGAAAGCGGTACTCACATATAACAGTCATTCCATCTGTAATCCATACAGTCAAAAGACTGAAAGTATTCCAGTGAGGGAATTTTTTTATTTAAAAAAGGCCAAGTTAGTTTATCTGGCGTTCAATATACTAGATACAGTTAGGCCTGCGTTTCATACATCTGGAATTAGCAAACTAATGTGCTGGGGTTGGGAAAACATATATGTACCCATACTAGAATCTGTCAAAGAAAGCGGTACTCACATATAACAGTCATTCCATCTGTAATCCATACAGTCAAAAGACTGAAAGTATTCCAGTGAGGGAATTTTTTTATTTAAAAAAGGCCAAGTTAGTTTATCTGGCGTTCAATATACTAGATACAGTTAGGCCTGCGTTTCATACATCTGGAATTAGCAAACTAATGTGCTGGGGTTGGGAAAACATATATGTACCCATACTAGAATCTGTCAAAGAAAGCGGTACTCACATATAACAGTCATTCCATCTGTAATCCATACAGTCAAAAGACTGAAAGTATTCCAGTGAGGGAATTTTTTTATTTAAAAAGGCCAAGTTAGTTTATCTGGCGTTCAATATACTAGATACAGTTAGGCCTGCGTTTCATACATCTGGAATTAGCAAATTAATGTGCTGGGGTTGGGAAAACATATATGTACCCATACTAGAATCTGTCAAAGAAAGCGGTACTCACATATAACAGTCATTCCATCTGTAATCCATACAGTCAAAAGACTGAAAGTATTCCAGTGAGGGAATTTTTTATTTAAAAAAAGGCCAAGTTAGTTTATCTGGCGTTCAATATACTAGATACAGTTAGGCCTGCGTTTCATACATCTGGAATTAGCAAATTAATGTGCTGGGGTTGGGAAAACATATATGTACCCATACTAGAATCTGTCAAAAGCGGTACTCACATATAACAGTCATTCCATCTGTAATCCATACAGTCAAAAGACTGAAAGTATTCCAGTGAGGAATTTTTTATTTAAAAAGGCCAAGTTAGTTTATCTGGCGTTCAATATACTAGATACAGTTAGGCCTGCGTTTCATACATCTGGAATTAGCAAACTAATGTGCTGGGGTTGGGAAAACATATATGTACCCATACTAGAATCTGTCAAAGAAAGCGGTACTCACATATAACAGTCATTCCATCTGTAATCCATACAGTCAAAAGACTGAAAGTATTCCAGTGAGGAATTTTTTTATTTAAAAAAGGCCAAGATTAGTTTATCTGGCGTTCAATATACTAGATACAGTTAGGCCTGCGTTTCATACATCTGGAATTAGCAAACTAATGTGCTGGGGTTGGGAAAACATATATGTACCCATACTAGAATCTGTCAAAGAAAGCGGTACTCACATATAACAGTCATTCCATCTGTAATCCATACAGTCAAAAGACTGAAAGTATTCCAGTGAGGGAATTTTTTTATTTAAAAAAGGCCAAGTTAGTTTATCTGGCGTTCAATATACTAGATACAGTTAGGCCTGCGTTTCATACATCTGGAATTAGCAAACTAATGTGCTGGGGTTGGGAAAACATATATGTACCCATACTAGAATCTGTCAAAGAAAGCGGTACTCACATATAACAGTCATTCCATCTGTAATCCATACAGTCAAAAGACTGAAAGTATTCCAGTGAGGGAATTTTTTATTTAAAAAGGCCAAGTTAGTTTATCTGGCGTTCAATATACTAGATACAGTTAGGCCTGCGTTTCATACATCTGGAATTAGCAAACTAATGTGCTGGGGTTGGGAAAACATATATGTACCCATACTAGAATCTGTCAAAGAAAGCGGTACTCACATATAACAGTCATTCCATCTGTAATCCATACAGTCAAAAGACTGAAAGTATTCCAGTGAGGAATTTTTTATTTAAAAAGGCCAAGTTAGTTTATCTGGCGTTCAATATACTAGATACAGTTAGGCCTGCGTTTCATACATCTGGAATTAGCAAACTAATGTGCTGGGGTTGGGAAAACATATATGTACCCATACTAGAATCTGTCAAAGAAAGCGGTACTCACATATAACAGTCATTCCATCTGTAATCCATACAGTCAAAAAGACTGAAAGTATTCCAGTGAGGAATTTTTTTATTTAAAAAGGCCAAGTTAGTTTATCTGGCGTTCAATATACTAGATACAGTTAGGCCTGCGTTTCATACATCTGGAATTAGCAAACTAATGTGCTGGGGTTGGGAAAACATATATGTACCCATACTAGAATCTGTCAAAGAAAGCGGTACTCACATATAACAGTCATTCCATCTGTAATCCATACAGTCAAAAGACTGAAAGTATTCCAGTGAGGAATTTTTTATTTAAAAAAGGCCAAGTTAGTTTATCTGGCGTTCAATATACTAGATACAGTTAGGCCTGCGTTTCATACATCTGGAATTAGCAAACTAATGTGCTGGGGTTGGGAAAACATATATGTACCCATACTAGAATCTGTCAAAGAAAGCGGTACTCACATATAACAGTCATTCCATCTGTAATCCATACAGTCAAAAGACTGAAAGTATTCCAGTGAGGGATTTTGCTTATAAAAAATAATATATTTCATTGTGGTGCGAGTTGAATCGCAACAATGAAAGAAAAATACTATTAAGGGACGAGGGCGCGGTCGTGGTGGTGTCCGTGGAGCCTCTGTTGCTGGTAGAGGGCGTGGCCGTTCGGCCCTAGGCGCACACAGTAGGGAGCGAACTCCCTCAACTAGCCGGCAGAATGTACCGCAATATCTCGTGGGGCCCAATGCCGCTCTTAGGATGGTAAGGCCTGAGCAGGTACAGGCATTAATCGATTGGGTGGCCGACAGTGCTTCCAGCACGTTCACCACATGGTCTTCCACCCAGTCTTCTGCGGAAGCGCACAGGTGGCACCTGAAAACCAAGCCCATCAGTCTGTCACATCACCCCCAAGCATATCAGGGAAACGGTCTGAGCCACAAGTTATGCAGCAGTCTCTTCTTCTGTTTGAAGACTCTGCTTCCAGGGTTTCCCAGGGCGTCCACCTAGCCCTTCCCCAGTGGAGGAAGACATACCATGCACTGGCGCACAACCACTTATGTCTCCAGATGAAGAGGACATGGGAATACCACCACAGCAGAGTCACCGACTCTCTGATGATGACGAAACACAGGTGCCCACTGCCGCGTCTTTTTGCAGTGTGCAGACTGAACAGGAGGAGGTCAGGGAGGGAGACTGGGTGGAAGACGATGCAGAGGACGATGAGGTCTTAGACCCCACATGGACTGAAGGTCGTGGCGATGACTTTCACAGTTCAGAGGAAGAGGTAGTGGTGAGACCGAGACAACAAGCGAAGCCAAAGAGGGAGCAGGGGGCCAAAGCAGGCGAGCCGCCGCCCCCAGAGTTCGCCTGCTACTGGACATCGCCAGCAGGGACCCAGCCCCACAAAGGCAGCTTCAAAGAGTTCCCTGGCATGGCACTTCTTTAAACAATGTCCTACCGACAAGACCCGAGTGACTTGCACGCTCTGCCATCAGAGCCTGAGGCGAGGCATTAACGTTCTGAACCTCAGCACAACCTGCATGACCAGGCATCTACATGCAAAGCATGAACTGCAGTGGGGTACACACCTTAAAAACCAGGCACTCGCTGAGGCTCCCCCTGCTCCCTCTACCGCTGCTGCCTCGGCTTCCGCCTCGAGAGGAATGTTGCCACCTGCCGAGCAGCAAACAGAGGATGTGCCACCGACACCACCACCACCGCCACCGTCAACTAGCGTCTCCACTATATCACACAGCAGCGTTCAGCTCTCAATATCTCAAACCTTAGAGAGGAAGCGCAAATTCCCCGAGTCACCCTCGAGGCCCTTGGCCTGAGCGCCAGCATTTCTAAACTGCTGGCCTTTGAAATGCTGTCATTCCGGCTGGTGGACACAGACAGCTTCAAACAGCTGATGGCCATGGCTGTCCCGCAGTATGTGGTTCCCAGCCGCCACTACTTCTCCAAGACAGCCGTGCCTTCCCTGCACATGCAAGTGTCCGATAAAATCAAGTTGTGCACTGCGCAGCGCCATTTGTGGCAAGGTCCACCTAACCACAGATACGTGGACCAGTAAGCACGGCCAGGGACGCTATATCTCACTAACTGCACACTGGATGAATGTAGTGGCGGCTGGGCCCCGGCGGACAGTTCCTTGGCGCACGTCCTTCCGCCCCCTAGGATCGCAGGGCATCATTCTCTGCCTCCTGTAGCCTCCTCCTCCTACTCGGCTTCCTCCTCCACTGCTTCCACCAGCTCATCCGGTCAGCCACACACCTTCACCACCAACTTCAGCACAGCCCGGGGTAACGTCAGCAGGCCATTCTGAAACTCATATGTTTGGGGACAGGCCCCACACCGCGCAGGAGTTGTGGCGGGGTATTGAACAACAGACCGACGAGTGGTTTCTGCCGGTGGGCCTCAAGCCAGGCCTGGTGGTATGCGATAATGGGCGAAATCTCGTGGCAGCTCTGGGACTAGCCGGTTTGGCGCACATCCCTTGCCTGGCGCATGTGCTGAACTTGGTGGTGCAGAGGTTCATTCACCACTACCCCAACATGTCAGAGCTGCTGCATAAAGTGCGGGCCGTCTGTGCGCGCTTCCGCCCGTTCACATCCTGCCGCTGCTCGCCTGTCTGCGCTACAGCGGAACCCGGCCTTCCCGCTCACCGCCTCATATGCGGCGTGCCCACCCGGTGGAACTCCACCTTGCACATGCTGGAGAGACTGTGCGAGCAGCAGCAGGCCATAGTGGAGTTTCAGCTGCAGCACGCTCGCGTCAGTCGTACTGCCGAACAGCACCACTTCACCACCAATGATTGGGCCTCCATGCGAGACCTGTGTGCCCTGCTGCGCTGTTTCGAGTACTCCACCAACATGGCCAGTGGCGATGACACTGTTATCAGCGTTACAATACCACTTCTATGTCTCCTTGAGAAAACACTTAGGGCAATGATGTTAGAGGAGGTGGCCCAGGTGGAGGAGGAGGAGGAGGATGAGGGCTCGTTTCTAACACTTTCGGGCCAGTCTGTTCGAATTGGCTCAGAGGGAGGTTTGTTTAAGCAGCAGAGGACAGGTTCACAAGTCGCCAGCCAAGGCACTGTACTGGAGGACGAGGAGGATGAGGAGGAGGAGGTGGAGGGGACGAGGATGGCGCAAGTTCACAGCGGGGTGGCAGCCCAGGCCCATCACTGGTGCGTGGCTGGGGGATACGGTGGACGATGACGATCGCCTCCCACAGAGGACAGCTTGTCCTTACCCATGGGTAGCCTGGCCCACATGAGCGAATATATGCTCAATGCCTGCGCAGCGACAGCAGAGTTGCCCACGTTTTAACGTGTGCAGACTACTGGGTGGCCACCCTGCTGGATCCCGGTATAAAGACAATGTGCCCACTTTAATTCCTGAACTGGAGCGCGACCGTAAGATGCTTGCGAGTACAAGCGCACGCTGATAGAGCGCTCTTGAGAGCATTCCCACATGTCACAGGGAACAGGTGGAAGGTGAAGGCAGAGGAGTGGCAAGAGGTCGCCAACGCAGCTGTGTCACGGCCAGCTCATCTGAGGGCAGGGTTAGCATGGCAGAAATGTGGAAAAGTTTTGTCTCCACGCCACAGCTATCTGCACCGACACCTGATACGGAGCGTGTTAGCAGGAGGCAGCATTTCACTAACATGGTTGAACAGTATGTCTGCACACCCCTCCACATCCTGACGGATGGTTCGGCCCCATTCAACTACTGGGTTTCGAAATTGTCCACGTGGCCAGAGTTAGCATGTTATGCCTTGGAGGTGCTTTCCTGCCCGGCGGCCAGCGTTTTATCTGAGCAGCGTATTCAGCACGGCAGGGCGTCATTACTGACAAGCGCAGCCGCCTGTCCACAGCCAACGTGGACAAGCTGACCTTCATAAAGATGAACCAGGCATGGATCCCACAGGACCTGTCCCTCCCTTGTGCAGAGTAGTCCTTATTAACTGCCTAAAACATGTCTTGTTGTGCTACGGGCCACTTCTTTATTTGATACAAATTTTATGAAACCCACAGTTGAATGAAACTCTTCTCTGTCTGGGCGCCGGGGCTAACCAGATGAAAGTGGCCGGTTAAACTAACGGGTGACATGAAGCCATAACCTCTGCCATGCTACCTCTGTCTTCTGTCTGGGTGCTGAGGCCTAAGTCAAATAAAGCGGTCTTCTGCTGTGCTGGGGGATATGAAGCTAATCTCTGACCTCTCTCCTCTGTCTGGGTCCAAAGGCCTAAATCACTGAAAGAGGCCTTCTCCTGTGGTGTGTGATATGATGCCAGAATATGTGCTGTGGGGCCTCTCTCCTCTTCCTGGGTGCAGGGGTCAAATAAACTAAATTGTGGCCTACTCCTGTGGTGGTTGATATGATGCCTGATTCTCTGATGTGGAACCTCTCTCCTCTGTTTGGGTGAAGGGGTCAAAGTAACTAAATGGTGGCTTCTCCTGTGGTGGCTGATATGATGCCAGAATATGTGCTGTGGGGCCTCTCTCCTCTTCCTGGGTGCAGGGGTCAAAGTAACTCAATGGTGGCTTCTCCTGTGGTGGCTGATATGATGCCAGAATATGTGCTGTGGTGCCTCTCTCCTCTTCCTGGGTGCAGGGGTCAAAGTAACTAAATGGTGGCTTCTCCTGTGGTGGTTGATATGATGCCTGATTCTCTGCTGTGAAACCTCTCTCCTCCATCTGGGTGTAGGGGTCAAAGTCTTTCAAAGTCGCCTTCTCCTGTGCTGATTGATATGAAGCTGATGGTTGTGCCATCTGACATGGTTGCCGGGGTCCCATTAAATTGGGGGCCTACTCCTGTGGTGGGTGATCTAAATGCCTGATTCTCTGCTGTGTAACCTCTCTCCTCCGTCTGGGTGTAGGGGTCAAAGTAACTAAATGGTGGCCTACTCCTGTGGTGGGTGATATGATGCCAGAATATGTGCTGTGGGACCTCTCTCCTCTGTCCTGGGTCCAAGGGCCTAAAGTCACTGAATGGTGGCCTTCTCCTGTGGTGTGCTGATATGATGCCAGAATATGTGCTGTGGGGCCTCTCTCCTCTTCCTGGGTGCAGGGGTCAAAGTAAACTAAATGGTGGCCTACTCCTGTGGTGGTTGATATGATGCCTGATTCTCTGATGTGGAACCTCTCTCCTCTGTCTTGGGTGCAGGGGTCAAAGTAACTAAATGGTGGCTTCTCCTGTGGTGGCTGATATGATGCCAGAATATGTGCTGTGGGGCCTCTCTCCTCTTCCTGGGTGCAGGGGTCAAAGTAACTCAATGGTGGCTTCTCCTGTGGTGGCTGATATGATGCCAGAATATGTGCTGTGGTGCCTCTCTCCTCTTCCTGGGTGCAGGGGTCAAAGTAACTCAATGGTGGCTTCTCCTGTGGTGGTTAGTATGATGCCAGAATATGTGCTGTGGGGCCTCTCTCCTCTTCCTGGGTGCAGGGGTCAAAGTAACTCAATGGTGGCTTCTCCTGTGGTGGCTGATATGATGCCAGAATATGTGCTGTGGTGCCTCTCTCCTCTGTCTGGGTCCAAAGGCCTAAATCACTGAAAGAGGCCTTCTCCTGTGGTGTGTGATATGATGCCAGAATATGTGCTGTGGTGCCTCTCTCCTCTTCCTGGGTGCAGGGGTCAAAGTAACTCAATGGTGGCTTCTCCTGTGGTGGCTGATATGATGCCAGAATATGTGCTGTGGGGCCTCTCTCCTCTTCCTGGGTGCAGGGGTCAAAGTAACTCAATGGTGGCTTCTCCTGTGGTGGCTGATATGATGCCAGAATATGTGCTGTGGGGCCTCTCTCCTCTTCCTGGGTGCAGGGGTCAAAGTAACTCAATGGTGGCTTCTCCTGTGGTGGCTGATATGATGCCAGAATATGTGCTGTGGGGCCTCTCTCCTCTTCCTGGGTGCAGGGGTCAAAGTAACTAAATGGTGGCTTCTCCTGTGGTGGTTGATATGATGCCTGATTCTCTGCTGTGTAACCTCTCTCCTCCGTCTGGGTGTAGGGGTCAAAGTAACTAAATGGTGGCCTACTCCTGTGGTGGGTGATATGATGCCTGGTTCTCTGCTGTGGGACCTCTCTCCTTTGTCTGGGTGCTGTGGTCAAAATAATAGTAAGTGACCTTCTCCATTGGTGGGTGACTTGAAGCCTGATTCTGTGCTATGGGACCTCACTCCAATTAATATTGTTTAATTTTTATTTATTTTATGTTAACTCATCATTTCCCTATCTACATTTGTTTGCAGGGGATTTAACTACATTTTGCTGCCTTTTGCAGCCCTCTAGCCCTTTCCGGGTGTGTTTTACAGCCTTTTTAGTGCCCAAAAGTTCGGGTCCCCATTGACTTCTATGGGGTTCGGGTTCGGGATGAAGTTCGGGTCGAGTTCGGATCACGAACCCGAACATTTTTCGAAGGTTCGGCCGAACTCGTCGAACCCGAACATCCAGGTGTTCGCTCAACTCTAGTCTACACCCCTTTAGGAAACGGCCAAACTTTGTGCAGGCATAGCCATTTTTTTTTTGCTTGTTTTTTGATCTCTGCATTTCAAAAGCAATAACTATTTATTTTTCAGTCGACATAATTGTATGAGTGTTCATTTTATGCTGGTATTTTCTGTATTTTTTAAGGACACCATTTGGGGTACATCAGGTGACTTTTATTGGGGCAACATTGTGAAGAAAAACACAATTCCACCACTATTTTTATGGTGTTCACCATGATGTAATAATGATACTTTAACTTAATTTTGCAGGTCAGTATGATTATGCAGATAAATAGTTTTTGCTGTTTTACTATGTTGCCATATTCAAAACTTTTTAATTTTTCTGCTATGTGGGTGCTCATTTTTGTGGGGCGATCTGCAGTTTTTATTCATATTATTTTGGGATGCATGGTGCCTTTTAATGATTTTTTCTAAAATGTTTGGGGAGGCAAGGTGATCAGTCCACGAGCCCTGCTCTTAGATTGGTCAGTGCTGCTTACGTGAGCAGCAGGACATTTCTTTGACTACTAACTGCACAGTGTACACCAGGCAGTCGGGAAGCAGTGCAGCCATCATTTATGGCAGATGAGGAGCCAGGAATTGGTAATCTGCAGCTGAAAAGATGAAAAGTATGGCATCATGTAAGTGTTTTACAGTAAATCCACAGTTAATGTTTTATTTTATTTTATTTTTTATTTCAATTTCTTTTGATTTCGCTTTTAGGCATGAGCTATACAGAAACTATCCAGCTTAGCAGGATGCCACCACATCACTCTAGTACCTATGTGGACCAGTTTTGCCCTGTATTGCTATGAAAATATTTATACCCAGCAATTGACTTTGCAATGATCAGTATAGGGTCTCACATGGACTACTACATCTATTGGACAGCATGTTCACTTGTTTAGATGTCCTATGTAGAGATCATGTTTCACACAGCAAATATTTTGCAGATGGAAGCCATGGAAGAAAATATGACTGGAATTTGTTTAATGGCGGAAGATAGTAGTAACTCTGGTTTTCAAGTAACTCAAGGTGTTGGGGCAAAACCCCCACCTCTATGATTGTCGGGGTTCCAAATTGATTTGGATATATGAGCACTCATGAGACCTGAAGCAGACACACAGCTGAATCAGATTCTCTCCTTTATTCCATAAAATCATGCATCTTTATAACATTACAGATAATCACAGACAAATCTGGCACACCACCAAGGGGGTGAAACTAATGATTTGATTCGTTATTCATAAAAAGCAATACTTCTGCACCATACTAACAGAATTCTAATAATTAAAATGTTTCTGCAGACGAAGGCTTGTGCCGAAACGCGCGTCGGGGCTGGCGCCATCCCGGAGGAGAGACACAATATGGGTATGTTATTCCTTGATTGTATGCACTTGCACTTTGTTTAATCAACTTGTTTACAACTCCCCTTTTGTCTCTCCTCTTGGATGCCGCCCATCTATGCACCCCCTCAATGTAACTTTTAATTGTATGTGCTATGTGCACTTTTTTAATATGGATTAATAAAGATATTTTTGTAATGATACGCGGTCTGGTATTTTCTATTTAGGTTGTATATACAAAATGGATTCTTATCCCTCACAATTCCCCCATTTTGAGATATCTTGGAACTGACATCTTAACCCAGAGGTACTTCAGGTGGGATCGGTCCAACTGCCAGCCGGAGGCCAGATTCCCTCCCAGGTATTGATTCAGTTCCCAAGACCTCTCAATAATCTTGGAAGTTTCTCCTTTTGGTACAGAACCTGTTGGGGCACATAAACATAAGCTTAATCACAGCATATACTACTATTATAATAATCAATACTACTTGCATTATTGTTTGTAAAATTCCCACCAACCACCCACCGACTGATTTGAACTAATTAGCGGGATTTAGAAATGAGAAAGTGTCTCCCCGCCATGAATCTCTGTCTGCACTATGTTCTCTCAACCATTTTTCCCGCATTTCCTTAATTTTTTCTATCCCTGCTCGTACTTGAAGGTTCCCTTGAGGGTCTAAATAGTGGCAGCAGGCGGGACCTATTACTTGACACATCCCTCCTTCTTTGGCAGTAAGATAATCTAACCCTAGGGTATGTTGGTTAGTAACAATTAGGAGTTAAGACTGGAAATCATTAGTCTAATTCAGCATTCCTAACACTTCCTATATCTGATCTTCAAGGTAATCTGTGGATACTACTAACTTATCCCACATCTGCATTACCATTGGAAAAAAGGAACAGAGTGCTAAAGAATTTATTTGAGATACTCGTTTTTACTACATGGGGGTCTTCGATTGGGCCTAGGGATGTTGTCTGCAGCACTGTGTTAAAGAGTATGCTTGGGGACTGCATTCACATCAACTTTACCTTTTGGTATAATAAAAGTGGCAGGGGTCAGTCCTACTAGTGTCCACGTCCCAGATGCTCCAGGAGGGATCCACTTGTATGCTGCTATTCCACAGACAAAATAAAGATCACCGAGCAAAGTGTAATTATAGGTAAAGTGGTAAAGCAATATATATGCTGTAGCAGTAACAGTTATACTTTAGTTATAAAGACACCATTTCTCCCCTTCTCTGCTTTTGCTTCCTAAGCTACTTACAAACTGGCAGGAGTATTTCAGACCTGTTTCTGTTATGAACCCATTATTATATTTCTAAAAGTCATCATCCCCACCTGAAGGGAAAAACTGGTTATATTCCCACGACTTATTATGGAGGGTCCTAACTCATCCCTGCATAATACCTTTATCTGTACAGTAGCCATCCAGAAGCCCAAAGGAAACTTGGACACGAAATCCAAGTTTCCACAGATAAAGCCATAGTACCTTTTTCCTGGCCCACTTCTGCCCATCAAAATCCCATACCCGCACCATAGAATCTTTCTGGGCAGTCACATTTGCTTGCCACTAGAGTTGAGCGAACACCCGAACTTGACCCCTGACCCCATTGAAGTCAATGGGGACCCGAACTTTTGGCCACTAAAATGGCTCTAAAAATGTAATGGAAAGGGCTAGAGGGCTGCAAAAGGCAGCAAAATGTGCTTAAGAGCATGGCAAGTGCTTTGCAAACAAATGTGGATAGGGAAATAACTTAAAATAAAATAAATACAAATAAAAAATAACAATCTTGAGCTTAGAGGAGGAGGTGGATGTGGAGTAGGAGGTTGAGGAGGTGGTAACCGTGGTGGTGGAGGTGAAAGCAGGGGTGGAGGTGAAGGAGGTAGCCAACACTGGTTTTTTGCTTTTTTTAAATTGGGGTAGCCCCCAAAATATTGGAACATATAAAAAAATAAAAAAAATAATAAGTGCACTTGAATACAAGAATGGATGGTTGAGGCTGGTATAAATGTCTATTCTGCAGAAGTTAGACAAGTCTTGTGGGATCCATGCTTGGTTCATTTTAATGAAAGTGAGCTTGTTCACATTAGCTGTGGACAGGCAGCTGCGCTTGTCCGTGATAACGCCTCCCTGCCGTGCCCCCCAGGCCAGCACCTCCAAGGCATAAAGGGCAAGCTCAGGCCATGCGCCCAATTTGGAGACCCAAAAGTTGAATAGGGCAGACCCATGAGTCAGTACGTCTAGGCGTGTGCACACATACTTTTCCACCATGTTGCCGAAATGCTGCTTCCTGCTAAGACGTTGCATATCAGCTGGTGGTGCTGGTTGTTGTGGCGTGGTGACAAAGCTTTTCCACATTTCGGCCATGCTAACCCTGCCTTCTGAGGTGCTGGCGGTGCCCTGGCTGAGGGCATATGAGGAGGGAAGGCCGAAGTTACGCTGCAGCGCAGACAGGCGAGCAGCAGCAGGGTGAGAACACCGAAAGTGCACACAGACGGCCCGCACTTTCTGCAGCAGCTCTGACATATTGGGGTAGTTTTTCAGGAATTTATGCGCCACCAAATTCAGCACATGCGCTAGGCAAGGGATGTGCGTCAAACCAGCTAGGCCCAGAGCGGCTATGAGATTTCGCCAATTATCGCACACCACCAGGCCGGGCTTGAGGCTCAGTGACACCAACCACTCATCGGTCTGTTGTTCCTTGCCCGTCCACAGCTCCTGCGCGGTGTGGGTTTTTTGTCATCCAAACAGATGAGTTTCAAAACTACCTGCTGTCATTTTCCCCTGGCTGTGCTGAAGTTGGTGGTGAAGCTGTTACACTGACTGGATGAGGAGGTGTTAGAGGTGGAAGAGGAGTAGAAAGAGGAGGTAACAGGAGGCCAAAGAGAAATGCCCTGCAATCCTCGGTGGCGGAAGGATATGCGCCAAACAGCTATCCGCCTCAGGCCCAGCCGCCACTGCATTTACCCAGTGTGCTGTTAGGGAGATATAAAGCATAACGATATATCGGTAGTTATGTGGACCTTGCCACAGATGGCATTGCGCAGTGCTCATCGGATTTTTTGTCCCCCACTTGTTTGTACAGGAAAGGGATGGCTCGCCTGGAAAAGTAGTGGCGGCTGGGAAGGACGTACTGTGGCACAGCCAAGGCCATAAGGTTTTTAAAACTCTCCGTCTCCACCAGACGGAATGACAGAATTTCAAAGGCCAGAAATTTTGAAATGCTGGCATTCAGGGATCCCGGGTGAGTAGGGGGGGTACTTACTCTTTTGCTCTATTGTTTGGAAGACGGACAGCTGAACGCTGCCATGGGACATTGTGGTGCTGCTTGTTGAAGGTCACGGACGTGTTTGCGTTGTTGCCACATCCTCTTTTTGCTGGGTGGCCGGTGCCACTGTCACTCCAGAGGTGGAGGAAGAGGCCGAGACTGCAGCAGAAGAGGGAGCAGGAGGAGCCTGAGACCTTTCTTGGTTTTGGAGGTGTTTGGTCCACTGAAGCTCGTGCTTTGCACTTAGATGCCTGGTCATGCAGGTTGTGCTCAGGTTTAGAACGTTTATGCTTCGCTTTAGGCTCTGATTGCGCAGCGTGCAAACCACTCGTGTCTTGTTGTCTGCACATTTTCTGAAGAACTGCCATGCCAGGTAACTCCTTGGAGCTGGCTTTGTTGTGCTTGGTCCCTGGGTGCAGTGGGCAGTAGCAACTGCCTTTTGATATGTGAGTGGGCCCGTGGGCCTCCTGAGCCATAGATAGATATAGAGGGTGTGGTAGACAAATTTTGTCCCTGTTTCTCCAAATTCCATGTTCATCAATCAGGTTTGGCCCCTTGTTTTGCCCAAAGTTCTTTTTTCTCTAGAGGGGCTTGTCGAGCATTCTTTGAAATGTACTTACGGAAATGTCCTCAGGTCTCGAAAGCTTTCGCAGGGGTGGCGTCAGCATTTAGTGGCTGGAATGCAGCTCGTTTGGCTTTCTTGTCTGCTCGATCATTGCCTTCATCTTGTATGCCTTTACCTTAATAATAGCAACCTCCTCTGGTAATAACAGAGAGTTCATAAGTTCAAGTACAGAGTCTTTATTTTTAATTGGCTGGCCTGCTGATGTTAGAAAGTCTCTAGCCTGCTATATGGGTCCATAATCATGTGCAATACCAAAAGCATACCTTGAGTCCGTGTAGATGTTCACCTTCTTCCCCTTGGCCAATTTACGAGCCTCAGTGAGTGTCTTTAGCTCCACCTCTTGCGCTGACATGTAAGGTGGGAGTGGTTCAGCTATCCCTACCTCATGCTGTGTGACCACTGCATATCCAGTGTGGAGCCGTCCGTCCTCTGCCATGAGCCAACTTCCATTTACAAAATACTAAAAATCAGGGTTATCAAGGGGGTTTTCATGTACATGATTAAATCCTGATGTTTCTTGTTGCATTAATTGTACACAGTCATGAGGGTCATGTTCCATCATGTCATTTAGGATAAATCACCAAAGATTATAGCCAATACTGGGCCACCATGAGCCCAAGTATCACAACTGTATAGCACAACGCCTATGGCACATAAATCAAAACAACCTAGATAGAAGATACCAGACCGCGTTTCATTGCAAAACACATTTTTATTACCATATTTAAAGGTGCAAATAGCACATACAATTAAAATACATAAGGGGGGTGCATAGATGGGCGGCATCCAAGAGGAGAGACGGAGGGGAGAAGGTCCGATAAACAGGTCAAATGTACAAAGTGCAAGTGCATACAATCAAGGAAGTAATAACATCATACCCATACTGTGTCTCTCCTCCGGGATGGCGCCAACCCCGACGCGCGTTTCGGCACAAGCCTTCGTCTGGGGGTGGCGTCATCATCGGGGGACAGTATATTTATGCAGTGCATCAACCAATCAATCACCGTTAATTCAAATAGCGATACCTCCCAGTGACGCATCCATCTGCATCACAGCCCACGTGAGCCATATAATCATGTGACCGGAACACGTGACCACCGAGGTCACATGATCGGATCGCAGGTCCTAACAGATAATATTCATCTCCATGTCTCGGCCGGAAGAATCTTCATTATAAGGCACAAATAGATGCACATAATATAGAACATATATATCCATATATAATCTCCAGAAGCGCTATCACCTACAATAAGTTGCAACCAATAATAATAAATACAAAATAAAATAAAATAAAATTATACTAGTACGCGAGTGACTGTGATAGCATTATGCTTAAAACAAAATAAATGTGTACAACAAAAAGAAGATAAAAAGAGTGCCGAGTGCAGTGACACAGTGACTAAGTGCAACCCATGAAAAAGTGATTGTGAATAAAAAGACAAATAACACAACACAATTAATGTCAAATGATTATCCAAACAATATAATATAACATGATTACACATGAAATTGCACACATGATTGCACACATAAAATATATATATATATATATATATATATATATATATATATTAATAATTAAAATTAAATATTAATAATTAAACTCATCTGTGAATTACTATATTAGAAAAGTGAAAAAGACAAAAATATTAAAAATATTAAGAAATATTAATTGTATATATTTCATACATAGATAATTATATATAAGCAAATACTAACCCTCACATATAAGACATATAGAAACCTCCATATATGTGTATAGAAACATATTAATACTGGAGATAAAAGATAAATATGTGCAAAGACATTGGACCATATTCAAAACTTTTCTCCTAGGCACAATAAAGTGCAAAAGGACAACTGATGTAGTGCAAAACTGTACCCCCATCTATCACTAAAGTTACACCAAAAACCATTTTTTCTTTTTTTAAAAATTATTAAAATTAAAAAACGCCAAAAAAGGAGGAGGGGAGGGACGGACTCGCAAACAATCAGAGAAAGGAAGCAAAACCAGATGCCTCATTCAGACCATTCGGTTTAAGGGAATTAACCCTCCAGATCCATTGACACTCGAGTTGGGCCAACTTTTTGATATACTGCCACCACGTATGTTCTTTGATATGCAGTCTATGCCAAATATTTTTAAACCAGAGGGATCACAATTGTGATATAATTTAAAGTGCTTCGCCACAGGTTTCAGTTGTGACATATCATTCTCCTTTTGCGCTGCAAAGATATCCCGAACATGTTCTCTTGCCCGAACTTTCAGTTCACGAGTGGTAAGTCCGATATATATCTTTTTACATGGGCAATTCGCATAATATACCACAGCTGTTGTTGAACATGTTATTCTTTGGGTAATTTTAAAAGTTTTCTCCTCTGTTGCATGTTGGAAATGGGTAGCTCGTATCAGATTGGGGCATGCCACACATTGACCACATGGGAAAAAGCCCCATGCTGGTTTCCCAATCCCTGGGAACAGAGGTAGAGATGGTCTCACATAAACACTTTTAACCAGATGATCTCTTAGGTTCTTCGATCTCCTTGCAACCAGAGATGGACCCCCCGAAGTATACTGTGATATTATTGGATCAGCCAGAAGAATGGGCCAAAATTTTTCAACACAGCTTTTCATTTCTTCCCAACGTGAGTGGTATGTAGTGATGAATCGCACCTTTTTCTCCTCATAACTCTCTTTTTCTTTTTATCACCGAATAGTAGATCAAACCGTGGAGATGATTTGGCTCTCCTGTACGCTGTTTTAATGGCGCGCTGGCTGTAACCTCGATTTGTGAAGCGGCTCCTCAATTCACTTGCTTGTTGCTCAAACTGTTCATCTGAAGAGCAGATTCTGCGCATCCTCAGGAATTGGCCAGTTGGAATTGCTCTGATCATCTGTGGGGGATGGGAGGAAGAGGCATGTAAATAAGAATTTACTGCTGTTGATTTTCGGAATACATTGGTCATAACAGATCCATCCTTCCCCGCTGGACCTGAACATCGAGAAAGTCAATTTGGTCATTATCCCACTTATATGTCAGTCTAATGTTTCTGTTGTTATTATTCAATTCACAAAAGAAAGATTCTAACTCACTGGTGGGACCCTGCCAAATCATAAAGATATCATCGATGTACCGTGCCCAAAATATGGCACGGCACATCGACGAATACCCATCACATGAAAATAGGTCCTCCTCCCACAGCCCCAGGAACAGATTGGCATAGGAGGGCGCACAAGGCGCCCCCATTGCCGTACCCTGGAGCTGCAGGTAGAAGGACCCATTAAAAGTGAAAAAGTTATGTGTAAGCACAAACTGAAGTAACACCAGCAAGAATCCCTTCTGGGTCCCCTCAACATCAGCTTTAGTCAAAAAGTGTCTGACGGCATCAATGCCATCCTGATGTCTGATGCTGGTGTACAGTGACTCCACGTCACATGTCACCAGCACCATGTCCTCCTCCAGGTGTATCCCGTCTATTTTTCGCAGGAAATCAGTTGTATCCTGTATATAGGAGGGTAGGTTGAATACCAAAGGCTTCAGTCGTGCATCCAAAAATCTTCCCACTGTTCAGATGAACAGTTTGAGCAACAAGCAAGTGAATTGAGGAGCCGCTTCACAAATCGAGGTTACAGCCAGCGCGCCATTAAAACAGCGTACAGGAGAGCCAAATCATCTCCACGGTTTGATCTACTATTCGGTGATAAAAAGAAAAAAGAGAGTTATGAGGAGAAAAAGGTGCGATTCATCACTACATACCACTCACGTTGGGAAGAAATGAAAAGCTGTGTTGAAAAATTTTGGCCCATTCTTCTGGCTGATCCAATAATATCACAGTATACTTCGGGGGGTCCATCTCTGGTTGCAAGGAGATCAAAGAACCTAAGAGATCATCTGGTTAAAAGTGTTTATGTGAGACCATCTCTACCTCTGTTCCCAGGGATTGGGAAACCAGCATGGGGTTTTTTCCCATGTGGTCAATGTGTGGCATGCCCCAATCTGATACGAGCTACCCATTTCCAACATGCAATAGAGGAGAAAACTTTTAAAATTACCCAAAGAATAACATGTTCAACAACAGCTGTGGTATATTATGCGAATTGCCCATGTAAAAAGATATATATCGGACTTACCACTCGTGAACTGAAAGTTCGGGCAAGAGAACATGTTCGGGATATCTTTGCAGCGCAAAAGGAGAATGATATGTCACAACTGAAACCTGTGGCGAAGCACTTTAAATTATATCACAATTGTGATCCCTCTGGTTTAAAAATATTTGGCATAGACTGCATATCAAAGAACATACGTGGTGGCAGTATATCAAAAAAGTTGGCCCAACTCGAGTGTCAATGGATCTGGAGGGTTAATTCCCTTAAACCGAATGGTCTGAATGAGGCATCTGGTTTTGCTTCCTTTCTCTGATTGTTTGCGAGTCCGTCCCTCCCCTCCTTTTTTGGCGTTTTTAAATTTTAATAATTTAAAAAAAAAAGAAAAAATGGTTTTTGGTGTAACTTTAGTGATAGATGGGGGTACAGTTTTGCACTGCATCAGTTGTCCTTTTGCACTTTATTGTGCCTAGGAGAAAAGTTTTGAATATGGTCCAATGTCTTTGCGCAGATTTTCCTTTATCTCCAGTATTAATATGTTGCTATACACATATATGGAGGTTTCTATATGTCTTATATGTGAGGGTTAGTATTTGCTTATATATAATTATCTATGTATGAAATATATACAATTAATATTTCTTAATATTTTTTAATATTTTTTGTCTTTTTCACTTTTCTAATATAGTAATTCACAGATGAGTTTAATTATTAATATTTAATTTTTAATTATTAATTATATATATATATATATATATATATATATATATATATATATTTTTATGTGTGCAATCATGTGTGCAATTTCATGTGTAATCATGTTATATTATATTGTTTGGATAATCATTTGACATTAATTGTGTTGTGTTATTTGTCTTTTTATTCACAATCACTTTTTCATGGTTTGCACTTAGTCACTGTGTCACTGCACTCGGCACTCTTTTTATCTTCTTTTTGTTGTACACATTTATTTTGTTTTAAGCATAATGCTATCACAGTCACTCGCGTACTAGTATAATTTTATTTTATTTTATTTTGTATTTATTATTATTGGTTGCAACCTATTGTAGGTGATAGCGCTTCTGGAGATTATATATGGATATATATGTTCTATATTATGTGCATCTATTTGTGCCTTATAATGAAGATTCTTCCGGCCGAGACATGGAGATGAATATTATCTGTTAGGACCTGCGATCCGATCATGTGACCTCGGTGGTCACGTGTTCCGGTCACATGATTATATGGCTCACGTGAGCTGTGATGCAGATGGATGCGTCACTGGGAGGTATCGCTATTTGAATTAACGGTGATTGATTGGTTGATGCACTGCATAAATATACTGTCCCCCGATGATGACGCCACCCCCAGACGAAGGCTTGTGCCGAAACGCGCGTCGGGGTTGGCGCCATCCCGGAGGAGAGACACAGTATGGGTATGATGTTATTACTTCCTTGATTGTATGCACTTGCACTTTGTACATTTGACCTGTTTATCGGACCTTCTCCCCTCCGTCTCTCCTCGTGGATGCCGCCCATCTATGCACCCCCCTTATGTATTTTAATTGTATGTGCTATTTGCACCTTTTAATATGGTAATAAAAATGTGTTTTGCAATGAAACGCGGTCTGGTATCTTCTATCTAGGTTGTCATGTCATTTAGGATGCTGCCTATACCTTTCTATGCCCCCTTCCCCCATTTCTGAATCTGTGATTGGTAACAAAGTAGCAGGATTCAGAGTAATACATCTTTCGAAAGAAATGTTAGCAGGCATGAGGAGTGCACATTGAAGTCTGAGTTGCCTGGCCATAGAAATATGCTTAGGTTGAACTTGTGTTAATATGCCCTGTATGTCATGGGGTGTTTGTAAAATCACCGTGTAGTCTACCTCAATTTCAGAGGCTTTTTCTATCATTGCCTGCACTGCCGCTACTGCCCTGATACAGGAGGGGGTACCTCTGGCGACAGAATCTAATCTGGCTGAAAATTAAGCCACTGGCCGCTGGCGGTCACCATGTTTCTGAGTCAGTACAGCCGTGCTGTGACCCTGCATTTCTGAACAGAACAACTGGAATTCCTTGTTATATTTTAGAATACCCAAGGCTGGGGACAAGATTATGCACAGCTTCAATGTATGGAAATTATTCACTGCCTCTTCTGTCAGGTGAAATGGGTCAGATGACAGACAGTCATACAGAGGCTGCATTAACATGAAGGCATGTCTAATCCAGGAGCGACAGTATGATACCAGCCCCAAAAACACCCTTAGGCTTTGTGCTTTGTGCCTTCTTTCTTTCTGGGGTTAGGTGGCTAGCTTCATGGGAGAGGCAGTGTCCTCGAAATTCAACCTTGTTTTTACAAAACTGCAGAATTTGCTTTGAGGCTTTATACCCGTTCTGATGTAGGAAAATTAAAAGAGATATAGTCGCCTCAGAGCAAATTTTATTGGTTTCAGCACACAGGAGCAAATCATCCACGTAATGTAACAGGACCACTGAGCCGTGTGGTGCCCAGTTTGTAAGGACAGATTTCAGAGCCTGTGTATACATGGTCTGGGAGTTCTGAGCTCCCTGAGGCAGGATGGTCCAAGTATACTGATTACTCTTAAATGTAAAGGCAAACAGATACTGACAGTCTTGGTGCAATGGGACACTAAAGAAAGCATTTGCCAGATGTATTACTGTGAAACACGTAGCAGTGGATGGAACTTGTGACAGTAAGGTATGTGGGTTTGGCACTATTGGAGTTTGTAAAATTGTCACCTTGTTAACTTCTTTAAGATCATAAACCATTCTGTAACTGACTGGCTGTCCCTTAATTGTTTTCTTCTTTATTGGGAACAGTGCGGAAGATACTGTTTTTATCAATACAGCAGCTTGGAGAAAAGCATCAATTTGACTAGCCACTGCTATCTCCTGAGCATGACTGAGGGGGTACTACTTCACTTGAGGGGGCTGTTATTCTGGCTTAAGATGCACAGTGACTGGAGACACGCGGAGTTTCCCTATGTCTGTTTTTGATGTTGCCCTTAAATCCTTCAGTACCACCTCAAGAACAGCCTGGTCTACAAGGGTTAAATCTGATGGTTCAGTCTCAGGCAGCGCCAGTTTCTCTATTAAGGGACATAATACTTCCTCTGGGGCCCCAAAATCTACACGGGTAGTGCCATCGGGGTAAAAGTGTATGTGGGCTCCCAGTGCTTGCAAAACATCAGTCCCTAAAAGAGGTCCTGGCAGGTTTTCTTTAACTAACAATTGGGTAACAACCATACTGTCTTTTATCTTTAGTTTAACTGGCTCAGATTCACGGACAAAAACAGTTTCTCTCCACTATCAGTATCATTGGGCACTTCCCATTACCGACGCGGAGCACAGCAATCTCGTTTTATGTGGCCATGTTTCCCACAGTTAAAACATCTGAAATCTCTACGGGATGTTTGTCGCTGTCCTGGGCCCTGACTGACATATTTAACTGCAGCACCTGAATTCTTTTTCATGTCCAGTTCTAAACTATTTGCATCAGAAATCAATTGTGGCAGTTAAGTGACTCGCCATTAGGGTTTACAGGCTTTTAACTTGGCTTGGAGAGCAGGTCTCAAGCCTTCCATAAATGCTGATGTAAACAATTTCTTACCCATTGGTCCAGTCTGCTCCAAACTCATGTCAGTCCAAATGGTCCGCAGTCCAGCTGCATACATCTTTACTGTCTCTTGAGGTCACTGAACTACGTCTTTTAGACTTCTGGAACTCTCATCTTTTTTTCCCTTTGCCCATTCCTTGAAAACTCAGACAAACTCTGCCACTGATGGTAGAGTTTTCTCCCAGTCCTCTAGAGACAGATTGTCAAAAACCCTGCTCCTATGCTCAGTCAGGAAAGGATCCACAACTAGTGTTGAGCGAACAGTTCGAGAATAGTTCGGGTTCGTACCGAATTTTGGGGTGTTCGGGACACGGACCCGAACTCGAACATTTTCAAAACAGTTCGGGTTCGTTGTTCGGCGATTTCTTCCCGCTTTCTGAAGGGCTGCAGAGCAGCCAATCAGCTAACGTTTTACTTCTTGCCCCAAGAGCCCATCACATCCATGCCTAATAATATCATGGCTGTGATTGGCCAAGTGCAGCATGTGACCCAGCCTCTATTTAAGCTAGAGTCACGTAGCGCCGAACGTCAAACTGCTCTGATTAGTGTAGGAAGAGGATGCAGCTGCTGTGTGGGCGAGATTAGGCAGGGAAAAGTCAGCAAAAGCACCTAATGAAATGATCGATCTACAGCTGTGAATGATTCAACTTCTGCTAGTTACTTGCTCACTGGTTTTTAGGCTGCACAGAGCGTTTTTCTGTCACTTTTTTTCTGGGGTGATTGGCGGCCATTTTGTGACTTATGGTGCACCAGAACAAGTTGCCACCAAGTCCATCAACCCATCAATACTAGTTTTTCTTTTTGCTTTATCCTATATCAGGGGCTTGGCTGTGCCAATTGTCACCCCTAAAAACTCATGATAGCAATTTCTATATTTTATTAAGGGGTTAAATACAATTGCCAAAATACCAATCCCCTAAATCTGGTGTTCCAGCTTTGGCTAGCCAAGTATAATACTGTCTGGCAAAGGATAGATTATTTTCTGTGGTGAAATTCAATTGCCAAAATGGCAATCCCCTAAATCTGGTGTCCCAGCACTGGCTGGCAAACTATAATAGTGTCCGCCAAAACATATATTTTGTTCTGGGGTGAAATTCAATTGCCAAAATAGCAATACCATAAATCTGGTGTCACAGCTGTGGCTGGCAAACTATAATAGTGTCCGCCAAAACATATATTTTGTTCTGGGGTGAAATTCCCTTGCCAAAATAGAAATCCCTTAAATCTGGTGTCCCAGCACTGGCTGGCAAACTATAATAGTGTCCGCCAAAACATTTGTTTTGTTCTGTGGTGAAATTCAATTGCCAAAATAGCAATACCATAAATCTGGTGTCCCAGCACTAGCTGGCAAACTATAATAGTGTCCGCCAAAACATATATTTTGTTCAGGGGTGAAATTAACTTGCCAAAATAGCAATCCCCTAAATCTGGTGTCCCAGCACTGGCTGGCAAACTATAATAGTGTCCGCCAAAACATATATTTTGTTCTGTGGTGAAATTCAATAGCCAAAATAGCAATACCCTGAATCTGGTGTTCCAGTAGTGGCTTGCAAAGTAAAATAGTGTCCGCCAAAACATATATTTTGTTCTGGGGTGAAATTCACTTGCCAAAATAGCAATCCCCTTAATCTGGTGTCCCAGCACTGGCTGGCAAACTATAATAGTGTCCACCAAAACATTTATTTTGTTCTGGGGTGAAATTCACTTGCCAAAATAGCAATCCCCTAAATCTGGTGTCCCAGCACTGGCTGGCAAACTATAATAGTGTCCGCCAAAACATATATTTTGTTCTGGGGTGAAATTCAATTGCCAAAATAGCAATACCATAAATCAGTGGTTTCAGCTGTGGCTGGCAAAGTATAATAGTGTCCGCCAAAACATATATTTTGTTCTGGGGTGAAATTAACTTGCCAAAATAGCAATCCCCTAAATCTGGTGTCCCAGCACTGGCTGGCAAACTATAATAGTGTCCGCCAAAACATATATTTTGTTCTGTGGTGAAATTCAGTAGCCAAAATAGCAATACCCTGAATCTGGTGTTCCAGTAGTGGCTTGCAAAGTATAATAGTGTCCGCCAAAACATATATTTTGTTCTGGGGTGAAATTCACTTGCCAAAATAGCAATTCCCTTAATCTGGTGTCCCAGCACTGGCTGGCAAACTATAATAGTGTCCGCCAAAACATATATTTTGTTCTGTGGTGAAATTCTCTTGCCAAAATAGTAATCCCCTAAATCTGGTGTCCCAGCTCTGGCTGGCAAAGTATAATAGTGTCCGCCAAAACATATATTTTGTTCTGGGGTGAAATTCAATTGCCAAAATAGCAATACCATAAATCAGTGGTTTAAGCTGTGGCTGGCAAAGTTTCATAGTGTCCGCCAAAACATATATTTTGTTCTGGGGTGAAATTCAATTGCCAAAATAGCAATACCCTGAATCTGGTGTCCCAGCTGTTGCAGGCCAAGTGTTAATCTGTTCGTTAAAGGGTATATTTTGTTCTGGGGTGAAATTCAATTGCCAAAATAGCAATACCATAAATCAGTGGTTTCAGCTGTGGCTGGCAAAGTATAATAGTGTCTGCCAAAACATATATTTTGCTCTGTGGTGAAATTCAATAGCCAAAATAGCAATACCCTGAATCTGGTGTTCCAGTAGTGGCTTGCAAAGTATAATAGTGTCCGCCAAAACATATATTTTGTTCTGGGGTGAAATTCACTTGCCAAAATAGCAATCCCCTTAATCTGATGTCCCAGCACTGGCTGGCAAACTTTAATAGTGTCCACCAAAACATTTATTTTGTTCTGGGGTGAAATTCACTTGCCAAAATAGCAATCCCCTAAATCTGGTGTCCCAGTACTGGCTGGCAAACTATAATAGTGTCCGCCAAAACATATATTTTGTTCTGGGGTGAAATTCAATTGCCAAAATAGCAATACCATAAATCAGTGGTTTCAGCTGTGGCTGGCAAAGTTTCATAGTGTCCGCCAAAACATATATTTTGTTCTGGGGTGAAATTCTATTGCCAAAATTGCAATACTCTGAATCTGGTGTCCCAGCTATTGCAGGACAAGTGTTAATCTGTCCGTAAAAGGGTATATTTTGTTCTGGGGTGAAATTCAATTGCCAAAATAGCAATACCATAAATCAGTGGTTTTAGCTGTGGCTCGCAAAGTATAATAGTGTCCGCCAAAACATATATTTTGTTCTGGGGTGAAATTCAATTGCCAAAATAGCAATACCCTGAATCTGGTGTCCCAGCTGTTGCAGGCCAAGTGTTAATCTGTCCGTAAAAGGGTATAGTTTGTTCTACGGTGAAATTCAATTGCCAAAATAGCAATACCATAAATCAGTGGTTTCAGCTGTGGCTGGCAAAGTATAATAGTGTCTGCCAAAACATATATTTTGTTTTGGGGTGAAATTCAATTGCCAAAATAGCAATACCCTGAATCTGGTGTTCCAGCTGTTGCAGGCCAAGTGTTAATCTGTCCGTAAAAGGGTAGATTTTGTTCTGGGGTGAAATTCAATTGCCAAAATAGCAATACCCTGAATCTGGTGTTCCAGCTGTTGCAGGCCAAGTGTTAATCTGTCAGTAAAAGGGTATATTACACTCAAGGTGTATATACAAGTGCTAAGAGGGTCATCCTCATTAACTTCACACGCTACCGTGCATCTCCCATTGTATTTCTGTCCGTTAACGCAGAATACAAGATTTTTTCCAATGAAATAATTTAAAAAAGATTTTATCGAATACAACTGCAGCTCTGATCCCTGACTATCTTTTTCTCTTTCTACTGATATATGCCTCTAAAGGCTTTATCACATATAACTGAAACAGTGAACACCGAGTAAATTTTTCTTTTTCCACTGTAATATGGGGAAAGACCGCTTCAATAACCAGGTGCATGAGCTGGCCCAGGGAAAAAATAGGTACAGCTTCCAGCAGCCAAGGACGTAAGAAACCAACTTAAAGTCTGCTTGGTTCAGTACAACATAAACAGTAGAACAGTCCATTCCAAATAAAGGTATTACTGTTTTACCCAGGGGCTTTAGACCGTGGTAGCTTGCAGTCAGCTTTCCAGCCAAACTTCTCACGCACCCTCAGCTTCCAGCTCTGCTCACACCAACAGCAGTGTGTCCACATTCCACCTCCTCTCCCCCTTCCTTTTCCTCTTATAAGGAGAGTTAACCCTGTGGGTACAGGATCCCAGATAGTCAGTACTTTCTTAAAGGCACCACAACCCAAACAGTGGCGATATATATCTGCCATTGAGGACCCAACCTTGGCGTCCTCTACACCATGTATATACATATGCCACGCTAGGATTTTCATCAGCTGTCTGTGAGTTTCAAAAAAACAACGGCGCTTAAGGCGGAGTGATCTGAAGTGAACGAGATGTGGCGGAGGAGGTAGGTCCACGCTGGAAGAGCGAGACGCGGTCCTCGTGCGGTTTCTGCTTTGCAAAAAAGTCGTCGTGGTGTCCAGTAAGCAATATCTCAGAAAGATGCGGGAATGTGTAAATTAGTTCGCATCTTTGTGCAGGGTTAGTGCATAGTGTATTCACCTCTATTGGTGCACTTTTCTTATGGACGTCGTCATAAGCGCGCAGTGTGTGAAACGTAAATATGAAATTTCACCACAACGTAATTCGGTCTATACCGCAAAAAGAAATTTCCCACATATAACTACAGCGCTAAACGCTGAATATATCTTTATTTTTCTACAGAAATACGACACTAAAGGCTTTAGCACATATAACTGCAACAGTGAACGCTGAATATATTTTTATTACTCTACTGCTATAAGTCAATAAAGGTTTTTCAAGATATAAGTGCAGCAGCGAATGGCAAATGTATATTTATTTTTCTACTGATATACGTCAATAAAGGTTTTTGTATATATAAGTGTACCAGCAAATGGCAAATGTATATCTATTTTTCTACTGCAATACACCAGTAAAGGCTTTACCAGATATAACTGCAACAGTGTACTGAGAATATATTTTTCTTGTAGTACTGAAATACGATCCTATACGCTTTCACCGGAAATAACCGCAACAGTGCAGTGCGTTTATATTTTTCTTTTTTGAATGAAATACGCCCCTATACGGTTTCAAAAGAAATCACTGCAACTCTGCAGTGCGTATATATTTTTCTTTTTTGAATGAAATACGCCCCTATACAGTTTCAACAGAAATCACTGCAACACTTCAGTGCGTATATATATTTGTCTTTTTTTACTGTCATAGGCCCCTATACCCTTTCACCAGAAATGACTGCAGAAGTGTCCCGAGAATATATATTTCTTGTTGGACGGAAAAAGGCCACTATATGCTTTAACCTGAAAACAATTAAAGAGGCACAGTGTTATACACCACTATAAAGGCTCTCTGCAGCCAGGAATTAGCAATTTTTTAACGAAATTCGCCACAGATAAATTCAGATCGAAATGATTTTTTACAAAAAAAATTGAAGAACCAGCGAATTGAAATTTTGAAAAATTCGCTCATCTCTACTTGCAACAAATGTCCAGCAGATGTGGTTTGAAAATCTACAGTAAGTAAGTATAGTAAATCTGCCTGGGGTAAGCCTATATTAATCCTAAAGAAAAAATTAAAAGGAGATACTACTGTATAAGGGCAGTTTAGATGGATCATGTGGTCTTTTTCTTCCATTACTCTTACATATTTCTATATGCTTGTGTAATAGGGCAATTGCATAATTATTTGCTTGCGTAATAGGGCAATTGAAATGACACACAATCTAAATAGCATAATACTGCTACTTGGTATTGGATCACATCTGCAGCAAGAAGAAATTCTCAAGACGGGTATATCAGAATCACCATGGTTGCATGTAATCAAAGCAAAACATGTTGCTATTTCTTCTTATCTTGTGAGTATCTGTCATTTTAATGGATATAATAAAATGTGAGACAGAGATAACATTGTATTCTTGATGCCAAAACTGTGACATTGGTCTTTTAATTTGTTTAATCTTCAAAAATTCCAGTGTCATTGTAATTAAAAGTACCGTAGGTGAGCACAATCTAAATGCCACAGCACTGTCAGCCCCATGTAAAAGATAATGCAGATGGATAAAACAGCTATATTTTTCTCTGTCTTGCACCCATATTTACTAAGAGTTACCAGACATGACTAGTTGCAGTAAAACATGCCTCTTTGTTAAACACTGATCAGAGTACACATGAGAAATGGAAACTGACAATGTTAATTTTACGCATGATTCAAAGGTAAATATGGTCCCTTTCTGTGCCAAAGAAGACAAAACTAAATGTGTCCAAAACGACTATCGATACATCTAAAGAGGTAATAAAATCAGAAAATCAGTCACTTTATAATATACAAACTCATTTTTATTATACCATTGAGTCTAAACAGCAGTCTGCTGCCAGTAAACAATTGTCTGTATAGAGACAAGTGATGGTATAGAGACAAGTAGCCAGTCTGCCTTAGGCTACTGCCACATGGAGTGGCCGTGCTGCAGGTGGGTTGCGGCCATGCTGTGGTGAAGAACCACGTGGCCAATTAACCCACAGCTGCCTTTTATTTAATAATGAAGACCATGCTGTATAATCGGTCTTCATTGTTTATGGCCACGTGGCACTTTTAAGTAGGGGCTGTTGCTAGTATGAGGTAGTATGTGGGTCCCCCTGGCTTAAGGGCCTGGTTTCAATTGAGACCACTTAAACCCCTATAGCTATGCCCCTGTGATCAATGCATGAGGAGGTGGAACTTTGCAGTGGAGAGAAGTCGTCGGGAAGGACCTGTGATTGGTCCATTGTAAGAGGCTGAGAGCCAGGGATATGCTGGGAAATGTAGTTCCCTTCTCATACTCTCTCCCTGTTTGTATGGAGGGAGTAATGATATTTGCCTAGACCTGTAGGTCTTACGGGAGGGGAGTGATGTTTTAACATTGGACTGTGTACTGGAGGCAACTGGAGAGGGGAAATTATCCTATTTACATGGGACTGTATGTTGTAGGGGGCTGGAGAGAGGGAGTGATGTTATTTTCATGGGACTTGGCATGGGAGGGGGGTTGGGGGAGGGAGTGATGTTATTTATACGGGACTGTATGTTGGAGGGGGCTGGAGATAGAGAGTGATGTTGTTTACATGGGACTGTATTATAGAGGAGGCTGGGGGATGAGTTATGTTATTTACATGGGAATGTATTTTGAAGGTTGCTAAACAGAGGAGAGTGATGTTATGTACATGGCACTGTATGTTGGTGGGCAGTGGCGTAATTAGAAATGACTGGGCCCCATAGCAAATTTCTGAATGGACCCTCCTAGCAACCTCTTCACAACCTCCTTCATTGCAACCCCCACTCCTGAGGCTAGTCAAGATCGCTCTGTAAAAAAAAAGATTGGGGAACTATTGAGTACATTATGAATGCTGGGGGCCACTTTATGGAATATCATTTTTGCTAGGGGCTACTATGGGGCATTAATTTAAATGGAGGCTACTATGGGGGGCATTATTTACAATGGTTGCCATTATGGGGGACATTATGTATACTGCAGGGGTTGAGATAATCCTCCTTCTCCTCTGCACTGCGGTGATGAGTGTGATGCTAATTCTTAAAGCAGCAGTGAGTGGGAATTTCTGCTCCACCAATCAGCTTAGTCACCCTCAATGACAGACACCAGTGCTGCCAAAGAGGAAGCAGGAGCTGCTATGTGACGTGATACACTGTCAATGACATGCCATCCGTGAGCAGATAGTTGCATGGACTGCCGAAACGGACACCTAATTTTTTAAGAGGTAATAGAAAATGGCAGCATGCATACAGCCGGGATCTGCGTTTTGCGGATCCACAATTTGCAGACCACAAAACATGTTTGTGTACATGAGCTCTTAGTATATTCTGCCTCATGATGTTTTGTAAAAAAAATTTTTGTAGTGTGGCTTCAGGTAAAAATGTACGCGTATAGGGAAGTTGAGAGGGATAGTTGACGGATAAGGGCACTGGTGGCAAACCTACGGCATGGGTGCCAGAGGCAGCTCTCAGAGCCCTCTCTGTGGGCTCCCGCACCCTGGAAAAAGTCAATGGTGTACCAATACACCTTAGACTCCACCTGCCATTCATCACCGCAGGGTGCAGTATGAACAGCACAGGCAGGACATTGAATGTAGGCAGTAGTGTTGATCGAGCACCCAAATGCTCGGGTGCTCGGGCCGAACACATCAGGATGCTTGGGTGCTCTACAGAGCACCCGAGTATAATGGAAGTCAATAGGAGAACCCGAGCTCTAAAGAGGGGAGGGTGCCTGGTTCATAGGAAAAGGTCAGAAATTGATGGAAACACTACCGAAATGGTTCGGGAACAACATGGGGAGGATTTCTGGATGCATCTTGGACTCCCAGATCGCTGCACCACTTTTACAGACTGACAATAATATGCACAAAACCAAAGAAAAAAATCGATTTTAGAGGAAAAATTGTTCGGAAACACTCTTTCCTGTATATTTACTTGTATATAAAGTACAAGTGCTAGCAACAATTACAAGCAAGAGGCACCCCGATACAACCTGTATATCACATAAAGGAGGGCCTCATTCCCATTGTGGTACAATTGTTCATGTAGTGGGACTCCTACACTCATAAAGCCTATGCACCAAGTTAAAGGGCAACTAAAAATTACAAGTAACCGGCACTCCAATACACCCTTTGTTACACAGGGCATCATATACACCCTTGAAAAAATTATGATTGATGGCCTGCTGGTGACCCTCAAAAACATTTGGAGCATAGGCTTGCTGATCTGACCATCTAAAACATTAGGGGTGAGCATCTGCTGGTGAGCTGACCCTCTAAAAGATTGTAGGTGAGGGCCTGCTGGTTAGCTGATCCTCTAAAAGGTTGTAGGTGAGGGCCTGCAGGTGAGCTGACCCTGTAAAACATTATATGCGAGGGCCTGCAGGTGAGCTGACCCTGTAAAATATTGTAGGTGAGGGTCTGCAGATGAGCTGACCCTGTAAAACATTATATTCGAGGGCATATATGTGAGGGCATTATATGCGAAGAATAACCATGTTGATATGATGGAAGAGAAGGACGAGGATGAGAAAAGGAAGATTCAACCATATACCCTTTTTTGTGGTGGAAGGGGTGCATGGGAATACAGTGTATTCAGTACATTATAAACAACACATTTAAAGTGCCTTTATGTTCATCAGCTTTCCTCTGGTGGAGTCAAGAAGTCAGGGGCAATCCAGGCCTTGTTCATTTTTAGAAAAGTCAATCTGTCAGCATTGTCAGTTGACAGGCGGATACGCTTATCTGTTATAATGCCGCCAACAGCACTAAATACACACTCAGACAAAATGCTGGCGGCAGGGCAGGCCAGCACCTCCAAGGCAGTTCGTGCCACGTGTTCAGCTTGGACACCCAGTAGTTGTAAGGCACTGAGGGATCATTGAGGATGCTGACACGATCTGCCATGTACTCCTTCACTATCTTCCAAAATTTTTCCCTCCTTGTGACAGTAGGCGGCGTATCAGGGTGAGGGTGCTGGCGGGGTGTCATGAAACTGTCCCAGGCTTTGGAGAGTGTTGCCCTGCCTCTGTTGGAACTGCTGTGTGTTCCCCTTGTCTCCCCTCCTCGGTTGCCCAAGTAACTACGGACTCTGCCGCCAGAGTTGCAGATGAAAATTTTTGGAACAATATTTGAACAAGGACCTTCTGGTATTGCACCGTTTTGCTCGTTCTCTTCACCAGAGGAATGAGAGATGAGAAGTTCTCTTTGTAGCGAGGGTCGAGAAGGGTAAACAACCAGTAATCTGTGTTGTTTAAAATGGGTATAACACTCGGGTCGCGGGAAAGGAAGCCTGACATGAAGTCACTCATGTGCGCCAGAGTACCAACAGGCAAGAGTTCACTGTCATCATCAGGAGGATGTAAGAGAAAAATTGTCAGCACTCGCTTCGTTGCACGTTTGCACAGGATAGGACAAATACCACTTTCAAAAACTGAAGAAATCCCAGCAAAATGTGACTTGATGCTCATCTAGGAATTTATTGCAAAAGAAACAGTATGTGCCATATCCAGGACGCGTTTCAAGTAGCAAGCCTTTTTCAACAGGTAAGCATCCATGATTACACACAGGTATATATACACACAAATGCATGAGAATAGGGAACCTCCCCGTGACAACCGTCGCCCACCAGGCGCAGATTCAAAATCAGGTGTCCAAATTCAGAACGCAGCACAGGAACAATCAATGTATAATATAGTAGATACAGTTGTGTTCAAAATTATTCAACCCCCACTGAAAATGAGTGTTTTGTCCAGTTTGACATTGATTTTAATCATTTCAGTCATCTTGTTTACAATTAAATCAAAGAGGCACTTTTAAGTCAGACAAATATAACATAACATTTATAATGAAATAACTACAAATGTATTTTCTGTGCTCACATCATTATCAGTTTTATTCAACCCCCAAGTGACATTCAATCTTAGTACTTAGTACAACATCCTTTTCCAGTTATAACAGCTTTTAAACGTGAAGCATAGCTTGACACAAGTGTCTTGCAGCGATCCACGGGTATCTTTGCCCATTCTTCATGGGCAAAAGCCTCCAGTTCAGTCACATTCTTAGGCTTGCGCACTGCAACTGCTTTCTTTAACTTCTTACCGACCGCCTAACGCAGGATTGCGTCCTGCGGGCGGTCGGTTTGTTCCTCCTTGACGCGCGGGCGCGTCATCTCGCGAGACGCGAGATTTCCTGTGAACGCGCGCACGCGCGTGCGCGCGTTCACAGGATCGCGTCGGGGAGAACTTTAACTACAGCCTGCCAGCGCTGATCGTGCGCTGGCAGGCTGTAGAAGTTAAAAAAAATGGCATATCAGACGCTGTTTTGTTAACTGCGTCTGATATGCTTTCTGTTCGTTCTTCTGGTGGTCCCTTTTGCTTGGGACCACCAAAGGAAACTTTTGTAAGTGCACCAATCACCACACAGACCCCCCCATCCATCACCCCCCCCATCACCCCCCTGTAAGGCTCATTCAGACGTCCGTATGTGTTTTGCGGATCCATGGATCCGCGGATCTGCAAAACACGGACACCGGCAATGTGCTTTCCGCATTTTGCGGATACGCACATTGCCAGAACTATATAGAAAATGCCTTTTCTTGTCCGCAATTGCGGACAAGAATAGGACATGCTCTATCTTTTGCGGAGCTGAGGCCGGATGTTTGGGGGCCGAAACCCGGAAGTTTGCGGCCGCAGCTCCGCAAATGCTGATGCGGCGAGCACATAGTGTGCTCTCCGCATCACCGCCGGCCCCATTCACACTGAATGGGTCCGCATCTATTCCGCAGAATTGCGGAATAGATGCGGACATTTTTGCGGACGTGTGAATGGGGCCTTACTACTTTTTTTTTGCACATTTTTGGGCAGAGATTTTTTCATCCACATTAATCGATGCGAATGAAGAAATCTGTGCCGTTCATTTTTTTTTTTTTCAGCCCAGAGGCTGAACGGAAAAAAAAGATCTCATTACCCGTATGCTCAATATAAGGAGAATTGCAGAAACTCCTAATGCTGGCCATACGTGTAATGATTACGGAGACCCTCAAATGCCAGGGCAGTACAAACACCTCACATGTGACCCCATTTTAGAAAGAAGACACCCCAAGGTATTCCGTAAGGTGTATAGTGAGTTCATGTAAAATTTTATTTTTTGTCACAAGTTAGTGGAATATGAGACTTTGTAAAAAAAAAAAATCTATTTCCGCTAACTTGTGCCAAAAAAAAATAAAATTCTGTGAACTTGCCATGCCCCTCACGGACTACCTTGGGGTGTCTTCTTTCCACAATGGGGTCACATGTGGGGTATTTATACTGCCCTGGCATTTTAGGGGCCCTAAAGCGTGAGAATCCAAAATGCGTAAAAATGCCCTGTGAAATCCTAAAGGTACTCATTGGAATTTGGGCCCCTTTGTGCCTTTTGGCTGCAAAAAAGTGTCACACATGTGGTATCGCCGTACTCAGAAGAAGTAGGGCAATGTGTTTTGGGGTGTATTTTTATATATACCCATACTTTGTGTGAGAAATATCGCTGTAAACGACAACTTTTTAATTTTTTTTATACAAAGTTGTCAGTTTACAGAGACATTTCTCTCACCCAGCATGGGTATATGTAAAAATACACCCCAAAACACATTGCCCTACTACTACTGAGTACGGCGATACCACATGAGTGACACTTTTTTGCAGCCTGGGTGCGCAAAGGGGCCCAAATTCCAACGAGTACCTTTAGGTTTTACAGGATTGCTCACAATTTAGCCCCCCCCCCCCAAAATGCCAGAACAGTACAAACACCCCACAAATGACTCCATTTTGGAAAGAAGACACACCAAGGTATTCGCTGAGGGGCATAGTGAGTCCATGAAAAATTGAACTTTTTGTCAAAAGTTAGCAGAAAGGGAGACTTTGTGAGAAAAAACAAAAAAAATCAATTTCCGCTAACTTGTGCCAAAAAAAAAATCTTCTATGAACTCGCCATGCCCCTCACGGAATACCTTGGGGTGTCTTCTTTCCAAAATGGGGTCACATGTGGGGTATTTATACTGCCCTGGCATTTTAGGGGCCCTAAAGCGTGAGAAGAAAAATGCGTAAGAATGCCCTCCTAAAAGGTACTCATTGGTTTTAGGGCCTCTTTGCACATCTTGGCTGCAAAAAAGTGTCACACAAGTGGTATCGCCGTACTCAGGAAAAGTAGGGCAATGTTTTTTGGGGTGTATTTTTACATATATCCATGCTGGGTGAGAGAAATATCTCTGTAAATTGACAACTTTGTATAAAATTTTTAAAAAGTTGTCATTTACAGAGATATTTCTCACACCCAGCATGGGTATATGTAAAAATACACTCCAAAACACATTGCCCTACTTCTCCTGAGTACGGCGATACCACATGTGTGACACTTTTTTGCAGCCAAGATGCGCAAAGGGGCCCTAAAACCAATGAGTACCTTTAGGATTTCACAGGGCATTTTTACGCATTTTGGATTCTCACGCTTTAGGGCCCCTAAAATGCCAGGGTAGTATAAATACCCCACATGTGACCCCATTTTGGAAAGAAGACACCCCAAGGTATTCCGTGAGGGGCATGGCGAGTTCACCGAAATTTATTTTTTTTGCACAAGTTAGCGGAAATTGATATATTTTTTTTTTTTTTTGGTTTTTTATTTCACTAACTTGTGACAAAAAATTAAATTTTACATGAACTCACCATACCCCTCACGGAATACCTTGGGGTGACTTCTTTCTAAAATGGTGTCACTTGTGGGGTATTTATACTGCCCTGGCATATTAGGGGCCCCATAAGCGTGAGAAGAAGTCTGGAATCCAAATGTGTAAAAATGCCCTGTGAAATCCTAAAGGTACTCATTGGAATTTGGGCCCCTTTGCGCATCTTGGCTGCAAAAAAGTGTCACACATGTGGTATCGCCGTACTCAGGAGAAGTAGGGCAATGTGTTTTGGGGTGTATTTTTACATATACCGCTGCTGGGTGTGAGAAATATCTCTGTAAATGACAACTTTTTTAATTTTTAATACAAAGTTGTCAGTTTACAGAGATATTTCTCTCACCCAACATGGGTATATGTAAAAATACACCCCAAAACACATTGCCCTACTTCTCCTGAGTACGGCGATACCACATGAGTGACACTTTTTTGCAGCCTGGGTGCGCTAAGGGGCACAAATTCCAACGAGTACCTTTAGCTTTTACATGGCTGCTCACAATTTAGCCCCTCCCAAAATGCCAGAACAGTAAACACACCCCACAAATGAAAAAAAAATTTACAACAGAAAGTAAAAAATGTCATTTTTTTGCAAAAATTTCAGTCATTTTTGATTAATAGCAAAAAAAGTTAAAATGTCAGCAGCAATGAAATACCACCTAATGAAAGCTGTATTAGTGAGAAGAAAAGGAGGCAAAATTCATTTGGGTGGTAAGTTGCATGACGGAGCAATAAACGGTGAAAGTAGTGTAGTGCAGAATTGTAAAAAGTGGCCTGGTCATTAAGTGTTTAAGCTAGGGGGGCTGAAGTGGTTAAGTCCCAACATAGGTTCTCAATCGGATTCAAGTCTGGTGACTGCGATTGCTACTTCAAAATGTTCCAGCCTTTAATCTGCAACCATGCTCTAGTGGACTTGGAGGTATGCTTGGGATCATTGTCCTGTTGAAAGGTCCAACGTCTCCCAAGCCTCAGGTTTGTGACGGACTGCATCACATTTTCATTCAATATCTCCTGGTACTGAAGAGAATTCATGGTACCTTGCACATGCTGAAGTTTCCCTGTACTTGTAGAAGTAAAACAGCCCCAAAGTATGATTGACCCCCCGCCATGCTTCACAGTAGGCAAGGTGTTCTTTTCTTCTTAGGCCTTGTTCTTCCTCCTCCAAACATAGCGTTGATCCATGGGCCTAAACAGTTCTAATTTTGTTTCATCAGTCCACAGAACACTATCCCAAAACTTTTGTGGTTTGTCCACATGACTTTTGTCATACTGCAGTCGACTCTTCTTATTCTTTAGAGACAGCAAGGGGGTGCGCCTGGGAGTTCTGGCATGGAGGCCTTCATTACGCAGTGTGCACCTTATGTTCTGAGCTGAAACTTCAGTACCCGCATCTGACAAATCTTTTTTCAGTTCCTCAGCAGTCACACGGGGACTTTTCTCCACTTTGTGCTTCAGGTATCGCACAGCAGTCAAAGTCAGCATCTTCTTTCTGCCACGACCAGGTAGCGTTTCAACAGTGCCCTTTGCCTTGAATTTGAGAATGATGCTTCCTATGGTGTCTCTTGGTATGTTTAACATCTTTGCAATCTTCTTATAGCCATTGCCCTTCCTGTGAAGAGAAATCACCTCTTCTCTTGTATTACTGGACCATTCTCTTGACTTCACCATGTTTGTAAACACACCAGTAAATGTCTAGAACAGGGGTCTCAAACTCAATTTACCTGGGGGCCGCAGGAGGCAAAGTCTGGGTGAGGCTGGGCCGCATAAGGGATTTCACGGAAATGACGTCTGCGCTAGGCGCGAAGTACCGTATTTTTCGCCCTATAAGACGCACCGGCCCATAAGACGCACCTAGATTTTTGGGGAAGAAAATAAGAAAAAAATATATTTTTAACCAAAAGGTGTGTTATTGGTGGGTTTAGAACTAATGGTGGTCTGTGCATGACACTGTTATGGGGGGGATCTGTGACAGGCACTGTTATGGGGGATCTGTGACGGACACTGTTATGGGGGATCTGTGACGGACACTGTTATGGGGGATCTGTGGGTGATCTGTGGATGGCACTGTGATGGGGGATCTGTGGATGGCAATGTGATGGGGGATCTGTGATGGACACTGTTATGGGGGATCTGGGGATGGCACTGTGATGGGGGATCTGTGGATGGCACTGTGATGCGGGATCTGTGGATGGCACTGTGATGGGGGATATGTGGATGGCACTGTTATGGGGGATCTGTGGATGGCACTGTTATGG